>OZ022506.1:63171433-64371433 GCA_963989385.1 Ctena decussata | reverse complement strand
GAGGGGGGCTTGGTATAGACTCAAAGAGCCATGAAGACCAAGAACAACCACTTAATTTCTGTGCATGTTCTTAATGAGCACATACGTATTTCGCATTATTACTACTAGAATAACACATGGTCACCTCAGTCAGCAAAGCAAGAGTTTAGGGGGTTTGTGGGTGTCTGACCGAAGCTAGGGTCTCACTCTGCCTCGCATTACCCGTTTTCCCGGTAAACTGAGCAACGCGGATAGTCTCATTCCAAGACTTTTGCGCCATTCCATTCCATTATTTTGAGGGTTGTGGCCCTTTGCGGTCACCCTGTGTATATGAGACATATTGGAGGAAGGCAGATGTAATTGGCGCAAATATATCCGATATATGCGAGTGTGTTAATATGTATATATCGGGGTATTAGTCTTCCTCCTCTGTAAACAGTAAAAACCAGTGTTTTACCGTGTTAAACTGACAGAAATATTATTTACTGTCTTTGTATGTATACATTGCTATAATTCTATAAATGTATAGCTCGTTTCTTTCTTTATTTCAGATAACAATCACTGAATCGCGTAACTAGTTTCGAGGCGCAAGGCCCCTTCGTCAGACGCGATAAAGAATGAAACGTTATCAAATTTCTGGTGTGTGTATCATGTAAGAATACACGTCCATGACCAGACTTGAACAGGTGTACGTTTCAGTGTTCAATCTAAAATTGCGCATGAATAAAGCTTTATCTACTAGAGTAGAAAATTATTTATATGTAGCACACACAAAACCTTATGTTCTGCATGAAACCTAAGTTTTCTAAACAGCTCATGGCTGATTCGCCTGTGAAAGTGCGTGGCGTATAGCCTAGTATATAGTCTATATCACCCACTACATTCACTTTCACATCTGTATTTGTTTTTAAAAGCAATAAGATTTTGTGTCTATTATCTGCTTTTATGGGGGCAAGGCTCGGGTTGGTACCGGCGAAAATTTGCTCCCCAGAAGCACGCAGGGTTGGTACCTGTCTACATATGTGCTTCTCTTATTAGAATAAAATAAAGATATTGATAAGGGGGTTTGTGGGTGTCTGACCGAAGCTAGGGTCTCACTCTGCCTCACACCGCCCGTTTTCCCGGTAAACTGAGCAGTAGCGGAAAGTCTCATTCCAAGACTTTTGCGCCCTTCTATTTTATTATTATGAGGGTTATAGCCCTTGGCGGCCACCCTGTGTATATGAGACATATTGGAGGAAAGCAGTTGTAATTGGCGCAAATATATCCGATATATGCGAGTATGTTTATATCGGGTTATAATTTTTCCTCCACTAGTAGCAGTAAAAACAGTATTTTACTGTATTTAACTGACAGTAATATTATTCACTGTCGATATTTTTATATAATAATATATGTTTATGAATGTGTAGCTCGTTTCTTTCTTTATTTCAGATATCGCATATATCGGATATATTTGCGCCAATTACAACTGCCTTCCTCCAATATGTCTCATATACACAGGGTGGCCGCCAAGGGCTATAACCCTCATAATAATAAAATAGAAGGGCGCAAAAGTCTTGGAATGAGACTTTCCGCTACTGCTCAGTTTACCGGGAAAACGGGCGGTGTGAGGCAGAGTGAGACCCTAGCTTCGGTCAGACACCCACAAACCCCCTTATCATATCTGAGTTTAGAAGTTTTCACCACTGACTGGACAATGAAAAATTTAAATATCTTTCGAGTGCATTAAGTTGAATAAAATGGTAAAAATACAATGTACAACCGTGGAGCCCTAATCACTGTCCCGCCTTTATGCATATAACAGTGCTAGACAGAAAACAATGGAAACTGTATTCAATGGAGCATTGGGTTATAGTTCAAAACCGTATTTTCTCCATATCTTACCAGTTATATGACTATACACCCATCAATCCACATTTTATTACCACACGTGAAGGTGGTACATTTGAGTTTGGGCGGCTTTACCACTGATAGATCTATGGGGTATTTAAGACATCATTTATTTCATAATTTGACTGGAGAATGGTAAATTAAATAGAGCAAGCAAATTATTTCCGGCGCATGATAAAACTATTAAATAGTTTAGAATAACGTTATTGGAACAGTTTTACCGACTCGAAGAAAAACATTTAACCACACGAATCTACACAACAAATCAATTACAATATTGATAATGATAATATAATGAGATTAACTTCACTAATAACAAGATTTAGCTTGTGTACAGGTAAATTCAGATAAATAATCTATGTTCTATACACAGCACAAATAGAAATAAAGTATTGTCTCTTCCAACTCTACCAATATATTATAACGACATCAATGAAAAGCATTCAGCTTACATAAATTGTTAGATTAAACTTCTATAACAGAATCAATATCGCAGAATGTAAAAGGCGTCTGCAAAAATAAAAATAGAATAATATTTTATCAAAATAGGAGGACAAAAAGACAAAGGCGGTGCGTAAATAATCCCGCGCAATATGCACAGAAGGGCGACCTGTCAAATGTATCACATATCACACGGTTGATCTCTTCGCAATGGGCGGTCCCAAAGCTAAAATATCCCAGCCAATGAAATCACGCATACGACCCTCTGAACTTTAAGTATGTTGAATATAAAATCAGACATAAACACGCGTCTGTATTCAGATCTTTACAACAAAAAGAAGACATGTACAGAAATACTTTCCGTGGTCGTGGTCGTGGCCGGGGCGCTAGAAGTATGGGACCGTACGTCAACCGGAGGGCTACCAACACAATCCCGAGGGCTACCCCAGAGTCACAGTTGACGGGACTATCCCAGAGAGAAAGGGGGCTGGCGAAAGCCAGAGATGACTTACGAGTAGCCACAGAATGGCAGTCGCACTTCAACCAATACTTCGAGGAAGAAGGCTACAACGTACCAAGACCTTCTAACAGCCATAGACTACCAGAGGCGGAGACCCTACTGTCTACCATAGACGGGATCACCGGAGAGGCACGAGACAAATGTAAAGAAGCCGTGCTGAAGCATATTCAGGGGCTAATAGAGCGAGCGGAGGAAACTATAAAAAATCCGCCTGCAACAGCAGAACAGTCGCTCCTGAACGACATGGCACAGCTGTTCCAGTCGCAACAAAAGGAAAACATGCAAGCCATGATCTCTGCAATGGCAATAACGTTCAAGGAGGCCTTGCAGCAGAGTAAACAGTAACCAATGCGACAGGCAGGATTGGTACAAAACAGCCCTTTTCAGGGCTACCATATGTCTCGAAAGAAGCCTTCATGTTGCTTAACTTTTAAAATAAATAAAAAATAAAAATGAAATAAAATATGGGTTACTAAACAAAAATACCCTACATCTGTTGAGTAAATAAAATAACCGCCCCTATGATTTGTACCTCTAACTATACGTATTACACGGTAAAAGGGTACAAATGAAAAATAAACAATAAGACGCTAAACAATACTCTATTTCACACACTATGAAACCGAAAACGGAGTTTTATTTCATTTCCGAGATTAGGTGAAAATAATCTTCGGATGAATAAATAAACTTAAATAGATAAATGAATAAATACAAATATTTACATAGATATATAAAAATAATTATTAATAATTTTAATAAAAACAGCATATTGTTTATGACAAGCAATATCAACTTCTTAAGCACCCGTCAGAATATTAAATGAGTCATATAATCATTTAGTTAATCTGTTTGTGTAAACAACATAATTCCTGAACGTACCCGACACGCGCCGGAAATAAACAACTTAACAGGACCCTTACCTTGGGCACTACAAAGGATGACACACGTCTACCACTGACAAATATACAACTATTGTTACTATATGTTTATGGTCATTAATGGGCATAAAATGCGTGGTAAAATTATGTAAATAATATTTTTGTACTATACCAATAATGTCCGAAACAGGGCAGAAAATAAACATTGAATAACAAATATAAGTTTAAAAATGATATTTACGACATATTATGCTACTAAATAGCAATCAATTACGGACTACTGCAAGTAAAATCAAACATCTTAATCTCCTAGCATACCGACAAAAAAAAAAAAAAAAAAAAAAAAAGGGAGTTGACTAATTAACATGTATGCGGTCAAAGGTCTTTGAAAATACTCTGATATACACGGAAATGAGAGATACTCTAATAGAGCGGATCGTTTCTCTTAGCACTATGATTTTCGTAACAATCAAAACAATGACAAACAATTCTGTAATTCTCAAACAAGTTGTGAATATCAGTATGTGCATAATTTTGAAGCAATAGATTTAAAGCAAATTACTTACCAACAATGATACTTACTCACCATAATATGAGTTAAACGTAGTTCATGTATGAACATTTATTCCCTATCTATCGGGAACTACTCTGCACTTGATATATGCCTGCCCTAAATAAAATAATAATAAAATAATAATAATAATAATAATAATTATTGAAACGACATTATGAAAGGTATAGAAACAAGATAAGGAATGAAGAACATTATCTCCGGAAAACTTGCTCTATAAGTTGAACTGTTTATTGAACATCACTCTGTCAATATAATAATGATAATATGATAATAATGCTATAATTAGTTCAACAACAACTGCTATTACTACTGCTACCACTACTACTAATGAAGATAGTGAGAAGAATGCCAGTACTAATACAACAATACCCTCTACCACTACTACGACCAAATAATAAGAACTATAGCACTGCCACTATAAGGGCTTATAATAATAATAATAATAATAATAATAATAATAATAATGGTAATGATTATAAGTATAATGCTACTACTACTACTTCAGAAATTAAAACTGCCATAACCACTACGACAGCTGACAATAATAATGTTGAAAGTACTACTACTACTACTACCACAAAAACTACTACTACTACTACAAATAATAATAATGATAATAATAATGTTACTACCACTACTACAACAACAACTACTACTTCTAGTGCGCCGCATTAAAATAAAAATTATAATACTACTCCTACAACTGATGTTGCTGATGATAATGACAAAAAAAAAAAAAAAAAAATAAATAAAAAATACTACTACTATTACTATTACTACAACAACCACCACCACCTCTATCACCAATAGAAATGATGATAATGATGTTATTACTAGAACAACGACCAACTACCAATACTATGACGAATATAAATAACTGTCATTAAATGTTACTACGACTGCCACTTATTATAATAATAATAGTTATAATAAGGAGTGTGCTACAACAACAGCAACTGCTACTTCTACCACTACTATGTCTGATAATAATAATAACTTTAGTTACTAAATAACTCATTTTGCAAACTACAGAGAAGGACTGAGGTAACAATGCTGAATTTGGGCACTTTAGGGCTAAAGGAGGACCCTTTTTGTATTTACATGAAGAACGCCATAGATCAGTGGAATTTTAGAAAGACACTTACTGTCAGTGGCTATGGGACGTATTCTATTTTAGAATCGGGAAATGTATCAGCTTAAAATCAGGAAACGGAACTGCTCAAAATAAAATACATTTGCTACTTCGCCATATACCTTAAACGCATTCATACAAATCAAAAACTTCAAATAGGATGCTGTGATAATGGCCATTTCTTGTCAAGGAAGTTAGATTATTAATCGGAGAACAAACTGAATTTAAAAATGTTTAAATAATATTCAAAATAATAATATTTATAGTTATAAACTAGACAATTCAGCCATATTTCTGTGTTAGCTTACGAACAATTAGTCGCGCCGCATGCTAATGCTTTCCAAACATGTCGTTTATTATACACACATGGTAATCTGGGTCGGTCTCTCCAGGACACAATAGCGGCACACTTTGAAAGTTAGATAAGACACCCTTGATCATGAGACCAAAGGAATTGTGAATTAGATGCGCGTCTGGGACCAGGTGTTTGGACTGCCGTAATTAACATACACACTTTAGTCGAAGCTCTAACTTGGACTTGTGCACACGCATTTCTAAAGCAGGAATACTGTGTATGTTTTATGTTGTTTGTCTTGTATTGTCCTTAACTAATTATAAAAAAAAAAAAAAAAAAAAAAAAAAAAAAAGCACATATATATTGTCAGGTACCAACCCTGCGTGCTTAATAAAGTGAGCAATTTTATGCCGGTACCAACCCGAGCTTTGCTCCCATAAAAGAAAGTAAGAGGTTTATAGAAGTGAAAACAGTTGTGAAAAAGAAAGAAGTGATCAGTGGTGTATATAGACTATAGATTAGACTATATATCACGTACTCTCACATGTGACTCAGCCCTGATCTTTGTATGAAGCTTAGGTTTTGTGCAAAAGAAGGGGCCTTGTCCTCGCTACATGAAAAAACGTTCATTTGTTCTACTACATGTAGCTTTACTTCTGTGCAACTGTTTCATTGAACACCTGAATATACACCTGTCAAACTCTGGTCACTGACGTGTATTCTTAAATGAAATACACACTTGAAAACTGACGTTTCATTCTTTATCGCGTCTGATGAAGGGGCCTTGTGCCTCGAAACTAGTTACGCGATTCAGTGATTGTTATCTGAAATAAAGAAAGAAACGAGCTACACATTCATAAACATATATTATTATATAAAAATATCGACAGTGAATAATATTACTGTCAGTTAAATACAGTAAAATACTGTTTTTACTGCTACTAGTGGAGGAAAAATTATAACCCGATATAAACATACTCGCATATATCGGATATATTTGCGCCAATTACAACTGCCTTCCTCCAATATGTCTCATATACACAGGGTGGCCGCCAAGGGCTATAACCCTCATAATAATAAAATAGAAGGGCGCAAAAGTCTTGGAATGAGACTTTCCGCTACTGCTCAGTTTACCGGGAAAACGGGCGGTGTGAGGCAGAGTGAGACCCTAGCTTCGGTCAGACACCCACAAACCCCCTTATCATCGCCATGACAAGACTGCAGGCCTGCCACTTAAGGCCTGCCACTTATTCTCCACTTTAAAATTCCCTGACCTTTCTCTGATTTTCCCTGACATTAAACAGTTTTTCATACTTTTTATGGATCCAAAAGCTGATTTTACTCCTTACTTTATCTTTACTAACTGTATCTGTTACTGTAATGACCATACATATTCGGACAAAAAGACCTGAGAAAACATTGTAGACCCAGATCAAACTGCTCCTGAAGGAGCAATTTGATCAGGGTCTACAACATTTGCCATTCTATAAGCATCATTTGGATGCATTAATGTGTATAAAATCCACTGCCTAAGAATTTTAGAACAATTATTGTCTAACTTTTGGGTATCAGATATTTTAGGTCATTACGGTACTCTTTAAAGTAGAAATATTCTCCACCAGGGAGCAAATTCTTTCCTTCAAGAATATTCCCCTAAAAGGAGGAAGATCTGCTTGGACTTTTTTTAGGAGTAGCCCCCAAAAACAAGTAACATCTGCTTGGATCTCCCACTGAGTCATTTCCCCTCGAACAGAATAAGTATATTTTTTTTCTAAAACTGCCAAAGCCATGAATTTTTTAATTCCCTGATTTTTCATCTCATTTCCAAATTTCCCTGACCAAACACAAATTCCCTGACTTTTCCCTGAAGTGGAATAAATTTCACTTTCCAGAGTGATGTTTTCCCATGTCTGTGCAACTCATATTGAGAATTCAAAGACTAGAGGGCAAACTCTGTAAATGCAAGTGGCAATCATGAGCTGCCTCATCTGCCATAACTGTATCTGTGCTGGCCCTGAGGTTATAGACCTTTTTTCAAACTCAACTCAGCTGAGCATGAACTTTTACCTGCTAATAAATAGCAAATTACTGATAAGTATGATTGTTTTCTTGCTCAGCTGAGCTGAGTATGAAATAGAGTATGAATTTTTTTCTGCATATGAATATGAAAATGCCAACATTAGTTATTAGTTGGCATTTTCATATTTATCAGCAGAAAATTTCATTCTCAGCTGAGTTGAACCTCGGGACCTGTTTGCATTTCAGTGTTAAAATCATCACAAACCCCACCATGAACAATTTAACACCATTATTCATATTATCTGACAGCAGAATTTAGTCCAGTCAAAAATCACTCTTGTTAACAATTCCACACACACAACGTTCCCACCATAAGTAGGAAAAGACATTACAAAGAAACAGTTACCTACAATATGTATCCTAATAAATGCCCCTGCTCTAATAAATGCCCCCTGCCTCTTTACCAAAAATAGTTTTATATCAACTTGCATGAATTCCTGTTTGTATCTCTGGATGAGACAGCTCTTTGAACTTCTATCTACTCTACATAGGGCCTCCCTTTTGTAAACTGCAACATCCCAGGGGCATTTATCAGGATTAATATGGTAAGTCTTGAAGAACCTATGCATAAGTAAACCTTTCTTCAACAGATACGCTGCTCAAATATTTGTAATGTACTTTGTGAATTCTCTGACAAACAGACTAGCCATGTGCACAAACCAGTCTGGGGAGAAGGACTCGTTAAGCACATCGCTTCCGCTCTAATCCCATAGCATGTACTGATATCTTACTTGTTCATGTATGTATATGTGTATGCTTACTGAATAAGCTAAATAAATGTTTAAACCAAATGGGTCTGTGCTTGCAACATTGGTGAATCCCTTGAAAGGCATGTTTGATCGGGCCTTAGATTATAAAACGTTTTTCATGCTCAGTTGAAATTGTGCTCAAATTTTGATATTTACTTTACTTCAAAATATTAAACAAGGCTTGTGAAGTAACGTGAAAAGTGAATTTTAGAAACAACAAAAATCTTCACAAAGTGAATAGAATTCTACTGTATTTATGGTTAGTTGAGATGAGCATGATAAACAGTTTTACTATCATAGGAACAGCACTCAATTCTTTTCCAAACATTAATTTCAGTGCGAGAAATTGATGAACACTGGATTAACATTAAACAATTTTCATATTTTTAAATAAGACTATAAACATCATAAGTAAAAGACATGTACTTTTCATCCTGAAAAGTTTTTAAAGATTACACACTACCTTTTAAAGCTGAAGAAAAAAGCTACATTTCTAGGTTGAGCGTTTTGAAGACAAAGCATAAAAGGACCAAAAAAAGGAGCTATAAGTAAGAAGACGTAAAATCTGAGAAGAGAAATACTCAAATAAAAAGACAGAATGAACTTCCATATAGATTCCGGGGCAAAATATTTCAATAGCTTCTGATAAGCCATAACATTTTAAGTGCAGGTACATTTTGAGGTGTCTGGGTACACCTGTATTTTTTGTTGTTGTTGCTGTTGTGGTTTTACAAAGGCGACAAGTTGTTTTTATTTCCTCCATGCTTCCCTGTTCAAAAAGGGATCTACTGTGGAGTGAATTATTTCCTTTATTAGTGGATCCACTTGAAAAGAGGGGCCAAATTGAAAGTGACAAAATGCTTCCCCTGATAGTGTGCTATTCCACCTCAAACTAATTTCCTTGCTTTTTTTCAACAAAGTTTGCATTGTAAAAGCTCATCAGAATTTATTCAAATGAAGACCCAAAATATAATGTCAAGGAGAGTTCCCACAACCTATGACAAACTAGAACTGTGGTTGTGTGTCATTTAGACAAGCAGTATAGATCTACACCAACCATCAGATTTAACCCATAGATGCCAAAGGCCCTAATGTAAGCTCCTGGAAAAAGTACAGAACCAAATAAAATGCTGTCAGAGATGGTGTCTGATCAGGGTGTACATTTTTTGCATCAAATACAAAACATTCTGGTAAAAAATATTACTAAAATAAAGTAAGACACCCTTATGTCTGGACAGTGAGACAGAACTGTCAACTGATTAACTTGTTTCTTCAAACAGACAAGACTCAGACCTGCCTCTGCATTTCTGAGCACTGACATAATACTAACAAATGATTCATACACTGATACATCACTCTCTAAATCTTAACTGTTCACAAGCTCAACTCTGATAGCAATAATGGAATGATCTCAAATCTGTTCCCGTCTTATTGCTGTCAATAAGTATTTCAACAATGACAGTCAAAATGTTACCATCCCAAATAACAAGCTTGGTGTTTTACCAATAACATCCAGAAGAGATATACAGCTTACGACATTTTCCAAACAAGCAGATAACAGGTACAGCAAGATTTTACTAGATGTATTTGTTAAAAAGAACAAAGGGTTTCAACCTGTTTCTACTGATGTTAAAGGGAAATGAACATTATTATTCTAAATTTTCAAGATAAACTTTAACAATGATGAGGAATACTGTCCCAAATAATAATGAACTTAGTTCATAAACTCTAGTGTAGGCATTTATCAACGAAAATTATTAGTAACTGACTATTTGTTAGCTACCCCAAAAGAATATCATATTGTCTATGCAAGTAAATCTGTATTATGTGTATGATAATGTATAGCTACACTGCTTGTCCCATAAAAGAAAACTCTAAACTGCATCAAGCAAAAAGGTATCTTCATCACAAAAACTATTACAGCTCCTCTTTTTTCCAAATGTGACAGTGATACAACTGTTTATAACATTAATGAAGACTGAAGACTATCAGACAATACAAAACCACATGTAAGTATTCATAACCAGCACCAGGTCTAGTTTTCCAACATGTTGTGGTCTTTAATTAAGGATTGATTGATTGTTTTGGGTTTAACGGCCCTTTGAGACAGTATTTCAGTCTATATCGGGCCGTCTCACAGAGAGTGGTTGAAAGAAAAGAGAAATGATAGACGAGACAAAAATTGTCCAAACAACCCCTACCCCCACCTACTGCAAGCACAATAGGCCCTTGCCCTACCATCATCCAAATCAGTAGGACGCCCCGGCACTGGAAGTTACACGAAGCACCATTGCACCACTCAACCACCCCCCTTTAATTAAGGAATGGTTTTACTCATGAAATATCACTGAGTAACACAAGCTGTTAGTTGGGCAGATCAAGAGATATTAATTCAGGACAGTGAAGCTGTCATGAATTAAAGTTCTTATCTTCCCAGTAACACCTGTCAATCAGCAATAATTTACTGGTACTGGTAAGTATATATCATTTCACTCCTAACATTACATAGAACCAATAGTTCAGGGATCAAGCTACATTTCCCACAGAACTAATATAATACAGGAAAATTGCACACTGTGTTGTTAGTAATGTGATTTATCTAAGGTGTGATGTTAGCACACTGGGTCATTGGCAATGTAATTTGTCACAAATTTTTCCACAACACTGCTTCCTATCCACTCAATGGGAAGAACATTAACTTCATGTTTATATGCATGTTCACGTTTCTTCTCTTTCATAGCTTGGGATGACCTTGCTTTGTGATCATGGCCTTTTTGTAGCTTCATATATACATGTATTTTTCAGCAGTTTACATCTTGAGACAGTATTACCATTCCAAACTGCTGTGAACAAAAGCTACAAAAACATGTATCTCCTTGAATTTGCATATACATTTCAACACCATTGAATTAATGCTTCTATTAACATATTATATTGCTTACTTTTGACGGCCACTTCTGTTCTACAACATTTGTGAAGCAGTATACTAACTTTAGCTCCTATGTTTAAAGAAACATATACTTCTAAGTGCCCTTTGTGCGATTAGCAAATCAAATCAAATTAATTAAAAAGCATCAATCTGATCAGGGTCCGTAAAAATATGCTAATATCTCAGCATCTAATCAAATATTATATTTTGTCGTATGTGTTGCCTTGTTCACTCAAACATATCCGAAACCCATGTTTGTTTTTGGAATGACCTACTGATTAGGAAATGGATATGTGACAAAATACAGAACAGAAAACAGTAAAGATTTAGATAGTATAGTTCATTACAACCACCTCAACTGCAAAAAAATTCTACTTTCTTCTTTCTTTCAGAATGAAAGGCCTCACAGATAAGATCTAGCTCAGTTTATCTAATGGGATTCAGCACATATTTGTGGCATGATAAGAAAAGCTACAGTCGTTTTAGACCTCAACATTTTCACTCACTATCCACAGCTTCACTCAGTCTTTGGAGGACCTGGCTGACTAACATATTTGAGCCGGGACACGAGAAAACCAACAGAGTGGTTGTGCTCCCAGCACAGACTCAGATCAGCCTTGGCATCTGCCGAGTCTGATCAAACTCTTCGCTAAGCACTTAAAGGGTAGCTAAGAGTCTAAGCTACCTTCATGCAGACAGCGAAGACTCTGATCAGATTGGGCAGATGCCCAGGCTGATCTGAGTCTGTGCTGTACGCACAACCACTTTGTTGGTTTTCAGGTGTTGTGGCTCATTTATCTCTCTTGTGGTCTCCTTCTAAGTAAAGTACCTTTCTGCTTGATGTAACAGAGTTTCTACAGTGATCTAGTTCAGTCTAGATTTATAAAACATCACTCCCACATAGAGCTGGGACGGGTACAGATTTTGTACCTGGGTACCTGATTCCTTATTAACCGTGGGTACCCGAGTACCCGTTACCATAGCATTTTGAGCATGTCCACAATTAAAACTTACATGTTTAGATCAAATGATAAGTAAGAGATATGTCCTTTGTACAACTGCACATGGGAAGGATATGAAAATGTAGACATCTCTCTGTTATAATATGCAAAAATTGTTTGGCAAAATATGATTGCATTTTATGCAAGATAATCCCACAAAACTTTTCACTTTTGCTTGGAATTTTATTGAAACAGAAAATTTGAACATGACAATAAGTTTTCGGGTAACGGATAGTAAATATGTACCCCGGTAATTGGTCTACCCAACCCGAACTCAGGTACCCGGGCACTCGTCCCAGCCCTACTCCCACATACCTCTTGTGACTGCCTTGGGGTCTCTCAATTCATCTTCTGCATACAAAATTTATAAGATAGTCAAATGGTGGCCACATACTGTGACTGAACTTAAGTACAAAAAGAAAAAAAATGTTTAAACATCAAATACAAGAATAAACTAGAGTAAGTGAGTAAAAACTTGTGTATACCTGTAGCTGTTACTTAATGAAGGAAAATGATAAAAATTTATGGTGAAATTTAATGTAAATAATAATGGACAGACATATGAACATTTAGACTGGATCACCAACAACATACTTCCTATGCTGGAGGTACATGCATAATAAAAGAACAACTGTGACTAGATAAGGACAATATCTCTACCTTTTATACAATTGTAGAAACCCTGATCAGATTGTACAGCTCCTGATTATTTGAAATATGTGCGTACTCCTTTACATGTACAAGATGGATATCTAAAGGGAACTCTAGAGTGAGAAAATTTCTTCCTTCACGAGTAGCACCCAATGATAAGGTTGGAAAATATCTGTGAAAGGCTGTGTGCAATGGAATCCTGTTTACGACTTAAAAAATTCCTGCCTACAGCTGGACACGAAACAGGGACCGCTAGATAAGCAGGCCAGTGCTTAACCCATTGAGCTACTGGGGTTTCCCCCTCTAAGAACAGTCTTTGTTACATGGTTCTACTGACGAGTCACAACCTAATATGTTTCATTGACAAACAAGAGGCCCAAATGGGCCTGATATCGCTCACCTGGCTATTGTGCAACAGGACCATTCTGATACAAAATTGGTCCAATTCCACTGAGAATTTCTCATTTTCACATTTTGCTACTTTTAGTAACAGAGGCCAACTTGCCTGGTCTTTATATATTTACTTTTGAAACACCTCAATGCAAGAATCATTTTGCCACAAATTTCATCAAAATCCATTCAGGGGTTACTGAGATATTGCCAGTTTCATGTTGTGTACTATTTTTAGTAATGGCAGATGGCTGCCATCTTGGATTGCTAAAATGTAAAAAATCGAAAAGCCTTCATGCAAGTAAAGGACCATATATCAGTCATCCGGAGTCTGACACAAATTTGGCCCAATTCCATTGAGATTTTCTAATTTTCACATTTTTCTATTTTTAGTAACAGAGGCCAACATGACTGGTCTACAGTTAGATATTTTTGCAACATCTCAATGCAAGAATCATTTTGACACAAATTTCGTCAAAATCCATTCAGCGGTTACTGAGATATTGTCATTTTCATGTTTTGTGCTATTTTTAGTAACACCAGATGGCGGCCATCTTGGAATGCCAAATTGCAATTAATCGAAACGACTTCATGCAAGGAACATTCTGACACAAAATTGGTCCAATTCCATTCAAGGGTTCTTGAGTAATTGTCATTTTTATGATTGTTCTATTTTTAGTAACACCAGATGGCGGCCATCTTGGAATGCCAAATTGCAATTAATCGAAACGGCTTCATGCAAGGAACATTCTGACACAAAATTGGTCCAATTCCATTCAAGGGTTCTTGAGTAATTGTCATTTTTATGTTTGTGCTATTTTTAGTAACGGCCCCCGTGGTGGCCATCTTGGATAGTCAACTGGCACAAAATTGAAATAGTTCCATTCAAGAACCATTTCTGACCAAATCTGGTCAGAATTGGTTGCATTTTCTATAGATATTGACATTTGAGCAAAATCGGCCTTGTAAACGCTAAGTAGGTCACTGTGACCTAATTCCGCTATAGATTTTTTTTATTTTTACAATTTTCAATACCAAGGTCCCACTTATGTTGAGTGGGGTTCCATTGCAAAAAACTTTGATCGCTACTGGGACCACTTTGATCACTGCTGGGCACATTTTGATCGCTACTGGGAACGTTGCAGTTACAGATATAAAATAGTCAGAGTTATTTGTATTTTTGTATTTTTATACCAGCCGAGTTCAAAGCTGAGGGGCATATTGATTTGGTACTGTCTGTCCGCATTTGCCTGTGCGTCCGTTTACTTGTTTGTTTGTCCGACCATTATGCATTTAGCGGCTGTAGCACTCATTAATGGTTGTATGTAGAATCTTGAAGTTTAATGTACATAAAGGTAAACGTTTCTCATAACTCCTATTACCTTGTGGCCGTTGGGATAAAGGGTGTTTAGAGTCCCAAAGTGTCTTGGTCACAACACATGCAAGGAGGAGCCCACGCCTCTTCTTTCGCATCCTTTTTATTCCCAGATTCGAAAAAGTTACCTATTTTAATACTGCGGGGTTGACACCCATCGGGCACATCAAGTCGAAATGACATAGTAACGACGTCGATGCGACGTCGATATGATGTCATTTCGACGTGCCTACTAGGCAGAGAGAGTTTTCAGGCGTCAGTTGATCCTAACCGGCGACCTGCACCATCCTCCTGCACCATAAACGAGTCGCTCTATCCTCTCGATCACGGCGCCGCCACGACATGAGAAAACCAACAAAGTTGTTGTGCGCCCAGCAAAGACTCAGATCAGCCTGGGAATCCGCCCAGTCTGATCAGAGTCTATGTTGTCCGCACTGACGAGGCTTAGACCCTCAGCTACCCTTTCAGCACTTAGCAAAGAGTCTGATCGGACTGGGCGGATGCCCAGGCTGATCTGAGTATTCGCTGGGCGCACAACCACTTTGTTAGTTTTCTCGTGTTGCGGCTCATATGGAATGGGCATTAATATAAGTGGAAAGAACATTTTTTTACTTCCGTCAATGTGATTGACGAGTTATGTCCTTTTTAGTTTAGGCATTTTCATTCCCGACCGGAAGGTTCTGGGATATAGGGATGAACCCGGCGTCCGTCTGTCCGTCCATCCGTTCGTCTTCTGTTCGTCTGTCCGTAAAAATGTTCTTGTCTGCTCCATATCTTAAATACTCTTCGGAATATTTTCATTAAACCTCACAGTTATATAGAACAGGTCATGATAATGTTTCGTGTATAAGAATGGTAACTCTTGTCATAATATTTTCTGAGGTATCTCCTCTTTTGTGCTTTTTTGGCAGATTCGTGTCCACTCTGTTACTTGTATACACTTTGAAATATTGTATGATACTTCACAGGTACATAACACAGGTGATGACGATATGTTGCGAACGAGAATGACAACTCATTCCTTCTTACTTTTTGAGTTATTTCCCCTCGACGGTTTTGGCTGTGATTTTGTGCCCACTCTATAACTTGAATATACATGATAATTCACAAATATGTTGCAACTCTTGCTTTCATACTTTTTTAGTTATTGACTCCTTAATGGTTTAAGCTGTGATTTCGTGTAGCTCCATAACTTGATTACCCTTTAATATATTTTCATGATACTTTTAAGATATGTAGAACGGGTCATGACAATAAGACTGATAATAACAATTAATATCTTGCCTGAAACAGTGTGAAATATTAATATTTTTTATCTTGCTAGCTTTACAAATTTGATAGCTTTATGTTTGCCTTGGTATCATGAAACTGTATTCTGACAGGAAATTAGTTAGCATGACTTTGTCCGAGTCCTGCTTGTAAATAATAACAGGATTTATATGAACATTAAACTTTAATATAACTTAGAACATGGTTTGTTGAAAATACTACTGCGCACCAATCAATGCAGTGTTGCACACAGCATGTGTAGTCTTACTTTAAACATTAAGTACCTTGGTACCATGGAATTCTTGGCTATTTGTTTCTTCTTCTAGTATAAGTAGTTCCTATTTACACTTAGCCTAGCAACTTGTGCCAGTGAATTTGGTCTCTTTTACGGACAGCAACTTTGCCATTTTCATTTTGGCCTCCATTTTTAAAAAGGGTGCTAGATCCTAGTTCTTTCATTTAAAGGTCACACTTCTTACAGATTTTCCAGAACTAAATAATTAAGGCCGAAACAACTCACCTATAAAATCGGGCCGAACCGACCCACCATTGAAATTGGGCCGAAACGACCCACCCAATTGGGCCGAAATGACTCACCCCGGAAATCGGGCCGAAACGACCCAGGCCGAAACGACCCAGGCCAAAGGGGAATAAGGCCAAAACGACCCGGATTCCTCATCTGTCTAGATCCTTCCTTTGAATGGGCTACCGTTGTGCTAGCGTATCCGATTAATATTTGAGACTTATTTTCGCTAATCAAATTATAAACAAATAAGTAAAGCGTGGTAGCTGACTGGAATCAAACTGCACTGCACTGCTGCTGGATTTTCAGGTGTTTTAAACTACAGATAACAGGTGTGGCCGAGCTGTCAGATTATTGTGCGAAGAAATGCACTAACTTGAAGCAAAATAGTTATTTCGAGTACATCTAAAGCAATCAAAGCTAAACCTATCGGCATTTATCAAAGAAACCACAAACAAAATCATCATACAGATACGAAACACGCCTATTTTAAGTTTTTTTCGTGGAATATACCCTAACAGGAAATCATATGGGGCCGGAAATGATGACATTTTTCACGGGTCAATCGGGGCTGTCCCCAATCTGTATCCGCTTCCGTTTGCGCATGCGTTCTGAAATCGCTCACGGATCTTAAGGATCTCACGGTACACCGCAAAATATGTACTCACTTAAAAACACAATCCACTGAAAATTGTGGGAGGAGTTTATAACAAACTCTTTCAGTAGGACTACCATGAAGTGCAAAAAAGGGGGCCCGGTAGCTCAGTGGGTTAAGCGCTGGCCTACTGATCTAGCGGTCGCGGGTTCGAGCCCCGCCGGAGTTCTTTATATCGTAAACGGGGTTCCATTGCACACAGCCTTTCATAATCGCCCGACCATCGTCCTGATTGACTGAAATACTGTTAAAAAGTACGTAAAATCGGAAGTCATTCATCCATCTGTGAAGTACAAAAAGCTGTGCAGACAGACCGTAATGTGTAAAAACTAATTTCGTCTTCATCAAAGAGTCACAAGCATATCTTTGTTAGGGACAAGTCATTTATTACCAGTTGGGGTGGGGGTTACATTCATGGGGGGGGGGGGCGGGGGTTACATTCAGGAGGGGGTCGGAATTTTCTTTTTGGTGATCTACAGATGAGGGGGCGGAAATCATTAAGCCATGGAGCAGGCGGGGGGGGGGGGATCATATATATTTAAAGACATGTGGCGGGGTCAGAATTCTTCAGTCTTCACGTCAACAAAACTGTCTCGGCTTACGCAGCCCTCCCCCTCCCCTCCCCTCCCCTCCCCACTACGCCTACATTTTCAGACTCCCCGTTACGTCTACATTTTCAGATTATTTTTATTTCTTCAAACTTGTCTTCAAAACATTTACACAAAAATAATAGAAAAAAATTGCCCGCTTCATGCCCTGAAAAAAATATTTTCATTGTAGTTGTTGTTTCATTGCTTTACGTCCACGGTAAACAGCTGTGGTCATGTCGGGACGGTCAGATAATCTAACCACACCGTTCCTGGGCAGGTTAAGACCTAAGTGGTTATCCAGTACTAATTGCACATACACTCGCCAGTAACTGACGACTGCCCTTCTTGAATCAGCGGAGGGAGATACGAAAGTATTTAGCGAGACCGGGTCTCGAACCCGGGACCTCTGGCTCTTGAGTCAGGCGCTATGCAGCCAGACATTTTATTGATTTGCTTTGCTAGTAAAACAGTATAAATTGCACAACCCGCAGGTTTGCACTATAATCACTGTGTGAGTCCGTCCGTCCGTCCGTCCGTTATCAGTTAGCGAAAACGCTTATAACTCTTGAACCGCATTCTATATTTTGATAAAATTTTGCATACTTATACATGTCAACATTATCTAACGACACGCATGCATAACGGTCTTTTTTGATGGACGAGGCTTTGCTGAGCACAAGTTGAAAATTTACGGTCAAGTAGTGAAAATGCTCATAACTCTTGAACCCCGTGGTATATATGGTTCAAATTTTGTATACATGCACTTATGTATTTTAACATTGTCCAGCCACCGGCATGCAAAACGGTGACGAGGCTTCACCGAGCAAATATACCAAGCGGTCCAAGAGTTATGAGCATTTTCAATAAAAGAGCTCGACCGGCCAAATTGATGCTCGGTGAAGCCTCGTCACTATTTTGCATGCCGGTGGCTGGACTATATTAAAATACATAAGCATACAAAAGGACCTGGTATGATAAGGGCCATTTTTGGCCCCCATTCAAATTCTCTTAAAAATGCATGGTTTCTATTGCTTATTATTTGTGCGTATGGGAACAAGCAAAAATAATATGTTTCGTGTTTGTTAATTCTCAGAATAACATGATTTCTGACATACCTACGTTGTTTCAATAAAATGAAGGAAAATTGCGAGAAAATTTGAGTTTAATACATATTCCTTTCAAGAAATAAGTCATTTACAATAACTTTTGAAAGCTCTTAACAACAGGCTTTTGATGAACTGCTTATATGTAAGATTGCACTGCTAATTACCTATACACTGCACAAGGCCTCTCCAGGTACCCCACCCACTCAAGTTTGCAAGTCCAGTGACGCTAACCAAAAAATTCCAACAGATCAAAATGAAATGTATACCAGATTATTCCTTGTATTCTAACTAAGAAAATGAATACCCACAACATATGTTTATTTTGTCTATGAGCTGAGATATGGGCGTTTTTATGTTGAGAACGCTGGGAAAATGTTCCAAACGCTGCCAGTTTGGTAACAAAAAGTTAAAAATAAACATTGAGCCCGGTCTCCAGCACATTTAATATTTTCATGGCATGTAAATATATTAAAATTTTATCTGTATACAAAATATTAAATGTGCTGGAGGCCGGGCTCATATATTTTGAAAGCCACAAAAGCTACCAAATTCGTCATTTTCGTCAGAATCCGCTGGGGGTATGGGTATGTTCAGTACAAATACATGTATAACAAATATTTTGGGCAAGAACTGGTTAATTTTGTGTTTGCTGTTACATTCAAGGTTTGAACTTTCATATGAATACATTCTTATTATGGAAATAAGACTTTTGAAAAATGAGTTTTCTTGGGGCCAAATATGGGCCTTATCATACCAGGCCCTTTGAACCATATTTACCACGGTGTTCAAGCATTTTCAGTAGTTGGCCGTAAATTTTCAACTTGTGCTCAGCAAAGCCTCGTCCATCAAATAAGGTTGTTATGCATGCGAGTCGTTAGACAATGTTGACATGTATAAGTATGCAAATTTTGGCAAAATATCCCATGCGGTTCAAGAGTTTTAAGCGTTTTCGCTAACTGATAACGGTTTTCGCTAACTAATAACGGACGGACGGACTCACCAGTGATTATAGTGCAAATCTGCGGATTGTGCAATTCTAGGTATAGGAACAGATAGGTATGGGCGGACAGTACAGACTCAGATTAGGCTGATCATGGTCTACACTGTTTGTTATTTCATCTGCAGCTTTTGGTTACCGAATTGTAAAACCAGGCTGTTCCATGTTTGAGACAATTACGGTGATTATTTTGGGTGCCACATTTTTTTAAATTTTTCATTTATTATCAGGTGGGGGTGGGGGGGTACATTTTCACATGGTTCACCAAAATTTTTCCGACCCCCCCCCCCCCCCCCCCCGTCTCCGTTTCACCAGAATTATTTTTCCGACCCCAGATAGGTGACAAAACATTTTATGCCCCCCCCCCCCCCCCACACACACACACTCTATCCCCAGTGCCAGCTACCCTTCACGCACACATACCATATTATTATCTATTCTATGTCAGACTGACCTCAAACCTAGCTGTATGAAACACAAAGAACATTTTCTTATTCTAACAGGTTAATTACATGTAATCATGGTCTGTTTAAACTTTGTCTGCATTTCTTTCACTTTTTCTTTCTGCTAATGGCCATCCAGAAATCTTTTGTCGAATGCTTAATAATTATAACTGCAAACAATATTAAGCCACAGTGTTTTTGCTGATGAAAAGGCACGCGGAGAGCTGATATCACAAATGCAGGCATTACATTTAATTGAACACAAAATCATCTACTTGACATGATTTTTAGACACTTTCATACTGTTTCTAGCAAATCAATGAAAAGATCTGTTTTTGGATATGAAGGTGCCCAAGTTTTTTGTGTCATTTCCATAAAGTGTTTTAAGTTTAAGTTTTGAGTTTGAAAGAAAAGAGTCTGAAATTTTAGGAGTAAAGGGGGGTCTGGGTGGCGAAGCTCCCCAGAAGTGGAGACATTTTTAATAAAAGCACCGCAGGCACTGCATGATACCCCGCCACTGCTGTGCATCCTAACTTATTTTTTGAGATATATAATAGCTAAAGAGCCACAGAACTGAGATAGACAGAGATATGATGTCCTTACTGTAAATAAATATTAATATAAACCACCCAACAACGTGGAGCATTCTGACCAGTGTAGATTTAGATCAGGCTGTAAAGCATTTCTTTGAGCTGAGAGACTCTGTTTCCTATTCTATGGTGTTAAACATATCAGTGAAGTTTCATTCAGATATTCCATATAGTATAAGAACTACAAGTCAAAAAACATTTTTCAGATCTATCAAGGGGGAATACTCATTAACTGGAAAGGTAAGAGTGATGGTTCTTTGTCACAATATGTAACCTTTGATGTGAAACATACCTATGAAGTTTCGTTCAGATATTCCATATAGTAAAGGAACTACAGATAAAAAAACGTTTTTCAGATCAATCAAGGGCGGATAACTCACAAACCGGAAAGATCAGAGTGACAGTTCCTAGTCACTATATGAAGCCTTTGATGTGAAACATATCTGTGAAGTTTTATTCAGATATTCCATATAGAAAGGGAACTACAGGTCAAAAACCATTTTTCAGACCTATCAAGGGCAGATAACTCATGAACTGGAAAGGTAAGAGTGATGGTTCTTTGTCACAGTATGTAACCTTTGATGTGAAACATATCTGTAAAGTTTCATTTAAATATTCCACATAGTAAAGGAACTACGGGTAAAAAACATTTTTTAATTCAATCAAGGGCGGATAACTCACAAACGGGAAAGGTAAGAGTGACGGTTCTTAGTCACAATATGTTACCTTTGATGTGAAACATATCTGTGAAGTTATATTCAGATATTCCATATAGTAAAGGAACAATAGGTCAAAAACCTTTTTTCAGACCTATCAAGGGCGGATAACTCACAAACTGGGAAGGTCAGAGTGACGGTCCTTAGTCACAATATGTAACCTTTGATGTGCAACATATCTGTGAAGTTTCATTCAGATATCATGAACAGTAAGGGAATAACAGGCCAGAAACCATTTTTCCAATACGAAAAAGGGCAGTAACTCCGTTAAAAATGGACGGATTTTGCCCATTAACAATCCCATACCACTCATCGCCGATAACAATATGTATGCAAAATTTGAAAAAATTCCGTGAATAAATACTCAAGTTATCGATCGGAAATGGTGAGCACGGACGGACGGACGGACGGACGGACGGACGGACGGACGGACGGACAGACACCGAAAGGTATAACATAATACCCCGCCACTAAAGTGTGGCGGGGTATAAAAATGAAGACTGATGGAACAATTCTGCACCCCCCCCCCCCCCAATATGCCTAATAAAATATATGAACCCCCCCCCCCCCCCCCCCCCCCGTTCCAAGGCTTTCCCCCCTCCCCCCCAAATATGCCTAATAAAATATATGACCCCCCCCCCCCTGTTCCAAGGCTTTTTTATTTCCGACCCCCGCCCCAGTACATCACCAAAAAGAATTCCGACCCCCCCCCCACACACACACACACACCTGATAATAAATGACTCGTCCCTAATGTCTTTTCTTTTCTTGAGAGAGGGAGTGATGGTGATCAGGCCTGTTGTATTTTTCTATTTTTAACATACGTTTCTGACTTGTACATGTTTTGTTAAGTGGGCCTTAAGGAATAATAGTGTGTAGCTTATTGTGTCCCCACTGAAATATTAATAATAGGCCTGTATTAGTTGGCTGATTTGATGCTTAACGTCCACGGTAAACAAAAAAGGTCATGTCGGGACGGTCATTTAACCTAACCACACTATTCCTGGGCAGGCTTAGACCTCCTAAGCGGTTAACCAGTACTAAGTGCACATACTTTCGCCAGTAACTGACAACTGCCCTTCTTGAATCAGCGGAAGGAGAAACGAAAGTATGTGGCCAGACCGGGATTCGAACCCAGGACCTCTGACTTACGAGTCAGGTGCCCTTCCGATTGCGCTACCCGGCCCGCCTGTATTAGTATCCTTTCGTGAACTTTTAAATTTCGGTTTATTTGATTTGCGAATGAGAAAACTGAATAACCATCAAAATGGCGAGTCCGAGGATCTAAGGAGTGGAGGCGAGGGGAGGCATGGTTGCCCCTCTGGGCCAATGGACTGTATGCCAAGGTAAGAGGTTTTAATATGCAAATACGCAGCGCCAGGTAATGCCACTAATGGTTCACATTTGAGAACATTTCTCCACGGGCCAACTACGGAAACAAGATGCCTGACCATAAAGTTGAATTTCTGGGTCTACAGCAGACCCATTACTACAATATTTGCCAAGTCTTAAATCAATTAAACAATCCAAAAAATTTATTTCGCGAAAAGATAGTAACAAGCGACAGTCACAGAGTCCAAATATATAAGATAGATAACTCTTACAATGATAACTACAGTTGCAGCTGTAACGTTCCCAGTAGTGACTAAAACGTGCCCACCAGCGACTGTTCCCAGTAGCGATCTGTTGCGTGTTGCAATTAGACACTTATGCTTATGTTCCATGCAAACTTTCAACCAAATATACCAAATGGTTCTGGAGAAGAAGTTGATTTTGTTGTGTTTGCTATTTTTAGTAATGGCAGCCATCTTGGATTCTTGACCTGACCCAATTTTACAATTTTGAAACCCTGCAGTCTGGTCATGCTCCATGTGAAATTTGAGATCCATGGGTTCAGTGGTTTTAGAGAAGAAGTTGTTTGAAGTTGTTTAAATAGGTCATTTTTTGACATTGGCATTTGAGCAAAATTACACACCTAAACAGAAAGTAGGTCACTGTGACAAAACTCCGCTACAGATTTTTTTCATTTTTACAATTTTGAATACCAAGGTTTCACTGATGTTCCATGCCAAAATTCAGACAAATATACCCAGTGGTTCTGAAGAAGAAGTTTATTTTGTTGTTTTCGCTATTTTTAGTAACGGCGGCCATCTTGGATTTTCAACCTGACCCAATTTTACAATTCTGAGACCCTGGAGTCAGGTCATGCTCCATGTGAAATTTGAGAACCATGGGACCAGTAGTTTTACAGAAGAAGATGTTTGAATATTTGTTTTTAAGTGTTGACGGACGACGCACGGACGCATGACGCACGCCGGACGCATTGGTATGACAATAGCTCACTATGGCCCTTCGGGCCAGGTGAGCTAATAAAAAAATTATCCCAGAATTATCGTCAAATCCTCACTTTATCTAGAGTTCTGTAAGTCTTCACTTTTGACCCTATTTATCTGGCTATAAAGTGAGTGTTTCCTCTTGCTAGAATGACACCATGTGAGCCATGACACGACAAAACCAACAATGTGGTTGTGCGTCCAGCAAAAACTCAGATCAGCCTGGGCATCCACACAGTTTGATCAGTCTTCGCTTTGTGCTTAAGGGGTAGCTAAGGGTTTAAGCTACCTCCATGCGGACAGCAAAGACTGATCAGACCGGGCGGATGCCCAGGCTGATCTGAGTCTGCGCTGGGGGCACAACCACTTTGTTGGTTTTATTGTGTCATGGCTCATGTATCTGTATCAGTCTTATGAAATTCTGCAATAAGATGGGTTTTCCCCTTCCAAAACAGTCCTAAAAATCCAGAAAATTCTAGATTTTTGGAACTGTTTAGGAAGTGTATAACCAAATGAGCCGCAACACGACAAAACCAATAATGTGGTTGTGCGCCCAGTGAAGACTCAGATCAGCCTAGGCAGCCGCTCAGTTTTATCAGACTCTTTGTAAGGTGCTCAAAGGATAGCTAAGGGTCTAAGCTACCTCCATGCGGACAGTGAAGACTCTGATCAGACTGGGCGGATGCCCAGGCTGCTCTGAGTCTGCGCTGGGCGCACAACCACATTGTTGGTTTTGTCGTGTCGCGCCTCAAATAAATATGGTACTTTCAGAATTCCCCAGGATTTAATGACAGTTAATGTATGAGCAGGAGCTAACCTGTACAGACTGTGCATGTGTAGACTTACAGTAACATCTGAGGCTTTCACGTTTGCAAATGACAAACG
Organism: Ctena decussata; assembly: GCA_963989385.1. Classification (NCBI taxonomy): domain Eukaryota; kingdom Metazoa; phylum Mollusca; class Bivalvia; order Lucinida; family Lucinidae; genus Ctena; species Ctena decussata. The sequence continues at coordinate 64,346,440 of OZ022506.1, read as the reverse complement.
ATGCCACTCGTATTATGCTATCTACTGCTAATAGCTAACATGCAAACTCTCTAAATGTTGTTCACAATTATATGTGTCAGTATTTGGTGGGTACATAAATTTGCATTCATGCCTGATTAAAACAGAGCTCCAGATAAGAAGGGGTAACCCGGATAAGTCAAAGATAATTTTTCTTATTTCACAATGAAATCATATTTTGTGACCCCTAATCAGAACCGTCTCGCTAAGACGGTTCTAATGAGGGGTCACAATGTATGTTTTTAAAGAAAAATAAAAATAATTATCCATATTTCAAGTTTTCAACCCTGTTACCCCTTCTTATCTGGAGCACTGGACTTAAAAGATGCATAATTACCTCCATGGCCATCGTAGACACCAAAGAAACACACATCTTTATCACCTGGTAAAGACAACAACTGTGTATGGGCATCTTCCATGTCTGTCATGTGTTAAGGAAACTCAACAAATTCCAGAAATCACTGTGTCTTGCCTATCTCAGTGTCTGTAAGTTGTCACAGTAACACAGCCAGACCAGAAAACTAGATGAAAGTTATAGCCATGATGTGGAAAATGTAGAACTTATACTGTAAATCTCTTGATATCAGTGAGTTTTATTTTCATTAACATTGGCAAATATACTGGCTCATACATTTAAGACTACAGAAAATGTTTCATCTAGATATAAGTTATAGAGTAAAAATAACCAAACAGGCATAAAATATTGTCAGTGGTGGATCCAGAGGGGGCGGGGGGTTCAAATGAACCCCCTCTTCAGCCTAAATTATTTCATTTTCATCGGAAATTTTAGGAAAAAAATTGTCAAAGTGCACAAATAGAACCCCTCTCAACTAATGTGAACCTCCTATCCAAAATTCCTGGATACACCCCTGACTGTACCAGGTTCAATCTGTTTGATGTTGCAAAACATATTGATTAATGTTGATGCTATATTATGGATAAAAAAAACAACAACAAACAAACATTCAATGTTGATATTTCATTGTCAATGAATGATTCTGCATCAACAATGATACTATGTAGTATCAATGTCATGTTATACTGACTACAACTTCCTTCATGTTTCAAATCTGACCACTACATGTATTCCTAACAACTCCACAAAAGCACATTGAAGCATGATGACACTTTATGAATGTATGATTTGTTTCTGTGGGTTAATACAATGAGGCTGTATGCTATTACTCAACCTGAAAAATTGAAGATCTTTAGTCTATTAGGAATTACAGATGTACAAAGCAAACTCATTCACTGTAGATGAAGAGCTATTGTCAGCTATATGCAAAGAGCTCCAGACAAGGTGGGGTCTTGAGGTTAATTCTTAGCAAGAAAATTCTAATGCTAAGTCACAATGTAAGTTGGTATGCAGAATATGGAAAATTATTCCTTGTTATCCCATCTTATCTGAAGGACTGTAATTCCAGATAAGAAGGAGTAACATGGACAATTCAGATATAATTTTTCTTATTTCTCAAAGGAGCATACATTGTGACCCCTCATTAGAACTGTCTCGGCGAGACAATTCTAATGAGCCTTGAGGGGTCACAAGAAGTGTTTTTATGCCCAAATAAGGACAATCATTCCATAATTGCACATTATGTTACCTCTTCTTATCTGGAGCACTAATATGAAGCAAACTTTTAACTTTAAAGGATACTGATTCTCCATCCCTGCATGCATGATGAGCCGACCTTCACAAAGGAGTTCTGACAGCTAGACGTCTCCTTTGTAATGATTGGTTCTGACAGGGTCTGACCCATTCCTCATCTGAAAACAAAAAGAACAACCGTCATTAACATTGACTGTGGGCTGAAATGTCAGTTAATCGAATCTGCCAAAGGAAAACAATAAACAATGTCTCTGCACACTAATTTAAAGTAATTTTCATATTATACAAGTTTGCCTATGTACCTGGTTATCCTATAAGTGCCAGTACCTTAAGCAACTTAAGGCAGGGGCGTAACTAGGGGCAATTTCATAATACGCACAACCATGTTTTATTCTCTACTTCTTGAAGGGAAAGCTAGTATTTCAGCCACTTTGGTAATTGGTATTGAAATCTGGTCTAATTTATAAATTTTCAGCATGTAAATTTGCAGGTGCGTTTTGAAATTTTGTCAATTTTGACAAAATTTCAATACGCACTTGCGTATTTGCCGTATACGTAGCTACGCCCTTGTTAAGGTGCCATCATACTCAAGGCACCAGGCAAGGCTTAGGGTATCTGTGTCCTATGGACACACTTCTAGGTTTCCACCTTGTACTATATAGCAGATACAACGATCCTGGCCCCGAGGTTATAAAACTTTTTTCATCCTCAACTCAGCTGAGCATGAAATTTTTTCTGCTCATAAATTTTAAAATGCCAACAATTGTTGGCATTTTAATATTTATGAGCAGAAAAAATAGCCTTCCTGGCTTATCTGACCCTGAAAAATTCTGAATTTCTTGGTATTTTTATATTAATGGGCAGTTTAAATTTCATGCTCAGCTGAGTTGAGCATGAAAAAAGTTTTATAACCTCGGGCCCTGGAGCCCACCTGAGACCACTATGTCAACAGACAAATTTTGTCACTTCACTCATTTGTTACAATTTAATGGCTTCAGAAGAGTACATGTATATATATTTTAATTTCAAAAACACAGTCACCTTGAACAAAGGTGAAGAATGACCTTGACCTCTGGTGACCTTATGTCTTTGACTCTTCATGTATTCATTTAGTTAACCATCTTTACCATTTTTTTTTAATCTAGGCTTAAAAAGTTTTTTGTGAGAAATCCAATGTTTAAAAATTTTCCCATTTAAAAGCACACAAATCTCTGATGCTACCAACCAAGTTTCAAGGTCATCAGTCCTTTAGTTCTAGAGAAGACCACTTTAAAAGGTTTTTTAACATTATACGGGCATGATGGCCATCTTGGTCATGTGACCATAATCATTTGATTCATTTCTATTTACCAAGGAAGTTCAATATGAAATATGCTTCAATCGGCTTTGTGGCTTTGTGGCTGGTTTCTCTAAAATGACAGTCATACTTCTGGTTTCATAGATCTAGGTGTAATTGCCTTTTATAAATCTAGCCACCCTTTTCTGAATTTTCTCAAGTTCATATTGAAAGAGTATATTTCAGGGGTCCTAAAATAAACTACCATACTCCTGGATTGGACACACCAGCCCCTTGTATGTTACTCTTTAACATCCTGAGGACTTGCCACGAAGTTACGTCTAAGGAAGCCAAGGTCCTATTAGCCTTTGTGCAAATATTGCTGACAGGTGTATTCCATTTCAAATTATTGATAATGGTTATGCCAAGGTACTTGACATTCTCTAAGTTATCAAGGACAGAGGGTATAATCGATTCCGCCAATTTTCGCTTCCTGCAGAGACTGTCCGTCATATTGGCTTCTGCCGAGACTGTCCGCGAACTCTTGCTTCCTGCAGAGACTACTGTCCTCTTAAAATGGCTTCCTGCCGAGACTGTCCGCGTGAATCTGCTTCCTGCCGAGAGCCTCGGCAGGAAGCAGAATCACGCGGACAGTCTCTGCAGGAAACCATCTATCATGTACAGAAGTCTCGGCAGGAAGCAAAAGATCGCGGACAGTCTCGGCGGAAGCCAATATGATGTACAGTCTCTGCAGGAAGCAAAAATTAGCAGAATTGATTATACCATGTGAAGGACTGTTCCCTTAGGCATACAAAGCAATCATCTTCTTGATTCATTTCCCTGTCATCCGCATTATACTGCATTTGAGTTGCTGGAATCTCATGCCCCAGCTGCTTGCCCAACACCTGACAGAGCAGCTCTGTTCTGTACAGCAATGATGTAAAGTAATAGGTGAGTTTTACTTTAATGGTGGCAGCTGAACAGACCTACCAATGTTTCTGAGAGCCTCAGAGGGAGAATACAGTGGAAAACCTTGAACAAAAGATTTGGCAAAGCAAAGTAGCAGTTATCTTCAGACTTTACATTTGATTTTCTATTAACTGTACGGTTTTCCGTTGGTTTACTGTTGTCTTTAGAATCATCCTGCATCTATCAAGAACCGCCCAGTCAGCTACGATACAACCTTCTGCAATATTCTACAACGCACTGCCAACATCAGCAAAGTACCTGGGAGCTTTACTGCATACCAGGTGTTCTACTGGACATACCATAACATAGGGGACCCATGTGGATACATACCTTTATAATGGTTTGATGTCCGAAAATATATACAGACAGCAAATTTCATCTTTGATCTACCCATTAAATCAAATACGGTTTACTCCATAATTTACCCAACCCTGATTGTTATATTATTTTATTGATTTCCCCAAGTGTGCCTCTTCATTTTGCACACATGAATTTCAGCTCTATGTAAACACAGTACTTTACACACGGAGATCAATGGAGGCAGTTCGCGAAATGTGCTGACCCTAGTGTAGTTTGAAGAATTACCACAATGACGCTCATGGTTCAAATTATTGCTTTTGGTCTAGAATTGTAGATAAGATGTAAATCTTTAATAGCAAACCAGGATTGGCTCATTTCTTCGCTATATAGACATGTATCCACACTGAGTCCCCTATATTGTGGTAATTCCATTCTACTGATCTTGAGAATGTCCAGGAAGTCATCGAATCTTTTCTTCATAAAATGGGGAGTAGTGTAGTGGTGCGCCATATCCGACTGATTGCCTATTGTAGTTGGTTACTGCTTTATTTGGTTCAGCATTAAATGGCACTAATTTCCATTGACGTGTAGGGGTGTAACGATACATTGATATATCGATGCATCATGATAGTGGTTGCCTTGATAGCACTATCGTGATAGTGTTTTCAACTATCAATAACTATCGCTGATAGTGCTTTAAGCTAACGATAGTTTTTGTAGTTTTTCTTCATGTAGATTTTCACCTTGTGGACTGCATTCTGACACTTGTCTACCAAACAAATGTCATCTAGGAACAAGAAAGGTGTCTACTTTGCATCAAAAACTTTTGTAAAGATTGTGGTAAAGCTTACACTTATCCCGGACAGTGCTGATATGTAATTTAGAGATGAGGGCCTTACATAAATCATCTGAAGTCTTAAGAAATTGCAATATTCAGAGACAGTGATAGTATTAATGAGATGCATCGTGATGACCCTCGATAGTAATAGTATCGTGATAGGGGTTTCTCCGATAGCGACAGTATCGTGACAGTCAGAATTTGGGATGATAGCATTGACCTATAAATACAGTAACTCGCGTCTTCACCTTTCGGTCCAAAGAGGCGTGTCGCACAGACGACTGCAGCGCCTCCTACCAGAGCACCATTGTCAAAACAAGCTGAAAAAGCTTGAGTTTCTGTCAAAAGTTAACGGCGTGCACCTTCCATTTTATAGGTGTTTTCTTAGTGAAATTATTATTCAACGATAAGGTAAGCTTTGAATTCTATAATGATACATTAGAATATGTTTTATGATGATTTTGCTTGGTTTTGGAGTTCATTTTCAACGATGTAAATTGAGAAACTTTGGTCACTCAAAACAAGATGGCGACGCGCCGTGAAAACCATCCATGCTGTGTACATGCTCTTAGAGAATTGACCCCGACCAAACCCACTTGCTGCTATATAAACTCGGGTTACTCAAGGTATCGATTTCGCATGTGTTTCTGATAAAACCGGTCGTAAAATCCTCCGATATACCAGTAAATGATACTAACATATGCAGTTTCGCAGTGGTGCCCCAGGTGGTGAAGATAACGCTGTTAATTGATTTTTCTCTAGTTAAAAGTAAAACCTTAATATCTCACATTCTTGTCTTGATATAAACTAGAATATCGAAATCCTCGTTAAGGGTTATGTTGTTTAGGCGTTTTAAACGGGCTTCTACGTTAAAAATTAATCATTTGGTAATATAACAATTTTATATTGGGACGGGAACCAGCGAAACAGAACTAGCGAATAAAGTCTCCCTGGTTTCAGCCCCTATAAAAATAGTTCCAGTAGTATAGCAAACTTATTTTCGTGTTGTACTAAAAATATGTCTTCAAACACACTGATTCTATGAAGAACAGAAGTAGACAAAACTTTATCATTCAATATGCGATTTTCTAGAGTATTGTGCGGCGCATTAATACCGTGAATCAGGTTTCTTTAACACTGCTGATAAGAATACTAAAAGCTTGAATTACCTGTATTGTGAACAGGGAGCCAGACTTATCTGAAAAAGTAGTTCCCAGAGCATGTATAGCTGCCACCTGCAGGGAATTGATAATTAGGGGAAGGCTACAACATCTGATGATGACTCAAAACAGGAGGTTCTCTCAAGGATAGCACAAGGCACTTCAGCTCTTGCCAAGCTGAAACCAATTTGGAGAGATAACAACATATCTCTTGGATCAAAGGTGACACTTATGCGCTCCCTTGTCATTTCCATATTTCTGTATGCCTGTGAATCATGGACCTTGACAGCAGAGTTAGAGAAAAGAACGCAGGCCTTTGAGATGAGATGCTACCGAAGGTTACTGAACATTTCGTACAAGGACCATATAACCAATGAGGAGATTCGCAGGAAGATCCAAGCAGCCATTGGAGAATATGAACTCCTGACGCTGGTCAAAAAAAGGAAACTAAGGTGGTTCAGTCACGTCTCAAGGTCTTCTGGTTTAGCAAAGACAATTCTTCAGGGCACAGTGAAAGGAAAAAGAAGAAGAGGTAGACAGAAGAAGAAGTGGGAAGACAATATCAAGGAGTGGACTGGAATGGATTTTGCCAGCTCAACTAGGGCAGCTAAAGACAGGACAAGGTGGAAAGGGCATACACGTGATGTCTCCCGGATCATCCGGGAGTCTCCCGGAAATGAAGTCCATCTCCCGCGCTCCCGGAAAGCCTTCAGAATCTCCCGGATGCTGAGTTTTCCCTTCATATTTTTTTTCTGATACCCCTTTTCCAACGCCATGCCCTTTTTCCCTGCCAGTAAGGAGATATCCACATGTGTTTTGACCTGTATTCACAGCATCAAATATTGTTTTGACTGTGCAATAAACAAACCGTCATGTCTGTTGACATTAATCCCATTGATCAGGTCACTAATAAACTCACTGACCCGTGAAAGAATTACTGACGAAATGTGTTTAAGAAGATATGTCACGTGAAAAGAAGCTGATAGCCCTGTTTCACAACTACAAAAAATAAACATGTGCAATACAGTCGGAGAGTTGTTTTCACGGCTTAGATTCCCTTAGACGCATAGGCAACAAATGCAAAACTCTGTTTAGGCTGCACAGAGGTGCAGGCTGATCGGTGTCTTCACTTGTCGCTCACTCCGTAAGGTACTTTTTCTCCCGAATGGCAAATGACATCATATGGCCGATAACTTTGATCGTTAATGGTGTAAAAGTTATGCATGAAAGTTTTGATATTTCTGTCTTGTGCATGGGTATAGTTTGTGTCAAAAACAGAATTTGAACATTGTTATATACATTTTTATCAGTTTTTACAGCTCTGAGTACCTTTAAACAAAACTTATTTGTTTATGAAAGAAGATAAGTAGATAAAACTAAAATAGAAATTTCAAGGGAGGCAAATCTGTATGAAATCTCAAGCATACTCTTTTGCAAAAGCTAGATTCTGTGCCAGACAGATACCAAACTAATGGTACAAATAACAATAATATAATGATAAATGAATAATTATAATAATTAAAGAAAGGAGGTGGTTTTTTTTTTGGGGGGGAAAGGGTGGGGGGGGGGGGGGGGGGGGGGGGGGGAGGAGCTGGCGAAGTAACTCAAAAGTAAACTAAACAAAACTGTACTATAGTTCATGTTCTGTTTTAAAATAAGAAAAAAATACAGCAAAGTATGTGAAACGACGCATCAAAGTTGCCGTCAAAAAGTCTCCCTGATGGAGAACTCAATCTCCCTGAAATGAAATCCAAATCTCCCACATGGTCATCGGGAGTTCATCACATGTATGAAAGGGATTGTTTTGAAGTCAGCTGTGGTGCCCCAACGACCTAGTAAGGTTACGGGACAGAATAGAATAGAATACAACATCTGGTCTGATTATCAGTTAGGCATAAATTTTAGGTATTTTTTCACTAAGACAATGTACACATCATGACTATTCTTACGATGTACTCCGTCGTTAATAAGGTTTAAGGTAATATTTTAGCATTAGAAAACGAAAGGGGAAGGGCCAAATAATTGTTTGATATCATTTTCATGACAATTATTTACTATTTTGATGGTCTTATGACAGTATAGAAATGGGCTTATTTTGTGAAAGTAGCGAAAACCGGCAAATCAGATGTTCAAAACCCCACTCCCCCGTTTTTGAATAAGGCTCCCAAAATAACCATTTTTGAGCCCCGAAATGATGGTTTTCATAAAGTTGAATGCCTTACAAATTGTTTGATAACTATTTTATGCAATTTTGTGCAGATTTAATGGGTCAAAATAATCTTAAAATAAAACTTGTTTTTCACAGTTTTTGTCATACAACAATGAGTTCAGAGGGTTGTTTAGTTATGCATTGAAGAATTTGTCAGCGACCAAAGTTTCTGATTTCACATCAATAAAAATTAACTCCAAAACCAAACAAAGTCATGACAATGCTTATATTCTAATACATCATCATAAAATTCAAAGCTTACCTTAACATTGTTAGAATACTTTGATTACGTAAACATTACTGAAATGGACGATTCACGTCGATAACTTCTGATAGAAATTCTAACTTCCTCGGCTTGATTAAATCTAGGTCACTGACTTACTTCAAGTTTCACTGTATGCATATTCGTCTATGTAAGAGAGAGTCCAGATCAAAATCCTCATCCAGATGCAAAATTAAAAAGTTTCCCCGTATTGATATTGAAAGGCCGGCCGACCCGGGTTTTTTTTCTTCTACATAAAGCAAAACTACCGTAAACAAGAGGGCCATGGTGGCCCTGAATCGCTCACCTGAGCATTAATCAGTTCACTGGCTCTGGTGAAGATTTATAAGAGTTTTTACCATACATGGGAATGGCGGCCACCTTGGTCATGTGACCAAGATCATTTGAAGAACTTTCAATCCTTTGACCCATGTGCAGGCTCCATATGAAATTTGATCTGCCCAGTGGTTTCAGAGATGTTTGAAAATGTTTATGGATGGATGAAAGAGGCAGCTAACACCAATACTGTAAGGCTCTATCAGGTGAGCTGAAAATGGCAGAGTCGCTTCTCCGAAAAGTTCCCGTTCATGTTGAGTTCCTTTGATGGATTTCAACTAGACTTAACTAGGCAAACACAGATGATAGAATGGTGGCATCATTATCTCACTGTGGTGAAACTAATGTATTCCAAGGAGTTTGTGGCTGGCATCATTGCAATGTTAGTTCTGATTCTTGCAACATGACTAAATTTAAATTTGACCTAGTGACCTAGCTTTTGACCCGACATGACCCAGTTTCAAACCGGATATTGTAAGAATAAACATTCTGACAAAGTTTCATTGAGATTGGATCAAAACTGTGCCCTCTGGAGCGTATACAAGGTCGTTCTTATATTTGACCTAGTGACCTAGTTTTTGATCCGACACAAACCAGTTTCAAACTTACCTAGATTTCATAAAGGTAAATATTCTGACAGAGTTTCATGAAGATTGGATCAAAACTGTGCCCTCTAGGGTGTACACAAAGTTTTTTTTAGATTTGACCTAGTGACCTAGTTTCTGATCTGACGTGACTCAGTTTCATAAGGGGCATATATATTTGGACAATAAACATTTTTACATAGTTTCATGAAGATTGGATCAAAACTGTTCCTTCTAGTGCGTACACGAGGTTTTTCTAAGATTTGACCTAGTGACCTAGTTTTTGACCCGACATGACCTACTTTCAAACTTGGCCTAGAGTTTATGGAGATAAACATTCTGACAAAGTTTCATAAAGATTGGATCAAAACTGTGTCCTCTAGAGCATACAAACGGTTTTTCTATGATTTGACCAAGTGACCTAGTTTTTGACCCTACATGACCCAGTTTCAAATTTGTCCTTCATATTATGAGGATAAACATTCTGATAAAGTTTCATGAACTTTGGATCGAAACTGTGCCTTCTACAGCGTACACAAGGTTTTTCTAAGATTTGACCTACTGACCTAGTTTTTGACCCGACATGACCAAATTTCGAACTTGTCCTACAGTTTATGGAGATAAACATTCTGACAATGTTTTATAAAGATTGGATCAAAACAGTGTCCTCTAGAGCGTACACAATGTTTTTCTATGATTTGACCTAGTGACCTAGTTTTTGACCCAACATGACCCAGTTTCGTACTTGTCCTAGATATTATGAGAATAAACATTCTGACTAAGTTTCATGAACTTTGGATGAAAACTGTGCCTTCTAGAGCGTACACAAGGTTTTTCTAAGATTTGACCTAGTGACCTAGTTTTTGACCCGACATGATCCAGTTTGGAACTTGGCCTAGAGTTTATGGAGATAAACATTCTGACAATGTTTTATAAAGATTGGATCAAAACTGTGTCCTCTAGAGCGTACACAATGTTTTTCTATGATTTGACCTAGTGACCTAGTTTTTGACCCAACATGACCCAGTTTCGTACTTGTCCTAGATATTATAAAGATAAACATTCTGACAAAGTTTCATGAACTTTGGATGAAAACTGTGCCTTCTAGAGTGTACACAAGGTTTTTCTAAGATTTGACCTAGTGACCTAGGTTTTGACCCTACATGACCCAGTTTCAAACTTGGCCTAGAGTTTATGGAGATATATATTCTGACAATGTTTCATATAGATTGGATCAAAACTGTGTCCTGTAGAGCATACACAAGGTTTTTCTATGATTTGACCTAGTGACCTAGATTTTGACACGACGTGACCCAGTTTCAAACTTGTCCTAGATATTATGAGGATAAACATTCTGACTAAGTTTCATGAACTTTGGATGAAAACTGTGCCTTCTAGAGCGTACACAAGGTTTTTCTAAGATTTGACCTAGTGACCTAGTTTTTGACCCAACGTGACCCAGTTTTAAACTTGTCCTAGATATTATTAGGATAAACATTCTGACAAAGTTTCATGAACTTTGGATGAAAACTGTGCCTTCTAGAGTGTACACAAGGTTTTTCTAAGATTTGACCTAGTGACCTAGTTTTTGACCCGACATGACCCAGTTTCGAACTTGGCCTAGAGTTTATGAAGATATATATTCTGACAATGTTTCATATAGATTGGATCAAAACTGTGTCCTCTAGAGCGTACACAAGGTTTTTCTATGATTTGACCTAGTGACCTAGTTTTTGACCCGACGTGACCCAATTTCGAACTTGTCCTAGATATTATGAGGATAAACATTCTGACAAAGTTTCATGAACTTTGGATGAAAACTGTGCCCTCTAGAGCGTACACAAGGTTTTTCTAAGATTTGACCTGGTGACGTAGTTTTTGACCCGACGTGACCCAGTTTCGAACTTGTCCTAGATATTTTTAAGATAAACATTCTGACAAAGTTTCATGAACTTTGGATGAAAACTGTGCCTTATAGAGTGTACACAAGGTTTTTCTAAGATTTGACCTAGTGACCTAGTTTTTGACCCGACATGACCCAGTTTCGAATTTGGCCTAGATTTTATGGAGATAAACATTCTGACAAAGTTTCAGAAAGATTGGATCAAAACTGTGCCCGCTAGAGTGTACACAAGCAAAAGTTGATGGACGTCCGGACGTCCGGACGGACGTACGACGGACAACGGACATCAGGGTATCCCAAAAGCTCACCCTGAGCACTTCCTGCTCAGGCGAGCTAAAAATTCAGCAAGTTTAAATCAAAATTTTGGAAATTAAGTACACAATTTAACGCAAATGTTTGTAAGAACACATTATTTATACAGATAAAATAACACAATAATAATATCAAAATTAGACTAGATGCGAAATAAGGGGCTGACGGAATTATCTATTTTTTCAGCCACTCACCTGTCCAGCTGCGCGAGCGTCAGTTGGAAAAATACCTATATTTAACTGGAGATGTGAGTCACTTTATATACAGGTCACTGGATAGTCAGCCCTAATCATGTGACTGTACATCGGCTCTCCCACCTAATTTGACGTCATGGTGAGAAGATGCACTTTCTTTCCCTAGAGCTCCAGATGTAAAGTTCTACCGACTGAGCAGCTCTGTTCTGTACAGCATTAAATAATACGGGCATGGCCCGACTTTACGAAGCAATGTCGGCTGGCCCCGAAGGGGCCAGCGGACAGCCCGCCTATAGGTTACACGTAGGAAAACACAAACAAAAACATCTAACCCTATGGCTTAACCTTGCGTGTTCCTTCCGTAAACACTGCAAATCTCGGAGAAAACAACGGTCTCCGAGTTCCAGTCATTTTTAGCACACTAAAACAACAGCAATTTTATTCTTTTATTTCTCTTTCATACTTCTTTGAACATGACAGATAAATCAATGTTGACGAGATCTAATACAAATTTAGATAACGAAAAATGAAATGGATTGTTCCACTCTTTTTGCCGTCGAATCAAAGGACGCTCTGAGAAGATTTCGATAACCCTGCAGTACCGGTCGGTTTTTACCAAAAAATATAAAGAAAATATTCCGAAAATTGTATTTCTTCTTCTAAATTATCGAGATAAACCTGAATTCTAAATGTCTTTCTTGTCAAATCATCAATTCTTGCATTGAGATTATGTAGTCATCTGCTAGAGGACACGTTCAACCATAACTATAGGGGAACCTGTTCCTGGATAAAACCCTGTACCGTGCCACAGCGCGCAAACTGGTATCACGAAACACCGCACCTCAGTTAGACTGCGGCAAGAACAGTAGTGTGAAACTAATTTTTGGTTGATCATGAAAGGGCGATTCCACAAAATAGGCTACGAATGTGGATGCATGCTTATTAATGGTGCAAAAGGTGCTTGACTCCAAGTATTTACTGAAAATCCGAGAAAACTGAATGTATAATATAATAACACCGTCCACTGCTCCAACAAACAGCGTTATATCGTCTAAATTTAGCCTTTTATGCGTCACATCGAAGAAAAGTTTCGTGCGATACGGCATTGCTCTTGATCTGGTTCCCGTCATCAATTTTCTCAATGCGTGTATAAAAAACCCTCCCAGATTCCGAACTCTGCTGCGCGTATAAAACCCCCTCCCTAATTCCGAACTCTATCTTCCTTCTATGTTAAGTACGACGGACCATTCAGCGTTCTCGCTATAAAGCAGTTTTCTCATCGATATAAAACTAATGATAAGGAAGGAAAAATAATAGTAAAAGGTCCATAAATATGTCAAGAAGTATGTTCACTTTTCTTTCAAGAAGTCTATAATGTTAATTGGCGTTGCGTCATTGACGTAGCATCCGTTAACTTTGACGTTAGAAACAATTTACGTTGGTAATGGATTAGGATAGTGACAGTGTAGGTAGACAGAAAATACACAGAGTAATCTACTACAAGAGAAAGAATAATAAAAGGTAAGAAAATTACGAATTCAGTTTACAGTGACGATGACAACTGGAGGTATTTCTAAACGAAAGTCACATTAATTTATAAGTTAAAAGTTAAAGTTTGAAAGAGTGAAATGATTATTTTGGTAAACTTAATGCGTTCAAACTGTAAATAACTACGATTCTTAACATATTTTATTAATTTCATTTTACTTACTCTCATATTGCATTACCTAGAATGTACGTGTTATATTTTTTGCATTTTCGTCAAAACATGGAAGTTGAAAGAAAGAATTAACCATGTAAGTTAAAAGGAACTTAATATGTTTTTCTTTTTCAGGTGTCAGAATCAGATCTTTTTGTATGAATTCACGATTCTCAACTTACCAAGCTACGAGAAGAACTGATCAAATTCTTCAGAAAGTTCAAAGAGTAGAGAGCCAGGCCATCAGGCGATTTGTTTGGGAATATTCCCCCGATAACAGACGGCGTTGTTAATTCCTTATTAAGACATTTTGAATCTTCAAGTTTGAAGATCCCGATTGAAGATACTAGTCTCCAGAAGGTTGATATCGACTTGAATGCTGCACAATAGAATAAATACATTAACAGGACTTCTATGATGGGTGTAGACACCTCGAATTGCACAGTTATTACTGTTTAGACTGTTATATCTTAGATGTTATGATTTGCTCTTGTCTGTTCGTTCATAGTCCTTCACTCATTTGAGCTTTTTTGGTTTAACTGTGTCTGTCTGTCAGTGCAGCTGATCCAACTTTATTGTATAATATTTGCCCCTGTTCATCCATTACCGTTCAGTAATGTTGTCAATCATTGAACTTGGCAGAATCACAGCTGACAATGATTCTACCTTGAAGTTTCTTCGCTACAAACGGCTGCTAAGGAATGGCATGCTATGCAATCATTGTGATCTGTGGATGAGCCATATCACTGATAATTCCAAAATTGATGGCTATTTCTGGCGATGCAATTCCTGTAAATGCACCAAAGGGCTTCGACAGGGCAGTTTTTTTGAAAGTCAAAAGCTAAAACTTCATGTTCTTCTGACGATCCTGTATCTATTTTCCAATGGTGTAAGCGGAAGTCAAGCTTCATTAATGCTTCAATCAGAATGTCATTCAAATTCTATTTATGACTGGTACAATTTGTACAGAGACTTCATGTCTAAGTCACTGTTAGAAAATCCTGTACGGCTGGGGGGTGTTGGAAAAGTAGTTGAAATTGATGAATCTAAATGGGGCCGCAAACAGAAATACCATGTTGGACGTGTGGCGGCGTATTCTCAGTGGATCTTTGGTGTCATTGAGCGTGGCACAGGAAGAGTTGTTTTGCTGACTGTGAGAACTAGAAAAGCTTCTGAATTAATACCCAAAATAACTAGAGCAGTTCTTCCTGGTACCACTATTATCTCAGATGAGTGGGCCGCTTATAGATCATTGCCACAGCATGGATATATTCATCAAACTGTAAATCACAGTCAAAATTTTGTAAACCCAGATACAGGAGCGCATACACAAACGATAGAAGGCTTCTGGGGTAATGCAAAGCAAATGTTTAAGCGTATGCGTGGGTCTACAGCCACTCAGTTACCTGCACATTTGGATGAAATTGTTTTAGATGGAATAACAAAGACAAAGATATGTTTGAATTGCTGATAAGCAAAATTTCACATTTCTACCCTGTCTGTCAACAAGACGACCTAACTAAAATTGCCGGCATGCCAAGGATAAAGTATAATTCCGATAAACAGAAATAAGTAAACTGTAGACCTGGGGCATTAATGTCATGAATACTGATATAATTATTGTGTTGTTTGATATTCTTCAAACTCTGAAATTGTTTGAAATATTATATAAATTAGTAAGCATTTAATTATTCATGAAAATGTGTATTCAATACATAATACATACAGGACAATACTGACAATGTTCTGTGATGTTATTAATGTCATTTAATAGTTACCCCCTTATATCCACTGAAGCACTGTATATTAGTGTTAATTTCGGATGTGAAATTTTAAAATTATGGTAGTTTCAGATGCTACATATTAAGATTTCTACATAAAATAAAGTATTTTCCCCTTGTTATCAGTTTCTTTTTCTACAATATCATATATTGATGAACTTAATATTATAATTTTTCCTTCCTGGTCAGTATTTGACATTGTGTGTGTGTTTCTCTGTAAAAAACACATACTTATGGACTTATTATAATTTTTCCTTCCTTGTCAAGATTTGACATTTCATGTATGTGTGTGTGTGCTTCTGTCTTTACAATAACACATATTTATGGACTTATTATTATAATTTTTCCTTCCTTTTGAATATTTTACTTTGATGTTGTTTGTTTCTATTTCTTTTCTTCTATAGTGCTATATAACAACGTTTCCACAATTTTCGTATTTTCCATATTTTGTTTTAGATATGTGCAGTCTTGGCCAAGGCATATTATTGTTACTTCAGGAATGTGGAAACATTCTTATATAGTGATGTTTCCACAATCTTTAGATTTCCCATATTTTGGCATTTTTTTCTTTCAACATTTTTTAGCCAAGGCACACTTTTGTTATCTTCTAGGAATGTGGAAACATCCCTATATAGCGATGTTTCCACATTTTTTAGATTTCCCATATTTTGCATTAATTTTCTTTCAACATTCTTTAGCCAAGGCAAATCTATGTTATTGTAAGAATGTGGAAACATCACTATATAGGGACGTTTCCACATTTCAAAATAACAAAAATATGCCTTGGCTAAAAAATGTGGAAACGTCTCTATATAGCGACGTTTCCACATTCCTAAAATAACAAAAATATGCATTGGCTAAAAAATGTGGAAACGTCTCTATATAGCGACGTTTCCACATTCCGAAAATAACAAAAATATGCCTTGGCTGAAAATTGTGGAAACGTCGCTATATAGGGATGTTTCCACATTCCTAAAATAACAAAAATATGCCTTGGCTGAAAATTGTGGAAACGTCGCTATATTTCTATCGTAAAGTATGCCAACTCTTGACAAGGAAGGAAAAAATACAATAATGCATTCATTAATATGTGAAATCTTTGAGAAGTCAAAATATTGACAAGGAAGGAAAAATTGTAATAATAAGTCCATAAATATGTCTTGTCATAAAGAGACAAGTCTTGACTAGAGAAAAATTAAAGCTATAAATGACTAAACAATGTAAGAAATATAAATGTTGTAAAGCACTCTATCATATACGGTTGTTCTAGATGGGAGGTAAACCAAGAAACAACAGTAACCACTGTGGGTAAAAGCCGGTACTTAATACAGCCGGGAACCATCACCATGTAGCCAAACAGGAAAACAGTCTTTCAGGATTGAATCCGATGTAAACAATCAACATTTTACTACAGAAAAACACCTTACTAGCCATTTTAATAAATGTTTACAACTTGTGGAAACACCCTGAAGACATTCCATTTGAAGTCAAGGCATCTTATTGTAACTTATCTCTTATAAGCGACGTTTCCACATTCGTAGCCTATTTTGTGGGAATGCCCATGAAAGCTAGTTCTAAAATACCATGCCCGTTTCTAGGCTGTGCCTAAATACATATTAGGTGAGTTTTCATTTGGAACAACGTTGTTCTCAAGGGTAATGTTGACTTTTATGAAACTATTCCGCACACCAAAACAGATGTTCAAATGATGAAATGAACATGGTTTTAACAATTTTAAGCTACTCGTTATCTCGCAATCTTAAAGTAGTATTCTACAGTTTGAGTCACAGTTTCAATACCTGTATAAATTCTATTTTAATTCAGAAAATCAGAGTAAAACAATTTGACAGGGTTTCGATGGAAACAGGAAGAAGAGGTCGCCTACTATTTCCGGTTTACCTTCAGGTTCGATTAGCCATTACACTTGTGCAGTGGTAAAACTAAATACCGCAAGGACCTAAAACTTCTTGTTACTGAGAAGCTTTGACGTTTGATATTCGTAGAATTATACAAAGGTCCGGAATATTGTCTGATTTTTTTTGGAACACAAATTAAAGGCATGGCATTTTAGTTTGAGGGCAGACTAATTCCTTACAGTATAGTGCTATCTGGCATGCAGTGCTGTCTGCCAAGTGTCTCCCTCTATAAACACCAGCTTCTGTTTTTATCTTTTAACTATAATCAGAAACAGAATCAGAATCGTTTACCACTGTATTGGCGATACGTCCAAGGACAATAATTCACACTATTATTTATACTATACTATTTATACTTATATGTTTAAATAAAAAAAGCGTCCAATTAAGTCACATGTATGGACTTGATAAAATGCCGATATTAGTATTGCAGGAAACAGTCAACGAAATAGCCCCAGTACTTTAACGGATATTTCAGCAGTCACTAGACTCTAGTGAAATACCGTCTGATTGGAAAAAGGCCAACATAGTACCAATTTTCAAAAAGGGAGACAGAACTAAACCCAGCAACTACCGCCCGGTTAGTCTTACTGCAGTGGTTTCTAAAATGCTTGAGCATATTGTTGTAGCCCAGATTATGGATCATCTAGATCAACAAAAAATACTACATGAAAATCAACATGGATTTAGAGCCCAGCGCTCATGTGAGAGCCAACTCTTACTCACAACTGATGACATCACCAAGAGTATAAATCAGGGTCAACAAGTAGATATGGACATACTGGATTTTGCGAAAGCCTTCGATAAGGTATCGCATCAAAGGCTAGCCAGGAAAATGTCATATTATGGCATCAGGGATTCAACGCTTAACTGGGTCACTGAGTTCCTGCGTGGACGAAATCAACAGGTTGTCGTGGATGGAGAGGCTCCCACCCTGCCGAAGTTACTTCTGGAGTCCCGCAGGGCACAGTCCTCGGGCCGACACTGTTTTTGATATACATTAATGACATTGCTGAAAATATAAATTCGACCATCCGGCTTTTCGCTGATGATTGTGTGGTTTACCGTCAAATTGAGTCTCTGCAAGATCACCTTATTCTACAAGAGGATCTTAACAAATTGGTTGAATGGAGTGACATCTGGCAGATGGAATTTAACGTCGACAAATGTGTGGTTATGAATATTGGATCACTAAGAAGTAAATCTATTTTTGATTATAAGATGAGAAATCAGACACTGGAAGTTGTGAAACATCACTCATATTTAGGAGTAGAACTGACAGATAATATGAAGTATAACAAGCATATAGATAGTATTACGTCAAAGGCTTCAAGAGTTCTTGGCTTTGTTAAACGTAACTTAAAACACTGTCCAAAAGTAGTGAAAGAAAGAGCATATCAGACATTAGTACGTCCTAGACTTGAATATAGTTCACCTATTTGGAATCCTCAACAAGTGACTCAGATTAAACAAATTGAACAAGTTCAGAGAAACGCAGCTCGTTTTGTCCTAAATAAACCATTTAACCGACAAACTCCCTCAAGTGTCACTTCCATGCTAGAACAGCTTAACTGGCCGACCTAAGACCGACGTAGAGCTTCTGACCTAGTACTCATGTACAAAGTTGTTTACTGCCTTGTTGCTGTGCCAGTGACGTATCTCCCACCAAGATCCCCCAGGTATGCTGATTGTATCCGTTTCATTCCGTATCATTGTAAATTGAATATATATCAACATTCGTTCTTTCCACGGATTGTGATTCCATGGAACCAACTCCCTGGATCCATAACCAACCTTCAGAGCCTGGACAGCTTCAAGCTGGCTGTCCAGCCCACATCAAGAGTGTAAGCCAAGGTAGATATGTACAGTGTAAATACATGTTGGACATTTTTACTTAACATTCACACCCGAGTTTCTTTATATTGATTTGGAACGTCTGACGTCACGCGTGCACAAATTCTCACCCTTGTCGAGATGTCTGCCTAGCGGATTTTGACAAGAATCCACATTGAAGATTGAAGATTGTAATGTACACTGTAAAAACGTGTTTAGAATCAATGCAAAAAATGCAGTCCGATTTTTATGTGTTTAAATGGTAACATGTTCAATTTGCAACATGTTTAGGTTTATGTTTAGAAATTAAACATGTACAAAAACTGCTTATATTTACCTTTTATTTTGAAAATTTCCTCTGTCAACATTTTCGTCTCTTTTTTTTTCGTTCTTCAATGGGGAAAAGACAATGGATGCACCCGAAACGCGTAACAGAAAAAAACGTGTTTAGCAGACTTTTTCCGGGAAAATAATAGAAAAGGCGTACATGTTTAGCTATATGACATATTTCTAAACATGTTTACACCTAAACATGTAACCACTTGTGTTTTGTAGCTAAGCGCGATTTTTACAGTGTATCTACTGTTTCATATGTAGATGAATGACGTTTGTAATCTCGAACGTCAGAGACATTTTTTCTTATTAAAACACTTGCAAACTTCGAAAGCTTTTCCATGATGTACATCTGTTTTTTCCTTTTCCATCCGTACGTCCGTCTGTCCGTACATACGTATTTAATCTTTGCATGGAAGTTTTGCGTTAACTGTTCTGTTTGGCATATATAGTTTTTCTCGAAAACTCAAATTGTACTTGGTGCGTTTTGCAGGACAGATCTACTTCACATCATTTGGATGATGCTAACCTAAGGTCAAGGCCACATAATTAGCAACATGTGTAACAGCTGCGTCAAAACTTTGTGTTAAATTTGTACGAGGGGTGCTCGGAAAGAATCAGGAAAATTTCCAAACCACATGAGCAATGCCGTTATTTCGCGCGAACCTTTCACCAATGAAACATTGGTTTGTCGTGTACCCATTCGTGAATAGAAAATTAGTAAAACTGCACTGATGCAAAATTTGCTGTTACCATGGCAACGTCTGTTGACGTTGAGCGGGGCAACCTACGCATACAGTGCACACGACGTCAACAAAATATATCTGACTCATTGACATGATTCATATAATATGAAAATAGGCACTGCCTTTAGGCGAGCACATCGCTTTTTACAGTGTATGGGTGGTATGATAAAGCCTCTTTGGCTGTTACCATGTTAACTCTAAAGTTTCGGACAAAAATGCATAGTCGAAGTGTAGACCCTGATCTGACTACTCACTGTACGTTTGAAATTTGTAATAAAATTATTGCAACTCAAAAACTGCGAACTTCGTCTGACAAAGGGATGAGAAACTGACCGAGAACAGCTTTCCCAACTTAATCGTCCCCTCGGAAAAATATCTCTGTTTTTTCAGCTTCTTCTCTGTGGCGCTTTCTGTTTCCTTCAGTCTTCACCTAACGCTCAGCTTTCTTGCATTTTGTGAATCACCATGTAGTGATCTGCTCACAAAAGCGGCAAACGTTGACGCCATCTGACGCCATCTTGATTTTTTGGATCGGAACGTTTGACATCATTACGTAACGTAGCGACAGATATACGTCCATTGGTGTCGCTACGAAAGAAATTCCATTGAAAGTAATTAGGGGATAACTGTATTTAAAATGGTCATTTGGGGAGGTAAATCGTCGGTTTTTATGGTCGGAAATTTCGTTTGACGGCGATGCGTCAGCGGAGCCGTAAAACGCAATTTGCGACCATAAAACCGACGATTTACCCCCTCTCTAAGTGTACAAATGTGCATCCAATGAAAGCGCTTTCAGCAACGTTAAACCAAACGTCAGCCAATGAGAAGTGACGTTTTATAATGACGTCGGGTTTGCGACAGTATATCGCAGTATAATACTGTCGCAAGTTTTTGACGTTTTCCAATCAGACGTCGCGTTAAATTTCGTAAGTGCAATGGACTGTATTTTAAAGGCAAAATATGCTTTACCAATCCTCTACCATAGAGCTCCCGCTCTTTCCAATCTCCTTCGGAACTTTAAATTGCAGGCGCTACGAGTGCGAGTGCTCGCTATTACTTTTTCCAAACATTCGCCAATGCGCGAAACGCACTTTTCCCATCAACGGACAGTGCTGTTAAGAAAACAGAAATTGCCAGACAAGTGTGATACATTTAATATTGTTTCAGTTTTGTATGGAAACGTATCATGGGCTATTTGGAGCTTTTATTTTATGTGTAAGTACAAATATTTTAAGACATGCAATTTGATCTGTTTTTGGTCTCTTTAACCACATATAATACACATATAATGGAACAACCTTGACACTGAAATATTTAATCTGATATATAAATGGCCAAACACATCTATTACACAGGGAGAAACTGGTATTAGCAGTTGGTTATACATTTTATAAGCATTTACACATAAAAGTCATCTAATTTAGACACTTGATTGTCTACTGTGAGAATAGATGAACTATACTAATACTCTTCTTGCACTGTACAAACTCATTTCACCGTCTTTAATCTTTTATTTCAGCTTTCCCCACCCCACCCCCTTCAGCACTATGTTTACTGGAACCGTGATAGATAGATAGATAGATAGATAGATAGATAGATAGATAGATAGATAGATAGATAGATAGATAGATAGATATAGATAGATAGATAGATAGATAGATAGATAGATAGATAGATAGATAGATAGATAGATAGATAGATAAGATAGATAGATAGATAGATAGATAGATAGATAGATAGATAGATAGATAGATAGATAGATAGATAGGACGGGGCGGGGCGGGGCGGGGCGGGGCGGGGCGGGCGGGCGGATAGATAGATAGATCGATAGATCGATAGATATATAGATTCGCCCGGAAACGAGGCTACTTGGAGGACAGCGCCCTCTTGAATCAGTTTTCGAGTTGTTTCAGAACTAAGAATGAGATTTCATACATAAGTTTAGCTTGCATTTGAATTTTGTTATACTCAGTTTGTTATCTCTGTTTTCAAAATCTGCATTTTCTATTTTTCGATAACTAAAACCCAAACGTCAAAAAGCTGTTTTAGTTACTGCATAATATATTGCATACCTTTCTTACGTGCTTTATGTAGCTGACTCACCTTGTGCAACCTTACGCTACCCTCTGCAACCGTGTGCCTTCCTCCTACGCTGTGACACATTGTGCGCCAATGCAGTCCAGCACACAAGATGCAGAGGCCACACATATCGCAGCAGATTCTGTTTGACCTCATCACTCATTCCAGACTGTGATTATAACAGTACATAAAGTGCTGGTGCTTATTTAGCCCCATAATATGTTTGCAGTTTAAGCAGTATTTGTTTATTTTACTGCAAGGATACAAGAAGTTTGAAAACTTTATCTCATTATCAAAACATTATAGGAGTCTGGCATGTGGTAGTAATGATGGATACAGAGATAACTTGAAAAGGTCACTGTGAAAAATCTTCACACCTTCTAGACCATGTAAGCCGCATTGAATGTGTACTTTGTGCTTTGGCAGAGACTAGCAATGCGAGTAATGTTGTCTATGGCATGATCGAACCGGCATTTGAAGAGTCGATATGACTAGCAAATCAGTTTCTCAGTTTCTTCTTCAGCTCGTAGGGGAGAGTCGGGTAACTTCGGACAACGGATAAATTCGGACAGTGACATTGTTTTCTTTATAAATCAGTTGTTTGGAATTGAAACAAAAATAATTGGCCAAACAGTGAAAGTCCTGATGAGACGGCTCACAATGAGCCGTCTCATATGGATTTTCATTGTTTGCAATGGTATGTCCGAATTTACCCGCCTGTCCGAAGTTACTCGACTCTCCCCTATTGGGAATATATTTTAATGATTATTACAGGAATGAATGTCATTTTTCTGATGTTTATCGAAGTATAAACTACACTGGGTCGCGTGCAAAGTAAGTGAACAGCCAAAGGTGTTCATGTAAACTTTGCTAGCGACCCAATGTAGTTTATACTTCGATAAACACCAGAAAAATTAAGTTCATTGCTTATTTTTACATTGTTTTCTATCTATTTTGCGTTAAACTACATTTGAAGCAGGAAAACATTTATACGCAGCTTGTCTATTAAAAGCGGAACAGCGTCAACGACGTTACAACAACGTAATAACGCCATCTACGTCCAATCAGATTGAAGAACTATGGCTTATTTTGTTGTGACTTGTAACGCCATGTAAAGTCGCGCGAACCGATGTAGTTATTGAAGTATAAACTATATGACTTTCTAATGGTTTACCATAGGACTTTTCATAAATGCACGGATAATGTAAATAGTTAAACGTATTTTATTGCTTCTAAATACAGCAATGGGGTCGGGCCATAGGTTCTCACAAAATTAGTTACGGCCCTTCCCCTACAGTGCAAATTATAAAGCATATAAATACATGTACACATGTATATATACATGACAGCTCAGCACTAGATAGATATGATAAGAAAAGCCCACGGCATATCACAAAATAGGTTAAAGAACAATGACATGTTCAAAGCATTCGCCTGCATGCACATAACCAGCCAATGTAGAATTATTAGTAAGACAGGAGAGAAAGAAAAAAAAGGCAAAGGACAGAGGAGAAAACAAGAAGATTCTTCATTCGTAGAGGCCCTACATGTGACACAAGATTTCAAAATAGATGAAGGAAAACAGTAGCAAAAGTATTTGGACATAGCCTCACACCTTCGCATATACGAGTTTAACTTAAAATCGTCGCGAATTTTTGATAAATGAATGTACAGCGTCGAAAATTATTTGATTGTCTTGATCAGATAAGTCAGGGTTTCCATATAACAATATGTTAATACTAAGAGGGTGAAAGTTCCTCGTTGAATTACACAGGACAGCTCTTTGCACATCATATCTTTGACATTCAAAAAAGAAATGAATTGCATCTTCAATTTCTTCAGCACATGCACAAAATGGATCGTTTGTTAAATGATTATTGTATAATTCAGAATTAAGATCGCTACACTGATTTCTCAGTCGCGAGTGCAATACTGCTAAAATTCTATTTCCATACTCATAATAACTTGGTACTTTTATTACATTAAGGTAAATGTCTTTTAAATTCTTTTTAAATCCTTCAAAGTTATTTATCTCTGTTTAAGGTCATTATCAAGTGAATTCCATAAATCGATAGACGATGGAATACATGATTTACGAAATATTTCTGTTCTGCTGATTGGTACTATTAAATCATTTCGGTTTCTTAACGGGTATTAGTTTGATCTCTAACATAGGGGGGAATTATTATTAATAATGATAATGTAAATATTAAATGAAATCCGCTACTTGATTTGTGTTATATGTTTATATATATAGTCTTTTTTTTTTTTTTTTGTCGGAAAATAGTTCATGTAGTAATTGTTAATAGTCTGGCTGCAGACCCTATGTTCAATATATCCCCTGCAAAGGAACATAGAGCCGAATCTGACCACCAGAGTAATATACAGATTCGACTGGAGCCAGGCTATATTTGTTAATTGTTGTTGAGGTTCTGCTTGTCTGAATACCTACGGTCGGGTTGCCGGCCTACAACCCAGTCCGATGAGAGTCTTTGCTCTGCGCTTAAGGGTAGCTAAGGGTCTAAGCTAGCTCAATATGGACAGCGAATACTCTGATCAGACTGGGTGGATGCCCAGGCTGATCTGAGTCTTCACTGTGCGCACCTCCCACTGTGTTGGTTTTGTCGTGTCGCGGCTCAATTTGCTCATATGATTTTCTGCAAATATTCCAAATATTCGGAAAAACGATGACTCCGTTCTTTTTTATTACAATCATTATCATTATTATTCTTTCTTTCTTTTTTTCTTCTACCATCTCTTTGTAATTATCTTGCTATCTGATGATACCTCTTCTACTGTCATCTCTCTTATGTATTTTGATTTAATGTGACTTTCCCTGATTTTCAATCTGTACGTGAAAACCGGACTCAATCATGAGATTACGTAATAATATTTAGTTTTTTTTAATGTTTTGAAGCATGCCAGGATACCTTTTCTTCTTTATCCTTTCGCTATGCGCTGTAGAATTGTCTCATGTTGCCAAGCCATGCAGAAGACTTTGAGAGGTGGCCAGTGCGACGTCGTTTCGACGTCATGTTCCCGCTGGGATAGGTCTGAGATTTTTTGACTGAAAAGCCACATTCACTTCTGACCACAGACTACAAGTTCAGATTCTGGTGAGCTTTTCAGCATCAAATTTTCAGGTTTATTTGCATAGATGGCTGATAAGCAGTGGTAATTGTTACTTAAGTAGCATCCTGCTGCAATATTGTGGTCAAACTGTTCAAAATCAAAGTTTTAGCGAGCTTTATAAGAGCTTTCTGTTTTCTTTTGCTATTAGAGGCTTGTTAACAAATAACTGTAACAAATCTATCAGATCTTATTTTCAAGGGACTTAATTTGGCGAGGCTGTAACATATAGTATACATTATTGTGCTATTCTAATGTCGACACCCAATCCAGAGATATTGATAATAACAATTTAATGTCAAATTTCTTGCGTGATTAGTCAGCTGCCGCTCAATAACGCTGAATCAACGTTGAATCAAAGTTGTTTAAATGTATGCTCCCGCTTCAAGCACACTCAAAAGCCAAGGTTTTCTTCGCTTTTCATTAACAGATATTTGGTCACTTATTCCATTATCAAAACCACATTATGCGCATGCGCAGGCTCGTTCAATGTTCGCTATCGGAAAATGTCATAAAGCACCTTTCTTCGTGGTGTGGATTGCAACAAGACAATTGTGCTTATCGGTACCAATCTGTCCTGGAACCGTTCCATCGTTTTACCAGCATCATACAGTTAGCGTTCGTAATTAGGTACTGTATTTAACCCATAGCATTCTGGGTATTTTTGTCGTCTGCTGAAATTGTCGTCTGCATAAAAAATCAAGAATATTTTGACAATTATTGGTCCAACTAACTCTTGTAGAAATGATGTCTTGGCAGCAAACAGTTTGGATCTCAGATGAAGCCCCACGTTTGTGGGGCCTGATCTGGCTGCAAACTGTTTGTCCACATACCCCTAAAGGGGTATCCCGAATAGAATGGGTTAATTGGCTGACAATCAAGCTAAGCGATGGGTAGACTGTGTTAGGCAGATATTGTAAGGCTGTGAAAGAGTCCAAGCGCTTAAAAGCGATGGGCTGAATATGAGACTTGTTTCAGAGGTATCATTTAAAACCTTGAATGGAGAAAATGTGGCTACAGTCCATCGGCTACAACTTGCTCTGGATAAGAGCCCGGGATGGCACTGTTACAGGAAAGAGTTTGCTTCCTTAATATGTAATAGATATACCATGGTTTGTCCGCCTGTACGAGGAGATAATCCACGAGCTTTAGCGAGTGTAATATCTCCCGAACAGGCGGACAAATCATGGTTTAACTATTTTATACCACCCTTATCAGTGTAGACCTTGCTCATAGCGTAATATTTCGTCGTAAAGTTAGCGTTTTCTGGTAAGGGTGGTACAAAGTCTAATATAGAATCACACAAACAGGTAGGAAACATGTTATATATACCCACACAAGCAGGTGGATTTCCGTTTGAAGTTTTAATTCCAATGCAAATTTATCACAGTTTTAGTAGATTGCATAACTCAATTTTCTTTTTTTTGTTAGTTTTGCTGTTTATTTATTTATTCATTTATTTCTCTACAGCATGAACGTAACTGGTGTAGGTAATAATACTTTCGCTGGATTTTAGAGAGAAATTTTTGTTCTATTCCACCCTATATTCAGTCTTGGAGAGATTCGCACATGCGAACAATGACTGTACATATACAAAAGTTATAAACAACAAAAATGCCGGTTCGTAGTCTCTCCGAATCCACTTCCTTCATTAAAATAGCTCTACTGTTCTTATTCATAAGTTTTATATTATTCCTGGTAGGATTTTCCACAACTCACTGGAGAGTTTTCCATCAATCTAGCTTCGGAAGTTTACATGTTGGATTATGGCAACAGTGTCATGAATTGTTTGGATATGGGTCAACTTCATTTTGTGTTTCAATTTCTGTTGTCAATGGTAAGGGCACAGTTTAAAGCATGGAATGATATTGAATTGACTAGAATAGAATGGAATGGATAAGGTAGTCTACATAATTGGCTACAGTTAGCTCCTTGAGCCATTGTTACTCTTATAGGAAAGAGGGAGCAAATTCTTTCCTGTAAGAGTACCGTCCCTTGTAAGTGAGAGTATCCTTTCCAGTCCAATCTATTCCATGCCATGTTTTAAACTATGCCAGTGATTTTTTGTTTGGTTGATTTGATGCTTAACGTCTTCGGTAAACAGCTATGGTCATGCCGGGACGGTCAATTAACCTAACCACACTATTGTTTGGCAGTTTTAGACCTCCTAAGCGGCTAACCAGTACTAAGTGCACATACTTCCGCCAGTAACTGACAACTGCCCTTCTTGAATCAGCGGAAGGAGAAACAAAAGTATGTGGCCAGAGCGGGTTTCGAACCCAGGACCTCTGACTTATGAGTCAGGTGCCCTACCAATTGCGCTATGCGGCCCGGCACTGTGCCAGTGGTATTAAGCATGTATTCGCTGTCACCCTGTCTAATCGAAACACCGGATAAACATTAAAGTAACACCGGTTAACGGCTGATTCGCGCACAAAATATCATGGCGGCGCCCATACCAGGTCAGAATTTTGCTGTTCCTTTGCTTGCAGATAAATGTTTTCGCTGAGATCAAAATCAAATTCGGTGGAGAAATGATTTGTTTTACCATGTATGCTTTGATGCAGAGTGATTTATATCGGATTTCTTCAAACATTCGATCCGGAGTGGGTGCAACAGTTACGACCATGGACACTTTAGCCGATTTGTCTGCAAAACGTTCGTACTTTTGAAAATATGCAGAGCTTGTGAACATGTGAGGTGCTTTCGATGAGTTTTTGGGTACATTTAATAGCAATTTTACCGTTTATAATAAAAAGATGAATTGAAAACGCGTCATAAGAATTTGATGGCCAAAATAAAAAGTAACACCGGATAGAACGGTAAGAGAAGTTGTCTTCTATCCAGCTTAGTTAAACTAGTAAAGATGTACTTGTATACCACCATGTTTTCCCACAAATGACTTTTGCGGCTTCTTGTTTACTTCCCTGCAAAACTATTGAAGGAAAGAATCTGCTTCTTTCAGAGTTGATCCCCACTGAGAAAGAAACATAAAATAAACATTAGAATTGCTTCCTCTGGAGGCGTACCCATACATCTTCAAACAAAATTACAATGAGGTGTATCTCGAGAAACCTGTCTTTGAGTATGTAGGAATGTGCAAGCCCTGGTCATTCTGTTCACATACAAAGTCTTGTCAGGACTGAAACTTCTTTTATTTGAATCGATACATTTTGTTTTCGTGTGTGTGGGGAGGGGGGAGGGGGCACTCTACCACTTATTTTCAGTTTACCTCCCTTTTAATGGGGTCAACTCACTTAAAGAAAAAGGTATGTGACATAATGTCGGTATGTTCTTCTAGGAGCAAATTAACAAATTGAATTCTTTCGTTTAAGGGTAGACCCCATTTCTGAAGGGCTTCATCACCCAGAGAAGTTAACAGGAAGTCACATTAATGGTTTCCCGTTGTAAAATGGCAGAAGACCATGGTGGTGAAATTATGCATCTTAAACTGTACAAGGATGAATTATTTTGTAGGCAGTGTGTGCATTTCCTAACTAGAGTCTGTATGTATACTGGCTGGTCTTGGAGTGACTTATGGTATAGGGACACACCTCCATATTCTTCCACCGTTTCTACAAAGGGAAACCACTTTCATCTCTTCCAGTTTGCTTCTCTTGACAAAGAAATCCTTCCAAAAGGGGTTTACTCAGATAGGAGAAAAACATTTCTCTCAAAGGAGCAACTTTTTTACCTAACGAGTTAAGCCTGACTGAGATGGGAGGCAAAATAGAAAATGGTCGAATCGCTTCCCCTAAAGTATACCATTGACCTCCAGACACTTTTTCATGGCTTTAATTATGATATTGCAAACCTGGAAATATTCAGAAAGAACAGTGGAGCGAAACTGTAGACCCAGAGCAGACTGCTCCTAGAGATCATTCTGACTGGGTCTACATTGTCTGCTAGCATTTTAAAAGAGCATACCCTTACAGAACTATCAGACTTGTCCATAGATGAAAACGGGAAAGTCTCTTGTATTGTTGCCCCTAGCCTGAAAAAAAGGGCAGGGTGCTGGCCAAGAAAATGGCACTTTTGTGCGCGGGACAACCTCTTGAAAGGGCACTTTTCCAAAGTTATCCTTTTCAAAGACAATTTAACTAAGGGTATTAACTTTTTCTGAGATAAACACCTTGTTTTTGCTGGGAGATATTTATATTTGCATAATAAAAGCCTTTTTATACACAGAAAAATGCATGTCGCAAAAATATGAATTTGATATGAATGAAAGTAGCTTCCACAAAGGGGGGACAGAAGGGTAAGGCCAAAAGGCAGAAGGGTAATGCCAAAAGGCAGAAGGGTGCAGCACCCTTCTAAATCTCTGTAGGGGAATCATTGCTCTTATATAATAAATTAAGGTTTCTGTAGGGTGGAAACTAAGGGCGAGGTTTGGATCCAGTATCCAGTAAACTTAGTTTAACCCCCCCCCCCACAAACCAGTAATCTTTTGTTGACCGTTCCAAGGCGGTACTTTTCTGTTGCGGTTCCTTGATGTTATATTGTGCTGTATCCGCTTGTCCATGGTCTCTGGTGGTTTGGTCACCTGTATTGCTGCCCAATATCTGCCTTCTGTTTTGTTTTGTTTTGTAACTAAAATAAAAAAAAAAATAAGTAAAAATAGAAAATAGATGTTGATGCTGTTATTGGGGTAGCTGAATGACCATCTGTTTGGGAAAGAGCTGCTCATTTGGTTTACTTGCGTGTCTTTCGTAAACATGTGTCATTTTGTATGTGTATGTGCTTCCGTTTCCCTATTGGTTTTGAGAGCGGAATGTAGGATTTGATTGTATTAATTCCTAATCATTGCCTATGTTTTTACTTATGGATATTTGCACAGATTTGTGGAAGATGAATGTGTGCATTTACAGGGGGAGAAACCCCATCTGTGCCATTTTACCTCCCCCTAGGAGGAATATTTAACTTTAAGCGCTAAACAGAACACTTTTCTCTCATAGGAGCAAACTGATTCGATGTTCTTGTTGACTTCTTAAAGGCGTGTTCTGCTTTCTGGAAGAGAATGGGCGAGGAGCACCCAACGATTCAGGTGGCGTAACTAGGCTCTTCATGATTCTGAAGCTGGTTAGAAGACGATTTCTTGTACCTTTTTATCTGGTGTTACTTTTTATTTAAGTCATAATATTCTTATAACGCGTTTTCAACTCATCTTTTTATTATAAACGGTAAAATTGCCATCTAATGTACCCCAAAATTCATCGAAAGCACCTCAAACGTTCATAAGCTCTGCATATTTTCAAAAGTACGAACGGTTTGCAAACAAATCGGCTAAAGTGTCCATGACCGAAACTGTTGCACCAACTTTGGATCGAATGTTTGAAGAAATCAGATGTAAATCAATCTGCATCGAAGCACACCTGAAGAGACAAATCATTTCTCCACCGATTTCACTTTTGATCTCAGCGAAAACATTTATCTGCAAGCAAAGAAACAGCAAAATTCTTACTTGGTATGGGCGCCGCCATGATATTTTGTGTGCGAATCGGCCGTTAACCGGTGTTACTTTAACGTTTATCCGGAGTTTTGACCGTGTAACCGGCGTTTCGATTGGACGGGATGGCTGTGTTGAAAGTTAGGCTTACCCAGCGACCAAGCAATGTTGAAACAGTGTTTTTACGACAACCTGGATACAACGTCCTGACGCTGAATCAGCACTTCAACGTTGTGTTCCCGCTTGACTGAGAACTGAGCATTGGAAAATCCTCAGACTTGAAATATGTGCGGTAACTATAGGCTGTGCACAGGATTACATTACTTTTAATGCATGCACACTTACCAGTGTCAGCAACACACTGTTAGTCCAGATTATTATTATTATCATCATGATTATTATTAATATTTTGTTCTTGTCGTGTTGTTGTTTTAAGAACAATATTTTTACAGATTTTATTTGTGATAATATAAATGTTGGTTGCTGTTTAAGAATGCTTTTGAAGATTCGGCTTGAAACTAAGACATTACTATCAAAGAGTGTTATTGTTGTTTTCTACGGACTTCATTCAGACTCAGAGCTCTAGACAAGAGGGAGTACTGGATGATAATTAGGGATAATTTTTGTTAATTCTGCATAAAATCATATGCTGTGACCTCTCATCTGAACCGTCTCGACGAGACGGTTCAGATGAGGGGTCACAACATATGGTTTCGATGAGAAATAAGAAAAATTACCCTTATTTATCTTCAAATACTCCCTCTTATCTAGAGCTCTGAGACTATTTCTACATTTTGTTTTTCAGCACCAAGCTGGTATTCAGTTGTCCAAGCTTTACAATGTGTCGGTCTGATTGGCTTCATCTTGACAATAGCAGGAACTCTACTGAATATATTTGTTGTCAGACAGAGATCTCTGAAGCAAGCCACCATTTTCATCATCTTTATGTCAGGTAAGTTTTCTCGCGAGAGATGAACGAAATCTTGCCATGAAACGCGAATTTGGCGCATGGATTTATGGGTATTATCCATATTTGGATAAAGATGTCAGCCAAAGTTTGAATGAAGTCTCCTAGGTTTCCCCGCAAGAAATGTAACAGATGCCGACTGGTTGCGGCAATGGTCAGGTAATCGACATTACCCAAACTATTGGAGCAAGTGTAGAGCGAAAAGGGGACCAAATTAAAACAAAAATGTTTGTACAAGCTATATCATACTGAGAATTCAAAGAGTAGAGTGTCAAAAATGTAGATCCAGAAGAGGCAGCTTATTCTGAGCCGCTGAGCCTTGATATTTGCTGTTATTTATTTATCTATTTGAGCCGCGACACGACAAAACCAACAATATGGTTGTGCGCCCAGCGCACTCAGATCAGCCTGGACATCCGCCCAGTCTGACCAGAGTGTTCGCTGTCCGCATGGAGGTAGCTTAGACCCTTAGCTACCCTTTAAGCGCATAGCGAAGAGTCTGATTGGACTGTGCTGATGCCCATGATGATCTGAGTCTGCGCTGGGCGCACAACCACATTGTTGGTTTTGTCGTGTCGCGGCTCAATTATTTTATTTGACATTTTAAGTGTAAGGTGACTGGATATATCTTCTGGTAGGAAAGAGGAGGAAAGAGGATCAACTCTCAAAGGAAGATCCTTTATCCTTTGGAGCAATTCTTTAATAATAGACCCTGGGAATAAACTTACCGTATACGCGATAATTTTCGCGGTGTTTAATTTTTCGCGGTATTTCGTGGTCACTTAGAAACCGCGAATATTTAAATCGCGAAATAGTTCCCTGTTTCTTACAAGAGTATCATCAGTAGACACAGCGTCCATATATTTTGTTTCTGTTTGCTTCGGTAAAGTCTGGTACTTTTCATTTGAGCCAGTTCTTTCAAAATCAAAAATCGCGAAAATTAATGTTTATGTTTTTTGCCCCGAAACCGCGAAAATTTAAACCCGCGAAAATTACCGCGTATACGGTATTTTAGGGCAACGTCGTCCAGGGAAGCAAACAGGAATTACCTTTATAGAAAATGACAGATAGAATCTGTCATTAAAAATGGTGGAAATAATCATGACATTGGAAATTGGTACGTGTATTGCTCAAGTTTCAACAAAGGTGTAAATAGATGATGGTCAGAAGACGTAAACAATATGACATACAACATAAACTTTTTGAGAAACTGTTGTTTGAGCCCTACAAGTAAAACCTAGCCTAGCCGTCTTCGGAAATTTGCGAACTTTGTATGCGCGTATAGCCTGGCTCCAGTCGAATCTATATTTTACTCTGGTGGACAGATTCTGTGTTCCTTTGCAGCGGGTTTTTTTTTTTAACATAGGGTCTGTAGCCAGACTATCCACGACAGCCGGAAGGGATTTTAGCCAATGGTTTTGGAGCATGGTCGAACATAGCCATTATTCGCCTCACACTCTCTCCACAAACAAGGATTCCGCGGAACGCTAAGTCGCACCTGCTTAGTGCCTTCACATTCACAAGATATCAATGAAAGAATCAATTTGACACTTATTTGGTCATAATCCATTTGGTAGTTCATGAGATATTGTCTGTTTCATACGTTTCGCTATTTTTAGTAACGGTGATTGGCAGCCATTTAGGATGGTCAATTTGAAAAAAAAATGAAATAGCTTCATGCAAGGATCATTCTGACACAAAGTTGGTTCAAATTCATTCAGAGGTTCTTGAGAATTGTCAGTTTCATGTCTTTGCTATTTTTAGTAACAGCAGCCGATGGCCATCTTGAATTGCCCAGTCAC
Source organism: Ctena decussata (assembly GCA_963989385.1). NCBI lineage: Eukaryota > Metazoa > Mollusca > Bivalvia > Lucinida > Lucinidae > Ctena > Ctena decussata. The sequence continues at coordinate 64,312,739 of OZ022506.1, read as the reverse complement.
ATAAATTTTATAGCACTCCATTTCATGATCATTCTGATTGAATTTGACTAAAATCAGATCAGAGATTCTTGAAATATTGGCATTTTAGCAAAACAGAAAGTAGGTCACTGTGACCTAATTCCGCAACAGGATTTTTCTCCATTTTTTTATTTTTGATTTTTTTTGATTTTGATAATCTGACAACCAAGCCCCCATTAATGCTCCATGCCAAAATTCAACATATGCACCGAGTGGTTAATGAGGAAAAGTTGATTTTATTCGTTTTGCTATTTTTAGTAACAGTGGCTATTTTGGATTCTCGACCCTGCTGAATTTATTTTATCATTCTGAACCCTGCAGTCTGATCATGCTGCATGTGAAATTCTAAAACCTTAGATGCAGTGGTTTCAAAATAGAAGTCAAATGGAAGGGTCAACGTAAATCGTGCTAGGGTTAACGTAAGGTCACTGTGACCGAATTCCGCTATAGATTTTTGTCATTTTGATAATTCTAAAAACCAAGATCCCACTAATGCTTCATGCAAAATTTCCGCAAAAAAATATACCAAGTGATTCTGGAGAAAAGTTGATTTTATTGGTTTTGCTATTTTAGTAACGGCGGCCATCTTGGATTCTCGACCAGCCTGGATTTTACCATTCTGAAGCCCTGCAGTCTGATCATGCTGCATGTGAAATTTGAGAACCGTGGATGCAGTGGTTTAAGAGAATATGTCTTGTGAATGGACTTAAACGCTAGGGTCGACGTAAATAGTGAACGGACGGACTGACGGACGGACGGATTATCGCACCTTGCTAAAGCAGGTGAGACAAAAATCAGGCGCAGAGAATGCCGAAAATGGAGTCTAAGATAAGGGAAAAGGGGTATTGTGCTTACATCTTTAGTTTCCGTTCGATCACATGTGTAATTTACAGAATTATTCAAATTTTGCACATATATTTATACAGATGGTTGTTATGGACTATTTCGATGCATCATTACTGAACATTAAAACCTTGATTTCAGGCCTTGCGATTCTAGTGGGTTGTGGATATTTTGCGGTGAAGACTGAACTTGAGTGGCTCGGCTATTCTTATTCCTTGGCATGTGTGGGTGGCTGTGGTGCCATTTTTGTGGCGTTCCTACTCTGCATCGACGTCAAAAAAGAAAGAGATCCGCCGCCCACGCCAGTGGTAACTATCGCAAAATCATATATACTGGCCAAGCAGGCACATGACGTCGAAATGACGTCGTATGGTCGTCGATGCGACGTCATTACGTCGCATCAGCGTCAGTACGACGGCATTACGACGCCAATCACGTCATATCGACTATAGTGAGACGTCATTTCGACGTCATATGCCCGCTTGGGGGAGGTTGGGGTGGGGCAGACAGAAACATTGTAGAACCACAAATAGCAGACTGGTCAGGGTCTTACATGCAGTACCGGAATTACCGTAAAGCCTCTAAAATTGGGACACCTTAAAATAATCACCATTATTTTCCTATAAATGCAGCACTTTTGTTTTACAATGAGGTAATGCCTCCAAAAGATGCAGACGGATTGGCAAAAAGTATTGACCCTGATCAGACTCTTCCTTTAGGAGCAGTCTGATCTGGGTCAGCACTGTTTGCCCAGACCAATCTGCCCCAATATTTTGAACTTTTACGGTAGCTAGTGAAATTGACGTATAAATTTTCAAATAATTATCTTAACTGGAAATTTGGTATTTACTCTGTGAACATATTTCTGGTGCCAATAGGGATAATGTCGTATTTCTTCTAAACATTCCCCAGGAGTGTTGCAATTCAATAGTTCTATAAACAGCATTCATGAAATAACAGTGGCGGACAGATTCTAAAGCTTAGCCATAACTTTTCAAAAATAAGTAGTCACGAATCTGAATTCTATAGATAGGCCATGTGTGTGTGTGTGTGTGTGTGTGTGTGTGTGTGTGTGTGTGTGTGTGTGTGTGTGTGTGTGTGTGTGTGTGTGTGTGTTTTCATTATGTCGTACTATAAGTCTTGTGGTATCACTGAATTAAAATTCGATTTAGCGATATCTCAAAAATCGAAATTGTGGTACCATTAAAATATGATTTTCTCCATAGTAAAGTGCCCCTTTATACTAGTCTATAAAGAGTTATTATTATTATTATTATTATTATTTCTAGGTCCAGTATAATCCTGGCCAGCCGACACCAGCTGTGTATACTACGACCTCAGGGCCCTATGGGGGACAGATATTGGCCCCGCCACCGTCAGCACCTCCAATGCAGGTTTACCAAGTTCAAGGTCAACCACAGTATACTGGACAAGGATATACCGGTCAAGGTCAACCACAGTATACCGGACAAGGATATACTGGTCAAGGTCAACCACAGACCGGTTACGTTGAACCTGCGAAGTCTTGAGGATAATAACACTAAAATCAAATCATAGTTGAAAATCTGAATGTAGATGTAAAGCAGGGTCCCAGCAGGCACACGTTGAAATAACATTCTAATGCACTTGCAGTATATAACGCGACGCCAGAAAAAAATAACGTTATGAGCACTTGCAACTGTCAGAGAGTAGCTTTTCCCCCCTAGTAGTTTTTCCCCCCGGAAAAATGACTATGATTTTTCCATAGTAGAATTTCCCACCGGAAAAATGGCTATATAGTAGAATTTCCCCCCGGAAATATGACTATATAGCCAATTTTCCCAGGGGAAAATCTACTATACGTGTTTTTGCATAGCCGTTTTTCCCCTCCGTAGTGGATTTTCCCCCTGGTAATATGATTGCAGTAAACACGCTACATAGTGGAATTTGCTCCTTCTCCAAATATAATAGTGAGGTTCATAACTGAAACAGGAAATTGAGTATCTGTACGTAAAATATACATGGATAACAGATGCTAGAACCGCATGCATGTGTCCGTCTGTCTGTATTATTTTTTTGTTTTGGGGAAAACAGGTAGGCATTTTGCTTTTCCATGTTAGCCTAAAACGGATATGAGTGTACGTGGTTGTGTGCATAAATTTGTACAAATTTGTGTTTGTACAAGCGTTCATCTATGCGTGCGCGCAGTGCCTAGACTAGTGTTCGCCTTTCATGCAGGAGTCGTGGGCTCGACTCCCATTGGGACACACGTCCGGTTATAATTTTCAATGTAATAAACTCCCTACTAAATCAATCATGACTAGACAAAGCACCCGTTTGTACATCTTCCTGTAGCTTGCATGCGTATGTATACATATATAAATATCTGCGATGAGAAGAAATTAAACACTGCTCGTTCCTTAAATTAGTAATTATTGATTATTATAAAAATATGGCTGCTAAATTTGCATATTGATTTTTTGGAATTGATCACGTTTATTACCTCCCTTGAAGTACTTATACATTTCGTATGGGATTAATTTCGTAAAATGTTTCTGTTTCATTCCTTTCCGTTTCGCTCCGTTCCGCAAAATACCAAAAGCCATACCAAATTCACTAATAGCCAATATCCCGGTGGGGGAAAAAGGACTATGGGGGAAAAGTGGCTCTATGAGGTCCGGACAATCCACTATATAGCCGTCCTTCCTATAGCCATTTTTCCGGGGGGAAAGGGGGAAAAACCACTCTCTGACAGCAACAGTGTATCATCACAGGGTATAATCGATTCCACTAATTTTCGCTTCCTGCAGAGACTGTACATCATATTTGTCTTCCACCGAGACTGTCCGCGATCTCTAGCTTCCTGCCGAGACTTCTGTACATGATAAATGGCTTCCTGCAGAGACTGTCCGCGTGATTCTGCTTCCTGCCGAGGCTCTCGGCAGGAAGCAGTGTCACGATGACAGTCTCGGCAGGAAGCCATTTTTCGAGGACAGTAGTCCCTGCAGGAAGCAAGAGTTTGCGGACAGTATCGGCGGAAGCCAAATATGACGGACAGTCTCTGCAGGAAACCAAAACTGGCGGACTGGTTTATACCCTGTGATCATGCGATGTACTGTCAAAAATACAACGTCGTTTCTTAACCTCGCTTCTCATCATTTCGTCTTTGGTTTAACTTTGCTGAAAGCGCTTGCTATAGGTTCAAACACTTTGAAAGGTGAAAATGTCAAAAGTGCATTAGAATGTGGAATGGAGATAACTGTATTGAACATTGTCATTTGGGGACGCAAATCGTATGTTTTATGGCTGTAAATTGTGTTTTACGGCTGATAAAGACTGGTTTGAGTCTTTGGTATTCGCAGACACATGAAGCCTTTTTTGCGACCACAAAACCGACGATTTACCTCCATAAATGACATGTTTTGCAATGAAACTACCTCCTGAACTTAATGTTGTTGAATCAACGTTAATTCATCGTTGTGTGCCTAGTGGGGTGTTGAGTCTATGTTTGACGAATTGTTTCACATTTAACTTGAATCTCAGACGAGACGGAGAAAGAATGAAACGGAGTCGACATACAAGTCTGCAATTTTTGCTTTCTGCTGTGACTGTCCGTCGTATTTCTATGCTTTAATTTTAGCCGCGACACGACAAAACCAACAAAGTGGCATGTGCGCCCAGCGAAGACTCAGATCAGCCTGGGCATCCGCCCAGTCTGATCAGGGTCTTCGCTGTCCGCATGGAGCTAACTTAGACCCTGAGCTACCCAACAGTGGACATCGGAGACTATGATCTGAAGGGGCGGCTGGCCAGGCTGATCTGAGTCTTTGCTGGTCGCGCATGCCACTTTGTTGGTTTTGTTGTGTCCGGTTCATTTGCTTTCTGTCGGGAGCAGCACTTCCATCGAGCGAAAAATGGCATCCTTCGTCGCACCCCGCTCTAAGCCAGCTATTGACCTAAAGTATCTAGGTTGTAAAACACAGACATGCACGTTGAACATGCAAACAGAATACAATGCAAAATGCAACAGCTAGTCGAGTTTTTGACTTTGATAATGAATTTATGGTTAGCTATGCACTGTTGCTCAGTTTTACCAGTAAATTTTAGTGCATATTTGAACATTGTTTAAAGACACATTTGGTATTTCAAAAATATATTTACAGGTTATCTGGAGAAATTAAAACAATTTAATTTTGCGCTCCAGTCGTCGTCTGGTTAATCTAATGTTGTATTTTATGCTTTTTCAGATAATGAATTTTATGCTTTCAAGTGCAAGATTTGGGGCAATTTCATGATATGACAATCATGTTGCACAACTATTGAGCTGTACTCTTTGTTCAAAGGCTCAGGCTCATAAAAATATATGCAGTTTTGCTCCCCCCACCCCCACGGTGTTTGCTTCTGCTTCTCCAAGACCATAATAAAAAAAATACGTCAGCGGAATTTGTTACTCAAACTTTCCACAGGGCAGACAACTATGATTCTAATGCGCTTGGGTATATAAGCAACGTCTGACTGGATAACGCCAAAAATTTGCGACAGTAAATCTGAGAATATACTGTCATTTCGCATCGTTGCTTCTCATTGGCTCACGTCTGGATTTACGTTGCTGAAAGCGCTTGATTTGGAATCAAGTAGTTGCACTTTTAAAGGTGAACATGTGAAAAGTGCATTAGAATGGGGATAACTGTATTTAAATTGTCATTTGGGGAGGTAAATCGTCGGTTCTGTGATCGCAAATTTCGTCTTACGCAGACGCTAATACGTACGCAAAACTAAATTTGGGACCATAGAACCGACGATGTACCTCCCCAGTTGACAATCTGAGTACAGTTATCCCTAAATAAGCATTGTTTCAACGTCGCTTTTCTTTAATGTCGATACAACGTTGTCTGTCTGCTGCATATACATTTATATATCTGCCTGAGCATCACTCACTGTTAAATTATCGATGTAAAAGCCAAGTGAGCGAGAGTGAAAGCTTACGGACTCATGAAAATTACTTGGTGAGCATATTTTAAGTATTTACAATCTAGTAGAACGCCTTTTCTAATAAATAGAATGACCCAATGTCAAAGATAGAAGAGTCCATTTAAATCATTCAGGGAGTTAGGTAAACTGTGCTGCCGTTTTTTTTCATCTACTAGATGACACCCCTGTAATAAATTATGGACGGCTCTATGATGGAAAAGTCAAATTTTATATCTGGGTAAAATTATTTAATAAGTGCCCTTCTAGATAATGGACTGACCAAAAGACAATTTGGGAGTGTCCATTTTATATATTCAGGGGAAGTAAAAAATGTAATGAACTCTTTTAACACCTATTGTTAATATTGGACTGTTCTATAATCGTTCATGGACGAGTCAATTTAACATCTTTAGGGGCGCAAAGATTTATAGTAGTAAATATTTGTTACAAAGGCCCCCACTCTAAAATAATAAACCAGTCCAAAATTAATAGAAGAGTCCATTCGAAATATTTAGGGGATATAACACCCCTGTTTTGCATAATGGACTGCTTCGCATACAAAAACGATTTAGTCGATTTCAAAAATTGGACGAGTCAATTATTCAAAGCCTCGAACATTACTCACTAATCTGATGCCACGAAGATGGAAAGGTCCTTACATATTGATTAACCCATTCCTTTCGGGATACCCCTTTAGGGGTATCTGGGCAAACAGTTTGGATCCAGATCAGGCCCCACAATCGTGGGGCCTGATCTGAGATCCAAACTGTTTGGTGCCTAAACATCATTTCTACAAGAGTTAGTTAGACTAATATTGTCAAAATAGTCTTGATTTTTTATGCAGACGACAATTTCAGCAGACGACAAAAAATACCCAGAATGCAATGGGATAATCCGAATGAAAGGATTAATGTTCAAGTGACGCTCGTTGGGATAATCCTGGTAATCACTCAGGTCAGATTACAATTAAAGTGAGTGGGCTTTCACCTTTTGATATCGAAATCTTGGCAAAAAGTGTAGACCCTGACCAGACGACACAGAACGCGGTCACCAGATCAGGGCCTACAGAGTTTTGCTGCATTTACTGCTTTTATACAACATTTTTTTTTAGGAAACCGTGATGGTCCCAGTATCTTTCCCTTGAGATTTTAGAACGGTTGTCCATAGCTGAGTGGCGTTGGGGGGCAGTGGGTGTTAAAGCTATTTATTTTGGATAAAGGTAAATGTAAAGGTTTCCCATAGCCTACTAGCCGTAGGGGCAGTGGGAGTTAGAGACCTACTATATCTTGGACACCCCTGATGAAAGGCGGAGCCCATCTCTCTCCTTTCGCTGCCTTATCCTTCCCTGATTCGAAAAAGGTACCCATTTACTGCTGGGTTGACAGAGAGAGTTTTCCAGTCATCGGATATTTTGGATAAGAAATATCAAATCCTCACATGTTCAAGGTACCATAAAAAGACTTCAAAATCACTTCGTGATTCAGAAAAGACAGACTTTTTTATGATTACACTTTTTACATGAAAACTGATTTTTTTTTTTTTTTTTTTTTTACTCCCCTTTTTTTTTTTTTTTTTTCTTCCCTTTTTTTTTTCTTCTTTTTTTTTCTTCTTTTTTTTCTTTTTTTTTTAACATTTAAGGGTGCCTGGTTTAATTTCACAAGTGGTGCCTTTTTTCTTTTTTTTTAACATTTAAGGGTGCCTGGTTTAATTTCACAAGTGGTGGCACCACTTGTGAAATTAAACCAGGCACCCTTAAATGTTAAAAAAAAAAAAGAAAAAAAACTGTGTGAGTGTGTGTGGAAGGATTCCAAGATGCATGTAGCCTCCGCTAATCGTCATGCGGCAGTACTGAAACAAGAGAAGATTTCAGACAATATATAACAGTAACTTCCCTTAGAATAGAAAAAAGGGTGAGTGATATGGTCTATACGGCGCATCAGCATAAAAAAGGTCATGTCGCACCTAAAGAATGCGTTAAATATGCATAAGGTCATAAATGAATGCACAGTTTTATAAAAACAGAAAAGACGTGAGCTTTTGAAAATTCACTTTTCGTAGATGTATTACTACAGTATGCCATGTATGTAACTATGGAAAATAAACTATATGATAAAAAAGAAAGGAAGATAGCAAAAAAAAACAGGTTCGAACATTCGACAGCTTATATGGGCATGATGGTTTCGGGCGAATCGTGTAGAGACATGCGACATACAGCGTCGAAATGACGTTGATTAGACATCATTTCGATGCTGATTAGTACGCTGTCGTACAAGCAAAAACAGGAGCACAACAGAAACGATTATAGATTCCTGCTATAAAACAAAAAAAAAGGCAAACAGTGGAGACCCATACAACCCCGCGGAGTCATACAGCACTTTGACATTGCCAAGATGCCTGATTACTGAATGCTGGCGACTACAATCAATCGATGTAACGGATGACCCGGCTCCACACATAGGAACATAGTCTTTCTTACGGCGCAGCCCGTAGTTTTCAGCAGATGGTATCTGGTTTAATACGATATCATTCTAAAATAACAGCACCGGATCCGTGGGGGGTGGGGGGCTTTGGAGCTTAAGCCCCTGTGTCCAATATAATGCAGGATTGTAGGTAATAAGGAGCACCCGATGATATTTTTGAGAGATATTCCATAAGGTCTGATTGAAATATCTGTTGTGTTATCTCACTGGAATCGCCTCGGCGAGGCGATTTCAATGAGATGCAAAACATATATTTAAAGGCAGTAAGCATGGTATCATCTTGATTTTCATCGAATACTATATTTATCATGCACCCTGACTATGACATCTTTCTTTGGGCCCTAAATCCCACCTGTTGTCCAGAGAGAGCCCCTCGAGGTAGTCGTGGTCTAAATCCGGGCCTGAAATAAAAATTCCAAGGAATGCAATGTCGCACCTGCATGGCGCTTCCACGGTAGCAGGGTGAGAAGAAAGTGTAAGCAAGTTTTGATACAAATTGACAGAATTGGACTTACAAGCTAGGAATTCCCAAAGTCAACAGAGTGCAACTATGATATAAGCTAAAAATTAAACGACATTGTTATATACCTAATGAGACTACAACCGTTTTGTAATCGACAGCAGTTTACGTTAGTTTCCTTCTATTTTTAATTGTCGCAATGCGATAGAATCGCTGACACAGGGTTTCAACACTGTTAAAACACGGGTGCGCCAGGGCTTAAACACCATTAAAACCCGCTTTCGTGTCGTCTGCAGAGCTCTGGAATCAAGATGGCTTCCGTAAGAAGGTATATAACAATGGCGATAAAACATTCTTTTCCGGTGTTTTAACGTTTGCCCAAGCCCTCGTGTATTAACATGTTGCAGCCCTCACCGCGCAGCGCAGCGGTGAGGGCTGCAACATGTAAATACACGAGGGCTTGGGCAAACGTTAAAACACCGGAAAAGAATGTTTTATTATCCTCTTAGTGAAATGGCTTCATGCAAGGCTTCCTCTGATGGACGCCATACTTATGTACGACTTTCTTTTAACCATACGAAATGCGACTTATTTTCATACTTTGAATGTGCGACTATTTTTTCTTTCTCTGCCCGACTGTTTTACGGGTATTTCATCAAACCTCGGATATTTCAATGTCCGAAGTTTACCCCTATTGTTAGCAAGGTACAATATAACTGTACACCATTTTCTTTTTTGAAGTTTAAAAGTCAGTTTGCCTTTGTTAGATGAAAAAGTTTCACAATTAAAATTAAAAACTGCCTCTCAGTATGTGAAACAGAAGCGCTTCAACTTAAATCCGCGGACCCAGATATGTACTGGAAAATTTTCAGGTATAGTCGCGCAAACGTGATGCTTTCATTCTGATATAGTTTTGGAAAAAATACCTTCAGCGGTTTTTTGAGATAATGCCATGTTCATGTATTTTGCTGTCTTTATTAACGGTAGATGGCAGCCATCTTAGACATTTGCAAGTATCATTCTGACACAAAGGTGGTCTATCAGTATTGTCATTTTTGTGTTTTGCTATTTTTGTAAAGGCAGCTTGCGAGCATCTTGGATGGTTTACATTGCTTACATTTGAAAACAACGTTGTTAAAGGTTCATTCTGATTAAATCTGACCCAAATCCGTTCAGCGCCCTGATATGACTGAAATACTGTTGGAAAGGACTTAATATCGCAGTGTTCCATTTATCGATGCTACGAAGCAGGCTTGTCTGTTTGAGTGTCACCCATCATTTCATTATCAATGCAGTCAGCGCAGCATGACTTGGTGAACATCGCTCAACTCCCACTTATCCTGTGCAGTTTGCGACATTACTCAAAATTGCCAAATTCCAATGTCAATGGAAGAAGAGTTCATTTAAATCATTCATGATGTTGCCCGAGATTTTTTATCAAACACCCCTATTACAAATTAATAGACGGCTCTATGATGGAATAGTCAATCTAATAAAGTGGTGAAATGATTTATAGTAACACCCCTCTGGATAATGGAATGATCCAAAGGCGTAGATGGAAGAGTCCATTTTCAATATACGAGGGTGAAAAATGCAAATGCCTTTCTGACACCCCCATTTTCAATAATGGACTGTTCAATACTCATTGACGGACGAGTCAATTTAAGATATTAAGGGGTGTAAAGATTTGTACTTACAGAAAATTTTAACAAAAACCCCTATTGTAAAATAATAAACCAGTCCAAAATCAATAGAAGAGTCCACTTAATATTCAGAGGGAGGCAATACTGATCCTAAACACCTATTACCATAATGGATTGTTTCTCACCTGGACGAGTCAATGATTCAAAGGGTAAAGGCCTCGGGCATAACTACGACCGTTTTATAATGGACTGAAGTGAGTCCATTTTGATGTTCTAATTCTTAAATCGCTCAGTGAGATAATCCTGAGTTACATCACATAACAATAGGATCTTTTAGTAAGTGGGCACCTAGGAGCTTTGCAAACAGTGTAGACCCAGATCAGACGCCGCAACACGCGGCGTCAGATCAGGATCTACAGAGTTTGCATTTAATGCAGTATATTTCTTTCAATATCGTTACAGTCTGAGATTTAGTACGTGGTAGGTATCCCGTAGCCTAATGACCGTTGAGGCAGTGGGTGTTAGAAACCCACTATATCTTGGGCACAACATTTGACAGGCGCACCCCGTCAATGTCTTTTCGTAGCCTCTATCCTTCCCTATTCGAAAAAATACTCATTTACTGCTGGGTTGACAGAGAGAATTTTCCAGTCGTCGGATGGCGACGGTGAGCCGCGAACTCACGACCTTCAGGTGACTTTCTGCACAATGGCCGAGCCACTCTAACCACTCGACTACCGCGCCTCTCTACAGAGAGCACAACATTTGACAGGCGGAGCCCTTCAATCTCTTTTCGTAGCCTTCCCTGATTCGAAAAATGTACCCATTTACTGCTGGCCGGTTGACAGAGAGTTTAGTCGCTGGCTGGCCCAACGGGGATTCGAACTCTTGACCTTCTGCATTATAGCAGAGCCAGAGTAAAAATGACATAATTTATTTCATGCAAAGGAATGAAATGGATTGGAATTGGAATGGAGGTAAAGTCTCCTTTATTCTTTGCCCCACTTTGCAGACGGGAGAGACTATTGTAGAAATACAGGCATAAATGTGTAAAACCAGATCCTCTTTTCAGGTGCGGTCTGGAATGGTTTTCATGTACTGTGGTTACTCTGAATATTTTGGACAACGCAACCATCCCTTGCATTCGGCTTTTCTGGGATATTTGTAAATAATGCATCAGCTATTTGCAGCCCCGGCTACCCTAGGGCCAAGGATAGCGGAACTTAAGAACGGTGTTATCCGCCACCGAAGGGGAAGGGCTGTAACTAATGTTGAGAGAACTTGTAGCCCGAACCCCATTGTTTGCACTTTGTGTACAAAGACAATAAAATACGTTTAAACTACTGAAGGCGGAAGAATATAGTTTTGTCCATGTCCATGTCCGTCCGTACTACCGTCCGTCCGCCTTTCCGTCCGTCCGTCTGTCCGGAGCAATTACTAAGTAACAATTGAACGGAATTTCATGTATATATATATTTAAGGTGCTGATGCATGTGAAATTTCGTCAGACTTGCTTCAGTAATGCATGAGTTATCGCCCTTGAATTGGTTTCGAAACAATATTTAAAATGAGACATAACTAAGTAACCAATTATCAGAATTTAATGAAACTTAAAATAAATGTGTATCACCATAAACCAGTTGTTCACATAAAGTTGTGTCAGAATGACATCAGTATATAGTGCATGAGTTATTGTCCTTGAATCAATTTAAAATCAACAAATTTACCCATAACTAAGTAAACAGTGAATGGTATTCTATGAAACTTATACTAAATAATTGAGCCGCGACACGACAAAACCAACAAAGTTGTTGTTCGCCCAGCGCAGACTCAGATCAGCCTGGGCATCCGCCCAGTCTGATAAGAGTCTTCCCTGTCCGCATGGAGGTAGCTTAGACCCTTAGCTACATTTTAAGCGCACTGCAAAGATTCTCAGCACACTTGGCGGATACCCAGGCTGATCTGAGTCTGCATTGAGCGCACAACCTTGTTGGCTTCTCGTGTCGCGGCTCAATTATTATGTATTATTCTGACGGTTGTCATTTTTAATGCATTAACTTTAAAATTCTTTTCAAAATCTTTTATTTCATTCCAAACATGGCTGCACTTAGAGGCTGTAATCATCCCTGTTTGGAGAGAAGTTGGGAATAACTGACGTAGTGTCTCGTGTAGGTCATCTCGTAGAATTCTTCGATTCGATTCCAAACATGGCTGTAATAGAGGCTGACCCCCGATGACCACATTAGGAGCTTGAGACGAGTTTCACTTTGGAAATTGGATATTTCCCATGTGAGTCATCAAATAATAATGTTTTCGTGAAGACCTCCGATTTGATACCAAACATGACTATAGTTGGAGGTTATCCCCATATGAAGGTGGGGTAAGGATGGAAAGTGGTGTGGTGGTGCGTGTAACTTCCAGTGCCGGGGCGTCCTACTGATTTGAATAGTAGGACAAGGGCCGACTGTGCTTGCAGTAGATGCGGTAGATGCGGATGGGGGTTGTTTGGATATTTTTCTCGTCTATCATTTCTCTCTTTTTTCCCCTCTCTCTGGGAGACAGCCCAATATAGACTGAAATACTGTCTCAAAGGGTCGTTAGACCCAAACCAATCAATCAATCAATGGAAGGTGGTGTGTGTGTGTGGGGGGGGGGGGGGCTATGGAACCCTATTTGTGCCAATACTGAATCTGTATTATCCCGTGCATTGTCTGGCTATTTTTCGCTTGCCGGCTTCGGCCGGCAAGCCTATGTATTCAGATGGATTCGCACTTCCTGTCATGCGCACTCAAGCGGAAGCCGCTAAAATTGTTCCCAGCGTCGAGAATAGTTCATTATTGCTAGCGGAGAACCAGTATGTGGAGAGCGTCTACGGGGCGTAACTTTGTTCGACTGTTTCTTTTACCTTAGACTCGTTCACAGCCTTAAAAAATTAAAATTTAATATTAACTGATATAGCACTGAAACAGTCTACTTTCACCGTAAAATAACGACACGCCATATTTGGCACACCAAATAATCGAACATGTCTAGCATCTTTTGCCTTACTAAAAACATGAGTGATTTTTATTATTATTTTATTTATTTATCCGTTGTATTTGAATGTTTCTTAATTGTCCACTGTCAAATAAGATCAAATAACGACATGCACAATTCGCGGGCATTATGTAAAATATGGACTGGACTTGGACTCTGGACTTCGGACTGTGAAAAACCTGGACATCAGACTTTGTAAAACCTGGACTTTGGACTCTGGAGTTTGTAAAACCTGGACTTAAATATTTCAACAATAGTTGTTATGCCTGTACAAACAGTGTAGATCCAAATTAGACTACTGATTGCAACAGTCTGATCAGGGTCTGTGCCAACTGTCTTATTTAAAAGCATTTACTGGTTTCACAGACAAAGTGTTTGGTCGTATTTACTAGATACTATTTCTTATTGTTTCATAAACGTACTTTGAAATTCAGTTTCTTCTTTTTCATAAAAGTACATTGTAATTCAGTTTCATGTAAGTGTCTTATTGGAAAAAAATCAATTCAGGAAACACAACATGTGTGGGATAATATCAGTATTTTACAATTGCCATCCATTCATCCTTTTCTAGGCCTATGCAATCTTAACAGTTTACCTTCCTATTTGAATAAAACTTATTTAAAGTTAGAAGGCCAGGCCGCGTAGCGCAGTCGGTAGCGTATTTTGACTCAAATGCCAGAGGTCCCTGGTTCGATACTCGGTCCGGCCCATACTTTGTTTCTCCTTCTGCTGATCCAAGAAGGGCAGTTGTCAGTGGCTGGTGATTTCAAGTATGTGTGCTTAGTACTGGTTAACCGCTTAGGAGGTCTAAGCCTGCCCAGGAATAATGTGGTTAGGGTAACGGACCGTTCCTACATGACCATAGCTTTTTATCGTGGACGTAAAACAATAAAACAACAACAAAACAACTACTACTTAAATATAGAAGAATTCTTTTTGTTTTCCATAAAATCCGTATTTAATTACAAAATATGTGATGATCAAGGACAACACACAAGATTCTGAAAACAAACACATTTGGAAGCAACAAAAGTACACTAATTCCTTCATTGACTTGTAATCATTACCAATTACCAGTTATACTCTATACCACAGGCTTGCTGAGCCACATAGTGCAGTCGGTGGCGCGTCTGACTAAAAAAACAGAGGTCCCGGGTTCGATAAGCGGTCTGGCCACTTACTCTCATTTCCGCTTGCGCTGAGTTAAGAAGGGCATTTGTCAGTTACTGGCGAAAGTAAATTAGTACTAGTTGACCCCTTTGGATGGCTAAGCCTGCCCAGGAATATAGTAGTTAAATTAACTGACCGTCCTGACATAGCCATGCATGTAGCTGTTTACCGTGGACGTAAAACAATAACACAACAACAACATACCACAGGCTTAACCAGTACTTATAACTGAACTCAATGATGACAAAATACCAAATGAGCTGAATATTTGCAGACGATCTATGGCAACTGTTTGGGAGGGAACTATCGTTTTCATTATGACCACCTCTCGGTGGTAGTCAGCTTTTAAATGTGCTCCAACAGAACTATGGAGGCAAACAGTCGCAAAAGTTGTTTCCCCTTGTAATGATAGCCATTGTTGCGAACAGTAAGATTTTTTCCTACTAATCTGTCACAATGAGGCTAGTAGGACGAACTACTTCCACGATTTCCTTCTCATAGTATCAGAAGTCAAGAACCATATATCATCTTACATGTAAGGGACTTATAAAAGTACTTTCCCAATGTAAGATGGGTTTTTTTCAGCATCAAGGTATGACAAACTGATAATAAACATAACTTTGTCGTAACCGAACGGTTCAGGAAATATAGCAATGAAATTCCCGTCCATCTGTCTCTGTCCGTATGTTAGTACGTCCATTAACATTTTCTTTTCCACTCTGTAGCTTGAATACTCTTTGGACTATTTTCATTACACTTCACCAGTTATGTGTAGTCCATTTGCTCCAAAGTACACAGTTCTGCTTAGTTTCACAAAAAATAAAATATATAAAAAAATAAACGACGAAACTCCCAGTAAATCTTCTAATGTCCTAAAATTTCTTATATAACAATACATAACAGAGTACGAAAATCCATATTTTAAAATGCTTTTATGAAATATTTTTCATTAGCAGTAATACAAAAATTGACCTTTACACTGAAGGTTATCATATGATTGTCAGAATAGCCAAAATGTAGCGTAGCCTCATTGTTTACTACAGTTGTGGACGTTTTTAAATGAAGAAAGCGTCTCCAAGTAAGATACCTACTCCCAAGACCACAAACCATAAACCACAAAATACCACAAACATTGAACTACGTGTATTTCAGAAACAAAGCGCTAACTTGACAAGCCTTTCCTTTTAAAAGGAAACTGTCCTCTTTGCAGCCATATAGTCAACAGATCGGAACGAATTTCGTTTAGACATATCACAATCTCTAGGAAAACAATTCCGACAAGTTCTAGTGACTGTGGTCTAATAGTGGATGCGATAACGATATTTTAACACTGGTTGACAATAAGCAATTCTCAGTTTTCCAACTCGTTGCTTTACCATGCATGTGTACGGCTATTCTGAATGATGGGTCGGAGACACAACTTGCTGAGAGGAAGGCGTGTGCAGTTTCGACAAAATATCCCCAGTGGGGTAAAATTATCGAAGTTCCCCAGCGGGGTAAAAATCGAAATTTGTATACATATATAATTCCGCACGTCTTTCAAAATGCTCAATTTTTTTTTTTCGGTTTAGTCCTCTTTCTTTTCTTCTAGCCCTAGTGAAAATGGTAGCGGAATGAACTGGAAGCTGGCTTATTGGAATGGAATGAGCTAGAAACTGGAGTACTGGGTATATAGCGACAGGTGACCTTAACCAAGTCCGACAAAACTTAAGATGCACCACTCTGCTGTAGGTCCTTGTTTGACTCTGCACACATTCAAACGTACTCTGACAAGTAAAACTTATGCATTTCGTTTCACTCAACTCATGAAGGCCTCATATAAAGTTTGGTTCAAATGGGTCTAGTGGTTTCGGAGTGGAACTTTTGAAATCCGGACAGGCGACAGAGTGTGCTTATCCAGTAAACTCCCCAGTACGCTAACCCAGCGGGAATATGACGTCGAAATGGCGATAAACAAACATCGATAGGCCGTTCGCATCGACGGTCACGACATTATGACGCTATGTGCCTGTTAGGTACGGCCAGTGACCTCCGTGCTAATGTGGCTGCTCCAAGTCATTTCCCTAAAAACAACGTTTAGTAGTCAGTTTCATAGAATACTGTTAACAAAAAAGTAAGGATATTAATCATTGTAAATTGTAGCATTTAGAAAAAGCATGCAATCCGTCTGAAACGGCAAGTGCTGCTATGTCAAATACTTCTTTAGACATTTCGCCTACAATCCTTGACGATACATCCAGTCACGTGACCTGGATACATTATGATTTAGGCAGTGGGTCGACTACCAAATTCCATAATCGAAACAAAAACAACAAAGAATCTCAAATCTGATATTGCGATAGATCATACTCATGTAGCAAAATGTACCGTCGCTGAAATACTCGCCATAACTCAGTTACGAAGCTGAAAATTAAATGAACAGCGACACGACAAAACCAACAAAGTGGTTGTGCGCCCAGTGAAGACTCGGACCAATCTGGGCATCCACCAAGTCTGATCAGACTGAAAAGGTAACTAAGGATCTAAGCTACCTCCATGCGGACAGCGAAGACTATGAGCAGACTGGGCGGATGCCTATGCTTATCTGAGTCTGCGCTGGCGGATGCCCAGGCTGATCTGAGTCTGCGCTGGGCGAACAACCACTATGTTGGTTTTGTCGTGTCGCGGCTCAAATTGGTTTTACCCACTGTTATGTCATATTACGGCACACAAGCCATAAACGTCTTAATTTTCAGTGATACATCATAACTGTACGAATGTTGTCTTCGGCGTATTTTCTCAAAATGGCATTTTTGAAGCACAGTGAGTGAACTCGGGATTAACGTCCCACCAACAACTAGGTCCTACAGCACTGGGTGGGAGCGTACAGTACAAGTGACCGGTTGTCCCGATCTGTATAGTGGACGCATCTTTGTCCCAATATGTCGGGTAAGTTTCAAAATTGTTTATTTTTGTGTTTTAAAATCATTGAGTGTAGGTAGAACAGCTTGCTCGACAAGACTTAATACAGATCTTTTCGACATGTCACCTTAATTTTCTGTAAATTGTTATGATATGCTTTATTTTCACATTTAATTTGAGAAAATCACTACTCTACTTTCGATTTCGAAATCTGTGCCGGTACCATTTCTTCAAATTTTGCCATCAATTCTATATGAAACAACCGTGTTTTCTTTAGAAGTATTTTATCGTGTATTTAGGTTCAGGATTAATTAATCTTGTTAGATATCATGCTAGGTAAGGGCAATTATTTTCAAAGAAAACTAAAGAGGGGTCAAACACTATTCTGTATCGTGGGTCGTAAAACCGATTGTCAGTGAGACATCCCATACAGTCAGAATAATTTGGGGATGCTCAGCTTTGCTTGTCTTGTGGATTCGTCCCGTACTTAAAGGATACTTATCATGGGTAAATCTCTTAACAGATCATTAATCTATCTTAAAAAGGGACTAACTAACATTTTTTCGAATTAAAACGCTAACTCGGCCGATTTTCTGGTTACACGTGACGTGATCTGATTACAAACACCAGTGATTTGCAGATGAAAATACGAATTTAGAGCAAAGAAAGCAACATCTAGCCATCTCCAAAGATGACCATAATGGAAAACATAAATAGAGAAAACACTCTTACCAAGTGGTTTACATCCAAACAATAAAAGAAAACACATTTCACACAAACACACCCTGAAGGTCATAACAACGGACAAAGATTTGCCCACTATACACATCGGACAACGGTGCACATGTACTGTACGCTCCCAACCAGTGTACAGGGACAGGACTTCGGTTTAAAGTCTCGTCCGAAAGACCGAAGAAGCGGGGTCGATCTTGCGACCCCTGGATTGGTAGTCCAGCGTTTTGAAGAACAAACACAAAACTTACAAATGTTAAATACTTAGCTTGGCTGGCGAACTCTGAATTTTTTTTTTTTTTTTTTCGAAGATTTGAAATTTTGGTCATGACCCCATGTCTAACATAAATCATGAGGATATCACGTATATTATGCATCGACACTTATCTGTTCAGACCGTTTTCATGTTGTTGTTTTTCTTTCTCTTTTCTTTTTTTTT
Organism: Ctena decussata; assembly: GCA_963989385.1. Lineage (NCBI taxonomy): Eukaryota > Metazoa > Mollusca > Bivalvia > Lucinida > Lucinidae > Ctena > Ctena decussata. The sequence goes on along the minus strand of OZ022506.1, from coordinate 64,294,067 downwards.
TTTTTTTTTTTTTTTTTTTTTGATTTCCTAAATTTTACAATTTTTACCATAATATCCTCCTACTTTTTATGAACAGTATAACAGATGACTTGCGGTATCAATGTCCTTAAACAGTATTTCAGTCAGGTAGAGACGATGGAGGGATAACAATGTAAGGGCATGTGCTATGGAACCCCATTTACGAAAGCCTTCCACCTCCAGTGAGACTCGAACAGGACCGCTAGCCTGCAGAGGGTATGCATTTAGACAGCAAAGCGGGCCCGCGATCGAACCATGTCTTTCCGATTCTCATAACAACGATCTCTTAGAGGCTCAGGATAAACCCTGGTAGCTCAGTGGCTTAAGAGCTGGCCTGCTAAGCTAGCGCGGACCCGGGTTCGATTTCGGCTGGAAGCAGAAAACTTTTCAACCATACACAGGGTTCATTAGTCACATGCTTTCATTATCACCCTCCCATCGTCCTGCTTTGACTGAAATACTGTTAAAAAGAATGTAAAATCGCAAGTCATCCATCTATCCATCAGGAGGCTCAGGGAATCGAACCCATAACATGCAAGTGCACCTGCTAGCACTGACTGAAACCCCATTTTGAACGGATGATTTATGCAGTATTAGAGCACATCTCACATGTGTGCGAAATTACGCAACATTTGAGTAGTAAGTTCATTCTCTGCATAATGCACCTACCAAGTCCATTTGAATTATTCAGAGTGTAAGGTAAGACACTTTTTATCAAACATCCATATTTTGAAAAATGAATGTCTCTATGATAGGAGAGTCAATTTAATATGTAATATGGGTGAAATGATTAGTACCACCCTTCTAGATGATAAACTGACCAAAACACAAAGGAAGAGTCCATTTTATATTTGAAAAAATGTATTTAACTTTGTTGACATTCCTACCACATATAATGGGCTGCTCCGAAATCATTGATGGAAGAGTCAATTCAAGATATATAGGGGTGAAAAGATTTGTACTATTAAATATTTATCCAACACCCCTACACAAAAATAATGAACTGATCCGAATATAAATGGAAGAGTCTACCTAAAATATTTGGGGGTGAAAGTATTGTCGCCCTTATTTGACACCCCTACCATCAATAATGGACTGCTCCAAAGGCATTCGGGGAAGAGTCGATTTAAGATATTTAGGGGTGAAAAGATTTGTACTTTTAGTAATGTTTTGTCAGAGACCCCTATTCTAAAATAATAGGTAGGTCCAAAATCGATGGAAGAGTCCAGTTTTATATTCGGGTGGGAAGGTATTGTCCAGGTTCAAAGCCCTCGAGCATTTCCTCTGTTTGAAAATGGACTAATCTGAAGTCGAGAATGGAAGAGTTTATTTTAAACATTCCGGATGAAAGGATCATTCATCCTGTCACTCACAATTAGATAATCCAAGTAATCACTCAAAGTTAGATCAAATCTGTCCTGGGGCAGTGTGTAGTGGGTGGGCTTTAATCGTTTTAAAATACCCATCGTCTCAAAAAAATGATGATGGAAGACGTGAGTTTTACGTTCTTTTTAACACTATTTCAGTCATATCATAAGGGTGATAATGAAAAGCTGTGTGCAGTGGAACCCCGTTTACGGTTGGAAAGATTTCCATCTCCAGTGGAAATGGAACCCAGGACCGCCAGATCAGCAGGCCAGCGCTTTACTACTGAGCTTCCGGGGTTCCCTTACGGGAATGGAACCCAGGACCGCTAGATCAGCAAGTAAGCGCTTAATCCATTGAAATACCGAGGCTCCTCGTCTCATAAAAGGTTTTTGGCAAAAATTGCAGACCCACATCAAAGCATATGCTAGAGTTTTCATTATTTAACGCAGGAATTTCGTAGAAAAAACAAATGCTGTATCATTTTCTTTGAGTTTATATCATTTATTTATTTATTTATTTGTTTATCTATTTTCATTTTCAGTTCTTTACTTGTATAGCAACCAAGCCAATAGGAGAAGAACCAAATAAGCAATTTGCTTTCGTTCCGATTTTAGTATATTTTGTGCTATGAAAATGTAGAAGTATGGGAGGGTACCTAAGGAACATTGTCTTCTTACAGGAAGCGAATGTTGCTTCCCTTCGTCGCCGTAGCGTTATCACGCGAAGATGGGCATTGTTGCACTATTGCAATCAGTCGGCCAGTCTCTGCAGTCTAGTTAGAGTCTGATAAGAGCTGTTCGTCTTCATATTAACAATCTACACGAATGTATCATAGTGGCATGCGACGACCCTAAGTAGTCTGGTGTGCATATTATTATGCACTCATAAAACACATAGTTGGCGGTTGTGAATTTTGTCCATAGTTGCTAAAAACTATGAGTCCGCCAATACTTGATCTTCAACGCACAGCTTAACAGAGACTCAGATAAAAAAGAGAATCTGACGGGTATATGAGATATTTTCTATACCATTCCATGAAACTATACATTGTGGCATCACATTAGAATCGCCCCGATGAGGTGACTCTAATAGATGCCAAAATGAATAGTTTAAAACAAAATAAGAAAATGTTACAAACATACAATTTTCTTTATTATCTGGAGGCATGGTATGTCTTGAACGCCAAAATTAATGAACGTCAATATGTCATTTTCATTAAACCGCGAAATTTTGATACCGCAGATATCAAGTTTTACAGTACTCGTACTCAGGTACGGCACTCAGGTAAAAGATAGAGAGCCTGGCCCCGAGGTTATAAAACTTTTTTCATGCTCAACTCAGCTGAGCATAAAATTTTCTCTGCTGATAAATATGAAAATGCCAACTAATGTTGGCATTTTCATATTCATAAGCAGAGAAAATTTCATACTCAGCTATTCTGAGCAAGAAAACAACTGTACTTATTAGTAATGTGCTATTTATTAGCAGGTAAAATTTCATGCTCAGCTGAGTTGAGCATGAAAAAAGTTTTATAACCTTGGGGCCTGGCCTAGTGGTTCGAGTGTTTGCCTTTCATGCAGAGGGTCGTAGTTCGACTCCCAGCGGACGGTTCATGTCCTATCAATTTCTACAAGCCAATGGACCAGGAAATCCGCAAGTGGAGAATTGGTCACTAAGCTATTGTCGAGAGGGTCGCTGAACGTCGGCGGTGTTTAAGAGAGGAAACAGAAAACACAAAATGAAAAAAAAGGATATATCGTATAAAAACTAATAAATGCCCCTGGTCTAATAATTAAACGCCCCGCCCCCGCTGTATTTTTTTCCGAGAATAATATTATATTAACCAATGGCGGATCCAGTGGGGTTCGGGGGGTTCAAACGAACCCCCTCATCAGCCTAAATTATTGCATTTTCATGGGAAAATTCAGAAAAAATGGCCAAACTGCACAAATCGAACCCCCTTTGAAGCTAATTTGAACCCCCTATCCAAAATTCCTGGATCCGCCCCTGTATTAACTTGTATGAATTCATGTAAGCTTCTCTGGATGAGGTAGCTCTTTGACATGGGGTATGTTCTTAAAAGAAAGCATTTGCTTTAAGAGGAGCAAATGCTTTCATTTAAGAATTGACCCCTGAAGAAAGAGTAGGCAAAAATAGTAGAGCTACTGCCTCTAAAAGTATCTACATTCATCTTCATATTGTTTATTGGAGTTATTTTGGCAAAGAATGATTAACTACACTTTCTGCTCTAAAGAATACCGCAACTTTCGTAGGTAACTGGACATCTCGGCCCATAGCAAACTCGGCCCATTGCAAACTCGGCCCATAACAAAGTCGGCCCACACAAACTCGGCCCATAACAAACTCGGCCCATACATACAGTAATGCGCATTGGTTCCATGGTGTTTCCCACTAATTTTTCATCAATTTGATTTTTAACACAGACTGAGATTTGCATTCCCTGAGCCCAAGAGGTTATCCAAAATGATGGTGTAACAAAGTCGGCTCATGTATACAATCTCTTCCTATACCGAACTCGGTTTTGAAATTACATACTATTGATCGAAATATCTTTGAAAATATGTGCAAAGATATTCACAGGGATTCCTGGATGTTGATACTTTTGCTATATATCTAATTCCAAAGTTGCGTGGGTAGGGGTGTGGGGGGGGGACAAGTCAAATGTCGATGCTAAATCTGCCAACCCAGTGGGGAAAACATTGACATGTGTACGACTTCAAGTGTAAGAGAGCATACTTCTCAGAAACAAAAAAATTGGACCGATTTTTTACGTGCCTACTCAATTTAGATCTATACCCATGGACCGAGTTTGTTATGGGCCGTTTGTTATGAGCCGACTTTCTTATGTGCCTACTCAATTTGGATGGTCATATCTTGTTCAACACTGTATTCTGTACCTAGTCATTGTTATATACCTATCAATGATACACCCTTTGAACTGCATGTTTTCTTACCATCCGATACAGACAGCCGTATCAAACTGACGTTTTCTGAATCCGTATCACTATCCTTTAAAACGAGGCTCTGTCTGAATTCCAGCTCCAGGCGCGTCATATTTCAATGTGCATCGTAGAAACGAGAACCAGAGAAACGAAACAAGTGACGTAACGTCAACAAACGCGTCAAAAAGCGCGCCACGATAGCTCAGTCGGTGGCGTTTGTCTCACGACTAGCTACATACCTTTGCCGCACAGGTTCGAATCCGGGTCGATGCATTAGCGCTGGCAAGTGTGAATGGTTGGCTGTTCCCTAAGGTATATAATAAACAAATTATTATTATAGTAACTTGATCTGGCGTACTGTATCACGTCTCGTGGATGAGTTCATACCATCGGATCACCCTCGACGCAAGCGTCTCGGGTGATCCGATGATATGAGCTCATCCACTCGACGTGATACAGTACGCCAGATCAAGTTACTATTATAATAATGTGTATTTTCATACAAGTCATTTATATCTAGTTATAGTCTGACATGCCTTATTAAATGAAAAAGTCCTTTGTGAAAGCTGCAAAAAGATACCATTCTATACCCATGGGCCGAGTTTGCTATGGGCCGAGTTTGTAATGGGCCGAGATTGTTATTGGCCGAGTTTGTTATGGGCCGAGTTGTCCCGGAATCCTTTCGTAAGAATGCAACGGTCCAAGAGCGTTAATAGGATTAATACGGTAATAAATAAAGTATAAAAAACACACACCAAAAATGCAACTGTAGCGGCTTCGGTGATATCTGTATCAAGCTTAAACGTTGCACCTAGCTAGCAGCTGTTAAACTTAAGGCCACCGCCTGAGGAGACTCGCTGAGGGGTCTAAATAGTTGTGGTTTTGTATAATTGGACTGTCAAATTCCAAGAAATGTTCTCTACTAAACTGAAAAAAAATCTAAAGCAAAAACGCATTCAAGATGCAATAAAATCGCACCTACAGGCGTTCTGAATCCAAAAATTTCCCGGGGTGACCCCGAACCCCCTAACTACAGGGTATTACCCCATCTTGTGCTTTCCCCACTTCGTTTCTCTGTCACTCAGCAGGGAACTCCTTTGGCGTCCCAATGGCCGGGCCACTTTTAAATATACTCTGATTTCTGATTTTTTTTTCAAATTTACTCTGATTTTTTATATACTCTGATACTTGACGGTGCGGAGGTAATGTTTCTTATCCCTACACGGATTCTCTTCGTGATACACTTTCAAATAGCCAACGACGCCCCTTATAGAAAGAACAAAGAAGGAATGCATGTCCCAACCGTTTTCGCTTTAAGACCAAAATTTTATTTTCGTGTTTACTAGGACGGTTAAAGGAAAAAGCCATTACCTACCTCCCATCTCCCCTCCCCGCGAAACACACACTCTGGCTCCTTATATTTTCATAGATGGTCTGTCTAGGTGTTACACTATATTGGGTCTGTTAGCAAGAAAACGGAAACAATATGGAAAAAAACTGTCAATCCTTTATTGACAAAAGACGAAGTTACAGAGAATGAGCCGAGGACACTCAAGAAGTGTAGGAGGCCGATGAAAGATCGACAAACAACTTTTTCGGGGATTCTGCATAAGTATGACACTTTTTCGTGAAAAGTGACTTAAATGAAACATACAAAGCATACCAGACATGTGTTTATAATCTATCTGTTTTCTGCAAACCTGTGAACAGTTGATTCCTGTCGCAGATAGGAAGCGGAAAATAGCTCCGTCTGACAGTGCGGAGGTAGTGTATAAAGGTAGGGTTCGGTCGAAAAGGTATTTTTGGAGGTCTGCAGGTCCCTGGAATCAAATTTTTTTTAAATCTTTAATACACGCAAATACGTAGGGACAAATTTGTATCACACAATTGCACCTTTGCTGACTTTGAATACGCAAACGCAGCTTTGCTGACAAATTTTCAATACGCAATTGCACCATTGCTGACATTTTTTTTCAATATGCAGTTGCACCTTTGCTGACAAATTTTCAATACGCAGAACTTTTCACCTTTCCTGACAAATTATCAATACGCAGTTGCACATTTGCTGACAATTTTTTAATATCCAACTGCAGCCGCTTTCCTGACAAATTTTCAATATGCAGTTGCACCTTTGCTGACAAAATGCGTTTCTGGTAACAAAATTTCAATACACCGCTGCGTTTCTATTGACAAAGTTTCACCACACAGCACAGGCTGCTTATTTGCTGTCGACTTCAGTGTGCATGTGTCTTCTTGATAAAAAGTTTCGGCGAAGACGAGGTGTCTTTATCCAAAGCAAAAGGTCTTCTCCCCCACAGCGGCCAGGTTTTTAATGATTCACCTTGGCCTGAACCATTATGGTAGATGGTCATGCAAGGAACTTTCATAGCCAATAATTTTGATATTAGGCCCAATTTACAGAACAAACTATTTTCTTTAAAAAAAGGTAGTTTTGAAATTCCAATTTTATAACAGATGTTCATTATACATAATGCCTTAATATGACACCAATTATTCTTATTTTGAGTCTTTTGGTTCCTTCCTAGCAAGACCGAAAAATTTCTAGTACGGATTTAGGCACGGGGTACGGAGGACGAGTTGTGGTTTTCATACCCGACCCAGCGGTACGTATCCACAGTTTCACGCACTTGGCGCCGAGTGTCCGTCCAAAGACAACGTTGTCTGCCTGCATCATATACACATATACTCCTCGCCAAAAGTTTACCATATGGTGAAAGCAAAAATAAGAAGATTGCAAGAGATAATTACAATTTAATTTAGACTTTCTGTGGAAGTTAATGTATTCTATCATCAACACCAATAATTAAGCTTCATGGAATTAGCAAGTTTGATTTGAAATTGAGAAACAACAGCACAGGGCGAGCTTGGACGTACATGTCCAAAAAACAAGTTATGGAAAGAAAAAATATTCTTCTAATGCGCTTTGAGTGACTTTTCTTTTACATCAATTTAAAGTTCGGTCATGCTAAATGTTGTTGGCGAATACGAAAAAACGTGAAATTCGGGGGCATTCATTTATGTGCCCACTTTATGCAGTGATTGCTCAAACCAATTTAAATTTGGTGTTTTGCAATGTTTAAGCATTGATGTTGAAGAAAGAATGCATTTACAGCCAACCGTCTTTACAATGGCCAACCGTCTTATACAACAGCAAAATTAATGTCATTTTGATTTGCACGGAATGGTTTTATTGTTCAAAATATGTATTCATTACAACAGTAAATTCAGTTTAACGTCAAAATATTTGGGAACAAATGCTGTCATTTTAAAGAGGGTCCACTGTATCTTAATACTGAAAAGTGGAACTAATTTATTATGCTTTCTAATGATCTTGGTACATTTATTCTAAAAATATGCTAAACTTTTGGCGAGGAGTATAAATATCTGCCTGAGCAAAAGCAAAAGCCAAGTGAGCGAGAGTGAAATCTTACGGACTCATGAAAATTACTTGGAGAGCATATTTTAAGTATTTACAATCTAGTAGAAAGCCTCCTCTTACCAATAGAATGACCCAATGTCAAAGATAGAAGAGTCCATTTAAATCATTCAGGGAGTAAGGTAAACTGTGCTGCCGAAGTTTTTTTTCATCAAACACTCCTGTAATTAATTATGGACGGCTCTATGATGGAAGAGTCAAATTAATATCTGGGTAAAATTATTTATAGTGCCCTTCTAGATAATGGACCGACCAAAAGACAAAAATGGGACTGTCCATTTTATATATTCAGGGGAAGTGAAAAATGTAATGAGCTCTTTTAACACCTATTGTTAATATTGGACTGTTCCACAATCATTCATGGACGAGTCAATTTAATATATTTAGGGGTGCAAAGATTTATACAAGTAGTAAATATTTGTTACAAAGGTCCCACTCTAAAATAATAAACCAGTCCAAAATCAATGGAAGAGTCCATTCGATATATTTAGGGGGTGCAATGTTCTGATACAACCACCCTGTTTTTTCATAATGGACTGCTCGCACACAAAGACGATTTAGTCGACGAGTCAATTATTCAAAGTCTCGAACATTACTCACTAACTTATCTTATGCCACGAAGATGGAAAGGTCCTTACTGATTAACCCATTCCATTCGGGATACCCCTTTAAGAGTATCTGGGCAAACAGTTTGGATCCAGATCAGGCCTGATCTGAGATCCAAACAGTTTGGATCCAGATCATGCCCCACAAACGTGGGGCCTGATCTGAGATCCAAACTGTTTGTTGCCTAGACATCATTTCTACAAGAGTTAGTTAGACCAATATTGTCAAAATATTCTTGATTTTTGATGCAGACGACAATTTCAGCAGACGACAAAAATACCCAGAATGCAATGTGATAATCCGAATGAAAGGATAAATGTTCAAGTGAAGCTTATTGGGATAATCCTGGTAATCACTCAGGTCAGATAACAATTATAGTGAGTGGGCTTTCACATCTTGGCAAAAAGTGTAGAGTAAAGACCCTGACCGGGCGCCGCAGAACGCGGTCATCAGATCAGGGCCTACAGAGTTTGCTGTATTTACTGCTTTTATACAACATTTTCTTAGAAAACCGTGATGGCCCCAGTACCTTTCCATTGAGATTTTAGTACGGTTGCCCATAGCTAAGTGGCTTTATGGGCAGTGGGTGTAAGAGCTATTTATTTTGAATAAGAAACATCAAATCCTCACATGTTCAAGGTACCATAGTCTGGCTACAGTCCCTATGTTCAATATATCCTCTGCAAAGGAGCACTGGGGCGAGTCTTACCACCAGAGTAATATCCAGATTCGACTGAAGCCAGGCTTAAGGTACTAGAAAAAAACTCAAAATCACTTCGTGATTCAGAAAAGGCAGACTTATTTATGATTACCCTTTTAACATGAAAACTTTATACTTTAGGACTTTATATATCAGGAAACGACTTTATATATAAGCATTTTGCTTACTGTCAAATCCTGATACTTTTGAAATTGTATTGTAGTACATCGTATATGTATGTAATTTATAGTTAATGAAATATCGTTTAAACCAATATGAAAACTGCTTTTGTTTTAATTTTTATGGGTGCCTGGTTTAAATATTTCGTTTGAAAGAGAAGAACTCATACAGTGCATGCCTGAATCAGATGCCGTGCAGATGTTATAAACTTGAGTACATTCTCAAATCAGAACAAAGCACACTGATTTGCTGCTTCCGAGCATGTCTCAAACTCAAAATAAAGCACACTGATTGGCTGCCTCCGAGCACATGCTCGGAAGTAGCCAATCAGTGTGCATGCTCGGAAGCAGCCAATCAGTGTGCTTTATTTTGAGTTTGAGATTATACTCAAGTTTATGACCTCGGACCCTGATTTGGGACTGTACGGTTTGCCAGTGTTCATTTTATAGACATCAGTGTGCGAACTCGGGGTTTAACATCAACTCAAACATGTCATACGGAGACCACACCGGATAGACGGCAATCGAAAACGCTCGTGCAGTCGACGAACGCGGATCAAAACCTTTTGAAAAAGCGTTTTCGATTGCAAATAGGCGACAATTTGCAATCGAAAACGCGGGTTTTGATCCGCGTTAATCGATTGTTAAGAGTGTTTTCGATTGCCGCCTACCCGGTGTGGAGTCGTGACCTCGGTTTAAAAGTTTCATCCCAACACCAGAGGAGCGAGAGTCGAACCTGCAGCCTCTGGATTGCTATAGTCTAGCGCCTATACTACTGACACCACTGCCGCTCCCCCTTTTATGGAACACGAGGAATTAGTGGGTCAAGCTACATGACTACACCCATAGTGGTTCGGGTGCTGTTTGTACAAGGATGATAATCGCTTTTAACAAGTAGTGTTTTCTGTGTTAGTGTGTGTGGAGGGGGCGGGGGAGCAAATTCCAATATGCATGTAGCCTCTGCTAATCTTCATGCGGCAGTACTGAAACAAGAGAAGATTTCGGACAATATAACGAATAGAAAATGGCCTATACGGCACATCAGCATGTCGAACCGAAAACGCTATGAAAGCATGCGTTAAATATGCATAAGGTTATAAATGAATGCACAGTTATATAAAAACTGAAGAGATGTGACCTTTTGAAGAAATACACTTTTCATAGATGTATTACTGCTGGAAGTCATGTTATGTAAACTATATGATAAAAGAAAAAACAGGTTAGAACACTCGACAGCTTATACGGGCATGTTGGTTTCGGGCGAATCGTGTCGGGACATGCGACACACAGCGTCGAAATGACCGTTGATAAGACATCATTTTGATGCTGATTAATACGCTGTCGTACAAACAAAAACCGGAGCACAACAGAAACGATTATAGAGCCCTGATATAAAACGCAGCGGAGACCCATACAATCCCGCGGGGCCGTACAGCACTTTGACATTGCCAAGGTTCCTGAGTACTGAAATCAACGGATGTAACGGATGATCCGGGTCTACACATAGGAAGATAGTCTTTCTTATGGCGCAGCCCAAATACTTAAAACAGAGCTTCAACATTGTTAAAACACGGGTGTGCCAGGGCTTAAACACCATTAAAGCCCGCTTTCGTGTCGTTTGCAGAGCTCTGGAATCAAGATTGCTTCCGTAAGAAGGTTTATAACAATGACCATAAAACATTCTTTCCCGGTGTTTTAACGTTTGCCCAAGCCCTCGTGTATTAACACGTTGCAGCCCTTACCGCTGCGCGGTGAGGGCTGCAACATGTCAATACACGAGGGCTTGGGCAAACGCAGCGGTAAGGGCTGCAACATGTTAATACACGAGGGCTTGGGCAAACGCAGCGGTTAGGGCTGCAACATGTTAATACACGAGGGCTTGGGCAAACGTTAAAACACCGGAAAAGAATGTTTTATTATCCTCTTAGTGAAATGGCTTCATGCAAGGCTTCCTCTGACGGACGCCATACGTATGCATGACTTTTTAACATACGAAATGTGACTTATTTTCATACGAATGCGCGACTATTTTTTCTTACTCTGCTCGACTGATTTATTTCACAAAACCTCGGATATTTCAATGTTTTGAAGTTTATTTTGATGTTACCCGTTTTGTTAGCAAGGTACAATATAACTGTATACCATTCTCTTTTTTGAAGTTTAAAAGTCAGTTTGCCTTTGTTAGATGAAAAAGTTTCTCAGTTGAAATTAAAAACTGCCTCTCAGTATGTGAAACAGAAGCGCTTCAACTTAAATCCGCGGACCCAGATATGTACGGGAAAATTTTCAGGTATAGTCGCGCAAACGTGATGCTTTCATTCTGATATAGTTTTGGAAAAAAATACGTTCAGCGATTCTTGAGATAATGCCATGTTCATGTATTTTGCTGTTTTTATTAACGGTAGATGGCAGCCATCTTAGATAATCAATCTGAAAAAAATTGCAAGTATCATTCTGACACAAAGGTGGGCTGTCAGTATTGTCATTTTTGTGTTTTGCTATTTTTTTGTAAAGGCAGCTTGCGAGCATCTTGGAGGGTATACATTGCTTACATTTGAAAACAACGTTGTTAAATGTTCATTCTGATTAAATCTGACCCAAATCCATTCAGCGTCCTGATATGACTGAAATACTGTTGGAAAGGTCTTAATATCGCAGTGTTCCATTTATCAATGCTACGAAGCAGGCTTGTCTGTTTGAGTGTCACCCATCATTTCATTATCAATGCAGTCAGCGCAGCATGACTTGGTGAACATCGCTCAACTCCCACTTATCCTGTGCAGTTTGCGACATTACTCAAAAATGCCCTAATCCAATGCCAATGGTAGAAGAGTTCATTTAAATCATTCATGATGTTGCCCGAGATTTTTTTTATCAAACACCCCTATTACAAATTAATAGAGGGCTCTATGATGGAATAGTCAATTTAATATAGTGGTGAAATGATTTATAGTAACGCCCCTCTGGATAATGGAATGATCCAAATGCGTAGATGGAAGAGTCCATTTCAATATACGAGGGTGGAAATGCAAATGCCTTTCTGACACCCCCATTTTCAATAATGGACTGTTCAATACTCATTGACGGACGAGTCAATTTAAGATATTAAGGGGTGTAAAGATTTGTACTTACAGAAAAATTTAACAAAAACCCCTACTCTGAAATAATAAACCAGTCCAAAATCAATAGAAGAGTCCACTTAATATTCAAAGGGAGGCAATACTGATCCTAAACACCTATTACCATAATGGACTGTTTCTCACCTGGACGAGTCAATGATTCAAAGGGTAAAGGCCTCGGGCATAACTACGACTGTTTTATAATGGGCTATCTGAAGTGAGTCCATTTTGATGTTCTAATTCTTAAATCGCTAAATGGGATAATCCTGAGTTAGATCACATAACAATAGGATTTTTAGTGAGTGGGCACCTAGGAGCTTTGCAAACAGTGTAGGCCCAGATCAGACGCCGCAACACGCGGCGCCAGATCAGGATCTACAGAGTTTGCATTTCATGCAGGATATTATTTCAACATCGTTATGGTCTTGTAATTTTCCTTGAGATTTTAGTACGTGGTAAGTTTCCCGTAGCCTAATGACGGTTGAGGCAGTGGGTGTCACAGAGACCAACATATCTTGGACACAACATTTGGCAGGCGGAGCTCATCAATCTCTTTTCGTAGCCTCTATCCTTCCCTGATTCGAAAACAAGTACCCATTTACTGCTGGGTTGACACAGCTTTAAGTCGCTGGCTGGCCCAACGGGGATTCGAACTCTTGACCGTCTGCATTATAGCAGAGCCAGAGTAAAAATGACATACATGGAATAGAATGAAATGGATTGGAATTGGAATGGAGGAAAAGTCTCCTTTATTCTTTGTCCCACTTTGAAGACGAGAGATGGATGGATGGATGAATGATTTGAGATTTTACGTCCTTTTTAACAGTATTTCAGTCATATCAGGACGATGGGACGATGATAATGAAAAGCTGTGTGCAATGGAACCCCGTTTACGGTCGGAAAGATTCTCGCCTCAAGCGGGATTCGAACCCGGTCCGCTAGATCAGTAGGCCAGCGCTTAACCCACTTAGCTACCGGGGCTCATTTGAAGACGAGAGAGTCCATTGTAGAAATACAGGCATAAATGTGTAAAACCAGGCCCTCTTTTCAGATGCGGCCTGAGTGGTTTTCATGTACTGTGGTTACTCTGAATAGTTTGGACATCGCAACCATTCCTTGTATTTGGCTTTTCTGGGATATTTGTAAATAATGCAGCAGCTATTTGCAACCCCGGCTACCTTAGGGCCAAGGATAGCGGAACTTAAGTACCGTTTTTATCCGCCACCGAAGGCGGAGGGATATAGTTTTGTGCATGTCCATGTCCGTCCGTACTTCCGTCCGTCCGCCTTTCCGTCCGTCCGCCCGGAGCCATTACTAAGTAACCATTGAACGGAATTTCATGTATACATCACTATAAGGTGCTGATGCATGTGAAGTTTCGTCAGACTGGCTTCAGTAATGCATGAGTTATCGCCCTTGAATTGATTTCAAAACAATAAAATGTGCCATAACTAAGTAACCAATTATCAGACTTTCATGAGACTTTACATAAATGTGTATCACCATAAACCAGTGGTTCACATAAAGTTGTGTCAGAATGACATCAGTAGTACATGAGTTATTGGAATTCTATGAAACTTATACTTAATATGAGCCGCAACACGAGAAAACCAACAAGGTGGTTGTGCGCCAAGCGAAGACTCAGATCAGCCTGGGCATCCGCCCAGTCTGATCAGAGTCTTCCCTGCCCGCATGGAGGTAGCTGAAACCTTAGCTACATTTTAAGTGCACTGCAAAGACTCTCATCACACTTGGCGGATGCCCAGACTGATCTGAGTCTGCGCTGTTTGCACAACCACATTGTTGGTTTTCTCGTGTCGCGGCTCAATTATGTATTATTATAGCAGGGTTGTTGGACTTGGTTAAGGTCATCTGTTGATATATACCCAATAAGCCAGTTTTCAGCTCATTCCGTTCCAATAAGCCAGTTTCCAGTTCATTCCGCTACCATTTTCACTAGGAGCCAGAAGAGAAGAAAGAGAACTAAACTGTGACAAAAAAAAAAAAAAGAGTTAGAGCATTTTGAAAAACGTCCGAATTATATGTATCCGAACTTAGATTTTTACCCCGCTGGGGGAACTTCGATAATTTATTCCGCTGGGGAAATTTTGTCGAAACTGCACACGCCTTCCTCTCAGCAAGTTGTGTCTTATACCCCTATTCCACACAGACCACGAATCGTCACGAATTGATAAATTTTAGGATTCGTAGCTGAATCGTAATTACTTCGCGAAGTCCTTGACTGAATCGTATATATTCGTAGTCAGTTCTTGCAATTCTTGAGCAATCGGGAATTCGTGGCAAAAGTTTTGAGCTGTTCAAAATTTTGGCCACGAACTCCCGATTCAAAAACTTCGTAGTAAATTCGAAACAGATTCTTAATGCATTCTTAGGCATCGTAACTGATTCGAAATCGATTCTGAGGCGTTCGTAGTGTTCTCAGCTCATTCGGGGATTCCTGAATTTGTATATTTGATGCATTTGCGCTCAGTGAAGGCTCTGGACGCATACATTTATCTACCCAGCGGGCAAATGACGTCGTACTGACGTCGATGAGATGTCATTACGTCGCACTGACCTTAGTACGACGTCGTTACGACATCATGTGCCTCGTGCGTAGATATTTCATTTTGTGGCCATAGATTTCTGATGGTTCATACTTAATATGTACGTACAGCAAAGGATCTGTGATCAGGCTTGGGGCCTTTTCATACTTATCTTGGGAGAAAATCCCACGAATTTTCGAGAATAGTCACGAATTCATTTTTTTCATACCGGATTCGTACGTGCATTCGGCGTATACTTAACTGATTCGTAACTAATTCTAAACGTTTGTGCAGTATTTCCAAAGAGATTCCTGTAAATCGTACTGAATTCTTGACAATATTCGTGCGAGTCCAGCCGAATCAAGTCGAATCCCACGAATATTCGTAGCCCCATTGTACTTGTATCGTAAATGAATCGTAGAGCATCACGAATTGGACCAGAACATTTACAATCGCCACGAATTCTAATATTTATCAATTCATTGCGATTCGTGGGATTCGTGGTCTGTGTGGAATAGGGGCATTAACGAGAACCGTTCCGACTCATCATTCGGAATAGCCGCACACATGCATGGCAAAGCAACGAGTTGGAAAACTGAGAATAGCCCAATTGTCAACCAGTGTTAAAATATCGTTATCGCATCCACCATTAGACCACAGTCACCAGAACTTGCCTGGATTGTTTTCCCTGAGTTTGTGATATGTCTAAACGAAATTCGTTCCGATCTGTTGACTATATGGCTGCAAAGGGGACTTTAAGCTAAAATAGCCAGACTTATACAAGGGATAATACAGAATCAGAACAGATATACAGACCCCCACCACCACCACCACCACCACCACCGCCGCCTTCCATCCTGACCCCATCCTCATAAGGCGATAACTTCCAACTATAGTCATGTTTGGTATCAAATCGAAGGTCTTCACGAAAACATTACACTGATTCTCAAGAAAGTGTAACTTGTGGGTGGTTAAAAAATCGAAAAAGTAAACAAGTCATATAGAGATCGCTGACGGTCATTTCACAAATCTAAAGTATTGCACAGTAAATATCAGATGAATTCAGATAACGATAGACAACGCGAAGGCACTAAAACTTCTCTTGAGTATTCTACGAGTCATATATACCAAATACTTGAAGCAATTGCTAGAGGTATAAGGGTATAATCCACCGTAGAGGCAGGTGATTTTGTTTAGGACGAAGTTGAGCTTTAGAAATCTTCACTCTGTTATTTCTGAAAAAGCAAAATGCTCTTCTTCTACCAAAAAGAAGCAATACGATCTCATTGTATACTGAACGTCAAAAGAAACGCATACAATGTATACGCCCAATTTATTTGAAGGTATAGGTATATGCTCTTACTTAGACATTTTAAGGTACTTTGTTTATGATATTCCGACAGAAGGAGCACTATATAACGCATCGATATTCAATAAACTTTAGAGACCAGAACGCTTGCTTTTGTGATGGGGTTAAACTTAAAGTCACCATATTTTCAGAAGCTGAATTTTAAATTCCCTATGATGCTCAGCTAATTATTTTCTCTAGACATAATGTCCGCGGCAAAGGTAAGAAACAGCGAAAAAATCAAAGCTGTCGAGCCCTGCGTTTTAGAGAAACAATCAAGTGAAAGTTGGCAGTAGAAACAGTAACACTGGCTTACCATTGGATTTCCATAGACCTTTTAACACCCTGTATTTCTTATAAAGAACAGAAACCACTCATACGAAGAGTTTAAATTAATTAACAAGAGTAAAAATAAAAAGGTTTGCAAAGAAATTTTTTGTAGCACTGCAGAACTTTTGATGTTATTGGACTTCCCATTTTGCTATTTGTTTAATTGCAAGGGAGATAATTTGACAAGTGTTCAACTTCAAACTGCTGTCATGTTCCTAAGAAGAATACCATGGTAATAAAACCGACGTTTTCTTCATAACCACACATCAGAGTCTTGTTTTGGAAACAATCTATTATACCGCCAAAGGAAAGACAATTCTTACAACAACTTTGAATGTTTCACGATAAATTGAGATAACTCTTTAATCCAAGTTTAATTTTGCAAGAAGATAAGTTTATATTGTTGGCAAACGTCAGTCGTGTTTTCTGCTATATATGATTTAAAACTATAACTCAGTTGACAGAAGAAAACTGAACCTAAACTTGTAGGCGTTTCTTTTGGCGTTCAGTATACTTAACTAACATGAAAGAAAACTATTCCTGCCAAGCACATGAAGTTAAAGATTTGAAATCCTCAAGGAAAACTCCTGTTTTAAACTTTAAAACTTTAACCTATCTGTATAAAACGCATATGCTTTTTAGAGCATCTAGAGTGGTTACACTGCTATTCATGTCTTCTGTATTGTCCCGTAAAATGCACGATCTTAAAATGTGACAGTGAATTGTTTGTGTTTAGATACAAATATTAACAAAAATGGCTAGATGCGGTGTTGTTGCATGAACAAGTTCTATATTTAACCACAGAGAAGTGTTTGCGTTACAATTTGCCAGTCTGTTTGCTCTTTTTAATCAGCATTCCTGCTTTGCATTTCAAGTTCTTTTTCTCAGTTCTTAAATAGAAAAAAACTTGAAATCTCAATAGTTGTAATATGAGACTTTCCGACAAGAATACTTCAAGATACATGCATCTAAAAGTCAAGCATCTTTGACTTGTGTATATTTTGCTGTTATATGAAAAAAATTACCATAAAATCATCTTATTAAGACAGTGAAACTTGTTTTAAATTTGTATTTTAAGGGACATTAATGTTGCATTTGCTCGCACAATTTCTCAAGTCTTCCCACTAAGAAAATTTCCAAATTCTGATGACAATAACGCCTATGTAACACTTAAAGATGACTAAACTGCAGAAGAACATCATTTCTAGCGCCATATAAATTGCGAATTAGGCAATCTATTTTTGCAGACTTGAAATTTGACCAAATTTTCCAAGAAAACAAATTAAAACTACAGATAAAGAGAGCAGATTACTCAGTCTAGGACAGAGAATAAAGACACATATATTATAATTAATTTAAAACTTAATTTCTAATTCTCAGGTTTGTCGGAACTTTTTTTTCTTTAAAGAACTGCTATCAAATGTAATTGTATTTTACGGGACACATTTCTGTATTATACGGGACTGCTCGAAAGTCGATTTATTTCCTAAAACTAGACCACAGTGCATCAGTATTTCATTTTAATAGCCCATTACAATCCGTGGAAAATATTTAGCGCATAAATGGACATATCAAATTCAGTTTAAGAAGAAGGTAAATACTAAACGAATATTTTGTTGAATCATGAAATCATAATATGAGATATTCAAAAACTGAAAATTTCTCCCATATTTTCAATCTTTTGCAGCTTCTGATTGGCCGTTCATGTGTACATTTTTAAATGAAAAAGACAATCTGCCCTTTTTAAGAGTGTATCAGCTTCTTGCTGGGTCCATTCCTGAACTACTCAGCATTTCTGTCCCGTATAATACGTCCCGTAAAATAATTTTTTGAAACGTGAAACTTATTTTCTATGAAGCATATTCGTAAAGGGTTACGCTAGTTGTCCAATGACCAGTAGGGGTTGTCTCCCTTCCACGGCAGGCACTAGGTTTCTTTCTTGTTAAAAAAACTGGGTGACTTTGGCTTGACTCGTAAAATACACTTGGAAAATTACGTTTTTCAGAATACTAAGGACGCGTCAAAATAAAATTTGAATTTAATAGATAGTAAAAAAATAGTTATGACCTGTCAGGGTAGCTGATTATGACCTCCTTGGTGAAAAAACAAACCTGGTTAGCCTCATCCGAAACTTTGGAATGCATTGTTAATGCTTGGACTCGTAGAATACACAGAACTCAGTGACAAGAAACAATCATGAGTTAAACAAAGCATTGTGTTCCAAAGTATACCCATTAATCACTAGTCGAAAGGACTCGATAAAAGCAACCTTTCCAAGTCAAGACTATTGCTTCACGCCGAAAGTCTTCAAAAGAATTGAAAGTAAATATTGACATCTTTAATTATGACATGCAAAAAATAGGGGGGATCCTTCAGTATCAGGTATGACTAAGTGAGTATTTCCGTGTATTTGAATCAATATTATAACTTAAAAGTTTAAGGTAGTGGCACAAACTTCAGAGCATGCACTTATTTGATTTAATCGACGACTCAAAACAAAAATATACATGCGTTTAAAGCCATGACACCATTCGTTACACTTTCTTGAGAATCAGTGATTAACATTTGATGACTTACTTGGACAGTTTCAAATTTTCAAAGTGAGACTCGTCTCAAGTCCCTAATGTGGTCATCAGGGGTCAGTCTCTATTACACTCATGTTTGGAATCGAATCAAAGAATTCTTGGAGGTGGCTTATACGAGACACTGCCTCAGTTATTCCCAACTTCTCTCCAAAGAGGGATGATGTAGCCATGTTTGGAATGAAATAGAAGATTTTGAAAAGAATTTTAAAAATTAATGCATTAAAAGTGCTGATCCCACTGCTAAAGGGATCAGATCCAGAGGTTATAAAACTTGAGTACAGCAGCCAATCAGTGTGCTTTATTTTGAGTTTGAGATTATTCTCAAGTTTTATTACCTCGAACCCAGTATAGGTCAGCCTACAAATATCGTAATATAGAGTAAATTGCTGGTCTTGCTAATACTTAAACAAAGGGACACCAGACCTCACTGGGCACACAACGTCGGATCAATATTGAATCAATGTTGATTCAAAATTGTGTGCCTGCTGGGCTCTTACCTATACGCCAGTCCAGGAGAGCTACAGTTCCGTATCAGAACTCTTGTAAAAATTCTTTTCCTTAGGAAAAGTCTTTTGGTACATATGCTTAAGATGAAGCAAACATTTGCTGGAAGTGCGCGATATTTCCAAAATAAAATAAACTTAAACCATGTAAACCTTATCTTTTACAGAAAGGTTCTGTTTTCAGTTGTGCAGACGCGGATTTGCACCATCTTCCCAAATTGTAAGCAGATCACGTATAATTATGCATCGACACTTATCTTTTCAGACGGATTTCGTCGATGTTTTTTTGTTTTTGTTTCTTTTTGTTTTGTTTTGTTTTGTTTTTTCTAAATACTTCAATTTTTACCTTACTATCCGCTATTTTTTTGTGAACAGTATAACAGATGGCTCTTTCGGTATTACTGTCCTTCAACAGTATTTCAGTGGATGGAATGGTAATAATGTAAGGCCATGTGCTATGAACCCCGTTTACGATAGAATTCCACCTCCAGCTGAATTCGAACATGACCGCTAGCCTGCTGTAGAGCGCATGCATTTAGACAGCACAGAGGGCTAAACGCGACCGAACCATGTCGATCTCTTAGCGGCTCGGGATAAGCCCTGCTGGAGCTGGCCTGCTAAGCTAGCGTGGGCCCGGGTTCGATTCCGGCTGGAAGCAGAAAACTTTTCAACAGGGTTCATTAGTCGCAGCCTATTGTCATCACCCTCCCATCATCCTGCTATGACTGAAATACTGTTAAAAAGAACGTAAAATCGGAAGTCATCCATCCATCCACCAGGAGGCTCAAGGAATCGAGCCCTTAACATGCATGTTCACCTCCTAGCGCAGACTGAAACCCATTTAACGGATGATTTATACAGTATAGAGGAGCGGCTGTAGTGTAGTGGAAAACACTCCGGACTACCAACCCAGGGATCGCAAGTTCGAACCCCCGCTTCTCCGGTCTTTCGGATGAGACTTTAAACCGAGGTCCCGTCTCCATATGACCTCGTTGTTGGTGGGACGTTAAACCCGAGTTCACTCACTCACTCACTAACTGCAGTATAGAGCACATCTCACATGTGTGCGAAATTACGCAACATTTGAGTACTTACATAAGTTTGTCTCTGCATAATGGACCTATCCGACGCAGGTCGAAAAGTCCATTTGAATTATTCAGAGTGTGAGGTAAATTTGCCGCCAGAGACACATTTTATCAAACATCCCTATTTTGAATTATGAACGTCTCTATGAGGGGGAGAGTCAACTGAATATGTAATAGGGGTGAAATGATTAGTACCATCCCAGACTTGAGTACAGCAGCCAATCAGTGTGCTTTATTTTGAGTTTGAGATTATACTCAAGTTTATGACCTCGGACCCTGATTTGGGACTGTACGGTTTGCCAGTGTTCATTTTATAGACATCAGTGTGCGAACTCGGGGTTTAACATCAACTCAAACATGTCATACGGAGACCACACCGGATAGACGGCAATCGAAAACGCTCGTGCAGTCGACGAACGCGGATCAAAACCTTTTGAAAAAGCGTTTTCGATTGCAAATAGGCGACAATTTGCAATCGAAAACGCGGGTTTTGATCCGCGTTAATCGATTGTTAAGAGTGTTTTCGATTGCCGCCTACCCGGTGTGGAGTCGTGACCTCGGTTTAAAAGTTTCATCCCAACACCAGAGGAGCGAGAGTCGAACCTGCAGCCTCTGGATTGCTATAGTCTAGCGCCTATACTACTGACACCACTGCCGCTCCCCCTTTTATGGAACACGAGGAATTAGTGGGTCAAGCTACATGACTACACCCATAGTGGTTCGGGTGCTGTTTGTACAAGGATGATAATCGCTTTTAACAAGTAGTGTTTTCTGTGTTAGTGTGTGTGGAGGGGGCGGGGGAGCAAATTCCAATATGCATGTAGCCTCTGCTAATCTTCATGCGGCAGTACTGAAACAAGAGAAGATTTCGGACAATATAACGAATAGAAAATGGCCTATACGGCACATCAGCATGTCGAACCGAAAACGCTATGAAAGCATGCGTTAAATATGCATAAGGTTATAAATGAATGCACAGTTATATAAAAACTGAAGAGATGTGACCTTTTGAAGAAATACACTTTTCATAGATGTATTACTGCTGGAAGTCATGTTATGTAAACTATATGATAAAAGAAAAAACAGGTTAGAACACTCGACAGCTTATACGGGCATGTTGGTTTC
The DNA here is from genome assembly GCA_963989385.1 of Ctena decussata. NCBI lineage: Eukaryota > Metazoa > Mollusca > Bivalvia > Lucinida > Lucinidae > Ctena > Ctena decussata. The sequence goes on along the minus strand of OZ022506.1, from coordinate 64,272,135 downwards.
GGGCGAATCGTGTCGGGACATGCGACACACAGCGTCGAAATGACCGTTGATAAGACATCATTTTGATGCTGATTAATACGCTGTCGTACAAACAAAAACCGGAGCACAACAGAAACGATTATAGAGCCCTGATATAAAACGCAGCGGAGACCCATACAATCCCGCGGGGCCGTACAGCACTTTGACATTGCCAAGGTTCCTGAGTACTGAAATCAACGGATGTAACGGATGATCCGGGTCTACACATAGGAAGATAGTCTTTCTTATGGCGCAGCCCAAATACTTAAAACAGAGCTTCAACATTGTTAAAACACGGGTGTGCCAGGGCTTAAACACCATTAAAGCCCGCTTTCGTGTCGTTTGCAGAGCTCTGGAATCAAGATTGCTTCCGTAAGAAGGTTTATAACAATGACCATAAAACATTCTTTCCCGGTGTTTTAACGTTTGCCCAAGCCCTCGTGTATTAACACGTTGCAGCCCTTACCGCTGCGCGGTGAGGGCTGCAACATGTCAATACACGAGGGCTTGGGCAAACGCAGCGGTAAGGGCTGCAACATGTTAATACACGAGGGCTTGGGCAAACGCAGCGGTAAGGGCTGCAACATGTTAATACACGAGGGCTTGGGCAAACGTTAAAACACCGGAAAAGAATGTTTTATTATCCTCTTAGTGAAATGGCTTCATGCAAGGCTTCCTCTGACGGACGCCATACGTATGCATGACTTTTTAACATACGAAATGTGACTTATTTTCATACGAATGCGCGACTATTTTTTCTTACTCTGCTCGACTGATTTATTTCACAAAACCTCGGATATTTCAATGTTTTGAAGTTTATTTTGATGTTACCCGTTTTGTTAGCAAGGTACAATATAACTGTATACCATTCTCTTTTTTGAAGTTTAAAAGTCAGTTTGCCTTTGTTAGATGAAAAAGTTTCTCAGTTGAAATTAAAAACTGCCTCTCAGTATGTGAAACAGAAGCGCTTCAACTTAAATCCGCGGACCCAGATATGTACGGGAAAATTTTCAGGTATAGTCGCGCAAACGTGATGCTTTCATTCTGATATAGTTTTGGAAAAAAATACGTTCAGCGATTCTTGAGATAATGCCATGTTCATGTATTTTGCTGTTTTTATTAACGGTAGATGGCAGCCATCTTAGATAATCAATCTGAAAAAAATTGCAAGTATCATTCTGACACAAAGGTGGGCTGTCAGTATTGTCATTTTTGTGTTTTGCTATTTTTTTGTAAAGGCAGCTTGCGAGCATCTTGGAGGGTATACATTGCTTACATTTGAAAACAACGTTGTTAAATGTTCATTCTGATTAAATCTGACCCAAATCCATTCAGCGTCCTGATATGACTGAAATACTGTTGGAAAGGTCTTAATATCGCAGTGTTCCATTTATCAATGCTACGAAGCAGGCTTGTCTGTTTGAGTGTCACCCATCATTTCATTATCAATGCAGTCAGCGCAGCATGACTTGGTGAACATCGCTCAACTCCCACTTATCCTGTGCAGTTTGCGACATTACTCAAAAATGCCCTAATCCAATGCCAATGGTAGAAGAGTTCATTTAAATCATTCATGATGTTGCCCGAGATTTTTTTTATCAAACACCCCTATTACAAATTAATAGAGGGCTCTATGATGGAATAGTCAATTTAATATAGTGGTGAAATGATTTATAGTAACGCCCCTCTGGATAATGGAATGATCCAAATGCGTAGATGGAAGAGTCCATTTCAATATACGAGGGTGGAAATGCAAATGCCTTTCTGACACCCCCATTTTCAATAATGGACTGTTCAATACTCATTGACGGACGAGTCAATTTAAGATATTAAGGGGTGTAAAGATTTGTACTTACAGAAAAATTTAACAAAAACCCCTACTCTGAAATAATAAACCAGTCCAAAATCAATAGAAGAGTCCACTTAATATTCAAAGGGAGGCAATACTGATCCTAAACACCTATTACCATAATGGACTGTTTCTCACCTGGACGAGTCAATGATTCAAAGGGTAAAGGCCTCGGGCATAACTACGACTGTTTTATAATGGGCTATCTGAAGTGAGTCCATTTTGATGTTCTAATTCTTAAATCGCTAAATGGGATAATCCTGAGTTAGATCACATAACAATAGGATTTTTAGTGAGTGGGCACCTAGGAGCTTTGCAAACAGTGTAGGCCCAGATCAGACGCCGCAACACGCGGCGCCAGATCAGGATCTACAGAGTTTGCATTTCATGCAGGATATTATTTCAACATCGTTATGGTCTTGTAATTTTCCTTGAGATTTTAGTACGTGGTAAGTTTCCCGTAGCCTAATGACGGTTGAGGCAGTGGGTGTCACAGAGACCAACATATCTTGGACACAACATTTGGCAGGCGGAGCTCATCAATCTCTTTTCGTAGCCTCTATCCTTCCCTGATTCGAAAACAAGTACCCATTTACTGCTGGGTTGACACAGCTTTAAGTCGCTGGCTGGCCCAACGGGGATTCGAACTCTTGACCGTCTGCATTATAGCAGAGCCAGAGTAAAAATGACATACATGGAATAGAATGAAATGGATTGGAATTGGAATGGAGGAAAAGTCTCCTTTATTCTTTGTCCCACTTTGAAGACGAGAGATGGATGGATGGATGAATGATTTGAGATTTTACGTCCTTTTTAACAGTATTTCAGTCATATCAGGACGATGGGACGATGATAATGAAAAGCTGTGTGCAATGGAACCCCGTTTACGGTCGGAAAGATTCTCGCCTCAAGCGGGATTCGAACCCGGTCCGCTAGATCAGTAGGCCAGCGCTTAACCCACTTAGCTACCGGGGCTCATTTGAAGACGAGAGAGTCCATTGTAGAAATACAGGCATAAATGTGTAAAACCAGGCCCTCTTTTCAGATGCGGCCTGAGTGGTTTTCATGTACTGTGGTTACTCTGAATAGTTTGGACATCGCAACCATTCCTTGTATTTGGCTTTTCTGGGATATTTGTAAATAATGCAGCAGCTATTTGCAACCCCGGCTACCTTAGGGCCAAGGATAGCGGAACTTAAGTACCGTTTTTATCCGCCACCGAAGGCGGAGGGATATAGTTTTGTGCATGTCCATGTCCGTCCGTACTTCCGTCCGTCCGCCTTTCCGTCCGTCCGCCCGGAGCCATTACTAAGTAACCATTGAACGGAATTTCATGTATACATCACTATAAGGTGCTGATGCATGTGAAGTTTCGTCAGACTGGCTTCAGTAATGCATGAGTTATCGCCCTTGAATTGATTTCAAAACAATAAAATGTGCCATAACTAAGTAACCAATTATCAGACTTTCATGAGACTTTACATAAATGTGTATCACCATAAACCAGTGGTTCACATAAAGTTGTGTCAGAATGACATCAGTAGTACATGAGTTATTGGAATTCTATGAAACTTATACTTAATATGAGCCGCAACACGAGAAAACCAACAAGGTGGTTGTGCGCCAAGCGAAGACTCAGATCAGCCTGGGCATCCGCCCAGTCTGATCAGAGTCTTCCCTGCCCGCATGGAGGTAGCTGAAACCTTAGCTACATTTTAAGTGCACTGCAAAGACTCTCATCACACTTGGCGGATGCCCAGACTGATCTGAGTCTGCGCTGTTTGCACAACCACATTGTTGGTTTTCTCGTGTCGCGGCTCAATTATGTATTATTATAGCAGGGTTGTTGGACTTGGTTAAGGTCATCTGTTGATATATACCCAATAAGCCAGTTTTCAGCTCATTCCGTTCCAATAAGCCAGTTTCCAGTTCATTCCGCTACCATTTTCACTAGGAGCCAGAAGAGAAGAAAGAGAACTAAACTGTGACAAAAAAAAAAAAAAAAGAGTTAGAGCATTTTGAAAAACGTCCGAATTATATGTATCCGAACTTAGATTTTTACCCCGCTGGGGGAACTTCGATAATTTATTCCGCTGGGGAAATTTTGTCGAAACTGCACACGCCTTCCTCTCAGCAAGTTGTGTCTTATACCCCTATTCCACACAGACCACGAATCGTCACGAATTGATAAATTTTAGGATTCGTAGCTGAATCGTAATTACTTCGCGAAGTCCTTGACTGAATCGTATATATTCGTAGTCAGTTCTTGCAATTCTTGAGCAATCGGGAATTCGTGGCAAAAGTTTTGAGCTGTTCAAAATTTTGGCCACGAACTCCCGATTCAAAAACTTCGTAGTAAATTCGAAACAGATTCTTAATGCATTCTTAGGCATCGTAACTGATTCGAAATCGATTCTGAGGCGTTCGTAGTGTTCTCAGCTCATTCGGGGATTCCTGAATTTGTATATTTGATGCATTTGCGCTCAGTGAAGGCTCTGGACGCATGCATTTATCTACCCAGCGGGCAAATGACGTCGTACTGACGTCGATGAGATGTCATTACGTCGCACTGACCTTAGTACGACGTCGTTACGACATCATGTGCCTCGTGCGTAGATATTTCATTTTGTGGCCATAGATTTCTGATGGTTCATACTTAATATGTACGTACAGCAAAGGATCTGTGATCAGGCTTGGGGCCTTTTCATACTTATCTTGGGAGAAAATCCCACGAATTTTCGAGAATAGTCACGAATTCATTTTTTTCATACCGGATTCGTACGTGCATTCGGCGTATACTTAACTGATTCGTAACTAATTCTAAACGTTTGTGCAGTATTTCCAAAGAGATTCCTGTAAATCGTACTGAATTCTTGACAATATTCGTGCGAGTCCAGCCGAATCAAGTCGAATCCCACGAATATTCGTAGCCCCATTGTACTTGTATCGTAAATGAATCGTAGAGCATCACGAATTGGACCAGAACATTTACAATCGCCACGAATTCTAATATTTATCAATTCATTGCGATTCGTGGGATTCGTGGTCTGTGTGGAATAGGGGCATTAACGAGAACCGTTCCGACTCATCATTCGGAATAGCCGCACACATGCATGGCAAAGCAACGAGTTGGAAAACTGAGAATAGCCCAATTGTCAACCAGTGTTAAAATATCGTTATCGCATCCACCATTAGACCACAGTCACCAGAACTTGCCTGGATTGTTTTCCCTGAGTTTGTGATATGTCTAAACGAAATTCGTTCCGATCTGTTGACTATATGGCTGCAAAGGGGACTTTAAGCTAAAATAGCCAGACTTATACAAGGGATAATACAGAATCAGAACAGATATACAGACCCCCACCACCACCACCACCACCACCACCGCCGCCTTCCATCCTGACCCCATCCTCATAAGGCGATAACTTCCAACTATAGTCATGTTTGGTATCAAATCGAAGGTCTTCACGAAAACATTACACTGATTCTCAAGAAAGTGTAACTTGTGGGTGGTTAAAAAATCGAAAAAGTAAACAAGTCATATAGAGATCGCTGACGGTCATTTCACAAATCTAAAGTATTGCACAGTAAATATCAGATGAATTCAGATAACGATAGACAACGCGAAGGCACTAAAACTTCTCTTGAGTATTCTACGAGTCATATATACCAAATACTTGAAGCAATTGCTAGAGGTATAAGGGTATAATCCACCGTAGAGGCAGGTGATTTTGTTTAGGACGAAGTTGAGCTTTAGAAATCTTCACTCTGTTATTTCTGAAAAAGCAAAATGCTCTTCTTCTACCAAAAAGAAGCAATACGATCTCATTGTATACTGAACGTCAAAAGAAACGCATACAATGTATACGCCCAATTTATTTGAAGGTATAGGTATATGCTCTTACTTAGACATTTTAAGGTACTTTGTTTATGATATTCCGACAGAAGGAGCACTATATAACGCATCGATATTCAATAAACTTTAGAGACCAGAACGCTTGCTTTTGTGATGGGGTTAAACTTAAAGTCACCATATTTTCAGAAGCTGAATTTTAAATTCCCTATGATGCTCAGCTAATTATTTTCTCTAGACATAATGTCCGCGGCAAAGGTAAGAAACAGCGAAAAAATCAAAGCTGTCGAGCCCTGCGTTTTAGAGAAACAATCAAGTGAAAGTTGGCAGTAGAAACAGTAACACTGGCTTACCATTGGATTTCCATAGACCTTTTAACACCCTGTATTTCTTATAAAGAACAGAAACCACTCATACGAAGAGTTTAAATTAATTAACAAGAGTAAAAATAAAAAGGTTTGCAAAGAAATTTTTTGTAGCACTGCAGAACTTTTGATGTTATTGGACTTCCCATTTTGCTATTTGTTTAATTGCAAGGGAGATAATTTGACAAGTGTTCAACTTCAAACTGCTGTCATGTTCCTAAGAAGAATACCATGGTAATAAAACCGACGTTTTCTTCATAACCACACATCAGAGTCTTGTTTTGGAAACAATCTATTATACCGCCAAAGGAAAGACAATTCTTACAACAACTTTGAATGTTTCACGATAAATTGAGATAACTCTTTAATCCAAGTTTAATTTTGCAAGAAGATAAGTTTATATTGTTGGCAAACGTCAGTCGTGTTTTCTGCTATATATGATTTAAAACTATAACTCAGTTGACAGAAGAAAACTGAACCTAAACTTGTAGGCGTTTCTTTTGGCGTTCAGTATACTTAACTAACATGAAAGAAAACTATTCCTGCCAAGCACATGAAGTTAAAGATTTGAAATCCTCAAGGAAAACTCCTGTTTTAAACTTTAAAACTTTAACCTATCTGTATAAAACGCATATGCTTTTTAGAGCATCTAGAGTGGTTACACTGCTATTCATGTCTTCTGTATTGTCCCGTAAAATGCACGATCTTAAAATGTGACAGTGAATTGTTTGTGTTTAGATACAAATATTAACAAAAATGGCTAGATGCGGTGTTGTTGCATGAACAAGTTCTATATTTAACCACAGAGAAGTGTTTGCGTTACAATTTGCCAGTCTGTTTGCTCTTTTTAATCAGCATTCCTGCTTTGCATTTCAAGTTCTTTTTCTCAGTTCTTAAATAGAAAAAAACTTGAAATCTCAATAGTTGTAATATGAGACTTTCCGACAAGAATACTTCAAGATACATGCATCTAAAAGTCAAGCATCTTTGACTTGTGTATATTTTGCTGTTATATGAAAAAAATTACCATAAAATCATCTTATTAAGACAGTGAAACTTGTTTTAAATTTGTATTTTAAGGGACATTAATGTTGCATTTGCTCGCACAATTTCTCAAGTCTTCCCACTAAGAAAATTTCCAAATTCTGATGACAATAACGCCTATGTAACACTTAAAGATGACTAAACTGCAGAAGAACATCATTTCTAGCGCCATATAAATTGCGAATTAGGCAATCTATTTTTGCAGACTTGAAATTTGACCAAATTTTCCAAGAAAACAAATTAAAACTACAGATAAAGAGAGCAGATTACTCAGTCTAGGACAGAGAATAAAGACACATATATTATAATTAATTTAAAACTTAATTTCTAATTCTCAGGTTTGTCGGAACTTTTTTTTCTTTAAAGAACTGCTATCAAATGTAATTGTATTTTACGGGACACATTTCTGTATTATACGGGACTGCTCGAAAGTCGATTTATTTCCTAAAACTAGACCACAGTGCATCAGTATTTCATTTTAATAGCCCATTACAATCCGTGGAAAATATTTAGCGCATAAATGGACATATCAAATTCAGTTTAAGAAGAAGGTAAATACTAAACGAATATTTTGTTGAATCATGAAATCATAATATGAGATATTCAAAAACTGAAAATTTCTCCCATATTTTCAATCTTTTGCAGCTTCTGATTGGCCGTTCATGTGTACATTTTTAAATGAAAAAGACAATCTGCCCTTTTTAAGAGTGTATCAGCTTCTTGCTGGGTCCATTCCTGAACTACTCAGCATTTCTGTCCCGTATAATACGTCCCGTAAAATAATTTTTTGAAACGTGAAACTTATTTTCTATGAAGCATATTCGTAAAGGGTTACGCTAGTTGTCCAATGACCAGTAGGGGTTGTCTCCCTTCCACGGCAGGCACTAGGTTTCTTTCTTGTTAAAAAAACTGGGTGACTTTGGCTTGACTCGTAAAATACACTTGGAAAATTACGTTTTTCAGAATACTAAGGACGCGTCAAAATAAAATTTGAATTTAATAGATAGTAAAAAAATAGTTATGACCTGTCAGGGTAGCTGATTATGACCTCCTTGGTGAAAAAACAAACCTGGTTAGCCTCATCCGAAACTTTGGAATGCATTGTTAATGCTTGGACTCGTAGAATACACAGAACTCAGTGACAAGAAACAATCATGAGTTAAACAAAGCATTGTGTTCCAAAGTATACCCATTAATCACTAGTCGAAAGGACTCGATAAAAGCAACCTTTCCAAGTCAAGACTATTGCTTCACGCCGAAAGTCTTCAAAAGAATTGAAAGTAAATATTGACATCTTTAATTATGACATGCAAAAAATAGGGGGGATCCTTCAGTATCAGGTATGACTAAGTGAGTATTTCCGTGTATTTGAATCAATATTATAACTTAAAAGTTTAAGGTAGTGGCACAAACTTCAGAGCATGCACTTATTTGATTTAATCGACGACTCAAAACAAAAATATACATGCGTTTAAAGCCATGACACCATTCGTTACACTTTCTTGAGAATCAGTGATTAACATTTGATGACTTACTTGGACAGTTTCAAATTTTCAAAGTGAGACTCGTCTCAAGTCCCTAATGTGGTCATCAGGGGTCAGTCTCTATTACACTCATGTTTGGAATCGAATCAAAGAATTCTTGGAGGTGGCTTATACGAGACACTGCCTCAGTTATTCCCAACTTCTCTCCAAAGAGGGATGATGTAGCCATGTTTGGAATGAAATAGAAGATTTTGAAAAGAATTTTAAAAATTAATGCATTAAAAGTGCTGATCCCACTGCTAAAGGGATCAGATCCAGAGGTTATAAAACTTGAGTACAGCAGCCAATCAGTGTGCTTTATTTTGAGTTTGAGATTATTCTCAAGTTTTATTACCTCGAACCCAGTATAGGTCAGCCTACAAATATCGTAATATAGAGTAAATTGCTGGTCTTGCTAATACTTAAACAAAGGGACACCAGACCTCACTGGGCACACAACGTCGGATCAATATTGAATCAATGTTGATTCAAAATTGTGTGCCTGCTGGGCTCTTACCTATACGCCAGTCCAGGAGAGCTACAGTTCCGTATCAGAACTCTTGTAAAAATTCTTTTCCTTAGGAAAAGTCTTTTGGTACATATGCTTAAGATGAAGCAAACATTTGCTGGAAGTGCGCGATATTTCCAAAATAAAATAAACTTAAACCATGTAAACCTTATCTTTTACAGAAAGGTTCTGTTTTCAGTTGTGCAGACGCGGATTTGCACCATCTTCCCAAATTGTAAGCAGATCACGTATAATTATGCATCGACACTTATCTTTTCAGACGGATTTCGTCGATGTTTTTTTGTTTTTGTTTCTTTTTGTTTTGTTTTGTTTTGTTTTTTCTAAATACTTCAATTTTTACCTTACTATCCGCTATTTTTTTGTGAACAGTATAACAGATGGCTCTTTCGGTATTACTGTCCTTCAACAGTATTTCAGTGGATGGAATGGTAATAATGTAAGGCCATGTGCTATGAACCCCGTTTACGATAGAATTCCACCTCCAGCTGAATTCGAACATGACCGCTAGCCTGCTGTAGAGCGCATGCATTTAGACAGCACAGAGGGCTAAACGCGACCGAACCATGTCGATCTCTTAGCGGCTCGGGATAAGCCCTGCTGGAGCTGGCCTGCTAAGCTAGCGTGGGCCCGGGTTCGATTCCGGCTGGAAGCAGAAAACTTTTCAACAGGGTTCATTAGTCGCAGCCTATTGTCATCACCCTCCCATCATCCTGCTATGACTGAAATACTGTTAAAAAGAACGTAAAATCGGAAGTCATCCATCCATCCACCAGGAGGCTCAAGGAATCGAGCCCTTAACATGCATGTTCACCTCCTAGCGCAGACTGAAACCCATTTAACGGATGATTTATACAGTATAGAGGAGCGGCTGTAGTGTAGTGGAAAACACTCCGGACTACCAACCCAGGGATCGCAAGTTCGAACCCCCGCTTCTCCGGTCTTTCGGATGAGACTTTAAACCGAGGTCCCGTCTCCATATGACCTCGTTGTTGGTGGGACGTTAAACCCGAGTTCACTCACTCACTCACTAACTGCAGTATAGAGCACATCTCACATGTGTGCGAAATTACGCAACATTTGAGTACTTACATAAGTTTGTCTCTGCATAATGGACCTATCCGACGCAGGTCGAAAAGTCCATTTGAATTATTCAGAGTGTGAGGTAAATTTGCCGCCAGAGACACATTTTATCAAACATCCCTATTTTGAATTATGAACGTCTCTATGAGGGGGAGAGTCAACTGAATATGTAATAGGGGTGAAATGATTAGTACCATCCCAGACCCAAACACAAAGAAAGAGTCCATTTTATAATTGAAAAAAAAAAAAACAACGTATTTTCCTTTGTTGACACTCCTACCACATATAATGGGCTGTTCCGAAATCATTGATGGAAGAGTCAATTCAAGATATATAGGGGTAAGGATTTGTTCCATTATTAAATATTTATCCAACACCCCTACACTAAAATAATGAACTGATCCGAAATCAATGGAAGAGTTCACATAAAATATTTGGGGGTGAAAGTATTGTCGCCCTTTTCTGGCACCCCTACCATATATACTGGACTGCTCCAAAGGCATTCATGGAAGAGTCGATTTAAGATATTTAGGGGTGAAACAATTTGTACTTTTAGTTATGTTTTGTCAGAAACCCCTATTCTAAAATAATAGATAGGTCCAAAATCGATGGAATAGTCCACTTTTATATCCGGGTGGGGGAGGTATTGACCAGATTCAAAGCCCTCAAGTATTTCCTCTGATTTAAAATGGACTGATCTGAAGTCGAAGAGGGAAGAGTTTATTTTAAACATTCCGGGTGAAAGGATCATTGTACAGTCACTCACAATTAGATAATGGTAGTAATCACTCAAAGTTAGATCACATGACAAAAGGCAAATCTGTCCTGGGGCGGTGTGTAGTGGGTGGGCTTTAATCTTTTAATACCCATCGTCTCAAAAATGATGATGGATGACTTGCGAGTTCACGTCCTTTTTAACAGTAGTTCAGTCATATCAGAACGATGGAAAGGTGATAATCAATGGCTGTGTGCAATGCAATCCCGTTCACGGTTGAAAAGATTTTCACCTCCAGCGGGAATGGAACCCAGAACCGCTAGATCAGCAGGCCAGCGCTTAATCCACTATGCTACCGAGGAAAAGGGTACTGGCAAACGTTGCAGATCAAGATCAGGCCTGTATATCCAACGCAAGAATTTCACAGAAAAACTAATGAACCGCGATGGTACTGTATCATCTCAAAGGTAACTTCAAATTCCAGTCGCGACCACAGTTCGGGAATAAATAGCATGAAAAGGGCTTATCCTACATGTCCTAAGCGCATTTCTGCTAATCAATTTACAGCCTTCCCTGCCTTATTGCTATTGAAGAGTTGATAATTTTCATATTTATTTTCCATTTGTATGGCAACAAAGCCAGTTAAGCAGTACGGGAGCCTACCTGAGAAAAAGTCAGTGTTGTTTCCCTTGGATGAGCCGCGACACGACAACACCAACAAAGTGGTTGTGCGCCCAGCACAGACTCAGATCAGCCTGGGCATCTGCCCAGTCTGATCAGAGGCTTCGCTGTCCGCATGGAGGTAGCTTAGACCCTTAGCTACCCTTTGAACACTTTACGAAGAGTCTGGTCGAACTGGGAGGATGCCCAGGCTGATCTGAGTCTGCGCTGGGCGCACAACCACATTGTTGGTTTTCTCGTGTCGCGGCTCATATATAAAGCGCGATACCACGCGAAGATGGGCACTGTGGCACTATTCAAATCAGACAGTCAGTCCCTGCAGTCTAGGCAGAGTCTGAGCAGAACTGTTCGCCTTTATATTAACAATCATACTGACACACGACGCCTATACTTAAAATGATGTCGTACTGACGCCGATGCGACGTAACTGACGTCGCATCGACGTCAGTTTTACGTCATTTGGACGTCATGTACCCGCTGGGAGTCAGTCTGGTGTTCCACAATTATATCTGACTCCCAACGGGTGGTTCATGTCCTATCAATTAGACCAGGAAATCCGCAAGTGGAGTAAGTGGTATCAGAGTTGTGGTCAGCGAACTGAATGTTGGGGCAAGAGTGCAGTTTTTTCTAACCAATAGAAAGAACAAAGAAAGAATGATGGATGTCCCAACCTTTTTCGGCTTTAGCCGTATTACCTCAGTATTGACCTATAATTTAAGTATTTCACTGGCCAATATAAATACACCCGGGATTTTGATGTAAGTAGCTTACTTTCGCTTTCTCTTTCTACTTTCAGTTTCATTTGACTATTGGCCTATAAACCTATGGTGAAGCTAGTTATTTCGGTCCAAATCGCTTTTTGTAAAAGAACTTTTCGCCTGTTATGTCGCTCATGTAAAATATAAAACCAACAAATTAACTTGACACAGAAATCGAAGACGAAATTAAGTAATTGCTACAGGCTTAGTTGTTGATGTTCTGTTGGAATTGCGACACTTTTAAGGTTATATGTGATATTTCTTGTTTGCTTTAAGACCAGAATTTCATTTTCGTTTTAACTTAGACGGTTAACAAAAGAAAGCCCCCCCCCCTACACACACACACACACACACACACACTGACGCCTTATATTTTCATGGTTTGTCTGTCCAGGCGTTTAACTTCACTGGGTCTGTTTTTGCCACAAAAGCATTCCTTTATTGACACCTAAGGAAGAGTAATAGGGCCATGTATACTTTCGACTTACTATCTCGAAATTTCGAGTTATTAAGTCGAAATTTCGACTTATTAACTCGAAATTTCTATCTCTCTAGTTATACTGCAACACCTCCTCGCGAGGATTACGTGCTAATTATCTCGAAATTTCGATTTAATAACTCGAAGTTTCGACTTAATAACTCGAAATTTCGACTTATTATCTCAAAATTTCGACTTATAATCTCGAAATTTCGAGATATTAAGTTGAAATTTCGACTTAATAACTTGAAATTTCGACTCATTATCTCGAAATTTCAACTTATTTAATCGAAATTTCGAGTTACTAAGTCGAAATTTCGAGATAATATGTCGACATTTCGAGATAATAAGTCGAAATTTCGAGATATTAAATTTCGAGATACTAAACAGAAAATATAAAAGTATGCCTGGCCCTAATACTCTTCCGTAGACCTGTCTCCTTAGTGTGATGGTCATATTGCATAACTCCAACGTATGCGGACCTGGTTCCTTTACTGACAAAAAATGAAGTTACAGAGAATGAGCGGGGCACTCAACAAGTGTAAGACTAGTGTAAGAGGATGAAAGATCAAAGGGCGTTGCCTCAATGTGCCTTTGGTGCGTGGTAACGTTAAAACCCGATGGATGGATGGAAAGATCAAAGCAAACAACATTTTGGGGAAAAAATGGCAAGAAGTTCAAAACATGTACCGTTCAAGCTTTTCGCCTTGAGAACTCAAAGACTAGAGGGCAAACTGTGTAAATCCAGATGAGGCGGCCCATTATGAACCACCTCATCTGGATCTAAGCTATTTCACGGGTGGTAAACCTAGGAACTACCACGAAATTGTGTTAACGTAATTTTGTTCCCAAGCCACATACGGGACATAACGGGGTAGTTTCCAGGCCGAAAAATTGATAAACAAAGGTTGGTGTTATTTTGGTTTTTGTTTTATTTTACTATTAAGAACGAACAATGGTGAAATCGGCCAATATGGTTCCGTGTAAATATGTCTCAGCGTCCCCTCTAGCCCCAAATTTTATATGAAAAGTTATTTTCTTTCTTTAGATTTTTGCGCCCGCACTGAGTATCGGGTCAATTTTCCATAAAGTACAGTGCCAATTCGAAGGAATTGAGCTCGTAAATTATATTGAATTTGATATCATTTGCCGATGAAAATGATACAAAGACCCTTACTAAACGTTCCTGCATAGAAAACAGAAGCCAAGAGTTTACTCGTAAAAGATTCAGGCCCCGTTTGTCCTGTGTGGTAGTTTCCAGCTCACCGTGGTAGTTAAAATGCTATCGTGGTAGTTGCCAAGACTTTGTAGGATTTTAGTAGTAGTTCCCATCAGCAGATGTTCACTACTCAGGGGCTACTTCAAACTTTTAAAGACGGGGTGTTCGGGCCGAACCTTGAATACCCCTTTTATTCATATAAAGACCTTTTCAAACAACCTTTTGTCGGATAAAATTTGTCGACTGCCTGAATTTTAAATTTAGTGGGCTATTGAAATGACGAGAAGAATGAAAAGAAGGGATATTCACATAGCTAATTTGTTGTTGAATAAACATGCCTTATGATTATCATATAACATGACCTAAAGTACCTAGTTTGTAAAACACGGACATGCACGTTGAACATGCAAAATGGCACAACTAGTCTAGTTTTTGACTTTGATAATGAACTTATGGTAAGCTATGCACTGTTGCTCAGTTTTATCAGTAAATTTTAGAGCATATTTTAACATTTGGTATTTCAAAAATATATTTACAGGCTATCTGGAGAAATCAAAACAAGTTAATTTTGCGCTCCAGTCGTTTGGTTAATCTAATGTTGTATTTTATGCTTTTTCAGATAATGAATTTTGTGCTTTCAAGTGCAAGATTTGGGGCAATTTCATGATACGATAATCATGTTGCACAACCCTTGAGCTGTGCTCTTTGTTCAAAGGCTCAGGCTCATAAAAATATATGCAGTTTTGCTCCCCCCCCCACCCCCACTCCACCCCACCCCGGCGTTTGCTTCTGCTTCTCCAAGACCATAATAAAAATACGTCAGCGGAATTTGTTACTCAAACTTTCCACAGGGCAGACAACTATGATTCTAATGCGCTTGCGTACATAAGCGATGTCTGATTGGATAACGCCAAACATTTGCGACAGTATATCGCAGAATATACTGTCTCAAACCCGACGTCATTGCGCATCGGTGCTTCTCATTGGCTCACGTCTGGATTTACGATGCGGAAAGCGCTTGCTTTGGAATCAAGTTATTGCACTTTTAAAGGTGAAAATGTGAAAAATGCATTAGAATGGGTATAGTCCGTTTGCTCCCAAATGCAAACGGCATTCCCAGTATTTCTCAAAATTGGTAAGAGGTAGAAGATCGTCGAAATGCTCATTCTTAATTTCTATCCTATACATAACTAAATCATAATTTTGCAGAAATATGAGGCTTTCCTTAAAAAAGTTTCTTTACAAAAAAGATGGACCTAAAATATGTCATTTTCGCCTCTTAATTACTAGGGAGTAAAACTTGGCTGTTGGAATTCCCGTGTAGTCTACGTATTGTAGCACGTGACCAGTCCTATAGCTGTCCTTAGAACAAAGTTTGCATAGTTAATAGAAATTTTATTCTGAATCCATTTTTTCTACTCTTTGTTTCACCCATATATTATCAAATTTTGAAACATACACTTTTTACTCGGAAAACATTTTAATAGTTCAATGTTTATTTACAACATAGTATCACCTGACCAGCGACACAACGCGTGCGGACAGGTGAATACATTTTACTACTTCATTCATATACGCCCACAACTGTAGTAAACAACGAGTTTTAACAATACTTTGGCTGTTCTAACAAGTGTAGTAGGAGGAGGAAAATCTGTAAAGAAAATTTCGCCGAGCGCCCCGACCGGGGATTGAACCCGCGATCCCAAGATTATAAAGCGAGCTCACAACCACTAGGCTAAAAGGTCCGGACCAATTAGACTGGTCAGTTATACACTCTATATACATATTTACATATCACTAATTAGCCGTACTACTACACTCCTCCATCCTACCAAAGAACATTAATTTTGTATCAAATGTTAAGGAAATGAATTAATTATAATCCAGATTCTTTTTGACTCCGCAGCCATTGTTTCGCCCTTGGGCTCCAACGGTAATCATTCTGGTCACGGCACCAATGTAGTAGGAGAAGGAAAATCTGTAAAGAAAATTTCGTCGAGCGCCCCGACCAGGGATCGAACCCACGACCCCAAGATTATAAAGCGAGCACACAACCACTAGGCTAAAAGGTCCGGACCAGTTAGACTGGTCAGTTATACACTCTATATACCTATATACATATTTACATATCTCTAATTGGCCGTACTACTACACTAGCATACGACGCCCTTTAGTGTAACTGCCCAGTTTCTGCATTGCTATTAATGGAAAATATTTTACAAAAGCATCCACAAATGGCATGTTCTAATTTCTAGCCCGGCCTGGCCTGGCCTGGTCTGGCCCGATTACGCAAAATGACATAAGAGCTTATCTGCTGACATAACACATAGGATCGGGCCAAGCCAGGCCAAAATATCAATAGTTTGAAGAATTATACTTTATGCATTATTTAATTAGAGGAGCCACTGTTGCAAATGCTGATAAACAAACAAAATAATCAAGCATAATGGCCATAAAAATTACCATGGCAGTTTGATATAGCTCCCTTGGGAGAAGCTAATGATGTCTGTTGAAACAAATTAGAGTTTAAGTTCTGGGTGTTGAAAAGGTATATGTTTATATTTGTTGGCCTTGTCTGATCTGGCCCAAAGTGTTATATCATCAAATAAGCTCTTATGTCATTTTGTATAATCGGGCCAGGCCAGGCCAGGCCAGGCCGGGCTAGAGAATAGTACATGCCTCCACAAATTTGGATTTTTCGTATTCTGTTATGTATGAGTATTAGAACCATTAGGACATTAGAACATTTAATCAAACTTTCATCGTTTTCGAGAAAATAAGCCAAACCCCATTTGCACTTGGGAGCAAACAGACCATATGTTACGCCGACGCTTACGCGTATGCAAAACGAAATTTGCGACCACAGAACCGACGATTTACCTCCCCAAATGACAATCTGAGTACAGTTATCCCTAAATAAGCATTGTTTCAACGTCGTGACGTTGAATTAGCTTTTCTTCAATGTTTATTCCGCAACGTTGTCTGTTCAGTTCAGTTCAGTTCTATTCTCTTATCGACGTTACCCAAGTGGCTCAACGGTACGTAACCATAGTTGCACACACTTGGCACCGTGTGTCCGTCCAAAACGTTGTCTGTCTGCAGCAATATCTGCCTGAGCATCACTCACAGTTTAATTATCGACGCAAAAGCCAAGTGAGCGACAGTGAAAGCTTACGGACTCATGAAAATTACTTGGTGAGCATATTTTAAGTACTTACAAGTTAGTAGAACGCCTCCTCTAACCAATAGAATGGCCCAATGTCAAAGATAGAATAGTCCATTTAAATCATTCAGGGAGTAAGGTAAACTGTGCTGCCGAAGTTTTTTTTTTTTCATCAAACACCCCAGTAATAAATTATGGACGGCTCTATGATGGAAGAGTCAAATGAATATCTGGGTAAAATTATTTAATAAGTGCCCTTCTAGATAATGGACTGACCAAAAGACAAAGTGGGAGTGTCCATTTTATATATTCAGGGGAAGTGAAAAATGTAATGAGCTCTTTTAACACCTATTGTTAATATTGGACTGTTCCACAATCGTTCATGGACGAGTCAATTTGACATATTTAGGGGTGCAAAGATTTATACGAGTAAATATTTGTTACAAAACCCCCCTCTAAAATAATAAACCAGTCAAAAATAAATGGAAGAGTCCAATCGATATATTTAGGGGGTGCTATTTTCTGATACAACACCCCTGTTTTTCACAATGGACTGCTTCGCACACAAAGACGATTTTAGTCGATCTCAAAATTGGACAGACAATTATTCAAAGCCTCGAACATTACTCACTAACTAATCTGATGGCACGAAGATAGAAAGATCCTTACATATTGATTAACCCATTCCATTGGGGATACCCTTTTAGGGGTATCTGGGCAAACAGTTTGGATCCAGATCAGACCCCACAAACGTGGGGCCAGATCTGAGATCCAAACTGTTTGCTGCCTAGACATCATTTTTACAAGAGTTAGTTAGACCAATATTGTCAAAATATTCTTGATTTTTGATGCAGACGACAATTTCAGCAGACGACAAAAAATACCCAGATTGCAATGGGATAATCCGGATGAAAGGATTAATGTTCAAGTGACGCTTATTGAGATAATCCTGGTAATCACTCAGGTCTTATAACAATTATAATGAGAAGGCTTTCACCTTTTGATATAGTTGCACACACGGCGCCAAGTGTGTGCAACTATGGTAACGTACCATTGAGCCACTTGGGTAACGTCGATAAGAGAATTGAACTGAACTGAACTTTTTGATATCGAAATCTTGGCAAGAAGTAGACCCTGACCAGACGCCGCAGAACGCGGTCACCAGGTCACGGCCGACAGAGTTTGCTGCATTTACTGCTTTTATACAACATTTTCTTAGAAAACCGTGATGGTCCCAGTATTTTCCATTGAGATTTTAGTACGGTTGCCCATAGCTAAGTGGCGTTAGGGGCAGTGGGTGTTAGAGCTATTTATTCTGAATAAGAAACGTCAACTCCTCACATGTTCAAGGTACCATAGTCTGGCTACAGACCCTATGTTCAATATATCCTCTGCAAAGGAGCATTGGGGCGAATCTTACCACCAGATTCGACTGAAACCAGGCTTAAGGTACCATATAAAGACCTCAAAATCTTTTAGTGATTCAGAAAAGGCAGACTTATTTATAATTAACCTTTTAACATGAAAACTTTATACTTTATGACTTTGTATACCGGGAAACGACTTTATATATAAGCATTTTGCTTACTGTCAAATCCTGATACTTTTGAAATTGTATTGTAGTACATTGTATATGTATGTAATTTATAGTTCATGAAATATCGTTTAAACCAATATGAAAACTGATTTTTTTTTTTTTTTTTTTTTTGATTTTTATGGGTGCCTGGTTTAAATCTTTCGTTTTAAAGAGAAGAACTCATTTTTCTTTTGCAAACAGTGCAGGCCTAAATCAGATGCCGTGCAACGCAACATCTGGCCCAGAGGTTATAAGCTTGAGTACATTCTCAAAATCAAAACAAAGCACACTGATTTGCTTCTTCCGAGCATGTCTCAAACTCAAAATAAAGCACACTGATTGGCTGCCTCCGAGCACATGCTCGGAAGCAGCCATTCAGTGTGCTTGATTTTGAGTTTGAGAGTAAAGTACACTGATTGGCTGCTTCGGAGCACATGCTCGGAAGCAGCCAATCAGTGTGCTTTATTTTGAGTTTGAGATTATACTCAAGTTTTATGACCTCGGACCCTAATTTGGGTCTGTACGGTTTGCCAGTGTTCATTTTATAGGCATCAGTGTGTGAACTCGGGGTTTAACATTAACTCACACAAGTCATACGGAGACCACACCGGGTAGACGGCAATCGAAAACGCTCGTGCAGTCGACGAACGCGGATCAAAAACCTTTAGAAAAAGCGTTTTCGATTGCAAATTGGCGACAATTTGCAATCGAAAACGCGGGTTTTGATCCGCGTTAATCGATTGTTAAGAGTGTTTTCGATTGCCGCCCACCCGGTGTGGAGACGTGACCTCGGTTTAAAAGTTTCATCCCAACACCAGAGGAGCGAGAGTCGAACCTGCAGCCTCTGGATTGCTATAGTCTAGCGCCTATACTACTGACACCACTGCCGCTCCCCCTTTTATGGAACACGAGGAATTAGTGGGTCAAGCTACATGACTACACCCATAGTGGTTCGGGTGCTGTTTGTACAAGGATGATAATCGCTTTTAACAAGTAGTGTTTTCTGTGTTAGTGTGTGTGGAGGGGGCGGGGGAGCAAATTCCAATATGCATGTAGCCTCCGCTAATCTTCATGCGGCAGTACTGAAACAAGAGAAGATTTCGGACAATATAACAGTTACTTCCCTTAGAATAGAAAATGGGTGAGTGATATGGCCTATATACGGCACATCAGCATGTCGCACCGAAAACGCTATGAAAGCATGCGTTAAATATGCATAAGGTTATAAATGAATGCACAGTTATATAAAAACTGAAGAGATGTGAACTTTTGAAGAAATACACTTTTCGTAGATGTATTACTGCTGGAAGTCATGTTATGTAAACTATTAAATACACGTCCTCTCCTTTCGGTTGCTAAATTTCAACTGACGACTAAAATCAATATAAAGTCAGTACAGGTAAATTTACCACATATCCCTTAAAAATTAGACCTGCAATAAAACTCAACTTATGGAACATTACAAAAATGCTTATCTACAATAAGCACCCTGATAAAAGAAAAAACAGGTTAGAACACTCGACAGCTTATACGGGCATGTTGGTTTGGGGCGGCGAATCGTGTCGACACACAGCGTCGAAATGACCGTTGATAAGACATCATTTTGATGCTGATTAATACGCTGTCGTACAAACAAAAACCGGAGCACAACAGAAACGATTATAGAGCCCTGATATAAAACACAGCGGAGACCCATACAATCCCGCGGGGCCGTACAGCACTTTGACATTGCCAAGGTTCCTGAGTACTGAAATCAACCGATGTAACGGATGATCCGGGTCTACACATAGGAAGATAGTCTTTCTTATGGCGCAGCCCAAATACTTAAAACAGAGCTTCAACATTGTCAAAACACGGGTGCGCCAGGGCTTTAACACCATTAAAGCCCGCTTTCGTGTCGTTTGCAGAGCTCTGGAATAAAGATGGCTTCCGTAAGAAGGTTTATAACAATGACGATAAAACATTCTTTCCCGGTGTTTTAACGTTTGCCCAAGCCCTCGTGTATTAACATGTTGCAGCCCTTACCGCTGCG
The DNA here is from genome assembly GCA_963989385.1 of Ctena decussata. Lineage (NCBI taxonomy): Eukaryota > Metazoa > Mollusca > Bivalvia > Lucinida > Lucinidae > Ctena > Ctena decussata. The sequence goes on along the minus strand of OZ022506.1, from coordinate 64,251,252 downwards.
CGGTGAGGGCTGCAACATGTCAATACACGAGGGCTTGGGCAAACGCAGCGGTAAGGCTGCAATATGTTAATACACGAGGGCTTGGGCAAACGTTAAAACAGCGGAAAAGAATGTTTAATTATCCTCTTAGTGAAATGACTTCATGCAAGGCTTCCTCTGACGGACGCCATACGTGTGCACGATTTTTTAACATAGTAAATGCGACTTATTTTCATACGAATACGCGACTATTTCTTCTTACTCTGCCCGACTGTTTTATTTCACCAAACGTCGGATATTTCAATGTTTCGAAGTTTATTTTGATCTTCCGAAGTTTACCCCTTTTGTTAGCAAGGTACAATATAACTGTATACCATTCTCTTTTTTGAAGTTTAAAAGTCAGTTTGCCTTTGTTAGATGAAAAAGTTTCACAGTTGAAATTAAAAATGCCTCTCAGTATGAGAAACAGAAGCGCTTCAACTTAATCCGCGGACCCAGATATGTACGGGAAATTTTTCAGCTATAGACGCGCAGACGTGATGCTTTCGTTCTGCTATAGTTTGGGAAAAAATACGTTCAGCAATTCTTGAGATAATGCCATGTTCATGTATTTTGCTGTTTTTAATAACGGTAGATGGCAGCCATCTTAGATAATCAATCTGAAAATTTTGCAAGTATCATTCTGACACAAAGGTGGTCTATCTGTGTTTTGCTATTTTTTGTAATGGCAGCTTGCGAGCATCTTGGATGGTATACATTGCTCGCATTTGAAAACAACGTTGTTAAAGGTTCATTCTGATTAAATCTGACCCAAATCCGTTCAGCGTCCTGATATGACTGAAATACTGTTGGAAAGGAATCTATGACAACTCACCGACAGACAACTGGCCGACACGACAAGTCACAGACATACTTTTTTCACCGACAACCAACTCACCGACACGACCATTGGCCGACAGGACAAGTCACAGACATTTTTAGCTCACCTGAGCACGAAGTGCTCAAGGTGAGGTATTGTGATCGGTCTTTGTCCGTCGTCCGTCGTCCGGTCGTGCGTCCGTCGTCAACTTTTGCTTTAAACAACTTCTTCTCCAAAACTGCTAGCCGGATTTCAAAATAATTTCACAGAAATGTTCCTTAGGGGACTCTCTACCAAAATTGCTCAAATGGTTCCGCTCCGCTGAACAATATGGCCGCCAGAGCTAAAAATAGAAAAACCTTTAAACGACTTCTCCTCCAAAACTGCTGGGCCGAGTTTGAAATAATTTCACAGAAATGTTTCTTAGGAGACCCTCTACCAAAATTGCTCAAACGGTTCCGCTCCGCTGAACAATATGGCCGCCAGAGCTAAAAATAGAAAAACCTTTAAACAACTTCTCCTCCAAAACTGCTGGGCAGATTTTGAAATAATTTCACAGAAATGTTCCTTAGGTGACCCTCTACCAAAATTGCTCAAACGGTTCCGCTCCACTGAACAATATGGCCGCCAGAGCTAAAAATAGAAAAACCTTTAAACGACTTCTCCTCAAAAACTGCTGGGCCGATTTTGAAATAATTTCACAGAAATGTTCCTTAGGAGACCCTCTACCAAAATTGCTCAAACGGTTCTGCCCCGCTGAACATTATGGCCACCAGAGCTAAAAATAGAAAAAAGCTTTAAACATCATCGTTTCTAAAGCCAATGGCTCGATTTCAAAAAAAATTCACAGAAATGTTTTACTCATGGCTCTGAACAATAATTGCTCAAACGGTTCCGCTCCGCTGAACAAAATGGCCGCCAGAGCTAAAAATAGAAATAAATCTTAGAATGACACAGAGGGCACAGTTATGATCCAATCATCATGAAACTTTGTCAGAATGTTTATCTTAATGAAATCTAGACCATCTTTGAAACTGGGTCATGTGGAGTCAAAAACTAGGTCACTGGGTCAAATCTTAGAAAAACCTTGTGCGCACTCTACAGGGCACAGTTATGATCCAATCTTCATGAAGCTTTGTCAGAATGTTTATTTATATAAAATCTAGGTTAAATTTGAATCTGAGTCTTGTCTTGTGGGGTCAAAAACTAGGTCACTAGGTCAAATATTAGAAAAACCTCATGTACACTCTAGAGGGCACAGTTATGATCCTATCTACATGAAACATTGTCAGAATGTTTACTTTCATGAAATTTATACCAGATTTGAAACTGGGCCATGTCAGGTCAAAAACTAGGTCACTAGGTCAGTTCTTAGAAAAACAGTGTGACGCTTTTGAGGACACAGTTTTGTTCTAATCTTCATGAGACTTTGTCAGAATGTTTGTCTCCAACGAATCTGGACCAAGGGTGCAACTTGGTCATGTTGGGTCAAAAAGTAGGTCACTAGGTTAAACCTCAGAAAAACATTGTGTACACTCTAGAAGGCACAGTTTTGATAACTTTGCCAGAATGTTCATATCCAAGAAATCTAGACCAGGTTTGGAACTGGGTCATGTAGGGTCAAAATCTAGGTCATTAGGTTAAATCTTATAAAAACCTTAGGTACACAATAAAGGGTTCATTTTCCATTTAATCTTTGTGAAACTCTGTCAGTCATATGGATGTCTCTGAGGTTAAGTTCACAGGATACTCAGGTGAGCGATCCAGGGCCATCATGGCCCTCTTTTTTTTAAAAAAACCTCACCGACGTTCGCCGACACTCAACGACACCCATCGACAGAATCTTTCCTAGAAGGATGAAAAAGAAATATTTTTTTGCTTTATTTATTTCCCGAACAGAACACAAATATGATAATATGTCACGTAGGCCTGTTACACACACTTTTTGATCGACACAAACGTCTACACAAACGTCATTACGTCACTGCGTATATATCTATCTATAGTCTTATTATATCATATCTGATAAGTGAAGTTGTGTGCTAGACCTTCAAGGTAGTCAAGGAAGTGTTCTCCTTCAGAACGCTCCGCAAATTTGGAGACTATGTTATAAATCCGCTGAATCAGATTCAGCTTTACCGCGTTCTTTCTCGGTTACGTTAAATCTTCGCCGATCAATGCTGCGCGACGGATCATTTCACATCTAGCTTGTTCGCTTTGCAAAGACTTTATAAACTTGTAAATGTCGGGGTGAGCCACACCTACGACTGTGGCGAACCTGTTGCCATTCTTAACCAAAAGTCGAAATATAAGAAAAAATATATCTGCTATACAAGTTGTTATTGAAATTGTATTCACTTTTGTAAAGAAATATAATAGGGTTTTGTCTGTGAGTTGTCGTGTCCGCGACTTGTCTTTGTCGATCAGTTGTCGTGTCGGTGAATATTTTTTTGTCTGTCAGTTTTTGTCTGCGAGTTGACTTTCGGTCAGTTGTCTGTCGGTGAGTTGTCGTGTAGTGGTTGGAAAGGACTTAATATCGCTGTGTTCCATTTATCAATGCTACGAAGCAGGCTTGTCTGTTTTAGTGTCACCCATCATTTCATTATCAATGCAGTCAGCGCAGCATGACTTGGTGAACATCGCTCAACTCCCACTTATCCTGTGCAGTTTGCGACATTACTCAAAAATGCCCTAATCCAATGTCAATGGTAGAAGAGTTCATTTAAATCATTCATGGTGTTGCCCGAGATTTTTTTTATCAAACACCCCTATTACAAATTAATAGACGGCTCTATGATGGAATAGTCAATTTAATAAAGTGGTGAAATGATTTATAGTAACACCCCTCTGGATAATGGAATGAACCAAAGGCGTAGATGGAATAGTCCATTTTCAATATACGAGGGTGAAAAATGCAAATGCCTTTCTGACACCCCCATTTTCAATAATGGACTGTTCAATACTCATTGACGGACGAGTCAATTTAAGATATTAAGGGGTGTAAAGACTTGTACTTACAGAAAATTTTAAAAAAACATTTTTAATTTTTAACAATATGGATTTTCATTTTCTTTTTCTCAGATCAAATCAATTTACTTTTTCAGTTGCTCCTTCTCGTTTTAATAAGTCTCGTTTTTCCCCTCTCTCTGATATTTAGGCCAAATTTCGTAAGAATTGGCGAGAAAATAAATCTGATTATTGGTCAGTTTTGACAGCGGTTTGTTTTAGTTTCTGACAACAAAAACATAAAATTGCTTATAATAATGAAATTATGATATTTCTATCCCTTTGATGGTCTCATCTTTATGGAAAAATTAAGCCTGATACGGATACCCATCCACCCACATAGTTTTTCTCATTTCTTTTTTTTTTTCTTTTACCCCGCCCATCGGGGCTCGCGAAATAGACTGGCTGCCTGGTGCTTCTGCGACAGAGCTGCTAGTCCTGGGTGTCATTTATCGCAGGCCGAGCGATACTTGCAGTCCCACAAATTCAGAGGCAACATCTCGACGACTAAATTTTTTTACTGGGACGTTAAAACACTACTCAACAGGAACGATAACGTTTTCTCTTGATTTTCTGTTTTGACAAAACTGTTTATGGCCGCTTGTACAACGGGATAAGTAGGAGTTGAGTGGTGCTCAGGTGAGAATCTCAGCTGATCGGATTTACAAACTCAAGTGAGGATCACGACTCCGATCAGGGTTGACTCTCGCTCACTTGGCTTTTGTATCGATAATGAAAGGGTGAGTGACACTCAGATGGCCACTTGTACAACAACAGCTTGTCAGACTCGGACTTATGCAATTATCTTCGGATCATATAAGTAAGAGTTAACTCGTGCTCAAGCGCGGATCAGCTCACATTTGATCGGCTTTATCACGTGAAGATCAGGTCGAACTCATCTGAGTAACGATCAAGTTGTACTTGAACAATAAAAATAACCGATTTCTAAAGGTTTTTAATGCACACAGGCAACTTGCCATCTGTAATAGGAAGATCCGGTTCTTGGCGCATGTAAGCAGAGAAAGTCATGACCAGCCTGTGCATCATTACGGTCATATAATTCATATAAGCCATCATTGCTGGCTGACATTATTCCATAGCCGTGTAGAAAACGAGAAATATGAACCTCACTGCGTGAATTTGCAGGCTGATCCTAGCAGGGACATGTCCGTTCGAAATTTCAGGGCGCGCTTCCGGTATCCGCAACGGCAGGAACATGTGCGTCCACATTCATTAAAGTTTGTTCATTCATGGGGAAGTATGTGAAAGATCTTCTCCATTTGTCAAGCGACCGTTTATTCACCAGCATTGGTATATATTCTGAGGCTGTATCTCGACCTAGTTATTGAGCATGACAAGACAACGGTGAGAGTATAGTCAATTTTATAATTTAAAAATATAATAATAAATAAATAAAAAAAATGATATTTATAAATGTTTTACAGGAAATAAAGGAGGAAGATGAAAAGGAAAACTTAAAAAAGAAATTGAGACCGTGGAGCAGGAGCGAAGTTGTACAACGCATACAAACTAATTTTAAAACAAAGCAGTGATAATTTATGGCATCTATTTAAACGTTGAATAAGTTCTAACTTTTTTAAATATTTAACCAAACATTTATTTAAGCAGACTGTTACAGCGTATCCAAAGTCCTTTTGCTACTTAATTTATTTGTAGAAATAATATGGTTTTTTTTGTTTTTCTTTTTTGTCCGTATGATGGTATATTGGAGCACACGTGAGCTCCTGACAGTATACCTTTTTCATTGTACATGTAGTATAGGGTGATAGATGACTTGCGATTGTACGTCCTTTCAACTGTATTTCAGTCATATCAGGACGATGGGATGATGATAATGAAAGGTTGTGTGCAATGGAACCCGTTTGCGCTTGCAATAATTTCCGCCTCTAATGGGCTCGAACCCGGGACCGCTAGATCGGTAGGCCAGCGCCTAGCTTACTGAGCTACCGGGACTCCTGTACATGTAGCAGTAATCATCGTAGGCAAAGGAATATATCTGGATAACTTAAAAGTCAAATTTTGAATGTGTAGCATCCATCAAAATAAACAGAGTTTCATATATTCAATATATCCCTGCTGAAACTCAGGGCTCACTATCCTGCGTACATAAAACCTGCTGACCACAATCCACCCTTTCAAGGCTGATCCGGTTTTACACATAGGAAGACAATCCTTCCGTGGCGCAGACAAAATACTTAAAACACTAGTTTTCGTCAGATGGTTGGTTGGTTGGTTGGTTTCAGTCTATATCGAGCCGTCTCCCAGAGAGAGAGAGAGAGAGAGAGAGAGAGAGAATGAGAATAGATATGATAGGCGAGAGAAAAATTCCAAACTACTCCATCCGCACCTACTGCAGCACAGTAGTTGGTTGTCCTATTATTATCAAAATTAGTAGGACACCTCGGCACTGCAAGTTACCCAGCAACATTGCCCGACCCGACCAGCCTCTCGCCATATGGTATTGGTTCAAATATTAAATCATAAATTCTGACGGGATCAAGCCTGTTATGCATTTTTGCCCCTTATCTTTAACCCTTTCAGTAAGGGTTTTAGACAAGGCAAATAAAAAACCCAAAAAAGTCTTTAACAGGCTTGATGCCGTCGCATTTTATGATTTTATATTTGAACTGATACCGTTTGACAAAAACTAGTCCTAATAAGTATATGTCTGCGTCACGGCACGACTGCCTTCCTATGTGTAGAACCGGATCAGCCTTTACATCGCCAGATTGTGGTCAGCAGCCTGTATGTACACAGAAAAGTGAGCCCTATGTTTCAGCAGGAATATATGGAAATATGTGATATTCTGTGCATGATGGGTGCTACAGATTCCATTTTTTTTTTACTTCTTTGTTATCCAGATGATTTTTCCTAACAATGATTACTACTACAATCAGAAATGCGCTCAGTAAACAATTCCGATTCTGATTCTGCGTGCGTATGCTTACATAGACCAACACACGGACAAGAAAAAATACTATCGTTACTATTAAGTTAAGAAGCAAAAAGGACTTTAGATAAGCGGTAACATTTTGCTTTAATAAATGTTTTGTTAAATATTGAATTAAGTAGTTGGATTCCATAAATTATTACAGCTTTGTTCTATAATTATTTTGTATTTACAGTGACTTCGCTCATGCCCCGAGGTCTCAATATCCTTTCAAGTTTTCCGGTGCACCTTCCTTTTTTTTCTTTTTTTGCAAAACAGAATAGTTTTTTTTAAATTGACAACACTCTCGCTGTTGTCTTATCCTACTAAACGACTAGGTCGAGATACAGCCTCAAAATCTAAACATATAATACTGAAGAAACGGTCGCTTAACATGATCTTTCATTTACTTCCCTATCTATGAACAAACTTTACTGAATGTGAACGCATATGTCCCTGCCGTCGCAGATACCGGAAGCACGCCCTGTAATTTCGAATGGACATGTCACTGCCAAGATCAGCCTGCAAATTTACGCCGTCAGTTCCAGATTTCTCGCTATATACACGGCTATGGTACGTGTAGGATGTCAGCCAGCAATGATGGCTTATATGAATAATATGGCTGCAATGGTGCGCAGGCTGGTCACGGTGTCTTCTGTTTACATGTGCCAAGGAATGGATCTTTTTATTACCGAGGGTCGGTCGCCTGTATTCTTATACTAGGTACTGTTCAAACTCAGTAATTTTTATTGTTCAAGTACAACTTGATCGTTACTCAGATGAATGTGACTTGATCTTCACGTGATAAAGCCGATCAAATGTGAGCTGATCCGCGCTTGAGCACGAGTTAACTCGTACTTATATGATCCGAAGATAATTGCATAAGTCCGAGTCAGACAAGCTGTTGTTGTACAAGTGGCCATTATAAAGTTTTATGTAAACTGTGTCTTTCGGCATGTAACTAAGCTGCGCTATTTAAAACAATTAAGATTAGTCTGACTTTCTCTGTTTTTCAATAAACTAATGAGCCATACCACGACAAAAACAAATTGGCATGTGCGCCCTGCGAACACAAAGAATAACGTGTGCGTTCGCCCATCTGATCTGGGCCTTCGCTGTCCGCATAGAGGTAGCTTAGACCATTGCCGGTCCTGTGAGCGCACAGCGAAGATTCTGATTAGTATGGGCGGCTGCCAAGGCTGATCTGAGTCTTGGCAGGGCGCTATGGCACTGCGTTGATTTTGTTGCGACGCGACTGAAATTACTGTTTCATACAAAAATAATCACAAGAATGACGTTCGGATTAAATATCCATTTCTGACCTTCATTGCCGTTAGCAGGTGTTAATTTTGAAATTGCATTGTTCACGGGTGGTAAAGTTTCAAATTGACCTCCGCGGAGGTAAATAGAAAAACAATTTGACTGTTTTCCGGTAGGCAATTTGAATACATCCTGTCACGAATTTTCGCGGCTTACTGACAGGGTTCAGGTAAGATTTTTCTCGCTAGAAGAGGTTTTCCAAAAATCGGAGAATGTCATGCTATATATATTTTCCAGTTGTATATTGAGACCAAATGACACGGAACAGTTTTAAGCGGTGTTTTTTAAATTACTTTTGTCCTCCAGGTTCAGTACCGAAAACGAAACTAGGAAGGAGTCCTGCACAGTTAAATCAGCTTTTTGAGTGCATTTAAAGGCTTTTTGAGAAATCTTATCTATGAAGTAAGACACGTAGCTTATATAGCTGCGTTCTAAACACCCTTTCAAGAACATGCATGCTTTGGCTACTACACGCTTACCCGATTTTTGTTGGCGGTCAATTTGAAAACGATGAGAACAATTTAACTGATGGTAATTAACATGGGGAAATTTAATCAGCTATACAGAAGAAAAGACACGCTGAATTTTTAGAAACTAGATATCAGTAGATTAAGGATTTAAATGCATGTTTTTATACGTCTAAAGTACACCAGATAATATTTCTCATGTAACATTGTCTTTTTTATCCTGAAATAGTAGCACAATAGTGCTTTATCACTTGCTTTGTTGTAAAACCAGATCTGTGGCCCTCTTTTGCTTGTAAAATAAAACGAACTCAAGCAAACTAATATGTGCAGAGAAGAGAACCGATATGCAAACAATTTAGATTGAGCCGATAAGAAGATATCAAGAAAGACACCCGCATGCTCTCCCAGCAGAGAGGTGATTACAATCCTGGAGCGGCCGTCACATAGAAACACGGGTAATCAACATGAAGCAATAACAACAACATTACGGCCGATATAGAATGACCAGTGATAAAAAAAAAAAAAACGGTAGGCTCAGTTTAATATTTTTTTTTCTTTTCAGATGCATCGTTCATCTGCGGAAAATCGGTTTAATGATGTACTTTCAATATTACATTCTGCTTATGAATTAGCTAGTATGTGAATGAACCACAACATACCTCAGGGCCAGGGTTTATGTGCGCGTTATTATTGTCCCCATTCCTCTTTTGGTTTATCTAGCTGGCGATGTTTTAAAAATGCCATTTTGTTTTAGGTAGGATATTCTTATGGCCTTCTGCTATGAAACAGCTGTTCTTATATCGCTCGACTAGTCTTCTATTATGTTTGTTCATAATTACTACCTGTCTTTCTACTCTGAACTATACAAAGCGAACCCAAGCGGGGGTTGAGCCTGCTGCCATAAGTCAGCTGAAGGCGAAAGAGCTAACTAGTTGGTCATAAAACCTTAATCAGTATATACTAGTGAGTTCTTCCTATAACTGGGGATTTCCATATAAAAAGCAGTTGGTAAAATTGAATAGTTTTATTCATTTTTTATGTTTTCACATCAGAGTAAATTTATTTTCTCGGGATGAAATGGAAACAAACTAACTGCACGCTTTTCAAATTGACGACCACAATGTTAAAACTTTTCCAATATAATAGAATAATGAATAGTGAATAAAAGATCAGCATGCATTTTCTTCTTTTTAACTGATTAAATTTTCCCATGTTAATTTCCATTAGTCAAATTGTTCTCATCGTTTTCAAATTGACCGCTGACAAAAATTGGGTAAGCGTGTAGTAACATAAGCATGCATGTTCTTGAAAGGGTGTTTAGAACGCAGCTTTATAAGCTACGTGTTATACTATATAGATAAGATTTCTCAAAAAGCCTGTAAATGCACTCAAAAAGCCGATTTAACTGTGCAGGACTCCTTCCTAGTTTCGTTTTCGGTACTGAACCTGGAGGACAAAAGTAATTTAAGAAACACCGCTTAAAACTGTTCCATGTCATTTGGTCTCAATAAACAACTGGAAAATATATATAGCATGACATTCTCCGATTTTTGGAAAACCTTTTCTAGCGAGAAAAATCTTACGTTAACCCTGTCAGTAAACCGCGAAAATTCGTGACAGGATATACTCAAATTGCCTACCGGAAAACAGTCAAATTGTTTTTCTATTTACCTCCGTGGAGGTCAATTTGAAACTTTACCACCCGTGATTGTTTTGACAAGACGTGTGACCAACAGCGACTACTCAGTTGATGTCTTTAGCAAACAATTAAATGAGCCGCGACAAAGGTGCACGTACGCCCAGCGAAGTCTTAGATCAGCCTGGGCATCCGCCTGATCCGATCAGAGGCTTCGCTATCGGCATGGAGGTAGCTTAGAGTCTTAGCTACCCTTTAAACGCATAGTTCAGACTCAGCTCAGACCGGGTGGCTGTCCAGGCTGATCTGCGTCTTAGCTGGGCGCACATTCCAATTTGTTCGTCTTTTCGTATTGCGGCTCATATGAGGAAACTTTTGAACATTGAGCAGAAAAGAAAGTGACCTGTCCATGGGCGGAACGCTGACGAGTGCCTTGCAGCTTTCAACTGTTCTTTCCGTATTTCTTACTGCATTTAATTCTATCTCAACTTAATTTCCACATGATAATTTTAAATGGTTTTCGCACAATCACAGCCTGATTTGATAACACGTGTTCAAAATATTTTGAACAGAAATTCGGATCAGTTGGTTTGTGCAGAAACACGGGTAAGGTTATGTACAAATTCAAATTCAACTAAAATTGACAAATTATTAACTGATCATAAACTCAGACTAGTGTTTTGCAAGTGCATAAGTTGGTCTGAGTCAGTTTGCATACATAATTAATAGCAATTCTCTGTAACCATTTCACATTTTACAATTGGGGTTCGGCACGCATAGTCTCAGATTTTCCTCAAACTTTCTCAGTTTGTGTGTTGTCACCTAAAAACATTTAAATGAAGGTTGATTCGTTCTGTTGTGTGTCCGTTGCCATGGCAACGGCCTCCAAAGATTTTGCCAAAAAAACAGCCAAAAAATAAGTAAAAATTACCCAACTTTGAACATTTATATATCTTGGAGCACATTACCTCTTGTCTAGAAGTGTTTTGAATGAAAAACTATGAAATAGTACAAGAGTGAAGTGAAAAAAATAAACCAGATCTGTTTGTTCTTTGGTACTGATTTTAGCCCTTGATGTGGGGTGGGGTTTCGAGGGATCGAAAACCCCTGTTTTTTTAGCTTTTTCAAGTGCGTACTGCCAGTTCGCGCGGTCATTCTGAGTTACCAATGCATGACAGCATTATAGAAGAAGATCTCTCATGAACTGAAGAAACATGTTTGGGAAGTTACCTCCTTAGGACCGTAACCATGGAAACGAACAATACCCTATCGAAAAATCAAGGAAACACAACAGTGCACAAAATCACCTATTTATTTCCCTAAACAATTGAAAGGCCAAATTTACTGCATGTACAAGTGTTGTGAAAATATCAGTTTTAATTCAAAATTTATAAACATCAAAAGGGGCAGTACTGGGGTCAACTTAACATTCATTCTTGGGGCTCCGAAAGGGATTTTTAAGGCTAAATTTCCTTTAAATATCAAACCTTCTTCATAAAACTGCAAAACAAGGTACTGGTTTCTCTTTAATATGTTCTTAAAACATATTTGTGAAGTAAACAGATATAAACTAGGGCAATGGAATATTTTGGGGTCATTTAGGGGACCAAAAATAAGGGGTTAAAATTAGAAATCTATGAAAACTCATGAATTTCTTTGCAAAACAAAAAATTCAACAGTGCCTACAATTACAATGGCTTTGAGACTGTAAGTCAAATACTAATTGGTTTAAAATAGGGCAATGGGGTGCTCTGTGACTTTTATTATGTTCCCTTAAGGGGTCATTAAAGGGGTTGAATCAGCTAAATTGCCTCGAAGTTACACATACTATTGGTATAAACCAGTATCTGTTACTTATTTGTGAGTGTAAACATCAGTCTAAATGTAACGCACATAAAATTAGGTGATGGGAATCAATGTAATTGCATTTTTGTATCCAGAAGGGCCCAATAAGGGGTCAAAAATCAGGAAATTACACCAAAACATTAAGTTTCTCAGAAAGCAGCATACTGTAATACACTGGCACAGAAACTGTTGGTCCAGTGACAACTGATGTAAAGCCATAGCCATGGCTGCCCTGTGGTTCCTTTTTTATGTGAATTTAAGGGGTCACAAAATGGGCAAAATGCAATTATGTACCTCAGGCACAAATTTTTATTGTATACCAATAAAAAGACAACAGCGGATACACCTATATTTTACTGCCCAGTAAAGAGTTAATAACTTAAATAAGTTTGGAGTTATACTCTAGACAAAAATAGCTTCAGCACCTTACCTGTGGACAAAAATGCCATAACAGGAGCACAGGCGTTCGGTACATTGCAAGTTAGAGGGGGTCAGGACATAAAGATATAATTAAGACAAGGTTACCAACTCTGCATGGGCCTTTCTAGGGGTTACTGGGTTTAACAAGCTAATTTGGATCACTCAATCATTTTTATGAATCCCTTTTTTGCCTTATGTCTCTTGGACATACTGCTCTTATGTACGAAACATGCCTTTTCTTTTGGCTTCAAACTGTTCTCGAGTAATTCACCAGACGACCCCACTTTCACGTTTGCCAGCACGATGTTGGCCAAGAAAAGAATGCTTTGTTTCACTACTGCACGCGCTCATCCAGGCGCTCTGCCATTAATCTGATATGTGTACGACGAAAAACAGCTGAAACCATTTTCATTTACCAGCTAGTACAACTACTAGTTTCTTCCTGGGTGTCGCTACAAGATTTGTTTATTTTTCGTTTTCTGTCAGATGCAAATGTCCGCCATGACACCGTTCATCGAAAACAACCGAACATATCCGAATAAAAATCGCTTGTGTATCCCTTTTCTGATTGGATAATGGAAAACAGTACTGGTTCTCGGTTTTCTGGCATTTCTGCGATAGCGGAAAACCAGCGAAATCTCGCGCCATCTGTCAAGAGCAAAAATAAAGCTCGATGACAAACGAAGACTTGCGGTTGATTTTGCTGTTTCTGATCACAACTTTTTATTGTTGGGCGAGGCTGGGAATCGGGAAAAAATGTCTATTTCAGTTTGTTTTTGTTCTCAATTTCACCGCGGAAAAAAATCTTGTTTACATTGGTTACGGAAATTTTACTGGACAGCATTCTTGGCCAATAGCAATGCCGCTCTCAATGCGTCACGTGAGAGCTCATTCGGATATCCATTAAACGGTGTCATGGCGGACACTTGCATCTGACAGAAAACGAAAAATAAACAAATCTTGTAGCGACACCCAGGAAGAAACTAGTAGTTGTACTAGCTGGTAAATGAAAATGGTTTCAGCTGTTTTTCGTCGTACACATATCAGATTAATGGCAGAGCGCCTGGATGAGCGCGTGCAGTAGTGAAACAAAGCAATCTTTTCTTGGCCAACATCGTGCTGGCAAACGTGAAAGTGGGGTCGTCTGGTGAATTACTCGAGAACAGTTTGAAGCCAAAAGAAAAGGCATGTTTCGTACATAAGAGCAGTATGTCCAAGAGACATAAGGCAAAAAAGGGATTCATAAAAATGATTGAGTGATCCAAATTAGCTTGTTAAACCCAGTAACCCCTAGAAAGGCCCATGCAGAGTTGGTAACCTTGTCTTAATTATATCTTTATGTCCTGACCCCCTCTAACTTGCAATGTACCGAACGCCTGTGAACAGGAGGAGATTGCAAACATGTTTATTTTAACTAACTCTGTCGATAATTATATCTGCAACTGCACATATAACTATACCTCCACTATAAGATGTGGCCAGTCGAATCTGTATATTGCTCTGTTGACCGTCAGATTCGACTCTATGTTTCCTTGCAGGAGATATATTGAACATAGAATCTGTACCCAGACTAGATTCATTCTCTTCAGCCTCCTGGAGAACAGCCTTATGGGAATTTGAACAACCAACCCCTATGCTGGGTACTTTTGAGAGTTTAACCGAACATAGATCTGCTGACTGTGCCTAAAAACTGGAAAATGGTCACATTATATGTGTTATTCTGTTTGGCCTGAGGGACAAAAGAGCTAAAGGGACACCCCGTTGGCCAACACTTGTTTGCTGTCCATTGACTAAAACTCTTCTTGAGAAACAACACTTCGCCAGTTGCATGTAGAATCATCTCACAAGTCTAGTCTATTCCATAACCTTGCTAGGTTGTTGGAGCATCACAGATAATTTAACAACAACCCCTTTTCACCTAGTCCTGTCTCCAGCTGCCCTAGTTGTGCTAGCAAAGTCTATCCCCATCCATTCTTTAACATTATATGCCTGCCTCGTCATCTGCATGACTCAGGACCAAATCTGGCAGCCTCTGCCCACATGCAAAATATCAGTAAGACTTTGATCCTTGTACCTTAACAAATACAATGCATCATAAGAGGATATGCAAAGACAAGACTTGACCTTGTACAGGATAACTCGCCTGATAGTGACTTGCTTATCACATAAAAAACCCGAAAGACCTTGACTTCATGGATTGGCTAGTATTTTGTAAAAACTTAAACCAGTTTCTAATATAAGTGCAAGTATAACAGTAGATGCTGCCAAGCATTATGAAAAAGTATGTCATTGGAAACCTTAACCCAATAACGAATTCTAGGTATGACCTTGACCTCAAGGTCTGAAACAGGTGGGGTGGTACTCCCATATAAAAGCAACTAAGAAGCAAATTTGACCTCACCGTAAAAACGTCAAGGTCAATCCAATAATTTGAACAATCTAAGTAGTACTTGTATACTTGATTCTACATACCAAGTTTCAAGGCTGTCTGCCTGATGGTTCTGGAGAAGAAGATTTTTAAAGATTTCTAACATATATGGGCGTGGCGGCCATGTTGGTCATGTGACCCAGACCGTTTGAACAAATTTTCTTTTCCCCATCCCCTAGAGGCTTTACATGAAATTTGGTTATAATTGGCCAAGTGGCTTTTGAGGAGATGTGTGAAATTGTCAAAATATGAGAGAGCAGGATCAAAGGTCAAAGAATGACCTTGACCTCCTGTACGCACATATTTTCATGCACTCAATCAGGTGACTGTATATACCAATTTCAGGTCAACATCCTCAAAAGTTTCCAAGAAATGTTATGTTCTAGCATTTTCCCATATAAAAGCTACAGAAAGAAAATTTGACCTTACCGTAACTACGGTCTAGGTTATACCTAGGTCATAATTTGAAAAATCTTGGTAGTACTCACGTACCAAATGCTACATACCAAGTTTCAAGACCATCGGCCTATTGGTACTGTAGAAAAAGATTTTTAAAGGCTTCTATTATGTATGAGGGTGGCGGCCATGTTGGTCATATGACCAGCACTGTTTGAACAATTTTTGTTCCCCCGTCCCTAGATGCTCTATATGAAATTTGGTTACTATCGGCCTAGCGGTTTCAGAGGAGAAGTGGTTTGAAAATATTGACGGATGGACGACTAACGGACGATGAAGCCTTACTATCCTATAAATTGCCCCGGAGCCGCTGGCTCAGGTGAGCTAAAAACCTAATTACTAGGTCCATGACCTTGACTTCAAGGTCACTGAGTAGGGTGCGGGTGGTACTTTGTAGAACCTTGGATTAATATGTAACTACAGTGCAAGTATAAAAAATTCATCAATGGATTAAAAGACATATAGGTCTTAATAAATCTTTAACCAAAACATCCAATTACGCCGACACGGTCGCTGACATGGATGCCAGGATGACAACAATAGCCCCTCATGAGCCCTTACTTCCACTTTTGATAAAATTATGACCCTTTGCATATCTCTGAAGGCAATCTCTTTTTCTGCTTTGAACCTTTAAAACCATTCATATTTCTTCATGAAATTTCAAATAAAGCATGCATAATCACATATTGTGCAGAGAAAAGGAACCATAACCCAAGATCAGATTTGACAGAGTTATAGGCATTTATTTACTTCTTATAAAGAATTTCATGTCCGTCTTACTGCTTTGAAACTGTTGAGGGCTTCTTCATGAATTTACATAAAAGTATACAGCATCATCAGACAAATAGCTCTGATCCCATTTTGACTGAATCACAGCCTCTTGTGCATTGCCTTAGTGATTGTTTTACACTTAAGGTGGTGATTTATGGTAAATGCAAAAATCTAAATACAACCATGAAAATGTAACATACCTCCCCGAAACGTTGCAAATATTTTCCTTTTGTGGTTCTCTACAGTTTAGAATACAAAAAAGTCATGCTGATGATAAAGGGTCTTTTAATATAAGGGGTAATTTGAAGTGCAAAAATCATAAAAAATACTATCATTATTGAAAATGCATTTAGGTCTGAAGGTGCTTCAATGCATTGACTTCAATGTCAGTTTAATTGTTTGTTCCATCTCTTCCTCAGATTATCAGGTTGAAAAAAGTGGCTTGTTCTCAAATGTTCAACCATGTTTTAGGTTCATGTATAATTTTAGCATCATAAAGCCAGGCATTTTGGAAGTCAAAATCGTGAACAACAACATAGAAGTTGCTGCTAAGTTTTGCGCAGATCTGTTGAATTTTCAGCAGTTTATGTTTTTTTTTTTTTTGTTTTGTTTTTTGTATTCACCAAAAATCTGTGATTATCACCATCTTAATTTAACCGACCTACGTAATGAGGATTTGGAGTTATCTGCATGGCAAAGTTCTATAGTCTTTATTGTTTCATTTCCTACTGTAAACCCCAATGGGCGTACATCATCATTGCCCTGTTCAAATGTGCTCTTGTTTTAAATCCTGACTGACCAAATCTGACTGCAAGGTCAAATCTAATGAGGATATTTGGCATTACTCTATAATATAAACTATTATAGATTTGGGGAAGATTTGGTTGGTTGATTTGATGCTTAACGTCCACGGTAAACAACTAAGGTCATGTCGGGACGGTCAGTTAACCTAACCACACTATTCCTGGGCAGGCTTAGACCTTCTAAGCGGTTAACCAGTACTAAGCGCACATACTTTCGCCAGTAACTGACAACTGCCCTTCTTGGGGAAGAAGATTTCTTTTAAAGGCTAGTCCGCAATAGGACCTAAAGTAACAGCTGAAGGGGTGGCGATGGGGCTTGTTTTAAACAATATTTTATGAGTACAAAGTATAGAATAATCAGGATTTGACTGAAAGCCCAAAGTTATGAGGACTATCTCCTGATAAAAATCAAACACTGCACAAAGGTTGAATGTACACAATAGCATAGACTTCAAATAAACACATCTTCGTCTAAACAGTCTGGCAATGAATGAAAATATTATTTAGGCAAAGACTGTTTTATGTTTGCATCAGAAGTAACCGCTTTATAATGAGCTAATGGTATTGACAAAAGAAATACAAGACCTGAGAAAGAGAGGGAGAGAGAGAAATATGATTTCCTCATCCAGTTAGTCCAAGCTGTATATGCATATAATATTCCATTTAGATCCATTGGATGCACTTTGAAAAGTAAGGGGTTAAATCTTTTGGTGTGTATTATTAAATTTTGAACTCGTGTAAAGATGTTTTCGTTTATCGCCGGTGACACCCCCGCTTTCCCGTACAATAGACCTCTCAGTGTACATTCTTTTGCCGTGTCTGCAATGTGATTCTGTGTTGTAGCAGTCTAATGAGGACTATTCTATTCTATCCCATGACCTTACTAGGTCATTGGGGCACCACACATGACTTCAAAACAGTCCATTTCCACCTCTGAGGACAGCTGAATATAAAATGGTTTGTGTTTTCTATCTCGCCATAAAGATCTAATGGACTTTCCATTACATTTCTGGCAGTAAGGTGCTCATTCAGAGAACTACATTCAAGTCGCAGTCTTGTGTGTAAAATTTGATCTAGATGAGTTCCAGCATTGTAAAACTTTGTTGTGGAGTTAAGTTTGAGTTAAAGTTAAAACAGAGTCACTCTGTCCGATATGTAAACTTTTCTAATCTCTTATGGTTGCCAGTAGAAAAGAATTAAAACATATTTTATGTTATCGGACTTTTAATGTATTCAGCCTAGTCAAGAGCCAGGTCATCTCAGCATGTATTTACAGAATAGCATCATTTTGAAATCAGCTGACCAGGCATACCATTCAACTTTTCCTTTTAAAACGTTTGCTGGGGTAATGTGATTGGAGTCAGATGTGAAATTTTAACTTGAGTGTCATTTCTTATCAAATCTTTACAACTTCTGAAAGTAAAATGATCTATTAACAGCATTTTCGATTTGATCCAGGAAACTTTCCAAAAGGGTAATATGAACCTTATTGTCATATCTGGAAAACACTCTATGTTGGCTCCTTTCTTAGTCTAAATCTTACTTTAGCAAAAGGAGTCAAACTTGTCTAAATCTTACTTTCGCACAAGGAGCCTTCCTTGTTGTAAAAAAAAATGCAGAAAGAAGTTTCCTTTTGCACCCTTACACCCCACAGTGAAGCTAAAATTACAGTTGGGGCTATACTTTATTTGATAAGAGTTACAATAGTTGATTGTTGTCATAATAGTATTTCAAATGTTTCTCCGATTCACACGTGAAACAAGGTGCCAAGTGCATTGAAAAGAACAACAGAACGCCATTGGCTGTGCCAAATTACTCAGACTAAATTGTATACCAGCTTGACAACCGTTTTTGTTCTTATCTTCTTTCTTTATATGACTGACAAATTTGGCCATTTTCGACCTCACGGAAATATACAGAACATCTATGTAAATGGAGCAGAAAAACATGAGAATGCCCTTTTTTTTACTGCTAATCTTTCCAACAGCGAGGCGTTTATTGGTTAAAGCGTTTGCCAGTACATGTAGCTAAAACTTACTATTTCATTTTGCTCATTTATATTGTGAAGAAAACCTTGCTTTTGTTTGATTTTGCAACCCTCCCTCCCCGCCACACACACACAACCACCACTTTTTGGACAGCTTGTAATCTCAGTGCCATATTTGGTATCTGTAAATTTACAATTAATGTTTTTCTAAACATTTTAAAGAAACACATAATATACTTTTTTGCCGTACAAAGAATATTTGAGATTTGTGGGGCAAATTAGCAGATTTTACCCCCTTTTGGCCCCTTAAGGAGCTATAATACAGGATCAGAGCACCCTATCAACATTTTTTATACCTGTTTACATTTTATTGCCAGTTTCTTAACCATTATATCAGTATGCAGTGCTGTTTTTCGTTATTTTGTGCATCAATTCAGACATTTCGGTCACATTTGCTCCCTTTTAACCCCTTTTTGGGACCCTTAAAAGGCATACACATATTTCTGAGGAGTTCCCCATAACGATATTTTGTATCCCTTAACATTAGGCTTATGTTTTTACGACCTTGTAAAAAGAAAATAGTCATGAGCTTTCAACTGTGCAAATAAAATTATTCACTTGAGGGCAAATTAGCATATTAAAACCCCTTTTGGAGCCCCTTTAAAGGATATAAAATAGACTCTCGGTTCTGTTCCTTTTGTTGATGATATTATTTAATGTAAGTCTGATACTTTCATAACAATTGTACATGTAATTAATGCAGCATGTCCTTGTTTGTGGGTAAAATATGTGATTTTCAACAGGGTTTTATTTTCTCATTTTTTTACACAGGATATTGGTTGTTTCCATGGTAACGGCCAGAAGGAGGCAACTTCCCAAACATGTTTCTTCAGTTCATGATAGTTGAGGCTCTTCTCTAATTTTTTGTTGTAGGCTGATATATCAGACTGACCGCGCGAAAGGACATGGAGTGCTTAAAATTGTCTTAAAATTAGGGTTTCGAAAACCTGGATACCCCACCCACCATTACAGCATGTAGCAATACTAAAGAAGTTACAAAACAATTATATTTATTCTTCCTTAAATTCACATTGACCTATATTCCTTCAACCAGTACATGTTTAGATGAAATGTAGTCTCATTTAGCCTATATTAAAGTTCAAAAAGTGCAATTTTTCATTTATTTCTTGGCCATTTTTAAGGGAAAATCTTTGGTGGTCGTTACCATGGCAACGGGCATGTAGCAGAAGGAACTAGGTATCAATTATTTGGTTTTGAGTGACAACAAACAAACTGAGAAAGTTTTATCAAAATCCATGACTATGCGTGCCGAACTTTGGTTGGTGGTTACAGAGAATTGCTATTAATTCCATAAATTGACTATTGCAGCTTTATATTTTTTGGCATATATTTTTGTTCAAGTCATGATGACTTTAACAAACTTTAACGGTTTGACAATTACGAAAACAGTTTAGAGGTATTATCGGATTTTATGATCGACAATCGATTAATCCTCGTGTAATTATAAGTATGTTAATTGTACTGTATATTGTCAACAAATTCCGATCAGCTTGCGCAAACTGATCAGACATTGTTCAGTCTTATCAGTTTGCACATATCAGAGGCTGATAAGTGTCCGCAGGTGCACAGGCTTATTATCGTAAGTACTTATATTATAGCAAAAATACAAAAAAAAAATCACAAAAATATCTTTCAATATTCCTTGCTAGCTTCACTAAAACAGTCATAAAATTAAAGTGACAAACTTGCATTATGAACAGAAATATTACTAATAAAGTTAATTTATAGCCTTGCAAGAAAAATGTTTCATAGCAATTTTTCCCATAGCGATTAATCCATACACTACCACGGTTACGAGAAAATCTTCACCATGATTTAGTTTCTTACATTATTTTTTTTCGACAGTAATATCTTAAGAGAGCAATACAGTGTATGTATCTCCGTGTCTCCTGATTATGAATGAGCAAATCTGCCAGTCAAAAATATAATTCTATGGATTCTAAGATTCTACCCTGGGATACACAAAACATATTTCGGTTTCTTTGATAAAAACGCCCCACCACACTAAAATAAATTTCAATCAAAAATGTTAGAACAAACATTAGCAATTATGATAATAATTGATAGACTGATCGAACATTACCAAAAAATATGTAATTGGTTTGCAAAGTTTTTTTTGTTTTGTTTTTTAGCTTATAAAGGGATTTTTAAAACTACAAGTAGTCGATTAACTGTCTGTTCATTTTTGATGGTCACGTGTAGGAGTTACGTGACTTCTTTCTCTTTTTTTCCTTTCTTGTGTTCATTCGTTTATTCTTTCTTTCCTTCTTTCTTTCTTAATAAGACAATATGAATATTCTTCCTTTCTTAGTTAGATCATAAAAGCACATATATAAATACATAAACAAAACACGAATACCAAGAAATGAAGTGGTAAGCCTTTGAGCAATATAGGCGGATTTGGACTTAAACTATTTGAAACTATTATGAGCGAGGTTGTTTCGAAACGCGATTTTCTGTATGTTTAGAGATCGATGGAAGAAACTTATAGTATACTTATTTTATAATGAATTACATCAATGTAAACCTTATAAAAATCTCTCAGTGGTGATAACTTATAAAAGTTTTATAGAAAATCCGATCATTTTCAAATTTTAGGCTGAACATAGCTTCTCAGGCATTTTTGACATTATTCTTATATACTTGCATGTGACTGAAGCTTCAAACTTCAAAAGCCGATGGAAGTATCAAAACATGAAGTTAATTTGTATATTTTTATACCATGTTAACGGACAAAGACTGAAGTTAATGATCATAACTTATAAAAAATTGTCGTAATATCATATATGTATTTAATTTCACATTTTATATTATATTTCTATGTAATTGCATATAACACTCGACATTATTTGAACAGGTAAGCTCTCGGATAAATCCGTAAGTCGCTATCGATAGTTTCCGCCATATTGAAGCATTAAGTTCCCTATGCTCTATCCTTCCCTGATTCGAAAACAAGTACCCATTTACTGCTGGGTTGACACAGCTTTAAGTCGCTCGCTGGCCCAACGGGGATTCGAACTCTTGACCGTCTGCATTATAGCAGAGCCAGAGTAAAAATGACATATTTAATACATGGAATGGAATGAAATGGATTGGAATTGGAATGGAGGAAAAGTCTCCTTTATTCTTTGTCCCACTTTGAAGACAAGAGATGGATGGATGGATGAATGATTTGAGATTTTACGTCCTTTTTAACAGTATTTCAGTCAAATCAGGACGATGGGACGATGATAATGAAGGGCAATGGAACCCCGTTTACGGTCGGAAAGATTCTCGCCTCAAGCGGGATTCGAACCCGGTCCGCTAGATCAGTAGGCCAGCGCTTAACCCACTTAGCTACCGGGGCTCATTTGAAGACGAGAGAGTCCATTGTAGAAATACAGGCATAAATGTGTAAAACCAGGCCCTCTTTTCAGATGCGGCCTGAGTGGTTTTCATGTACTGTGGTTACTCTGAATATTTTGGACATCGTAACCATTCCTTGCATTTGGCTTTTCTGGGATATATGTAAATAATGCAGCAGCTATTTACAACCCCGACTACCCTAGGACCAAGGATAGCGGAACTAAAGTACGGTGTTTTTATCCATCGCCGAAGGCGGAGGGATATAGTTTTGTCCATGTCCGTCCGTACTTCCGAACTTCCGTCCGCCTTTCCGTCCGTCCGTCCGTTCGGAGCCACTGGTAAGTAACCATTGAACGGAATTTCATGTATATATCACTATAAGGTGCTGATGCATGTGACTGGCTTCAGTAATGCATGAGTTATCGCCCTTGAATTGGTTTCGAAACAATTAAATGAGCCATAACTAAGTAACCAATTATCAGAATTTCATGAATGTATCACCATAAACCAGTTGTTCACCTAAAGTTGTGTTAGAATGGCATCAGTAGTGCATGAGTAATTGCCCTTGAATCAATTTAAAATCAACAAATTTACCCATAACTAATGAATCGAATTCTATGAACCTAATACTAAATAATTGAGCCGCGACACGAGAAAACCAACAAAGTGGTCATGGTGGTTGTGCGCCGAAAGCAGACTCAGATCAGACTGGGCATCCGCCCAGTCTGGTCAGAGTCTTCCCTGTCCGCATGGAGGTAGCTTAGGCCCTTAGCTACATTTTAAGCGCACTGCAAAGACTCTCATCACACTTGGCGGATGCACAGACAAATCTGAGTCTGCGCTGAGCGCACAACCACATTGTTGGTTTTCTCGTGTCGCGGCTCAATTATTATGTATTATTATAGCAGGGTGGTCCATCTTAAGTCTTGTTGGACTTGGTTAAGGTCATCTGTCGATATATACCCAATAACCTAGTTTTCAGCTCCTTCCGCTACCATTTTCACCAGGAGCTGAAGAGAAACCAAACAAGAAAAATCTTTAAAAAAGATAATCGGCGCAGATTAATGGAAGTGTGTTTTCTTATATCACGCTATGTAATCACGTGACCTAACTGTACTACGACAGATGCTGCTTTGGTAACCGTACTGCTTAATTGTAAAGAAAATGGTGGTCACGCGCTTGGTTGTGACGGTAAGCTGGCTTATTTCTTGTCTAATTATTTCAAAATTGAAATGATTTACATCGAGCAAGTGGTATCAGTGAATAATCTGCTTTGTACTTTGGCAACTAATCTGTGAATACGGTATTTAAGCGACAATCTGAAGAAATCTGCATCGGTCATGTGCTTCAGTTTGTTTTCATCTCAAATATTTGTGTTTTCTCTCGATTTATTATGATATTTTTGAATGATCACATATGTATTACAAATCATTTATACTGATGTTTTGTAAAAATACGGTAATTTATTACGTGAAAAGAACAGGGGGCCATTTTGCATGTTTTGTTTAATATACTGCTTTTTGTTGTGATGAACTGCTTTTTAGGTATTATATTCCATCAACTGTACTGCTTTTCGTAAAACGATGTATCACAGTTTAGGACTTCAGACTACCGTATCGGCCTGAAAATTAAAAAAAAAAGGTCAAAGTAGAGTCAAACCTGTCTAAAGGGGTCACCAAAATGAAAATTGGTTTCTTAAAACAAGTGACTCCTTAACACAGGTTCATTTGCACTGTAGTTTGGTTCAAGAGACCAAGATAAGGTGGCTGCTAAATACAGGTGCCCCCTTAATGGAGGTGACAATATAAGCAACTTTGACTGTAACAGCGATTCGCCTCGACTTGAGACTTAAAGTATGGTTAAAGATGTCTATGCTGTACTTCCTTTACACTGCTCTTCCTAATGAGCCATCGTTGCTTTATTTAAGTACTTCTTATAATGGCAGAACTGTGTGAATATTGCAGCCTATTAGTATTTTGTATGCTAGGTCTCATATCTTATATTGACCCCTACTCCCTTTGACAGTGTCCCGCCCTTTATACAATGTTGCTTCACTATCCAGATTTGCCCTTAAATAAGCTAAAATGTTAATCAGCAAGACAAAAAAGGGAAAACACCACTTTCCCAGCAAGTTTTGACACTTACAGGAACACATGCACTAACACATGCATCATCGCATGTCACCCTATACTAGTACACTTACAGCAATACTTAGGACTGCAATCTGTAAATTTTAGGTATTTTGCAGTTTATTCTGTTTTATTTGAATAACTTTTGGTCATTCTGTAGTCGCAGTAACAGACTCGTGGAAACTAAAAATGCAGTTCAGCCGGATTTGTTTCGTGCTAGGAAAGCAGTTTACTTTTTCCTACGCAAAATCCTATTTTTCTCATAGAATATTAATCTAGTCAAGCTAAACTCTATTTAATTTGGAAAATGCACTTTCTGTCGCACCATAGGCAGGCTTTTCTCTGTCTTTTTCGTTGTATTTCTAGGTAAAAAATATTTTTCGTACAACAATCGTGGTAAACGACTAACTCAAACCCGTTAAATTGCGATATTCTCAATTCTTTTCCATCCATTCAAAATGACACCTCTGCTGCAAGAACCAACATATATGATGTAATTATTTGTGCAAGAACTTTCACCTTTCTGGCTACAAAAGAAGAGGAATTCTTCAAAATACTCACATGGTGCAAACGCCGTTCTGCGGAAGTCGTCCCAATTAAGCAGTACGATTACCAAAGCAGCATCTGTCGTAGTACAGTTAGGTCACATGCCCAGCTAACAAGAAACGTTTTCGCAACGTTTGTGTTTGGTTGTATGAAGGTTTGTTTGAGACGAACGTTTAAGCCCCTATCTCACTGGGATGCGACAGTTTGCGACTGATTGCGAATTGCATTCGCGGATGAGTCTCAAAACTGTCTTGAAACGTTCGCGGGGATTCGCAATATCCTCGCGTGAGTCGCAAACTGGCGCAAACGGTTCGCATTGTCGCACAAAAAAGTTTTACATGTAAAACTTTTTTATGCGACAAAATTTCTCGCAATATAGTCGTAACATAGTCCCAAAGTCATGGCGGGTGTCGCGAACACGTCGCGGATCCATCGCAATTTAGTTTCCGGCGAGTCGCAATGACCGTGAACACGAACAATTTGCGAAATAAATAAGACTATACTGCGAACAAATTGCGACATAAATAAGACACTTCCGCGACTAAATTGCGAGCAAATAAAACTGAGTAACTTTCGCGCGAACGTCGGGAGACATTCGTACGAATATCTTACGACTATCGTGCGAGTGTCTTAAATGACTCGCAATGTCGCAAAAGTGTCGTGAATGGTTCATATTTTCGTCCCACGTGACTCGGACAATTATGTTTTTCGCAAACAGTTTGTACTCATTCAGTTCCAACATGGGCATCATGCCAGCAAAGGTCAGAAAAGGGCGAGGTAGGGGTAGGGCTGCCACTGCACCCGCCCATCAAACCACTACACAGGGAGCGAAAACAGTCCCAGCTCCTGTTCCCTCCGACGACGAGAGCTCGGGAGCTCCCACGGTTTCTCTGACGGGTGAAACAAGGAAGAAAAAGAAGCTGGGCATTGAGAGTGAGACCCAGTACCCACGGAAGGATGCCCACCAGAATGTACTGGCTGAGTTCTGGCTGAACACCCCATATTTTATGATAAAACACTATATCCATCTTTCTGACGTCTGATGATTAAAAAATTGCTGGAATGTCAATAGGTTCTCATTTTCTCGCAAAATCATCGTACGACTGTTGCACGACCTTCGCACGACAGTCGTGCGACGTTCGCGAGAGTATCGTGACACAGTCGCACGAGAGAAATAATCGCAATTTTATTGTGCGAACGTCGCACGAGTGTCTCACGAACGTCGCGCGACTGTCGCGCGACGTGTGTGCGAACTCCAGGCGAATTTGGGCAAGATTCGTGAGATAATCGTACGACATTCGTGCGACATTCGCGCGACACTCGCATGTATGTCGTAATCACCATTTCAGTGAGACCCAAATATGAAAAATGTCGCAAAGTCGCGGATTTTATCGCAAATCTTTGTCTCAAACTAGTCGCCAGTTGTCGCATCCCAGTGAGATACTAGCTTTAGTAAACGTTATTTCAACGTTTGAACATGTTCCACGCTCTATGGTATAGATGCAGTCAACGTTTTATGAACGTTGCTCCAACGTTATATTTTTCCGTCCTAATAATCGTATCCCATTGGCGATATCATGAATATGTGATGTAATGTGTGGGCCACATTTCATGCCATTTTGATGACTATTGCATAATTAATGCCCCTTTTTATTTTGAAATGTGTATTTCCTTGATTTCGATGGGTACCAACTTATTCCAAATAAGCTGCAAGAGCCTTCTTAATTATGCAAATATAGGTAATCTAAAGGTGTCTGGTTAAGATAACAAAAGTCTTGAAAGAGACAGAGAGGGGAAAGGACAGCTCTTATCCGTGATTTTATTTGAATACGATCTCTCTGGACACAACGTTTTCGTAACGTTTTTTAAACGTTGGCTAAATCTTTTAGAGCACGTGGCTAAATCCTTTAGAGCACGTGGTAGATATTCACCACAGTTTCGTATTTCAAAACTTTCTCAATTCCAAATTGAATTTTAATTAATCGAATTTAATTACTAAGATAAATCAAGTGTGTTTAATGATGCTTATTTTAACGCAAGCGTACCAAGAAAATCTACTTTTGAAGCCGAAATTAATAATACAAAACAACCGACTTCCTTCTTTCCAAATTTCAAATTTTGAAATTGGAATTCAAATCAGGTACACAATTAGCTATTTTATGCGAGTATTCTTTCCAGTAGCATGTACTCTAATGTAGGTTATGAATAAGCTTATTTCCCGATCGACCTGCTTGCTTATAAGGTAATTTTAGCTGCAACGCCGATTTTAAAGTTTTCATCTTATATTATTTAATATTGTCACACATTTCCGCGACCCTTTGTTGCGTGCATGCCAGCATTCCAAAACACGGGATACAGAGGATCCTCATCATCAGAAGTTCCACTCATTTTCTTTTCTTCATTTTCAAAAAGATCTGAAAATTAAAATTGTTTATTGCCAGCTATATAATTAATTAAAGTTAATAACTAAGATTTAGACTGAAGAAACGTTTTCTAAACCTTTCTGCAACGTTGCTGCAAAACTTATTACTAATGGAGAAACGTTTATCACATACTTTTACTAATATTGCCCTTGATACGAGATATTTGGCTAAACCAATATAGCCCTGTCAGAAAGCGCTGTCCAGCCCTGTAGTCCAAAGACCACGTGTAGGGCCGAGATCACATCACGTGTATGGCGAGACAGAAATTTCATGCACAGTGGATAAGGATATCCGCGTGTTTCCCCTGTACCTACAAATCTTATCTCACCCATGTTATCTCACCCAGGGCCGGATAAAAATCACAAGCATTCAATGCACAGGTTTTGTAATGGAAGTCACGTTTATGCGTCAAGTGACGTTGGCTTTTTACATGATGACGTAACGAAGACGACAGAAATGACGTCAGTTTATGCACGCCAGACGTTGACATAAAGAACCGAATGGCGATCGTTGAAAGCGGTGCCTTCTTTCAAAAGCAAATAGAAACTTCTCAAGCAATAAAATTAGGCATTTTAACAAGTTCTAAAGTTAAAACAAAACGTGATGTGCAAGAAAAAGTATCTGTCATGGATGGGTGTGAGGTGCGGATAGAAAAATCCGTCACTCGGGGTTACTGTTCGGCATCACTCGGCATGCTTCGTGATGCCGATCAGTGACCCTCGTGACAGATTTTTCTACCCACACCTCACACCCATGAAAGATACTTATAATCTCAGCCGTCATATCAGCCCTCAAATTTGGAGCTAACTTCAAGTGTTGTCGCTGACGTCATCAAAACAACTCAGCGGGCCAAAGGACTTCTGCCGCCCTGTTTTATTGCCGCACGTCGACTGGTTGGAAGTGGACACACAGAGGCTGTGTAGCTTTTTCTACTTCCAGAAAATCATTCTCGGTAAGTTTTATTTTGTAATTTGAGCCATATACGATTAAAATACCTAACGATTGTGCTGTGTTTTCTTGATTTTATACTCAGTTGTTTTTCCAGCTGAAAGAAAAATGGCGCTTACCAACCATGATCTTCCGACTTGATCATCTCCATGTTATTTCATCCTATAAAAAGGGGTGGACGGGTGGTGCGATGGTGCTGCGTGTAACTTCCAGCGCCGGGGCGTCCTACTGATTTGGATGATAGTAGGGCAAGGGCCTACTGTACTTGCTGTAGGTGCGGGTGGGGTTGTTTGGACATATTTTCTCTCGTCTAACATTCCTCTCTTCTTTCTCCCTCTGTCTGGGAGACGGCCCGATATAGACTGAAATACTGTCTCAAAGGGCCGTTAAACCCAAAACAATCAATCAGTCAATCAATGAATCAATCAATCAATCAATCAATCAATCATCCAATAAAAAAGAGAAAACAGACATATTTTATTGGAAGAAAATATGCACTTTTTCTTACAAAAGTTTAATTCTATAAAAAAAAAAAGTATTTGATAAAAAGAGCATTACACAGTTGTTTTGATCCCAGCCCTGATCTCAGCCCGAGTTGACGGTATCAGCCCTCGCCCTTCGGGCTCGGGCCGATACAGTCAACTCGGGCTGAGATTCGGGCTCGGGCCGATACCGTCAACTCGGGCTGTGATCAGGGCTGGGATCAAAACAACCGGGTAATAATCTCTATTTCTTACCTACGAGACAAAGTTTGTTCTATTTTTAGTGGTGCTGGAAAATTCTATCTTGCCCATGGGCTGGGACTCCTCACACGCGCTTGAATTCCGTGTATCACTATTCGCTCAATGAAATGCGATAAGCCCGGCTCGGCGATTCTACATTTTTAAAGCATTGAATTTCCTCAATAAAATCCCAAGAAAGAAATTCATTCTTTATAATTCCATCATTATCTATTTCTATGTCTTAACGTCGACAAAAAATCCGAAATAGGCAATGTTTCACACAAACGATGTTGAGGGTGTCGTCATTTTGAAGACGTTACCAACTGACGTTTGAAATAACGTTGACGTTACGTCACAATTAGCGTCATACATGCGCTTGCTGTAGTCGTCACAATACAAATTTTGTTCTTTATCATGAATTTCAATTAGAAATTCCCAAAATGCAGATTTGTCAAAGATTAAGTCGGAAGAGAAAACGCTGTTAAGCAGTTATTACTTGTTTGTTCACACCAGGAGCCATGTGGCTGGCACGGTTGTACTACTTACAGTTGTACACGTTCGCATGAAATAATAGTTCTCCGTTCATTTTGAAATAATTATTATCGCGGGTAAGAAAAATGATAATAAAATGAAGTCAGGATGCGAAGACATCTTTTCGTTTTAAAGCTGGCACTGCAAACCTTCGACAATCTAACGGCGCACGCTGAAACCAGTCGGCGCCGCGACCTATCAAAAGAAACCATCCAAATAAGTCTACATGAAACCTCAAATCAAAATGTTTTTTATAATCAAAACACAACGTTTAGCTAACGTTGCAACAACGTTTTTGCAACGTTTTATGAAAACGTTTAGCTAACGTTGCAAACAACGTTTTTTGCAACGTTTTATGAAAACGTTTAGAAATCCCAAATAAAACCATCCAAAAAACCCTGCATAAAACCAAAAATCAAAACGTTTTCACAACCAAAATATATCGTTGCACAAACGTTGCAACAACGTTATTTTGTTAGCTGGATGATTACATAGCGTGTATATGATTTGACAATAACTTTCGTCAATAAGTAAGCTATGTCGGTAGGCACCCACAACCGTAATTTTGACACTGGGTAGCGACAAAGACCTATCTCAAATTAGGAATTCCAAAATGGACCGCGGTCAATCTTGAAATTTACCTGATTTCAAAATAGTTATCAACATGTTGCACTGTTTGTTTGTGTATGTGTGTATTAAACCAAAAGTAGAAGTTTTGAATATCTGCGTCTGTTTTCGATAACATTTCTATTGTAAAATATAAGACAGAGTGCTAGTATTCATAGTGCAGCACGACGAGAAAAAAAAACGAAGATTAAATATTCATTGACCTTTGATGTTATTGGCTAAGTTTTGACATACGCGTTATATGACCAATGAAATCTTGTGAAATGTGGAACAATATCGAAACGAGCTCTAGGCTGCGCCTCGAAAAAATAAAATAGAGCATTTGGAAAGACGTCCGGAATTATGTATCCGAACATCGACCTCGCTGGGGGAACTTCGATAATTTTACCCCGCTCGGGATATTTTGTCAAAAGAGCACACGCCTTCCTCTCAGTACATTGTGTCTTAACGAGAACCGTTCCGACCCATCATTCGGAATAGCCATACACATGCATGGTAAAGCAACGAGTTGGAAAACTGAGAATTGCTTATTGTCAACCAGTGTTAAAATATCCTTATCGCATCCACTATTAGACCACAGTCACTAGAACTTGTCTGAATTGTTTTCCTTGAGATTGTGATATGTCTAAACGAAATTCGTTCCGATCTGTTGACTGTATGGCTGCAAAGGGGACGCCGGGCCGGGTAGCGCAATCGGTAGGGCACCTGACTCGTAAGTCAGAGGTCCTGGGTTCGAATCCCGGTCTGGCCACATACTTTCGTTTCTCCTTCCGCTGATTCAAGAAGGGCAGTTGTCAGTTACGGGCGAAAGTATGTGCACTTAGTACTGGTTAACCGCTTAGGAGGTCTAAGCCTGCCCAGGAATAGTGGGGTTAGGTTAACTGACCGTCCCGACATGACCTTAGTTGTTTACCGTGGACGTTAAGCATCAAATCAACCAACCAAAAAAGCAAAAGGGACTTAAAGCTAAAAATAGCCAGACTAATGCAAGGGATAATACAGAATCGGTATTGGCAGAAATAGGGTTTCATAGTCTCCAAACCCCCCCCCCCCCCCCCCCCCCACAAATACATACCACCACCTTCCATCCTGGCCCCACCCCCATAAGGGGATAACCTCCAACTATAGGTAGTCATGTTTGTTATCAAATCGAAGGTAGTCACGAAAACATTGACATTTGATGACTTACACGGGAAATATCCAATTTCCAAAGTGGGGCTCGTCTAAAGCCCCTAATGTGGTCATCAGGGGTCAGCCTCTATTACAGCCATCTTTGGAATCGAATCGAAGAATTTTACGAGATGACTTACACGATACACCGCCTCAGTTAATCCCAACTTCTCTCCAAACAGGGATGATTACAGCCTCAAAGTGCAGCCATGTTTGGAATGAAATAAAAGATTTGGAAAAGAATTCTAAAAATTAATGCATTAAAAGTGCTGATCCCACTGCTAAAGGGATCAGGCTCCGAGGTTATAAAACTTGAGTACATTCTCAAACTCAAAATAAAACACACTAATTGGCTGCTTCCGAGCACATGCTTGGAAGCAGCCAATCAGTGTGCTTTATTTTCAGTTTGCTCGAAAGCAGACAATCAGTGTGCTTTATTTTGAGTCTGAGATTATGCTCAAGTTTTTAACCTCGAACCCAGTATAAGACAGCCTACAAAAACGGTCATATAGAGTAAATTGCTGGTCTTGCTAATACTTAAACACAGGGACACCAGACCTAAATGGGCACGCAACGTTGGATCAACATTGAATCAATGTTGATTCATTATTGCGTGCATGCTGGGCTCATACCGCTACACCACTCCAGGAGAGCTACAGTTCCGTATCAGAACTCTTGTAAAGTTTTCTTTTCATAATGAAAAGTCTTTTAGTACACATGCTTAAGATGAAGCAAACATTTGCTGGTAGTGTGCGATATTTCCCAAATAAAATGAACGTAAACCTTATTTTTTACACAAAGGGTCTAATTTCCCCACCCAGTTTTCAGTTGTGTAGCCGCAGATTTGCACCATCTTCCCACCTACTCAGAGATAATAAACGAAAAGTGGCTTCCTGAGGCACGAGGAATCATAAAATCCTTGACAATATATCCAGACCCGGATACCATTATGATTTAGACAGTTGGTCGAATACCATTCCATATCTGAAACAAACACAACAACTAAACTTAATCTCAAATGTCACATGAATCTGGTATTGCAACAGATCATACTCAAAGCAAAATGTACCGTCGCAGAAACACTCGCCAGCATTCTGTTAAGCACCAGTGACGAATATAACATAATTTGCAAACAGTATAGATCCTGATGAGCCGCATCATTTTGCCCTCTAAGTCTTTGAATTCTCAATATGAAATGTCTTGGACAAGGCATTTTTTTTTTACTTTTTGCAGACGTAAATTTTGTCGTCTACTTTTTGGTGCTTAAAGAGTTACAAGCTGAAAATTAAATTGTGTTTACCCACTCTTTTTATGACTGCTTCTCAAAATGGTGTTTGAAGAAGAGCAGTAAGTGAACTTGGACTCCCACCAACAACTAGGTCCTACGGAGAAAGGACCTTGGTTTAAGATCTTGCGACCCCTGGATTGATAGTCCAGCGTTTTATCTGATCATACAAAACTTGAAAATACATCAAAAGCTTAGCTTGGCTGACACGAAGATTTGAAATTTGGTCCTGATCCCCATGTCTAACATGAATTGTAAGCAGATCACGTATATTTATGCATCGACACTTATCTTTTCAGACGGATTTCATGTTGTTGTTTTTTTGGGGGGGTACACGACATTTCGTCTAAACCCATTTCGTCGAATAGGCACTTCGTCTAATACGACAATTTGTCTAAAACAACCGGTCTGGTACGACATTTCGTCGAAAAAAAAATAAAGATTTTAGACGAAATGTCGCACCTTTGTTATTGTTCGTCTTTTTCGATTTTTTCACTTTTTTCCTCCACTATTTAGACGATCTGCCTGTTTTCCGCCATATTGATTTCATATGGAGTTTTGCCTTCGATTTTACCACCATCACGTCTGATTAATCAAGCACTACAGGATGAGGGCACCGGTGATAGTGCTGGTTATCTACCTAGGCTTGCAACTGTAACGGTATTTTTTCAGAAGCGTCAACTTGGTTACTTATTCCCTATTCCCGATTCTAATAACCCATAAAGATATCGGTACTTTTACGTTGCGACATTAAATACTCTTGGAATATTAATCTCTTCTCTAGTCTGTAGCTGTCTGTCTGAGTACATCTCTACTCAGTCAGGTTGTTTGTCCGTCTGTCTGTTCGCGTGTATTTGCTTTCGCATATGAAAAGGGTATATATGTTCACTTCGAATTCTATTAAGCATCGCCCCAAAAACTTCATGGAGATTATACTTTTGTTTTGTTGTGCCTGTCCACGCGTTCCTTCATTATTTTGTCCGTCGTTGCGTCTGCCTGTCCTGGAGGTATCCTGTCCTTTTTGTCTTTTGTCTGTACAGCTATAGCAAAGCAGGTGTGTAAGTTAACTAAGGCTTTGGGAGGAACATATTGGTGCAATTACTATAATACTATAACAGGCTGTCGTTGTTGTACATCGATGCGATCTTTTATCTGTCCGTATGTGTATGTCTGTTTGTCCGTCTGATTTTGTTTGCATATACATGAATGTATATACAAACAGCATTAAAACGTATAGGATGTATTGTTTTTACCCATTTGGAAAGGTTTTCATGGTCCTGAGAAGCAAACAGGAAGTAACAGAAGTTGTCTCCCTTTGAAAAATAGTGGCGAAAAACATGGAACAGTTACCCGTGCAACTTATGGAAATACTGCTGTGTCCGTCTAGGTATGTATCCGTGTAACCGTCCGTCCGGTTTTGTTTGCATTTATGCATATCCAATTAGCAGTAGCTAGTAGATACAACCTTTTGAATGCAAAAATACACATATATGGAACATATGATAAAAATATTTCAAAGGCCTCATTGCTCTATCAGCGTGAAAAATTTAATCATGAGGCGCCACTGCAAGCTTCTCAGTATCGTTTCATCAGTATAAATGACCGTGATTAGCCAGCTTTAAACAAATAAAACATCTTAAAGCTTGAGTTTCACATAAAAAGGGTTTGAAAACTTATTTGGGTCATTTTAGGTGGCAACTAAAATGACCTACTTTCGATTTCATTAAGTTGAATATAATGGTAAAAATACAACGTACAGGCGTGGAGTCTCAATCACTATCCCGCCTATGTTTATATAGCTTTGCTAGACGGGAAACCAGAACAAGAAATTTTAATTTGTGGAGCGATTTGTTATTTTTCAAAAACCAATTTTCTATTATTTTTGTTATATGAATCAATATAAGCATATCAACCCACATTTTATTACCAAACGTGAAGGTTGAACCGCTTTTTACAATAATTTGAGTTTAGACGTTTTCACCACTAGTAGGACTATGAAGACTTTAAGGAATTTCGCTGAGCCAATTTTGAAAAATAAAATAAAAGTTTTCTTCCATATTAAATGAATTAAAACAATGTTGACGAATTCACCCTAACTTTATACGTGAAAGGGAGTTTTGAATGATACAATCTTTTGCATGCAAAAAACACGTATATAGAACATATGATATGAACATTTTAAGGAATTTCACTGAGCCAATTTTGAAAAAAATATGATTCTTTTTCCGTATTAATTTAAGTCAAACAATGTTGGCGATTTCACCGTAACTTTATAAGTGAGGGAGAGTTTTGAATGATACAATCTTTTGCATGCAAAAAGACACATATATAGAGCATATGATATGAACATCTTAAGAAATTCCACAAAGCCAATTTTGAAAAAAAAAATATTACAATTTTTCTTCCATATGAAATGAAGTGAAACAATGTTGACAATTTTCACCCTAAATTTATAAGTGAGATGGAGTTTTGAATGATACAATCTTTTGCATGCATAAAGACACATATATGGAGCATATGATATGAACATTTTAAGGAATTTCACTGAGACAGTTTTGAAAAAAAAAACTATTAAAAGTTTTCTCCCATATGAAATGAAGTGAAAGAATGTTGACGATTTCACCGTAATTTAATAAGTGAGAGGGAGTTTTGAATGATACAATCTTTCGCATGCTTAAAGATACATATACGGAGCATATGATATGAACATTTTAAGGAATTTCACTGAGCCAATTTTGAGAAAAAATTATGAAATTTTCTTCCGTATTAATTTACGTCAAACAATGTTGACGATTTCACCGAAACTTTATAAGTGAGAGGGAGTTTTGAATGATACAATCTTTTGCAAGCATAAAGACATATATATGGAGCATATGATATGAACATTTTAAGGAATTTCACTCGGCCAAATTTGAAAAAAAAAGTTTTCTTCCATATGAAATGAAATGAAAGCATGTTGACGATTTCACCCTATATTTATAAGTGAGAGTTAGTTTTGAATGATACAATCTTTTGCATGCGTAAAGACACATATATAGAGTTTTAGAAAAAAAATATGAAATTTGCTCCCGTATTAATTTAAGTCAAACAATGCTGACGATTTCACCGTTACTTTATAAGTGAGAGGGAGTTTTGAATGATACAATCTTTTGCAAGCATTAAGACATATATATGGAGCATATGAAATGAATATTTTAAGGAATTTCACTGAGCCAATTTCGAAAAAACAAATATTAAAAGTTTTCTTCCATATGCAATGAAATGAACGAATGTTGACGATTTCACCCTAAATTTATAAGTGAGAGGTAGTTTTGAATGATACAATCTTTTGCATGCATAAAGACACATATAAAAGGGATATGATATGAACATTTTAAAGAATTTCACTGAGCCAATTTTGAAAAAAAATATATTAGAACTTTTCTTCCATATGAAATGAAGTGAAAGAATGTTGATGATTTCACCCTAAATATATAGGTATAGGGGGTTTTGAATGATACAATCTTTTGCATGCATGAAGACACATATATGGAGCATATGATATGAACATTTTAAGGAAAAAATAATATTAAAAGTTTTCTCCCATATGAAATGAAGTGAAATAATGTTGATGATTTCACCCAAAATATATAAGTGAGAGGGAGTTTTGAATGATACAATCTTTTGCAAGCATAAAGACACATATATGGAGCATATGATATGAACATTTTAAGAAATTTCACATAGCCAAATTAAAAAAAAAATATTAAAAGTTTTCTTCCATATGAAATGAAGTGAAAGAACGTTGACGATTTCACCGTAATTTTAAAGGTGAGAGGGAGTTTCGAATGATACAATCTTTTGCATGCGTAAAGACGCATATACGGAGCATATGATATGAACATTTTAAGGAATTTCACTGAGCCAATTTTGAAAAAAACATATGAAATTTTCTTCCATATTGATTAACGTTAAACAATGTTGACGATTTCACCGAAACATTATAAGTGAGAGGGAGTTTTGAATGATACAATCTTTTGCATGCATAAAGACATATATATGGACCATATTATATGAACATTTTAAGGAATTACACTGAGCCAATTTTGAGAAAAAAAAAGTTTTCTTCCATATGAAATGAAATGAAGGAATGTTGACGATTTCACCCTAAATTTATAAGTGAGAGGTAGTTTTGAATGATACAATCTTTTGCATGCATAAAGACATATACATATAGCATATGATATGAACATTTTAAAGAATTTCACTGAGCCAGTTTTGAAAAAAAAAAATTCTTCCATATGAAATGGAGTGAAAGAATGTTGAAGATTTCACCCTAAATTTATACGTGAGAGGGAATTTTGAGTGATACAATCTTTTGCATGCAGAAAGTCACATATATTGAGCATATTATTTGAACATATTAAGGAATTTCACTGACTCAATTTTGAAAAAAATATATTAAAACTTTTCTTCCATATGAAATGAAGTGAAAGAATGTTGACGATTTAACCCTCAATTTATAAGTGAGAGGGAGTTTTGAATGATAAAATCTTTTGCATGTATAAAGACACATATATGGAGCATATTATATGAACATTTTAAGGAATTTCACTGAGCCAAACTTGAAAAAAAAATAAAAACTTTTCTGCCATATAAAATGAAGTGAAAGAATGTTGACGATTTCACCGTAATTTTATAAATTGACAGGGAGTTTTGAATGATACAATCTTTTGCCTGCGTAAAGACACATATAAGGAGCATATGATAGGAATATATATATATATCTGGAGCATATGATATGAATTTTTAAGGAATTTCACTGAGCCAATTTTGATAAAAAAATATTAAAAGTTTTCTTCCATACGATATGAAATGAATGAATGTTGACGATTTTACCCTAATTTTATAAGTGAGATGGAGTTTTGATTGATACTATCTTTTGACTGCATGAAGACACTTATATGGAGCATATAATATGAACAAATTAAGGAACTTCACTGAGCCAACTTTGAAGAAAATATATTAAAAGTTTTCTTCCATATGAAATAAGGTGAAACAATGTTAAGGATTCCACTCTAACTTTATAAGTGAGAGGGGGTTTTGAATGATACAATCTTTTGCATGCATAAAGACAAATATTTTTTTGTCAAAATTGGCTCAGTGAAATTCCTTAAAATGTTCATAAAATATGCTCCATATATGTGTCTTTATGCATGCAAAAGATTGTATCATTCAATACTACCTCTCACTTATAAATTTAGTGGGAAATCATCAACGTTCTTTCACTTCATTTCATATGGAAGAAAACTTTAAATATTTTTTTTTCAGTGAAATTCTTTAAGAGGTTTATATCATATATATATATATATATATATATATATATATATATATATATATATATATATATGCATGCAAAAGATGGTATCATTCAAAACTCCCTCTCACTTATAAAGTTACGGTGAATTCGTCAACATTGTTTGACGTAAATTAATATGGAAGAAAATTTCATATTTTATTTTCTCAAAATTGGCTAAGTGAAATTCCTTAAAATGCTCACATAATATGCTCCATATATGTGTCTTCATGCATGCAAAAGATAGTATCATTCAAAACTCCCTCTCACTCATAAAATTACGGTGAAATCGTCAACATTGTCTCACTTCATTTCATATGGGACAAAACTTTTAATTTTTTTTTTAAATTGGCACAGTGAAATTCCTTAAAATGTTCATATAATATGCCCCGTATATGTGTCTTCATGCATGCAAAAGTATCATTCAAAACTCCCTCTACCTATATATCTTGGGTTAAATCATCAACATTCTTTGACTTCATTTCATATGGAAGAAAATGTCATATTTGTTTTCAAATTTAGCTCCAGGAAATTCTTTAAAATGTTCATATTATATGCTCTATATATGTGTCTTTATGCATGCAAAAGATTGTATGATTCAAAACTACCTCTCACTTATTAAGTTAGGGAGCAATCGTCAACATTCGTTCATTTCATTTCATATGGAAGAAAACTTTTAATATTTTTTTTCGAAATCGGCTCAGTGAAATTCCTTAAAATGTTCATATCATATGCTCCATATATGTGTCTTTATGCTTGCAAAAGATCGTATCATTCAAAACTACCTTTCACTTATAAATTTAGGATGAAATCGTCAACATTCGTTCATTTCATTTCATATGGAAGAAAACTTTTAATATTTTTTTCAAAATTGGCTAATTGAAATTCTTTAAAACGTTCATATCATATGCTCTATGTATGTGTCTTTATGCATGCAAAAGATTGTATCATTCAAAACTACCTCTCACTTATAAAGTTAGGGTGCAATCGTCATCATTCGTTCATTTCATTTCATATGGAAGAAAACTTTTAATATTTTTGTTCTCAAAATTGGCTCAGTGAAATTCCTTAAAATCATGTTCATATCATATGCTCCATATATGTGTCTTTATGCTTGCAAAAGATTGTAGCATTCAAAACTCCCTTTCACTTATAAAGTTACGGTAAAATCGTCAATATTGTTTGACGTTAATTAATATGGAAGAAAATTTCATATTTTTTTTTTCAAAATTGGCCCACTGAAATTCCTTAAAATGTTCTTATCATATGCCCCGTATATGTGTCTTTACGCATGCAACAGATTGTATCATTCATAACTCCCTCTCACTTATAAAATTACGGTGAAATCGTCAACATTCTTTCTCTTCATTCCATATGGGAGAAAACATTTCATATTTTTTCTCAAAATTGGCTCTGTGAAATTCCTTAAAATGTTCATATAATATGCTCCATATATGTGTCTTCATGCATGCAAAAGATTGTATCATTCAAAACACCCTCTCACTTATAAAGTTACTTTTAATTATTTTTTTCAACATTTGCTCAGTGAAATTCATTCCTTGAAATGTTCATATCATATGTTCCAAATATGTGTCTTTCTGCATGCAAAAGGTTGTATCTACTAGCTACTGCTAATTGGATATGCATAAATGCAAACAAAACCGGACGGACGGTTACACGGATACATACCTTGACGGACACAGCAGTATTTCCATAAGGTGCACGGGTAAGTGTTCCATGTTTTTCGCCACTATTTTTTTTAAAGGGAGACAACTTCTGTTACTTCCTGTTTGCTTCTCAGGACCACGAAACCCCTTCCAAATGGGTAACAACAATACATCCTATACATTTTGCTGCTGTTTGTATATACATGCATGTACATGCAAACAAAATCAGACGGACAAACAGACATACACATACGGACAGATAAAAGATCGCATCGATGTACAACAACGACAGCCTGTTATATACACATTATTATAATAGTAACTTGATCTGGCGTACTGTATCACGTCGAGTGGATGAGCTCATCTACGAGACGTGATACAGTACGCCAGATCAAGTTACTATTATAATAATTTGTTTATTATATACCATAGAGAGCAGCCAGCCATTCATATTTGCCAGCGCTAATGCATCGACACGGATTCGAACCTGCACGGCAGAGGTATGTAGCTAGTCGTGAGACAAACGCTACCGACTGAGCTATCGAGGCGCGCCATTTTTTACGTGTTTGTTGACGTTACGTCATTAGTCTTGTTTCTCTGGTTCTCGTTTCTACGATGCACTCTACAAAATGACGTGCCTGAAAATGGAACTCAGACATAGCCTCGTTTTAAAGGATAGTGATACGGATTCAGAAAACGTCAGTTTGATACGGCGTTCTGTATCAGATGACCAGAAAACAGGCAGTTCAAAGGGTGTATCATTGATAGGTATATAATAAAGTATTATAGCAATTGCACCAATATGTTCCTCCCAATGCCTTAGTTAACTTACACACCTGCTTTGCTATAACTGTACAGACAAAAGACAAAAAGGACAGGATACCTCCAGGACAGGCAGACGCAAGGACGGACAAAATAATGAAGGAACGCATGGACAGGCACAACAAAACAAAAGTATAATCTCCATGAAGTTTTTGGGGCGATGCTTGATAGAATTCGAAGTGAACAGATATACCCTTTCCATATGCGAAAGCAAATACATGCGAACAGACAGACGGACAAACAACCTTACTGAGTAGAGATGTACTCAGACAGACAACTACAGACTAGAGAAAAGATTAATATTCCAAGAGTATTTAATGTCGCAATGTAAAAGTACCGATATCTTTATGGGTTATTAGAATCGGGAATAGGGAATAGGGAATAAGTAACCAACTTGACGCTCCTATTTTTTTCTTGATACTGGTGTTAACTGAGCTTGCCTATGTTTACTTATGACCCCAAAACAGCTTGCAAATATCTCCAACGCTTAAGGCCCCTTCTTTTCTTTCTGCTTCTAGCGTCGGATACAGCGAGAACGTAGGAAACACCTGCCAGAGCTTCCTAAGTCACTTGATGACGTAAATTTGTCTGATTATACGACTGGAAAGGGGGGAAACTTTGTATTGGCCTACACAACCATAGAAATTTCATGTCACTGGCAAATAAAGACAAGTCGGCTTCTTTAAAAAGAATCCCATAGAAAGGTCTGCTGCAGTGTCTTATACTTGGTAATTTTTTGTGCCATTTATGTGTAAATTATACCCCCGCTTTGAAAGAGTTGGGGCGTAACACTTTTTCGTTAAAGATATTTCAGCAACCGTTTCAGATAGAAATTCATGTTTGGTATACAGGTCTGAAGACCTTTCCAATCAGCCTTCGTAGATCGTTTGTCTTTCCTAAGGTTGCCATTCACAGTTTCGCATTTGTGGCAGTGGTCAAAAATGCTAATATTTGGGGGTAGGCTTGTATCTTGGGCTATAAAATCTTTTTGCCTCCTTATATGGAGGAAACTTTTCCTCCTTTTGAGTGAGCATGTGTCAGGAAAGTACAAAGTGAATTTATTCCCAACCTCGAAAACCATCCAATCGCTGTGTGGCATGGATGCGAAACCATGGCTGCATTGAGAAAGCGCGAGATCTAAATGTCAAAATGATGGGGCTCATTTTCAATTAAGAATAGCAGAAAATCTAAACGGCTGGCAGGTATTCAGTTGCAGCTGACAGTGATCATCTGTAAGCCCTCTAGGTGAATCTGTAAGCTTTAGGTGACAACAATTGTCTTGAGTAGAGCATGGATAATGATACCATTTTTGAAGAAATTTTCTGGCCTCAAAAAGTGGGTGGGTGTCAT
Organism: Ctena decussata; assembly: GCA_963989385.1. Lineage (NCBI taxonomy): Eukaryota > Metazoa > Mollusca > Bivalvia > Lucinida > Lucinidae > Ctena > Ctena decussata. The sequence continues at coordinate 64,209,344 of OZ022506.1, read as the reverse complement.
TTTTCCTGCAACAATATTCATATGAGGGCCTTGTAGGGGTTATAAATGGCTATAAAGTGCATTTAGGCATATGTACAGCACATTCAAAGAGAAAAAAGAATGATTCATTCATTCAGTCAGGCTGGAATGTCTCTTTGTTTAGTTGACCCCCTGTGGGGTCACTGAGCTATCAAAAAAAAAATTGTGGAGTGCAACCTAACCATTAAATGTGTAAACAAAATTTAGACGAAAAAAAATTTAGACGAAAAAAAATTTAGACAAAAAAATTAGACATTTTTAGACGAATTTAGACACTTTTCAACGAAATTTAGACGAAATGTCGTATTCGTCGAAATGTCTTTTAGACGAAATGTCCTTTAGACAATATGGGTTTAGACGAAATGTCATGGATCCCAGGTATGTTTTTTCACCATATCTGACCGCTCCAAGCATGTGTTAACATCCCAGTTTTGGTCACCCAGAGCATGCTCCAGGGTGCTCCGAGCGTTTTTTTTTCTAAATCAAGCTGGGGAACCACATAAATTGGAAAGGTGATTGGCAAGTGCTACTCGTATACATGTGCCTGCCGAAGCTCCACGGGGACAGGTGTCCGCGAAAGGCTTGTCTGTACATAGGTTCTCCCACACAGACCATGGGCACCTGGTCCCCGTGGAGCTTCGGGGCACAAAAGCCTGCGAAGAGTACTTGCTGGCTATGGATATGTGTTTAGCCATGTGGTATTCTCTGTTTCAATCATTTTTTGTTTTCATTCCTTTCACCTGATTTACTTGTTTTCTTTCCACCATTCACGTATGTTGCTGCATTCATATTGTTTCAGGAGATTATTTAAATAAGCTTCAGCTTTCTATCAGATCCTGTACCATATAATATTATGTACAATTGTATAGCAACTTATTTGAATAAAATATTGTTTAAACCAAAGGTGATTGATAAATTACGCGCGTGCTCGCAATAAAAAAATACAAAAACGGTGCGTGGAGCAACCACTGCTTAAAGTATATAGAACTAGGACTGTGCATGTGTGTTTGGCTTCCCCAAATGCAATATCAGTATACTCAAAGTTCACAGTATCCGAACGCACTGTACCATCTCTTCCGGTTTTCATAGCGTTGAATCGAGAGTACAAAATTCGCTTATAACCAGTAGCCAGAAATCATTATGTTTTGAGTTTTTATCCGGAATCTACTGCGCCATTTATAGTTATTCAGCTTCGAAAATGTAAAGAGGTAAGTTTAATATAATTTTCTCTTCGGTCTTTTACTTTATTGCCCTGTACAATGAAAAATTCCTTGCCTTCGCAGATTTTTTTTCCCGAACAGCTTAATTTAACACGAGCTTGTGTCGTGTAAAACTTAGCTATCATTGTTTTATCAAAACTAACAAACTGTAGATTGATAACGCCTTCCATTTATTCTAAAGATTTTTTATAAAACATGTAAGAAAATGCTCAAAACGGTTTAAGAATCATGCCAAGGGCGATTTGAATACTGTACCAATTACTATACCCACCCATACACGACATTGTACAGGGTAATAAAGTAAAAGACCGAAGAGTAAATTATATCAAACTTACCTCTTTACATTTTCGAAGCTGAATAGCTATAAATGACGCAGCAGATTCCGGATAAAATCTCAAAACATAATGATTTCCGACTACTGGTTATAAGCGAACGTTTGTACTCTCGATTCAACGCTATGAAAACCGGAAGAGATTGTACATGTAGTTCGGATACTGTGAAGTTAGTGTCACACATAATAGACTGCTAGACTATTCAGCACTATATACTGGAACTCTTGCTCTAAAATGCAATTTTCGTCAATAGCGAGCATACTCGGAGTGACCATAATTGGGCATTCAACGCACGCTCGGAGCAGCCACATCTGGTATAAAAACATAGCTCTGGATCCGTTTTTTTTTTTCCTCTAAATTCTTCAGTTTTTACCTTACTATCCCCTACTTTTTTGTGAACAGTAACAGATGGCTCTTTCGATATTACAGTCTTCAACAGTATTTCAGTCGATGGAAGGATAATAACGTAAGGCTATGTGCTATGGAACCCAATATACGATAGAATTTCACCTTATGCGGGACTCGAACATGACCACTAGCCTGCAGAGGGTATGCATCTAGAGAGCACAGTGGGTTAACCGCGATCAAACCATGTCTTTCCGATTCTCATAACAACGATCTCTTTGAGGCTCAGGATAAACCCTGGTAGCTCAGTGGCTTAAGAGCTGGCCTGCTAAGCTAGCGCGGGCCCGGGTTCGATTCCGGCTGGAGGCAGAAAACTTTTCAATCGCATACAGGGTTCATTATTCACATCCTTTCATTATCACCCTCCCATCTTCCTGATATGATTGAAATGCTGTTGAAAACAACGAAAAATTGCAAGCCATTCATCCCTCTATCATTAGGCTCGGATAATCGAACCTATAGCACTGACTGAAACCCAATTTTGAACGGATGATTTGTACAGTAATAGAGCACATCTCACATGTGTGCGAAATTACGCAACATTAGTATTGCATAATGGACCTATCCGATGCAGGTTTTAATTGACTCAGGGTGTAAGGTAAATTGGCCGACCAGAGATACATTTTATCAAACATCACTGTTTTGAATAATTAACGTCTCTATAATGGGAGAGTCACTTTAATATATAATAGGTGTGTAATGATTAGTAACACCCCCCTGTCTAGATGATAAACCCAAAGACAAGGGAAGAGTCCAGTATGTATTCTCCTTTGTTGACACCCATACCACATATAATGAGCTGCTCCGAAATCATTGATGGAAGAGTCGATTTAACATATAAAGGGGTGAAAGGATTTGTACTATTATTAAATATTTATCCAGCACCCCTACATTAAAATAATGAACTGGTCCGAAATCAACGGAAGAGTCCACATAAAATATTTGGGGGTGAATGTATTGTTGCCCTTATTGACACCCCTACCATAAAAAATGGACTGCTCCCAAGGCATTGATGGATCAGTCGATTTAAGATATTCAGGGGTGAAAGGATTTGTACCTTGAGTAATATTTTGTCAGAAACCCCTACTCTAAAATAATAGATAGGTCCAAAATCGATGGAATAGTCCAGTTTTATATTCGGATGGGACAGGTATTGTCCAGGTTCAAAGCCCTCAAGTACTTCCTCTGATTTAAAATGGACTAATCTGAAGTCGAAGATGGAAGAATTTATTTTAAACAATTCGGGTGAAAGGATCATTGTTTGTATTCCCGTCACTCACAATTAGATAATCCTAGTAATCACTCAAAGTTAGATCATATAACAAAAGGAAAATCTGTCCTGAGGCGGTGTGTAGTTGGTGGGCTTTAATCTTTTAATACCCATCGTCTCTAAAAATGATTATGCATGACTTGTGAGTTACGTTTTTTTAATAGTATTTCAGTCGTGTCAGAAGAATGATACAGTGAAACCTGTCTTAGTGGCCACCTCTATTAAGCAAGCAACCTGTATTAAGCAAGCACATATTCAGTTCCCAAAACAGACAAATACATTGAAATGAACCTGAATAAAGCAAGCACCTGTCTTAAGCAAGCAGATTTTGATTATCCCTTAGGTGCTTGCTTAATACAGGTTGGACTGTAATGAAAAGCTGCGTGCAATGGAACCCTGTTTACGGCTGGAACCATTTCCATCTCCAGCGGAAATGGAACCCAGGACAGCTAGACTAGCAGACCAGCGCTTAACCCACTATGCTACCGCGGCTCCTCGTCTCAAAAAAAGTTCTTGGCAAACATTGCAAACCCAGATCAGAGTCTATAGAATTTGCATTATTTAACTCAGGAATTTCGTAGAAAAAACAAATGAACCGCGATGGTGCTATATCATTTTCTTCGAGGTAACTTCAAGTTCCACAGTTCTGGAAAAAATAGCATGATAAACAAAAGTTTGTTGAGGCTTATCCTACATGTTCTAAAAGCATTTCTGATAATTTACACTCTTTCCTGCCTTATAGCTGTTGAGTTGATTATTACTATTTGATTTATTTATTTATTTATTTATTTATTCATTTATTTCTATTTGAGCCGCGACACGAGAAAACCAACAAAGTGGTTGTGCGCCCAGCGCAGACTCGGATCAGCCTGGGCATCTGCCCAGTCTGATCAGACTCTTCGCTTAGCGCTGAAAGGAAGGGTCTAGGCTACCTCCATGCGGACAGCGAAGACTCTGATCAGACTGGGCGGATCCAGTCTGATCTGAGTTTGTGCTGGGCGCACAACCACGTTCTTGGTTTTCTCGTGTCGCGGCTCATTATTTTGTTATCTATTTTACTTGTGTGACAACCAAGCCAAAAAAGGCAGTATGGGAGGACTACCTGTGGAATATCGTCATCTTACAGGAAGCCAGAGTTGTTACCCATCCAAAAATGCGCCAATAAGCAGACGACAAAATTAACGTCTGCAGAATTTCAAAAAATGTTTCGTCCAAGCGATATCATATTGAGAATTCGAACACTAGAGGGCAAACAGTGTAGATTCAGATGAGGTGGCCAATTATGAGCCACCTCATCTGGATCTACACTGTTTGCCAATTCAACAATTTTAATTTTTGGCGCTTTATGGGATAAGAGCGCCATCCCGTGAAGATGGGAATTATCACACTATTCCAGTCAGCCACTCAGTCCCTGCAGTCTAGTCAGAGTCTGATCAGAGCTGTTCGTCTTCACAGTAACAATCTACATGTGAGCCGCGACAAGACAAAACCAACTAAGTGGCATGTGCGCCCAGCGAAGACTCAGATCAGCCTGGGCGGGGGCTCCAGCCTGATCAGAGTCTTTGCTGTGCGCTTAAAGGGTAGCTAAGGGTTTAAGCTACTTTTATGCCAATAGCGAAGACTCTGATCAGAATAAGCGAATGCCTAGATATGATCTGATTATTCGTGTGTCGCACATGCAACTTAGTCGGTTTTGTCGTGTCGCGGCTCATGTACGCATGTTAGTGACATAACTGAGCCGCGATGCGAGAAACCAACAAAGTGGTTGTGCGCCAGCGCAGACTCAGATCAGCCTGGGCATCCGCCCAGTCTGATCAGAATCTTCACTGTCCGCATGAAGGCAGCTTAGACCCTTAGCTACCCTTTAAGCAAATAGGAAAGACTCTGCTCAGACTAGGCGGATGCCAAGGCTGATCTGAGTCTGCGCTGGGCGCACAGCCAATTTGTTGATTTTCTCGTGTCGCGGCTCATTTTTTTCAGGCTAAGGGACCAACAACAGAAGAAGCGGCAATATGGTGGTGGTCAGTGATTGCAGAGAGTGTCGGCGATGTTTAATACTGTTTTTAATCAATATAGAAATAGCAAACAACCTTCCTTTTTTATTTTTATTCACTTTTTTTTTATTATTTATTTATTTATTTTTTATAACTTATTTATCTACTGAGTATTTCTTTTATAAATATTTTTTTTCATTTTATTATTATTATTCTTTTTTAGCTTTGACCAAAATTTCATTTTCATATTTAGTTTGACGGTTAAAAAATGCCAGCCCACCGGACCCCTACTCCCGCCCACGACCCCCTCCCCACCTCGAAACACACATAGAGTGAGAGGTTGCAGATTCGTACAGGTTGCAGATTCGTACACTTTGAGTTGTAGGGCCTCTACTGAATGCATCATGTCAATTAATACGACTGTTTACACAATCTATCGTGTCAATCATTTTCAGTGCACGCTTGCGCGTGCCTTGTAGATTTCACTCATTGCAGACGATTTTTTCCGACCGTCTTCACTGCTGCCTCTCTGATACAGCATTTTGATTTAATAATCGAGGAGCAGAATGCCCAAGTCCACAGCGTATTTTGATAACAGATGTTGAGAAAATCATTCTACTTTAAGGTACACACATTTACTTCAGTGCAAAATGTCATGTCCATTTTCTGCGCTGAGTCCCGCTCACTGACTCATTCGATTCAGTTCTGTTATGCTTACAGACGTTGTCGGTAATTCGTTGTACCAACTAGAATCTATAGATCTATATTGAAGTGCTTAAAATCTTACTTTCTTACTGATAGTCGGCCTTGATGTTTTGTTCGTCTTTCTGAAATATATATATTTTGTTCAAAACAATGTTGCTTTATCTGGCTTTTGTTTTGTTATGCAAATATAGTGGTGTACGAATCTGTAAACTGTGTCAAGAAAAATTCTCCTCTTTTCCGGCAGCGGCCTTATGTTAGCCCCCGAGCCGGGTACTAAAGCTAGATCTAATTTTAACTTCTCAAAATAAACAAGAAATGTGTATTAGGTTGACGCTGACATATAAAACAGTAATTCTCAAGTGTAAGAAAAATACAGTAAAAAAACATGTAAAACTTTACGAATCTGCAACCACTCACTCTACTGGCTCCTTAAATTTTCATAGATGGTCTGTCTAGATGTTTAACTACACTGGGTCTGTTCTGGTAGCAAGAAAACGGGAACACCCCACCCCCCACCCAGCCCCATACTCACACACACACAAAAATAAAGAAAAATAATAATAGTAATAAGAAAAATAATCATCTGAAAATAAAAATAAAAATAAAAAAAAACATTTTGGCACCAAATCAATCCTTTATTGACAAAAGATGAAGTAACAAAGAATGAGCCGAGGACACTCAAGAAGTGTAAGAGGATGAAAGATCATGACAAACAACTTTTTGGGGGAAAAACTGCAAAAATTTCAAAACATATTTTGTCCAAGCTTTTTTGCATTGAGAATTCAAAAAGGCTAGAAACAAACAGCTAGATCCAGATGGGGTAGCCCATTATGAGCCGCCTCACCTGGATCTACGCTATTTGCACATTCAACTATTTTCTTTTTTTTTCTTACGCTCCAGGACTACAAGGCAATGCTTCATACCAAATTTCATGCATCTGAGCCAAGTGGTTCTGAAGAAGAAACTTTTTGAATATTTTTCTATGTATCTCTAGGGTTTAAACCCAGGACCCCCTGGGGCAGGGCCATTTTAGACCCTGGGGTCATCATTTGAACGAACTTGGTAGAAAAGCTACTAGGCAATGCCAAATACTAATTTCAAGCATCTGAGCCAAGTGGTTCTGAAGAAGAAGATTTTTAAATATTTTTCTATGTATTTCTATGGTTCAAACCTAGGACTCCCTGCCGCATGGCCATTTTTAATCCTGGGGCCACTATTTGAACAAACTTGGTAAAGGACCACTAGGCAGTGCATCATATCAAATATCAAGCATCTAAGCCTTGTGGTTCTGAAGAAGAAGATTTTTGAATATTTTTCTTTGCATTTCTATGGTTCAAACCTTTGACTCCATGCCAAGGGGCCTTTTTGTATCCTGGAGCCACCATTTGAACAAACTTGGTAAAGGACTATTAGGCAATGATACACAAAGTTCAAGCATCTGAGCACTGCGGTTCTGAAGAAGAAGATTTTTGAATATTGTTCAATGTATTTCTATGGTTCAAACTCAGGACCCCCTGGGGCGGGGCAATTTTGAATCCTGGGGCCATCATTTGAACAAACTGGACCACTAGGCAATGCTACATACCAAATTTCAAGCATCTGAGCCAAGCAGTTTTGAAGAAGAAGATTTTTGAATATTTTTCTATGTATTTCTATGGTTCAAAAATAGGACTCCCTGTCCCGGGGCCATTTTGGACCCTGGGGCCACAATTTGAACAAACTTGGTAAAGAACTATTAGGCAATGCTACATACAAAATTTCAAGCACCTGAGCATTGCGGTTCTGAAGAAGAAGATTTTTGAATATTTTTCTATGTATCTCTATGGTTCAAACCCAGGACCTCCTGGGGCGGGGCCATTTTGAATCCTGGGGCCATCATTTGAACAAACTCCGTAAAGGACCACTAGGCAATGCTACATACCAAATTGCAAGCATCTGAGCTAAGCAGTTCTGAAGAAGAAGATTTTTGAATATATTTCTATGTATTTCTATGGTTCTGGGGCCACCATTTGAACAAACATGGTAGAGGTGGTACTCAAATCTAAATCAAGTGTTAGCAGCCAGACCCAAGCAAGCCCTGCTCAGCTTGGTGGAACAGCTAGATTAAGGGGGTCACTGATAGGTAGGGACCGACCCGATCACTTTGACTCTTTGAATCTGGTTGTCTATATTATAGGCAGTGGACAAGTCAGTGACTTGATGGGAGGAAATAAGACGCTCCCGCCTCCATGAGTCTCCCAGCCCTATGGGTCAACAAGGGGTGGTGTTAACACAGCATCACTGGGCGGAAGTCTTCCGAGAAGAAGTCAACGGCCAGGGCGGAAGAACTCTTTGAGTCAACGGCCATGTGTTCATGACCAAGGCGAGCCATACAATAATCGTGGATTTCGGCTGTGGTCAACATATATAGCCTGGAGAGGGATGGGCTCCGTCAGGCTGAATCCTGCCCTTGAAACACCATGGTTGACAACTTAAATAAGACCTTAATACCGGATCGGTCGCAGCCCGGGTTAACAATGACCGCGCCTACTGTTGGACACCGGGACGTAGGTGACAAGTATGCAACTGGTGTAACACAGATCAAGAAAATCAGAGGTAGGGAGAACATCTCAGTTGGCACCTGGAACGTAAGGACTCTGAGGCCAGCTGAGAAGTTTGAAGAGCTGTCATATGCAATGGACAGGTATCACTGGAACATACTGGGGCTCTGTGAGATGCGCTGGAAAAACTTTGGTGAGATGTCAACAGATGACAGACAAAAGGTTTATTTCAGTGGAGAAGAGGACAAACATGAGTATTGGGTTGGATTTCTTGTGCATAAGGACATGGTGAGTGCTGTCTTGGGATGCCGCCCAGTCTCCAGCAGACTGATTTCAGTTCGCCTGAGAGCAGCTCCTTTCAACATCACCATCATACAGATTTATGCACCAACATCTGGACATGACGACAATGAGGTAGAACACTTCTATCAGCAACTCCAGGAAATCATAGACCAAACACCCAAGAAGGACATTCTGGTTGTACAAGAGGATTGGAACGCTAAGGTTGGAAAGGATGCACAGGCAGACTGGGAAAGCGTTTGTGGACCCTACTGCAATGACGAGACAAATGAGAGAGGTCTCAGACTTCTAGAGTTTGCAACCTGTAACAGCCTAGTACTGACAAACATCCTTGGCCCTCACAAACCATCAAGAAGATGGACATGGCACAGCCCAGATGGGAAACACCACAATCAGATTGATTACATCTTGGTGAGGAAGCGCTTCCGATCAGGAGTCCACATCCATAGGACAAGGAGTTTTCCTGAAGCTGACATAGGAAGTGACCATGACCTGGTCATGATGACCTTCCGAGTTCGTCTGAAGAAGGCTAGAAAGCCAACCCAGCCAAGACTGAAGTTTGATCTTGAGAAGCTAAGGGACCCAGAGGTGGCATGCATTTTTCAAGCAACAATAGGTGGAAAATTTGCACCACTCATTGGTCTTAGCGATGATGACATGGACATAGATACCATGATTACCACCTACAATACAGTAGTGACTGATGCAGCCAGCGAGATACTTGGGAAGGAACGTCGCAGGCAAAAGCCATGGGTCACTAGAGATGATCTTGACCTCTGTGATGAGAGGAGAAATTTGAAGAAGAAGAGATATGAAGCAGGAGGAGCAGAAGAATACAGGGAAGCAAACAAGAGGATTCAGAAGGCAGTGAAGAAAGCGAAGGAGGACTGGATAGCTAGTCAGTGCAAGGAGATCGAAACTTGCCTGAACAAAAACAACAGCAAGAAAGCATACCAGCTGGTGAAAGATCTAACTTCAGAGAAACAGGGTAGATCCACAACTATCCAGGACAAGTCTGGGAAATGCCTTACAGAAGAACAAGAGATTCTCAGCAGATGGACAGAATATTGCTCAGAATTATACAACCATGAGGCTGATGGTGACAATACGGTTCTGGACTGCAGTCAGCCCCCAGAAGAAGATCAACAACCAATCCTTCGTGAGGAAGTTGAGATTGCAGTAGCAGCACCGAAGAAGGGAAAATCTGCCGGAGTTGATAATATACCAGCAGAACTTGTTCAAGCTGGAGGGGAGACCATGATTGATGTTTTAACAGATATCTGTAACAGGATCTGGAGAACAGGAGAATGGCCTACCCCATGGACTCAGTCGCTGATTATTACTCTCCCTAAAAAGGGCAACCTACAGCTCTGCCAGAACTACAGAACCATCAGCCTCATCAGTCATTCAAGCAAAGTCATGCTGAAAGTCATCTTGAACAGGCTTAAGCCACAAGCCGAAGAGATAATCGCTGAGGAACAGGCTGGGTTCCGAGCAGGAAGGAGCACCACAGAACAGATCTTCAACCTTAGAATCCTGTGTGAAAAGTATCTCCAACATCAGCAGAATCTGTACCATGTCTTCATTGATTTCAAAAAAGCCTTTGACAGGGTATGGCATGCAGCCTTATGGGCCATCATGAGGAAGTACAATATCAATGCAAACCTAGTTCGCACCATTGAGCAGCTATACGACAAGGCTTCAAGTGCAGTGCTGATAAATGGCAGCACAGGAGAATGGTTCAGAACAACAGTTGGAGTAAGACAAGGATGTCTTCTGTCACCCACCCTCTTCAACATTTTTCTCGAAAGGATCTGACATGTCTGATGCTCTGGAAGAACATGACGGAAAGGTTAGCATAGGCGGCAAAAATATTACCAACCTGCGGTTTGCCGATGACATAGACGCTCTTGCTGAGGAAGAGCAGGAACTAGAAGCTCTAGTTGAAAGTCTCGACCAAACCTGCACAAGGTATAAGATGGAGATCAGTGCTGAGAAGACCAAACTGATGACAAACAGCGCAGATGGCATCCAGAGGGAGATCAAGGTAAAGGGGCAGAAGCTGGGTACTGTAAGCAGCTTCAAATACCTCGGAGCAGTTGTCTCAGATGATGGCTCAAAACAGGAGGTTCTCTCAAGGATAGCACAAGCCACTTCAGCTCTTGCCAAGCTGAAACCAATTTGGAGAGATAACAACATATCTCTTGGATCAAAGGTGAAACTTATGCGCTCTCTTGTCATTTCCATATTTCTGTATGCCTGTGAATCATGGACCTTGACAGCAGAGTTAGAGAAAAGAACGCAGGCCTTTGAGATGAGATGCTACCAAAGGTTACTGAACATTTCGTACAAGGACCATATAACCAATGAGGAGGTTCGCAGGAAGATCCAAGCAGCCATTGGAGAATATGATGAACTCCTGACACTGGTCAAGAAACGGAAACTAAGGTGGTTTGGCCACGTCTCAAGGTCTACTGGTTTAGCAAAGACAATTCTTCAGGGCACAGTGAAAGGAAAAAGAAGAAGAGGTAGACAGAAGAAGAGGTGGGAAGACAATATCAAGGAGTGTACAGGAATGGATTTTGCCAGCTCAACTAGGGCAGCTGAAGACAGGACAAGGTGGAAAGGGATTGTTTTGAAGTCAGCTGTGGTGCCCCAACGACCAAGTAAGGTTAAGGGATAGAATAGAATAGAATAGAATAGAATAGAATAGAATAGATAGGTAGAGGTCCATCTTGGATTCTCGACCAGGTGGAATCTGAACCCGTAAGTCTGGTCATGCCCCGTGCGAAATTTGAAAAACATGGGTGCAGTGGTTTTGGAGAAATTAACTAAATAGACCTTAACGCCAGGGTCGACGTAAATGTGAACGGAATTGACGGACGAATGGAATGACGGACGGAATTTCGGACACCTATATCGCACCTTGTTAACGCAGATGCAACAATGAGACGAAATCAAGCCTGTCACAGTATGGGATTTGGATTTTGGTTAGTAGAGCCTCAATGAAGTCTCATTTATATATTGAGACTTCATTGAGGCTCTACTAACCAAAGTTCAAGTGCCAAGTGGCTGTGGCGTGGATATTTTTCCTCATATTACTGAAAAATCAGCTGTAGCTGAATACATTCCATTAATATATACTATTCAAAAGAAGTAATGCATAACCTTATAGTTTTCCCATAAACATAATGCTAAAACAACTTATTTTCAAGAGGTGTACAAAATGGAATGCCTCTGATTTGCTTTGTGGTTTCTGTAACTTACACACTCATTTTTCTGTAAACAAATGTCAAACTTTAGGACAGACTGACCCATGTCGGGGTAGAATAAAGCTTCTGACTGACTAGTTGTATTGGCTCTTAACAATCCATATGGGAAATCAGCCTGAATCTCATTAACAGCCTGTACCTACCAAGACGGATGTAACCGAAGACCAACTTTTCACATTTATAAAACGGAAGCATTTTTATAAGCCAGTTTATCAAACAAAATAACCATGTATTTCCTTCCTACCCATGTGACTTTTACACTGGTGAAATATGACTTTATGGAAAAAAGACTTCTTTCTTTCTTTAAAGACCATAATCAAAACTGTCAGTGAAACTGGTTACCCAGACCCGTTTCGAAGCAGGAACCCCGGCAGATAAGTGGGTTGAGCTCTGGCCTGCTACGCTAGCGGTCCAGGTTCGATTCCGTCTGAAAGGCGGAAATCTTCTTCAACCGTAAACGGGTTCTATTTCACGAGCTTTTCATTATCACCCTCTCATCGTTCTGATATGACTGAAATACTGTTGGAAAGGACGTAATATCGCAGTTATCCATCTATCATTGCTATGAAGCAGGTTTGTCTGTTTAAGCGTCACCAACCATGTCATTATCGATGCAGTCAGCATTACAAAACATAACTCGGTGAGCATCGCTCAACTCCCACTTATCCTGGACAGTTTTCGACATTACTCAAACGTGCCCTAACCCAATGTCAAAGGTAGAAGAGTTCATTTAAATCATTCATGATGTTGCCAGAGATTTTTTATCAAACACCCCTATTTCAAATTGATCTGACTCTATGATGGAATAGTCAGTTTAATAAAGTGGTGAAATGATTTATAGTAACACGTACCCCTCTGGATAATGGAATGGTCCAAAGACGTGGATGGAAGAGTCCATTTTCAATATACGAGGGTGATAAATGCATTGTACCTTTTTGACACCCCCATTTTCAATAATGGACTGTTCAATACTCATTGACGGACGAGTCAATTCAAGATATTAAGGGGTGTAAATATTTGTACTTGCAGAACATTGTAATAAAAACCCCTATTCTAAAATAATAAACCAGTCCAAAATCATTGAAGAGTCTACTTAATATTCAGAGGGAGACAATACTGATCCTACACCCCTATTCACCATAATGGACTGTTTCTCACCTGGACGAGTCAATGATTCGAAAGGTAAAGGCCTCGGGCATAACGACGACTGTTTTATAATGGACTATCTGAAGTGAGTCCATTTTGAAGTTCGTATTCTTAAATTGCTCAATGACATAATCCTCAGATCACATAACAATAGGGCACAGTATTTTTAGTGAGTGGACACTTAGGAGCTTGCAAACAGAGTAGATCCAGATCAGATGCCGCAAATCGCGGCGTCAGACCAGGGCCTACAGAGTTTGCATTTGACCCTTAAAGCGCCAAAAATTAAAATTGTTGAATTGGCAAACTCATCTGAATCTACACTGTTTGCCTTCTAGTGTTCGAATTCTCAATATGATATCGCTTGGACGAAACATTTTTTGAAATTCTGCAGACGTAAATTTTGTTGTCTGCTTTTGGCGCATTAAGAGTTGATACAGGATATTCTTTCAAAATCGTTATGGTCTTGTAATTTTCCTTGAGATTTTAGTACGTGGTAGGTATCCCCTAGCCTAATGACCGTTGAGGCAGTGGGAGTCCGAGACCCACCATAGCTTGGGCACAACATTTGACAGGCGGAGCCCATCAATCTCTTTTCGTGGCCTTTATCCTTCCCTGGTTCAAAAAAGTACCCATTTACTGCTGGGTTGACAGAGGTTTCAGTCGCTGGTTGGCCCAACGGGGATTCAAACTCTTGACCTTCTACATTATAGCAGGGCCAGAGTAAAAATGACATATTTAATACAAGTGGAATGGAATGAAATGGATTGGAATTGGAATGGAGGAAAAGTCGCCCTTATTCTTTGTCCCACCTTGAAGACGGGAGAGTCCATTGTAGAAATACAGGCATAAATGTGTAAAACCAGACCCTCTTTTCAGTTGCGGTCTGAGTGGTTTTCATGTACTGTGGTTACTCTGAATATTTTGGACATCGCAACCATTCCTTGCATTTGGCTTTTCTGGGATGCACCAGCCATTTGCAACCCCGGCTATTCGCAACCCCGGCTACCCTAGGGCCAAGGATAGCGGATCTTAAGTAGTTTTATCCGCCACCGAATGCGGAAGAATATAGTTTTGTCCATGTCCATGTCCGTCCGTACTTCCGTCCGTCCGCCTTTCCGTCGGTCCGTCCGGAGCAATTACTAAGTAACAATTGAACGGAATTTCATGTATATATCAGTTTAAGGTGCTGATGCATGTGAAATTGCGTCAGACTTGCTTCAGTAAGGCATGCGTTATCGCCCTTGAATTGGTTTCAAAACAATAAAATGAGCCATAACTAAGTAACCAATCAGAATTTTATTAAACTTACAATAAATGTGTATCACCATAAAACCAGTTGTTCACATGAAGTTGTGTCAGAATGACATCAGTAGTGTATGAGTTATTGCCCTTGAATCAATCTAAAATCAACAAACTTACCATAACTAAGTAATCAATGAATGGAATTCTATGAAACTTATACTAAATAATAATGAGCCGCGACACGACAAAACCAATAATGTGGTTGTGCGCTCAGCGCAAACCCAGATCAGCCTTGGCATCCGCCCAGTCTGATCAGAGTCTTCGCTGTCCGCATGGAGGTAGCTTAGACACTTAGCTAACCTTTAGGCGCTTAGCAAAGTGTCTGATCAGACTCGGTGGATGCTCAGGCTGATCTGAGTCTGCGCTGGGCGCACAACCACATTGTTGGTTTTCTCGTGTCGCGGCACATATGTACTATTATAGCAGGGTGGTGCATTTTAGGTTTTGTTGGACTTCATCTGTCGATGTATACCCAATAAGCCAGTTTCCAGTTCATTCCGTTCCAAGAAGCCAATTTCCATCTCATACTGCTACCATTTTCACTAGGAGCAAAAGAAAAGAAAGAGGACTAAAACCAAAAAAAAAAAAAAAAAAAAAAAGATATAGAGCATTTTGAAAGACGTCCGGAATAAGATGTATCCGAAGTTCGATTATTAACCCCGCTGGGGGAACTTCGTTAAACTTACTCCGCTGGGGATATTTTGTCGAAATTGCACAGGCCTTCCTCTCAGCAAGTTGTGTCTTAACGAGAACCGTTCCGACCCATCATTCGGAATAGCCGCACACAACGAGTTGGAAAACTGAGAATTGCCCAATTGCCAACCAGTGTTAAAACATCATTTAGACCACAGTCACTAGAACTTGCCTGGATTGTTTTCCTTGAGATTGTGATATGTCTAAACGAAATTCGTTCCAATCTGTTGACTATATGGCTGCAAAGGGGACTTAAAGCTAAAAATAGCCAGACTAATACAGAATCGGTATTGGCAGAAATAGGGTTTCATAGTATTCCTCCCTTCTCCCCGCACCCCCCCCCCCCCACACACACACATACACACACCACCACCACCACCTTCCATCCTGACCCCACACTCATAAGGGGATAACCTCCAACTATAGTCATGTTTGGTATTAAATCGAAGGTCTTCACGAAAACATTAACATATGATGACTTACATGGAAAATATCCAATTTCCAAAGTGAGACTCGTCTCAGGCCCCTTATTGGTCATCAGGGGTCAGACTCTATAACAGCCATGTTTGGGATCGAGTCGAAGAATTCTACGAGATGACTTACACGAGACACTGCCTCAATTATTTCCAACTTTCCTCCAAACAGGGATGATTACAGCCTTTAAGTGCAGCCATGTTTGGAATAAAAGATATGGAAAAGAATTTTAAAAAATTAATGCATTTAAAGGGCTGATCCCACTGCTAAAGGGATCAGGCCCCGAGGTTATAAAATTTGAGTACATTCTCAAACTCAAAATAAAGCACACTGATTGGCTGCTTCCGAGCCAATCAGTGTGCTTTATTTTGAGTTTGAGATTATTCTCAAGTTTTATAACCTCGAACCCAGTATATGTCAACCTACAAATATTACATAGAGTAAATTGCTGGTCTTACTAATACATAAATACATTTGCAGGTAGTGCGCGATATTTCCCAAATAAAATGAACTTAAACCTTATTTTCTACACAAAGGGTCTAATTTCCCCACCCAGATTTTAGTTCTGAAGCCGCAGATTTGCACCATCTTCCCACCCACTCACAGATAATAGATGCAAAGTGGCTTGCTGAGGCACAAGGAATCATACTTTCAAAAAAAAAATTCAGTATATTTAAATACAAAACCACGGGTGGTAATCAGTGGAACTAGCTCCAAAATGAGTCAATGGAATTTCGTTCCCTCGTCACATCCGGGAACCCTCTGCACACATTCAAACGTACTCTGACAAGTAAAACTTATGCATTTTGTTTCACCCAACTCATGAAGGCCTCATATATATATTATAAAGTTTGGTTGGTTTAAACATATTTATTTCAAACTTTCTCAATACATATAAACATTGGTACAATCATGTGACAAATAATGGGATTGGAACGAAAGCACAAGTACTTATAAAGTTCCTCTCCCTAAACATTTCTTACATGTATACATCATGGCGACAGTTTGTCAAATACAAAAAAAAACAAATTATCAAGTAAATACATGACTGATATCATATTTCAAAAACAGATGGAAAATGGTGAAAATAAATAACAGACAAAGGTTTCCGAACATGAAACAGTTAAGAAAGAAAATGGAGAAAGAGAGCTGTGAGGGCGGACAGACAGAGAGAAAAATCAAAGAAAAAAATAGCGATTTACAGAATATGCAGCTGAGGATAAGACAGGGAGCGCAGATTCGGAGCGACAGTCGCATCAAACACAAAGATTTCCATTACTGACAAGAACAAAACCAACCGCTTGCTATTTAATAAGATGATATGCTCAAAAACGTTTAGAATCCAAAATAAAGTTACGCACCTTTTCGTATATAGCCGTATTTGTACCTACTGAAAGAGAATCATTGCCATATAAAAGGAGAGACAGCGAAGGGGTCTGATATTGTGACACTATATTTAAAAGTTCAGTTCGTTGAACCTGATAGTACATGCAGTGGAAAAAATAATGCTGAGCATTTTCTATGCTGCCACACTGACATAAAGGGGAATCGGAAATGTTTCTCAAGAAAAGATCTAAGTTGAGCGAGCTGCAATTGGTTCGTAATCTGGTGTGTAATACCTGAGCTTTCCTGCTGCCCACGTAGAAATGTTTTGGAATGCACGTTTTGTCTTTGTTTAGAAAGCATTTAAAAGTGTTTACTGAGTCAGATTGTTTTGCCTCGTCGTGTACGTTATTCCAGGCTCTGACAGTTGACGGCAGGAAAGAATTATAGTAAAGAGTTGTTCTTGCATCTATTGTTTGAAGATCATTAGAATTTCTGATACTTTAACGTGAAATATTACTAACAGACTGGGGTACTAAGGAAGATATATATAAAGGAGTCAGATTATGAGTCATTTTGTAAAATAATGTTAGCTTGTGATCTGTGCGTCTCTTTTCAAGTGAATCCCATCCGATTTCCTTATAAAGATTATCAATAGAAACAAGTCTAGTGGCTCCTGTGGCGATTTGAGCCGCTTCATTCTGTATTTTGTCAAGCTCTTGTTTCTCGTAGAGTGTACAATTGTCCCATATGACGTCCCCGTATATAATCAGTGGTCTAATAAATGCAATGTAAATAGTTTCAAGGGACCTTCTGTCTAATCTAAATTTTAGTTTTCTCATACGTGTAGTATTAATTCTAGTCCAAGCTTTATCAGTAATATATTTTATGTGTTGATGCCAAGTGCAGTCATTAGAGAAGTAAAGACCGAGATGTTTGTGGGAATCGACTTCAGATATCTGAGGGTTTTGCATAAAGACAGGTGGATGAAGAGGTCTGTTTAATTTACGAGAGAAAAGTAAGGTTTCAGTTTTTGAAGGATTGAAGGTAACAATTAGCCAAGTGGACGCCCAAGCTGAGATTTTACCAAGATCTGCGTTAATGGAACCGACTGCTGTCACAGGATCGTCTAAAAGTTCAACGTTAAAATTAAAAGCTGCCTCTTCGAATGTGAAACAGAAGCGCTTTAACTTAAATCCGCGGACCCAGATATGTACAGGAAAATTGCACAACCCGCAGGTTTGCACTATAATCACTGTGTGAGTCCGTCCGTCCGTTCTCAGTTAGCGAAAACCGTTATCAGTTTGCGAAAACGCTTATAACTCTTTAACCGCATTTTGACAAAATTTTGCATACTTATACATGTCAACATTATCTAACGACTCGCATGATAACAACCTTATTTGATGGGCGAGGCTTTGCTGAGCACAAGTTGAAAATTTACGGCCAACTACTGAAAATGCTCATAACTCTTGAACACCGTGGTAAATATGGTTCAAATTTTGCATGCTTATGTATTTTAACATAGTTCAGCCACCGGCATGCAAAACACTGTTTGTGCAGAAACACGGGTAAGGTTATGTACAAACTCAAATTCAACTAAAATTGACAAATCATTAACTGATTATAAACTCAGACCAGTGTTTTGCAAGTGCATAAGTTGGTCTGAGTCAGTTTGCATACATAATTTATTCCATAAATTGACTATTGCAGCTTTATATTTTTTGCATTTATTTTTGTTCAGGTCATGATGACTTTAACAAACTTTAACGGTTTGTCAATTACGATAACAGTTTAGAGGTAATATCGGATTTTATGATCGATAATCGATTAATCCTCGTGTAATTGGTTGGTTGGTTGATTTGATGCTTAACATCCACGGTAAACAACTAAGGTCATGTCGGGACGGTCAGTTAACCTAACAACACTATTGCTGGGCGGGCTTAGAGCTCCTAAGCGGTTAACCAGTACTATGTGCACATACTTTCGCCAGTAACTGACAACTGCCCTTCTTGAATCAGCGGAAGGAGAAACGAAAGTATGTGGCCAGACCGGGATTCGAACCCAGGACCTCTGACTTACGAGTCAGGTGCCCTACCGATTGCGCTACCCGGCCCGGCCCTCGTGTAATTATAAGTATGTTAATTGTACTGTATATTGTCAACAAATTCCGATCAGCTTGCGCAAACTGATCAGACATTGTTCAGTCTTATCACTTTGCACATATCAGAGGCTGATAAGTGTCCGCAGGTGCACAGGTTTATTATCGTAAGTACTCATATTATAGCAAAAATACAAAAAATATCTTTCAATATTCCTTGCTAGCTTCACTAAAATAGTCATAAGCTTAAAGACAGGAGTGGTACTATATAAGGAGGATTAACTTCCACAGTGTCATTCTGTCTTTTGATCACTTAAGCCCCAGTCACACACACATTACGGATAGGGCGGATAGTTGCGGATAAAATCCTCAGTTTATCCGCAGAATTTGTGGGCGTTGCCTAACTTTATTTAATGAATTTACGGATATAGTTACCAATAGATGCGTATGGATACGGATAGGTACGAACTACTAACCTTCCGTTACCTTCTGTAACCTTTAGATGCGGATAAATACCTTCAGATGCGGACTGTTGCGCATGCCCAGCGGATAGAAGAATAGAAAAGATTAACTGCGACGTCCACACCTGTGTCTACTCCTTGTATGCTCCAGTCACACACACACATACGGATTGTGCGGATACTACGGATGGCCCGTCCGTATCTATCCGTTTTATCCGTAATGGAACCGTATCAGAACCGCAGAGTCCGTAACTGTCCGTATCATATCCGCAGAGTCCGCAGGATCCGCGTCGAAATTTTGAAAAGTTTCAAAATTCGGGCGCGGATGAGTAAACCGTAATGGTACGTTACTAAACGCATATATCTGCATCTATCCGTATCTAATCCGTGTCGCATACGTATCTATTCCGTATCTTATCCGTTATTGAACCTATCATTCCGCAGTCCCACTCCAAGTTGAGGACCGATACGGTTTCAAGCGGATCGTTACCTTTAGTTACGGAAGTTACGGGTCTCGTTCGGCGTACTGTAACGGACTGTTTTCTACAGTTACGTTTCAATACAAAAAGGTTGCGTTCCAATACTGACAGATACCTACAGGATGGATTGGAGAGGCGGCTGTACGACAACAACACTAGTAGGGGGGCAAAGGACTACTATAACAGAGAGGCCGGGTCGGTGCAATGGCAGTGACGTATGGTGCAGTTATGGTGCGATGTTATGTTTCTTGTTTGGGGTCATCTTTTCATGACCTTGCCAATGGCAAAAGTAGGGCCATCATTTCATAGACTTATTTGACTTTTATCAATTCGAATAAGTTGTCCAATATAGGACAAAGTTTAATGGTGAAATGAAGCAATAAATATCTTCTGGTCAGGGGACCTCCATACGAACCGAACTACAAACTAATTGTGTGCACCGCAGCGGAGGGTGAGGGTGAAGGTTTGGGCCCAGTAAAACCGGTTTACAGCCCCCACTAGTTATTACTGACCGTCCCAAGGCGATACTTTCGTTGCGGTTGCATTTGTTTTATTTTCGGTGCTATTTAATTTATTGTGTTCACATTTTAACCCTTCTATAATAAAAATAGAAAATAGGTGAAAACTGTTGTTAAATGTTTTTCGTATAATTTGCTTAGTCTGTTGTAACCCTTCTGTTGGTCTAAATTATTTAGTTCAATAAAGATAGCTGAGATGCCACCTATTTTGGAAAGAGCTGCTGACTCGGCTTATCACTTGTAATTTATTGTTTGTTGGGATGTCTTTGTCAATCTTTCCCTTTGATGTTGGGGATAGGGTTCGGGATCTAATTCAGGCAGTTCCTGAAGTGTAGTTACTTTTAAAATTTGAGTAGCCGAAACTTCGAAGATGGCCCATGTTCATTCTTTCGAATGTGTTTTGTTCTCTTGAATGAACTCTTTTAGATTTCCATTTTACTTCAGTGCCACTGGTGTCGTGCCGTGCGGCGACCGTAAAACGTCTCCCCGTACGTCATCTATAGTGTAGATTATATATAATTTTTCCTTTGAGGTCAAGAAAATATTCTGAGAAATAAGAAAATTTTGAGTGGTTTAGATTTATAGTCTAGATTATTGCTTTTTTTCCTTTTAGATCTTTTATGGTACTAATCAGTGTTTGGATTTACTGCCTCATCAAATTTAAGAAATTACATTATGCTTTCTCTGGTTTTCGTAACCAAATCAAATAGGGTCACTGATGCAGATTGAGTAGCCGAATTCTCGAAGTATGGTCCCTGTACCTTCCTTCGAATGTGTGCAGTGTTCTTGAAGGATTAGTATCTACTTTATCAACTGCCGACTGAATATCTATGTCAACCAAGCAGTAAATGGGTACTTTTTTTCAAATCAGGGAAGGACAGGGCAGCGAAAGGAGAGAGATGGGCTTCGCCTTTCATATGCTATGCCCAAGACACGTTGACCCTAACCACCTACCCCATCCTCCTCCTCCCCGTTGCCACCGCCTCTACGGTCATTAGGCTATAGGAAACCTTTACCTCTACCCAATTTATAGTTTGGATCGAGGTATACAAATTTAAATCTAATCCTTCATGAGCACAGAACACTTAACACATTCGAGAGAAGAAGCATGGACCATACTTCGAGGTTACGATTACTAGAGCCTCATCAATGACCCAGTCATGACCCATAACTTCCGTAACTAAAGGTAAAGGTCCGTATGAAACCGTATCTGTCTTCAACTTGGGACTGCGGAATGATGGTTTCAGTTACGGATAAGACACGGAATAGATACGGATGAGACACGGATTAGATACGGATAGATGCAGATAAATTCGTTCAGTTACAGACTTTTACGTTTTACTCATCCGCGCCCGAATTTTGAACCTTTTCATAATTTCGACGCGGATCCTGCGGAGCCTGCGGATATGATACGGGCAGTAACGGACTCTGCGAATGCGATACGGATCCATTACGGATTAAATGGATAGATATCAATAGATACGAACGAGCCATTCGTAGCATCCGCAGAATCCGTATATGTGTGTGTGACAGGGGCATTAGTGTCAACACCTCCAGTGAGCCAATGAAATTATTATAACAGGTAATTCTGGTCCACTGATTGGTTGAATAAGTTTTCACACCTTTACCTGTACAGGTAAATATGCTATTGCTGGGAACCAGACCCCCCCCCCCCCCGGCAGAGAAGTCCTGTCTTTAAAGACAGGGATGGGACTATATAAGGAGGCCCAGCCTTCTATGATATCCGTGAATCAACTATTACTTCTTTGAGAGACATTATCTCACACTTGGGTGTAAATCTGTGGGATCAGTATTGTACGGATTGGTTATTTGTTCTTAAGACATTGGTCTGTGTTGAGTCTGTTGTAAAGACAGTCGCAGAATTGAAAGATGTACAAGATAATGTAGAACAACTGTCAAGAAACTGTTTTTATAAAATCCACGTACGCAAGTTACAGTTAGAAAATCCCAGGGGGTAATGGTTGTTTGCTGCCATCCGACGTGTACATAGACTTTCCATAGAAGTTTTTAGGTGTCGGCCAGCTAGATTTTTATAAGTTGTGGATTTTAACATAAACTTTTAACCTGAACTTTAATCACGTTCCTGTGCGGAACGGTGCTCCTACCTAGAGGAGGAAAATACATCAACAAAGACAAAAGACAAAAAAAAGGAGGATTAACTTCCACAGTGTCATTCTGTCTCTTGATTTCATAGTGTCAACACCTCCAGTCAGCCAATAAAATCATCATAACTGTTAATTCTGGTCCACTGATTGGTTGACTAAATTTTTACACCTTTACCTATACAGGTAACATTGTTAATGCTGGGAACCAGACCCCCCGGCAGAGAAGTCCTGTCTTTAAAGTGACAAACTTGCATTACGAACAGAAATATTACTAATAAAGTTAATTTATAGCCTTGCAAGAAAAATGTTTCATAGCAAATTTTTTCCCATAGCGATTAATCCTTACACTACCACGGTTACGAGAAAATCTTCACCATGATTTAGTTTCTTACATTATTTTTTTCGACAGTAATATCTTAAGAGAGCAATACAGTGTATGTATCTTCGTGTCTCCTGATTATGAATGAGCAAATCTGCCAGTCAAAATATGATTCTATGGATTCTAAGATTCTACCCTGGGATACACAAAACATATTTCGGTTTCTTTGATAAAAACCCTCCAGCACACTCAAATAAATTTCAATCAAAAATGTTAGAACAAACATCAGCAATTATGATAATAATTAATAGACTGATCGAACATTACCAAAAAAATGTAATTGGTTTGCAAAGTTTTTTTTAGCTTATAAAGGGATTTTTAAAACTACAAGTAGTCGATTAACTGTCTGTTCATTTTTGATGGTCACATGTAGGAGTTACGTGACTTCTTTCTCTTTTTTCCTTTCTTGTGTTCATTCCTTTATTCTTTCTTTCCTTCTTTCTTTCTTAATAAGACAATATGAATATTCTTCCTTTCTTAGTTAGATCATAAAAGCACATATATAAATACATAAACAAAACACGAATACCAAGAAATGAAGTGGTAAGCCTTTGAGCAATATAGGCGGATTTGGACTAAACTATTTGAAACTATTATGAGCGAGGTTGTTTCGAAACGCGATTTTCTGTATGTTTAGAGATCGATGGAAGAAACTTATAGTATATTTATTTTATAATGAATTACATCAATGTAAACCTTATAAAAATCTCTCAGTGGTGATAACTTATAAAAGTTTTATAGAAAATCCGATCATTTTCCATTTTTAGGCTGAACATAGCTTCTTAGGCATTTTCGACATTATTCTTATATAAGTTCATGTGACTGAAGCTTCAAACTTCAAAAGCCGATGGAAGTATCAAAACATGAAGTTAATTTGTATATTTTTATACCATATTAACGGACAAAGACTGAAGTTTATGATCATAACTTATAAAAAATTGTCGTAATATCATATATGTATTTAATTTCACATTTTATATTATATTTCTATGTAATTGCATATAACACTCGACATTATTTGAACAGGTAAGCTCTCGGATAAACCCGTAAGTCGCTATCGGTAGTTTCCGCCATATTGAAGCATTAAGTTCCCTATGAGTGACGAGGCTTCACCGAGCATCAATTTGGCCGGTCGAGCTCTTTTATTGAAAATGCTCATAACTCTTGGACCGCTTGGTATATTTGCTTCAAATTTTGTATACTTATGTAATTTAATATTGCCCAGCCACTGGTGTGCAAAACAGTGACGAGGCTTCACCGAGCATCAATTTGGCCGGTCGAGCTCTTTTATTAAAAATGCCCATAACTCTTGGACCGCTTGGTATATTTGCTTCAAATTTTGTCTACTTATGTAATTTAATATTGCCCAGCCACTGGTGTGCAAAACAGTGATGAGGCTTCACCGAGCATCAATTTGGCCGGTCGAGCTCTTTTATGCACTTTAATCGCTGTGCAAGTCCATCAGTCTGTTTGTCCTTCCGCTGTAATCAGTGAGTGAAATTGCTCATAGCTCTTAACCACATGGTGTAGTTTGATAAAAATATGCATCATCCTACAAGAAATGACCAATTTCATTTCCATACATTCCTTCTTGCACCAGAAACTGATTATTCTACATTCACCACGAGTTGTGCACATTACCATCAGTTGATTTTCAGGTATAGTCGTGATGCATTCAGTCTGATAAAGTTTTGGTAAAAATGCGTTCGGCGGTTCTTGAAATATCGCCATGTTCATGTATTTTGCTGTTTTTATCAACGGTAGATGGCAGCCATCAATCAATCTGAAAAAAAATTGCAAAGATCATTCTGACACAAAGGTGGTCTATCAGTATTGTCATTTTCGCGTTTTTGCTATTCTTTTTTTTTTTTTTTTTTTTTTGGAAAGACAGCTTGCGAGCATCTTGGATGGTATACATTGCATATATTTGAAACAACTTTGTTCAAGGTTCATTTTGATTAAATCTGGCCCACATCCGTTTAGCATTTCTCAATTTATTCAGTTTATCACTTTCCCCTTTATTTACTTCCAAATCGTGGAAGTAATTATGTGTATTTGATATGTGTGTTTATCAGATTTTAACAGCTGTTTGCTGGGGAAAGTGAAGTACTGTATTGGCACGTGAGCAATATTAGGACTTGTAACTGGACATAGGTCACTGTGACCTTATTCCGCTATAGATTTTTTTTTTCATTTTCATAATTTTGAAAATAAGGTTCCACTGATGTTCCATGCACTACTCAAGCCAGATATGCCTAGCTTTTCTAGAGAAGAACTTGATTTTGTTATTTTTGCTATTTTTAGTAATGGTGGCCATCTTGGATTCTCGACCAGGCTGAATCTGAACCCGTACAGTCTGGTCACGCTCCATGTGAAATTTGAAAATCATGGGTGCACTGGTTGTGGAGAAATTAACTGAATAGACCTTAACGCCAGGGTCGACGTAAATGTGAACGGATTGACTGATGAACGGACGAACGGAATGACGGACGGAAAATCGGACACCTGTACCGCGCCTTCTTAAAGCAGATGCAACAATGAGGCGACATCAAGCCTGTCACAGTATGGAATTTGGATTTTGGTTTGTAGAGCCTCAAAGAAGTCTCAATTTATAAATTGAGCCGCGACACGAGAAAACCAACAAAGTGGTTGTGCGACCAGCGCAGATTCAGATCAGCCTGGGCATCCGCCCAGTCTGATCAGGCGCTTCGCTAAGCACATAAAGGGTAGCTAAGGGTCTAAGCTGCCTCCATGCGGACAGCGAAGACTCCGATCAGACTGGGCGGATACCCAGGCTGATCTGAGTCTGCGCTGGGCGCACAACCACTTTGTTGGTTTTGTCATGTCGCGGCTCAATTGAGACTTCATTTAGGCTCTACTGCCCAAAGTCCAAGTGCCAAGTGGCTGTGGCGTGGATATATTTCCTCATCTTCTTGAAAAATCATTTGTAGCCGAATACGTTCCATTAATATATACTATTCAAAGGAAGTATTGCTTAACCGTATATTTTTCCCTTAGATATAATGCTAAATCAACTTATTTCCAAGAGAAATACAAGAAATGAATGCCTCTGTTTGCTTTGTGGTTTCTGTAACTCCTACCTTTTTTTTTTTTTTTTTGTGAACAAATGCTAAAATTTAGGACAGACTGACCCATGTCGGGGTAGAAAAAGCTTCTGACTGACTAGTTGTATTGGCTCTTAACAAACCATAGAGGAAATCATCCTGAATTAGGCTTTTCCTCACAAAAGCCTGTATCTACCAAGACGGATGTAACCGAAGACCAACGTTTTATATTTATAATACAGAAGCATAAGCCAGTTGATCAAGCAAAATGACCATGTATTTTCTTCCAGCTCGTATAACTTCTACACAGGTGAAATATGACTGTTTTGCATTCATTTTATGGAAAAAAAAGTACGGTGATGCAAAACTTTCTTTGAGTAGTATATTTACTTATTGTCCGCGTTTTTTCTTCTTCAAAAGACCAAAATGAAAACTGTCAGTCAAACTGGTAACCCAAACCTATTTCGAAGCAGGAGCCCCGGTAGATCAATGGGTTAAGCTCTGACCTGCTGTGCTAGCGGTCCAGGTTCGATTCTGTCTGAAAGGCGAAAGTCTTTCCAACCGTTAACTGGTTCCATTTCACAAGCCTTTCATTATCACCCTCTCATCGTCATGATATGACTGAAATACTGTTGGTAAGGACGTAATATCGCAGTCATATCAATGCTACGAAGCAGGTTTGTCTGTTTGAGCGCCACCCATCATTTCATTATCGATGCAATCAGCATGACATGACTTGGTGAGCATCGCTCAACTCCCACTTATCCTATGCAGTTTGCGACATTACTCAAAAATGCCCTAATCCAGTGTCAATGTAGAAGAGTTCATCTAAATCATTCATAATGTTGCCATAGATTTTAAATCAAACACCCCTATTACAAATTAATAGACGGCTCTGTGATGGAATAGTCAATTAATAAAGTGGTGAAATGATTTATAGTAACACCCCTCTGGATACGGAATAATCCAAAGACGTAGATGGAAGAGTCCATTTTCAATATACGAGGGTGAAAAAATGCATTGTGCCTTTTTGACACCCCCATTTTCAATAATGGACTGTTCAATACTCATTGACGGACGAGTCAATTCAAGATATTAAGGGGTGTAAAGATTTGTACTTGCAGAAACCCTACTCTAAAATAATAGACCATTCCAAAATTAATTGAAGAGTCCACTTAATATTCAGAGGGAGGCAATGCTGATCCTAAATCCCTATTCACCATAATGGACTGTTTCTCACCTGGACGAGTCAATGATTCAAAGGGTAAAGGCCTCGGGCATAACTACGATTGTTTTATAATGGACTACCTGAAGTGAGTCAATCTTGATGTTCGTATTCATGAGATAATCCTCAGTTATGTCACATAACAATAGGAAATTTTTAATGAGTGGGCACCTAGGAGCGCGGCAAATAGAGTAGACCCAGATCAGACGCCGGAAAACGCGGGCCTGCAGTGTTTGCGCCAAAAATTAAAATTGTTGAATTGGCAAACTGTGTAGATCCAGATGAGGTGGCTCATCTGAATCTACACTGTTTGCTCTCTAGTGTTCGAATTCTCAATATGGTATCGCTTGGACGAAACATTTA
Source organism: Ctena decussata (assembly GCA_963989385.1). NCBI lineage: Eukaryota > Metazoa > Mollusca > Bivalvia > Lucinida > Lucinidae > Ctena > Ctena decussata. The sequence goes on along the minus strand of OZ022506.1, from coordinate 64,181,633 downwards.
GACGTAAATTTTATCGTCTGCTTTTGGCGCAGGGTTAATACAGGATATTCTTTCAAAATCGTTATGGTCTTGTATTTTTCCTTGAGATTTAGTACGCGGTAGGTTTCCCGTAGCCTAATGACCGCTGAGGCAGTGGGTGCCACAGACCCAAAATATCTTGTGCACAACATATGACAGGCGGAGCCCATCCATCTCTTTTCGAGGCCTTTATCCTTCCCTCATTCGAAAAAAGTACTCATTTACTGCTGAGATGACAGAGTTTTTCAGTCACTGGCTGGCTCAACGGAGATTCGAACTCTTGACCTTCTACATTACAGCAGAGCCAGAGTAAAAAATGACATATTTAATACAAGTGGAATGGAATGAAATGGATTGAAATTGGAATGGAGGAAAAGTCTCCCTTATTCTTTGTCCCACCTTGAAGACGGGAGAGTCCATTGTAGAAATACAGGCATAAATGTGTAAAACCAGATCCTCTTTTCAGGTGCGGTCTGGAATGGTTTTCATGTACTGTGGTTACTCTGAATATTTTGGACAACGCAACCATTCCTTGCATTCGGCTTTTCTGGGAGATTTGTAAATAATGCATCAGCTATTTGCAGCCCCGGCTAGCCTAGGGCCAAGGATAGCGGAACTTAAGAACGGTGTTATCCGCCACCGAAGGGGAAGGGCTGTAACTAATGTTGAGAGAACTTGTAGCCCGAACCCCATTGTTTGCACTTTGTGTACAAAGACAATAAAATACGTTTAAACTACTAAAGGAGGAAGAATATAGTTTTGTCCATGTCCATGTCCGTCCGTACTTCCGTCCGTCCGCCTTTCCGTCCGTCCGGAGCAATTACTAAGTAACAATTGAACGGAATTTCATGTATATATCAATTTAAGGTGCTGATGCATGTGAAATTTCGTCAGACTTGCTTCAGTAATGCATGAGTTATCGCCCTTGAATTGGTTTCGAAACAATATTTAAAATGAGACATAACTAAGTAACCAATTATCAGAATTTAATGAAACTTAAAATAAATGTGTATCACCATAAACCAGTTGTTCACATAAAGTTGTGTCAGAATGACATCAGTATATAGTGCATGAGTTATTGTCCTTGAATCAATTTAAAATCAACAAATTTACCCATAACTAAGTAAACAGTGAATGGTATTCTATGAAACTTATACTAAATAATTGAGCCGCGACACGACAAAACAACAAAGTTGTTGTGCGCCCAGCGCAGACTCAGATCAGCCTGGGCATCCGCCCAGTCTGATAAGAGTCTTCCCTGTCCGCATGGAGGCAGCATAGAACCTAAGCTACATTTTAAGCGCACTGCAAAGATTCTCAGCACACTTGATGGATACCCAGGCTGATCTGAGTCTGCATTGAGCGCACAACGTTGTTGGTTTTTTCGTGTCGCGGCTCAATTATTATGTATTATTCTGACGATTGTCATTTTTAATGCATTAACTTTAAAATTCTTTTCAAAATCTTTTATTTCATTCCAAACATGGCTGCACTTAGAGGCGGTAATCATCCCTGTTTGGAGAGAAGTTGGGAATAACTGACGTAGTGTTTCGTGTAGGTCATCTCGTAAAATTCTTCGATTCGATTCCAAACATGGCTGTAATAGAGGCTGACCCCCGATGACCACATTAGGAGCTTGAGACGAGTTTCACTTTGGAAATTGGATATTTCCCATGTGAGTCATCAAATAATAATGTTTTCGTGAAGACCTTCGATTTGATACCAAACATGACTATAGTTGGAGGTTATCCCCATATGAAGGTGGGGTAAGGATGGAAAGTGGTGTGGTGGTGCGTGTAACTTCCAGTGCCGGGGCGTCCTACTGATTTGAATAGTAGGACAAGGGCCGACTGTGCTTGCAGTAGATGCGGATGGGGGTTGTTTAGATATTTTTCTCGTCTATCATTTCTCTCTTTTTTCCCCTCTCTCTTGGAGACAGCCCAATATAGACTGAAATACTGTCTCAAAGGGTCGTTAGACCCATACCAATCAATCAATTAATGGAAGGTGGTGTGTGTGTGGGGGGGGGGGGGGGACTATGGAACCCTATTTGTGCCAATATACTGATTCTGTATTATCCCTTGCAGTGTCTGGCTTTTTTTCGCTTGCCGGCTTCGGCCGGCAAGCCTATGTATTCAGATGGATTCGCACTTCCTGTCATGCGCACTCAAGCGGAAGTCGCTAAAATTGTTCCCAGCTTCGAGAATAGTTCATTATTGCAAGCGGAGAACCAGTATGTGGAGAGCGTCTACGGGGCGTGACTTTGTTAGACTGTTTCTTTTACCTTAGACTCGTTCACAGCCTTACAATATTAAAATTTAATATTAACAGATATGGCACTGAAACAGTCTACTTTCACCTAAGCACCGTAAAATATTGGTGTGCCATATTCTGGCACACCAAATAATCGAACATGTCTAGCATCTTTTGCCTTACTAAAACATGAGTGATTATTATCATTATTTTATTTATTTATCCGTTGTATTTGAATGTTTCTTAATTGTCCACTGTCAAATAAGATCAAATAACGACATGCACAATTCGCGGGCATTATGTAAAATATGGACTGGACTTGGACTCTGGACTTTGGACTTCGGACTGTGAAAAACCTGGACTTCAGACTTTGTAAAACCTGGACTTTGGAAACTGGAGTTTGTAAAACCTGGACTTAAATATTTCAACAATAGTTGTTATGCCTGTACAAACAGTGTAGATCCAAATTAGACTACTGATTGCAACAGTCTGATCAGGGTCTGTGCCAACAGTCTTATTTAAAAGCATTTACAGGTTTTACAGACAAGGTGTTTGATCGTATTTACTAGATACTATTTCTTATTGTTTCACAAACGTACATTGAAATTCAGTTTCTTCTTTTTCATAAAAGTACATTGTAATTCAGTTTCATGTAAGTGTCTTATTGGAAAAAAATCAATTCAGGAAACACGAAATGTGTGGGATAATATCAGTATTTTACAATTGCCATCAATTCATCCTTTTCTATGCAATCTTAACAGTTTACCTTCCTATTTGAATAAAACTTATTTAAAGTTAGAAGGCCAGGCCGCGTAGCGCAGTCGGTAGCGTATTTTGACTCAAATGCCAGAGGTTCCTGGTTCGATACTCGGTCCGGCCACATACTTTGTTTCTCCTTCTGCTGATCCAAGAAGGGCAGTTGTCAGTGGCTGGTGATTTCAAGTATGTGTGCTTAGTACTGGTTAACCGCTTAGGAGGTCTAAGCCTGCCCAGGAATAATGTGGTTAGGGTAACCGACCGTTCCTACATGACCATAGTTTTTTATTGTGGACGTAAAACAATAAAACAACAACAAAACAACTACTACTTAAATATAGAAGAATTCTTTTTGTTTTCCATAAAATCCGTATTTAATGACAAATTATGTGATGATCAAGGACAACACACAAGATTCTGAAAACAAACACATTTGGAAGCAACAAAAGTACACTAATTCCTTCATTGACATGTAATCATTACCGATTACCAATTATACTCTATACCACAGGCTTGCTGAGCCACATAGTGCAGTCTATGGCGCGTCTGACTAAAAAACAGAGGTCCCGGGTTCGATAAGCGGTCTGGCCACTTACTCTCATTTCCGCTTCCGCTGAGTCAAGAAGGGCATTTGTCAGTTACTGGCGAAAGTAAATTAGTACTAGTTGACCCCTTTGTATGGCTAAGCCTGCCCAGGAATATAGTAGTTAAATTAACTGACCGTCCTGTAGCTGTTTACCGTGGACGTAAAACAATAACACAACAACAACATACCACAGGCTTAACCAGTACTTATAACTGAACTCAATGATGACAAAATACCAAATAAGCTGAATATTTGCAGACGATCTATGGCAACTGTTTGGGAAGGAACTATCATTTTCATTATGACCACCTCTCAGTGGCAGTCAGCTTTTAAATGTGCTCCAACAGAACTATGGAGGCAAACAGTCGCAAAAGTTGTTTCCCCTTGTAATGATAGCCATTGTTGCGAACAGTAAGATTTTTTCCTACTAATCTGTCACAATGAGGCTAGTAGGACGAACTACTTCCACGATTTCCTTCTCATAGTATCAGAAGTCAAGAACCATATATCATCTTACATGTAAGGGACTTATAAAAGTACTTTCCCAATGTAAGATGTATTTTTTTTCAACATCAAGATATGACAAACTGATAATAAACATAACTTTGTCGTAACCGGACGGTTCAGGAAATATAGCAATGAAATTCCCGTCCATCTGTCTCTGTCCGTATGTTAGTACGTCCATTAACATTTTCTTTTCCACTCTGTAGCTTGAATACCCTTTGAACTATTTTCATTACACTTCACCAGTTATGTGTAGTCCATTTGCTCCAAAGTACACAGTTCTGCTTAGTTTCACAAAAAATAAAATATATAAAAAATAAACGACGAAACTCCCAGTAAATCTTCTAATGTCCTAAAATTTCTTATATAACAATACATAACAGAGTACGAAAATCCATATTTTTAAATGCTTTTATGAAACATTTTTCATTAGCAGTAATACAAAAATTGACCTTTACACTGAAGGTTATCATATGATTGTCAGAATAGCCAAAATGTAGCGTAGTCTCATTGTTTACTACAGTTGTGGACGTTTTTAAATGAAGAAAGCGTCTCCAAGTAAGATACCTACTCCCAAGACCACAAACCATAAACAACAAAATACCACAAACATTGAACTACGTGTATTTCAGAAACAAAGCGCTAACTTGACAAGCCTTTCCTTTTAAAAAGAAACTGTCCTCTTTGCAGCCATATAGTCAACAGATCGGAACGAATTTCGTTTAGACATATCACAATCTCTAGGAAAACAATTCAGACAAGTTCTAGTGACTGTGGTCTACTAGTGGATGCGATAACGATATTTTAACACTGGTTCACAATAAGCAATTCTCAGTTTTCCAACTCGTTGCTTTACCATGCATGTGTGCGGCTATTCTGAATGATGGGTGGGAGACACAACTTGCTGAGAGGAAGGCGTTTGCAGTTTCGACAAAATATCCCCAGTGGGGTAAAATTATCGAAGTTCCCCCAGCGGGGTAAAAATCGAAATTTGTATACATATATAATTCCGCACGTCTTTCAAAATGCTCATTTTTTTTTCCGGTTTAGTCCTCTTTCTTTTCTTCTAGCCCTAGTGAAAATGGTAGCGGAATGAACTGGAAGCTGGCTTATTGGAATGGAATGAGTTGGAAACTGGAGTATTGGGTATATAGCGACAGGTGACCTTAACCAAGTCCGACAAAACTTAAAGGTAGGTTCCTGGACTAGCGATAACAATTATGTTCACAAAATAATTTCGCCTTTTTCTGGGTAGTATTGAACTCTCTTATTTTTCTGAATCTGTTGCTACAGAGAAAATCGTCAGATGTTGAAGAAAATAGTCGTTTTCCCTTTTGGTTTATTTTCCTTCATTGGAATTCCAGTTCTAAAAATAGATGTGTTGTATGTCTATAAGTGCGCGATTTCTAATGCCATTCTCCAAAGGTAAATTTTCTCTTGCCATGAGCTCTCCTAGAGGTCCTGGCATGACAGATGGGTTAAAACTATCCCAAAATGCAATGCAGCATGACGTCAGCTAACGTTATCTATTTTGGGCGCGAACTAAAAATAGCACTAACTGGTGTGCGAAGCAGAGTTAGGAAATCCCTTGCAAAACAACTTTTCTAATAATATTTTGATATACTCTTTTAAGTGAAGCTTATTCATTCCCTTTTGATAAGTGCTTTCCAACACCTTGGATGAAAGATGATCAAAATTATGATGCATTCCAAAGTACAGGAACCTACCTTTAAGATGCACCACTCTGCTGTAGGTCCTTGTTTGACTCTGCACACATTCAAACGTACTCTGACAAGTAAAACTTATGCATTTCGTTTCACCCAACTCATGAAGGCCTCATATAAAGTTTGGTTCAAATGGGTCTAGTGGTTTCGGAGTGGAACTTTTGAAATGCGGACAGGCGACAGAGTGTGCTTATCCAGTAAAACTCCCCAGTACGCTAACCCAGCGGGAATATGACGTCGAAATGGCGATAAACAGACATCGATAGGCCGTTCGCATCGACGGTCACGACATTATGACGCTATGTGCCTGTTAGGTGCGGCCAGTGTGACCTCCGTGCTAATGTGGCTGCTCCAAGTCATTTCCCTAAAAACAACGTTTAGTAGTCAGTTTCATAGAATACTGTTCACAAAAAAGTAAGGATATTAACCATTGTAAATTGTAGCATTTAGAAAAAGCATGCAATCCGTCTGAAACGGCAAGTGCTGCTATGTCAAATACTTCTTGAGACATTTCGCCTACAATCCTTGACGATACATCCAGTCACGTGACCTGGATACATTATGATTTAGGCAGTGGTTCGACTACCAAATTCCATAATCGAAACGAAAACAACAACGAATCTCAAATCTGATATTGCGATAGATCATACTCATGTAACAAAATGTACCGTCGCTGAAACACTCGCCATAACTCAGTTACGAAGCTGAAAATTAAATAAACAGCGACACGACAAAACCAACAAAGTGGTTGTGCGCCCAGTGAAGACTCGGACCAATCTGGGCATCCACCAAGTCTGATCAGACTAAAAAGGTAACTAAGGATCTAAGCTACCTCCATGCGGACAGCGAAGACTATGAGCAGACTGGGCGGATGCCCAGGCTGATCTGAGTCTGCGCTGGCGGATGCCCAGGCTGATCTGAGTCTGCGCTGGGCGAACAACCACTATGTTGTTTTTGTCGTGTCGCGGCTCAAATTGGTTTTACCCACTGTTATGTCATATTAAGGCACACAAGCCATAAACGTCTTAATTTTCAGTGATACATCATAACTGTACGAATGTTTGTCTTCTGCGTATTTTCTCAAAATGGCATTTTTGAAGAACAGTGAGTGAACTCGGGATTAACGTCCCACCAACAACTAGGTCCTAGAGAGACAGGACCTCGGTTTAAAGTCTCGTCCGAAAGACCGAAGAAGCGGGGTCGATCTTGCGACCCCTGGATTGGTAGTCCAGCGTTTTGAAGAACAAACACAAAACTTACAAAAGTTAAATGCTTAGCTTGGCTGGCAAACTCTGAATATTGATTTTTTATTTATTTTTTTTTTTTTCGAAGATATGAAATTTTGGTCATGACCCCATGCCTAACATAAATCATGAGGAGATCACGTATATTATGCATCGACACTTATCTGTTCAGACGGATTTCATGTTGTTGTTTTTCTTTTTCTTTTCTTTCTTTCTTTTTTTTTTTTTTTTTTTTCGTTTCCTAAATGTTACAATTTTTACCATAATATCCTCCTACTTTTTGTGAACAGTATAACAGATGACTTGCGGTATCACTGTCCTTCAACAGTATTTCAGTCAGGTAGAGACGATGGAGGGATAACAATGTAAGGGCATGTGCTATGGAACCCCATTTACGATAGCCTTCCACCTCCAGTGGGACTCGAACAGGACCGCTAGCCTGCAGAGGGTATGCATTTAGACACCAAAGCGGGCCCGCGATCGAACCATGTCTTTCCGATTCTCATAACAACGATCTCTTAGAGACTCAGGATAAACCCTGGTAGCTCAGCGGCTTAAGAGCTGGCCTGCTAAGCTAGCGCGGACCCGGGTTCGACTTCGGCTGGAAGCAGAAAACCTTTCAACAGTACACAGGGTTCATTAGTCACATACTTTCATTATCACCCTCCCATCGTCCTGCTTTGACTGAAATACTGTTAAAAAGAACGTAAAATCGCAAGTCATCCATCTATCCATCAGGAGGCTCAGGGAATCGAACACATAACATGCAAGTGCACCTGCTAGCACTGACTGAAACCCAATTTTGAACGGATGATTTATGCAGTATTAGAGCACATCTCACATGTGTGCGAAATTACGCAACATTTGAGTAGTAAGTTCGTCTCTGCATAATGCACCTATCAAGTCCATTTGAATTATTCAGAGTGTAAGGTAAGACACTTTTTATCAAACATCCCTATTTTGAATAATGAATGTCTCTATGATGGGAGAGTCAATTTAATATGTAATAGGGGTGAAATGATTAGTACCACCCTTCTAGATGATAAAAACTGACCCAAACACAAAGGAAGAGTCCATTTTATATTTGAAAAAATGTATTTAAATTTGTTGACACCCCTACCACATATAATGGGCTGCTCCGAAATCATTGATGGAAGAGTCAATTCAAGATATATAGGGGTGAAAAGATTTGTACTATTATTAGATATTTATCCAACACCCATACACAAAAATAATGAGCTGATCCGAATATAAATGGAAGAGTCTACCTAAAATATTTGGGGGTGAAAGTATTGTCGCCCTTATTTGACACCCCTACCATCAATAATGGACTGCTCCAAAGGCATTCGGGGAAGAGTCGATTTAAGATATTTAGGGGTGAAAAGATTTGTACTTTTAGTAATGTTTTGTCAGAGACCCCTATTCTAAAATAATAGGTAGGTCCAAAATCGATGGAATAGTCCAGTTTTATATTCGGGTGGGAAGGTATTGTCCAGGTTCAAAGCCCTCGAGCATTTCCTCTGTTTGAAAATGGACTAATCTGAAGTCGAAGATGGAAGAGTTTATTTTAAACATTCCGGATGAAAGGATCATTCATCCTGTCACTCACAATTAGATAATCCTAGTAATCACTCAAAGTTAGATCAAATCTGTCCTGGGGCGGTGTGTAGTGGGTGGGTTTAATCGTTTTAAAATACCCATCGTCTCAAAAAAATGATGATGGAAGACGTGAGTTTTACGTTCTTTTTAACACTATTTCTGTCATATCATAAGGGTGATAATGAAAAGCTGTGTGCAGTGGAACCCCGTTTACGGTTGGAAAGATTTCCATCTCCAGCGGAAATGGAACCCAGGACCGCCAGGCCCCGAGGTTATAAAACTTTTTTCATGCTCAACTCAGCTGAGCATGAAATTTTACCTGCTAATAAATAGCAAATTACAAATAAGTACAGTTGCCTTCATGCTCAGTTTAGCTGAGTATGAAATTTTCTCTGCTTATCAATATGAAAATGCCAACATTAGTTGGCATTTTCATATTTATCAGCAGAGAAAATTTCATGCTGAGCTGAGTTGAGCACGAAAAAAGTTTTATAACCTCGGGGCCAGATCAGCAGGCCAGCGCTTTACTACTGAGCTACTGGGGTTCCCTTACGGGAATGGAACTCAGGACCGCTACATCAGCAAGCAAGCGCTTAACCCATTGAAATACCGAGGCTCCTCGTCTCATAAAAGGTTTTTGGCAAAAATTGCAGACCCACATCAAAGCATATGCAAGAGTTTGCATTATTTAACGCAGGAATTTCGTAGACAAAACAAATAGACCTTGAGCTGACAATAGACCCCCCTCCCCCCCCAGGGGGAATTTTGGACACTATGATTTTCTGAAACTACATTATATACGAAACAAAATGACGCATGTTAGCCCTCTGTACGTTGGGGCATTAACGTGTAACGTCAACGTTAATTACACTACCCAAATTTACATATTCACGTTATAATAGAAAATACACATTGGTATTCACATGTTAGTATTCGCCCTAAATAATGTTGGGTTTTGTCTGCTTGTACATAAATCGCTGTTTCAAGGTAATTGACATTGTCAAGGATAAGCTGACTAACCCGTATAACGTAGTTTACATTGTATTTGACGTTTTTCCCCTTCAGTGTCTAAATACATGTAATATAAGGAGCAAACTGTAAGAACTGAAGTGAAGAGAAAAGTATTGTCATAAATATGACTGTTTCAATAGTCTAGTATAAAAAAACAAACAAACTGAAGTCTTACATAACTCGTCAGCAGTCACGATAAATATGTAACGTATATAACCACAACAAAAATTCGGGGAATAAACAACCAGACTTAATCGCTGAATTGGTGGACTGAAGTTTATACTTGCTCCATCAATTTTCTTTGATTCACACCCAGCTTAGATAAGTTAGGCAGCAGTCAGTTAGCAGTGGATATATTAAATATGGACAGAAACTATTTTATTTTTGAAGAATTTAACCTACAAAGTGACGAGAAAAGCTAAGAAAGCCAACATCAGCTGCATTTCATTTTTAATGTTATCTGTATTATGTCTTAAGTAGACACTGTTGTATATGTAAATATGAAGAAATGCCAATGTTATGTGTCCTCAACTTATAAAAAACATCGGATAGTATATATCTAAAAAGCAATCTAACAGTAACGTTACGTTACATAATTGTAGTACATGTATGTCGGGGGATAAGATTTGTGAGTCATCTGTTATCAAAAATTTAGTTCCCGGGCAATTAACAATTATTCAATTAGTATTAGCTTACCACTGGTAGTCAGATAGCAATTTAGCTCTTTGAAATACACAAGAACTCAGCAAGACGCACATAGATTGTTATAGCTGAAGCAGTTTGACCTTTCCTTCAATTCAGTTTCACTTAAAAGTGACTTCATAAAAATGAATTTTTGTAATTTTATGCATAGAATGAAATAAGTAAGAGTTGATATATATGCTGCAACTGATTAATATTTAGGTTCTCGTCATGATGGGGATAAAACCAATTTCACTACCTGTGCTGTTGGTTGAGCCATTCAATTACCCTACATACAAATATGAAACTGTGATTGGCAGGCGAGGCAATCAAAAGCAGTACCAACTCTCCCAACAGGGATAAACACCATTCTTGCTATGCTATCAGTCGAATCGTCAGCCACGAGCCTCTTTGCACAGTAACTGCTTTACATAGGTTAGCAAATATGTGCGGCTCCCGTAAACATAACTTACATGTTAATTTGTGATCTACGTGATCTGTTTATGCAGGTCCTGGCCATCAAACACATTACAAACTATTAACAATGTGAAAATTTAAGGCTGATAGAAAGTGACATACTTTATAACGCATACATCATTCTGTCATCAGCTTGTTCAGGAGTTCTATTTTTCATTATGCTGTTACAAATATTTAACCGGTCAGGTAATTTTGCAAACCCCATGGTTTTATTCCCACTTGTTGTTACTATCAAAGACTAAAGGTGTTACGAAATACAAATTTCAGTCAGACAATTTTTCAATATGTAAGCAACTAAAATTGTTGTTTGGATATTGCCAAAATGCTGTATTTCCTAACAGTATTTAACATATTTGAACAAAGATGATAAAATAAGCAGTAAGATATCATAAATAAGCAGTTTTCAACCATATTTATTGTTAAAAAGCAAACAATATGGTAATACAAGGTCACAGAGATCAAATGCAGTAAGTTATTTAGGTTAACCCCTCCTTGGCATGTGTAGGTATGCACTATTTCTATTGTTTGATTATTTGCTCTTTAGAAATACTGTATTGCTAGTTTAGGATTTCGGAAATGAAGAATCCATCAACTCGCAATGAATACGTTGTATACGTTACTTGTTCGGTCTTTCTTTTCTTTTCTTTTTCTCAATATTATGCTGCAAAGCATAACTACAGTGTAGGCGAATACATTCTGAAGGAGAACAACTAAGATTTGCTCATAGATATCTGAACAGCGAGGACCAACATTAATATATTCTGTCATTTTCATTTCCATTTCATTATGTGTGCAGAGCTACTGGAACACTGTCCCTGGAAAAAACAAACATTTTTGTCCCACTAAACGTATCTTTATGTTCTTTGGTGAATAGAAGCTTTAATAGATGGTTAAATGTAGTTAGATTCTTTAAGAGATGATCGAAAGTAGTTAGACTTTAAAGAGAAAGAAACAAAAGCATAGAAATATAGATCATCTTAAACATAGCATTTATAGATTGCAACAGTATGCTAGTAAACTGCCAGTGTCTCTTTTCTGTATTAAATGTTTTTGATACTATTCTCTTAAACTTCTGGTTGACACATTATTGTTAGTTACATAAATGACTATATAAAACAATCTATTGACACTACCATTAATTATTTTCAAAAGTTTGTTTCTTAACTGTAACTCAGCAATGTTGTTTCCCTTGGTAACGTAAAATATACGATAGTCTCACAAAAGTAAGTATACGCTGCCAGCAAATATCTACATTAGCTTTGACGCAGAACTGTATTTGGCTTAAGTCTTCAAACTTCAGGTTTACTGTTCTGCTTTATATTTTTTTCAGTGTGCACGTAAAAACTATACCATATTCCGCCAATAAACAAGGTGGTACTCCATTTGCATTGTTAATTACTGATTATTTTATAATTTTATACTAAACACGTCGAAAGCGCTTAGCTTTTAATGTTATTAGCTTTTAAATGTTATCAAACTGATTGTATATCATTTTATTCGAGCCCTATATGCAAAATCTATGCTGGCTTAGCTGCGTTTTTATCTTTTTTATCTTTTCTGATTTGGTATTTTTTTTTATTTTTTTTTTAAGTTGTATACAACAAAATTTCACATATGTTACTGTCTTTAGAACTCAAATGTACAAATTGTAAAAGAAACAAACTGGGAAATGCCTTTATGAAATACTTTTATTTTTTATATAATAAAGTTGCCAGCAAAAAAAAAAAAACAAAAAAAAAAAAATGTTTTACATGTGCAGAATATGTCAATGCCCTTAACATTACAATTTGTAGTGCACTGTGTTTAATCACGTATAAAACACACCTCATGAATCCCTAAAAGTAATAACTGAGAGGAGTGTTGCTAGGTCAAAGTACACAATATATCATAAGAACACCCAGACTTATATATGTTATTGTTTTTTTATGTGACAGTGGGAAAAAACCTAATTAAAGGTATTATAATGAAATATTTAAATATTAGTTATTTACGTTACTACTAGTAATGACTTATTATAGAAAATAAACCAGAATGCATTTTCTCTTTTATATCAAAAGGTTCGTTTATGAAGAAACTTCTACCAATGAAAATAAAATGATTCTATCGTCAAATTATATGAGTTTAACAAAAATAGCCCTCGGTAACGTATATAATCGATCATTATTGCCGACTAAAATGCATCAAAATATTGTGGAACTGTTCCTTGCTGTTTAGATAGGCTGGCATATTCAATATTACCTTTTACTGTTGCTTTTTAATTCATACAGTGTAGTTCAAGCACTTGAATTATACAGAAAGTGATAATTATAATAGGTAACATTTATAAGGGGTCACTGTGTTAAACATACTATTTCACCCAAAATATACAAGATAGGATAATAATTTTTGCAGATCTGAAAAGTCCAATAAATTGTCTTTAATACAGTAACAAACATATGATCTAATAATAAAGGAGTAACTTACAAAAAGAAAGTTTTTTGGATGAAAATATCAATTTTAATGGAGTGTAAAGACAAATGTCACGTATATGACACCATGTAGGCTAAAGTGACCTGTCAAACATCATAACTTTTAGCTACTGGATTGTTCTATTAGACTCCACTATAACTTATAACATAGGAATGTGACTTCTATTTTTTTATAATTTTTTATTATTTTTATTTTATGTTTATTTTTTAATGGGTAACGTTTGTAACAGGCTGTTACAGCTTAACGCCCCACTCGCCAGAGGGCTAACATGCTGCAAAATACTTCTAAGATGCTGGGCTTTAAGAAAAGTATGGTCTACAAAATTCCCCCTGGGGGGGGAGGTAAACCATATTTGGCTCATGGCCTAAAATGAATCGCGATGGTACTGTATCATTTTCTTTGAGTTTATGCCGGGCCGCGTAGCGCAATCAGTAGGGCACCTGACTCATAAGTCAGAGGTCCTGAGTTCGTAACCGGGCCTGGCCATATACTTTCGTGTCTCCTTCCGCTGATTCAAGAATGGCAGTTGTCAGTTACTGGCGAAAGTATGTGCACTTAGTACTGGTTAACCGCTTAGGAGGTCTAAGCCTGCCCAGGAATAGTGTGGTTAGGTTAACTGACCGTCCCGACATGACCACTGATAGTTGTTTACCGTGGACGTTAAGCATCAAATCTTTGAGTTTATATTATTTATTTATTTATTTGTTTATTTATTTTCATTTTCAGTTCTTTACTTGTATTGTAACCAAGCCAGTAGGAGAAGAACCAAATAAGCATTTTGCTTTCCTTCCAATTCTAGTATATTTTGTGCTAGAGAAATAAAAATGAGCCGCGACACGAGAAAACCAACAATGTGGTTGTGCGCCCAGCGCAGACTCAGATCAGCCTGGGCATCCGCCAAGTCTGATTAGACTCTTCGCTAAGCGTTTAAAGGGTAGCTAAGAGTTTAAGCTACCTCCGTGCGGACAGCGAAGGCTCTGATCAGACTGGGCGGATGCCCAGGCTGATCTGAGTCTGCGCTGGACGCACAACCACATTGTTGGTTTTCTCGTGTCGCGGCTCAAATATAGAAGTATGGGAGGGTACCTAAGGAACATTGTCTTCTTACAGGAAGCGAATGTTGCTTCCCTTCGTCGCCGTAACAGCGTTATCACGTGAAGATGGGCATTGTGGCACTATTGCAATCAGTCGGCCAGTCTCTGCAGTCTAGTTAGAGTCTGATAAGAGCTGTTCGTCTTCATATTAACAATCTACACGAATGTATCATAGTGGCATGCGACGACCCTAAGCAGTCTGGTGTGCATAATATTATACACTCATAAAACACATAGTTGGCGGTTGTGAATTTTGTCCATAGTTGCTAAAATATGAGTCCACCAATACTTGATCTTCAACGCACAGCTTAACAGAGACTCAGATAAAAAAGAGAATCTGACGGGTATATGAGATATTTTCTATGCCATTCCATGAAACTTTGTGGCATCACATTAGAATCGCCCCTATGAGGTGACTCTAATAGATGCCAAAATTAATAGTTTAAATGTTACAAACATAAAATTTTCTTTATTATCTGGAGACATGGTATGTCATGAACGCCAAAATAAATGACCGCCAATATGTCATTTTCATTAAACCGCGAAATTTTGATACCACAGATATTAAGTTTTACAGTACTCGTACTCAGGTACGGCACTCAGGTAAAAGATAGAGAGCCTGGCCCCGAGGTTATAAAACTTTTTTCATGCTCAACTCAGCTGAGCATAAAATTTTCTCTGCTGATAAATATGAAAATGCCAACTAATGTTGGCATTTTCATATTCATAAGCAGAGAAAATTTCATACTCAGCTATTCTGAGCAAGAAAACAACTGTACTTATTAGTAATGTGCTATTTATTAGCAGGTAAAATTTCATGCTCAGCTGAGTTGAGCATGAAAAAAGTTTTATAACCTTGGGGCCTGGCCTAGTGGTTCGAGTGTTTGCCTTTCATGCAGAGGGTCGTAGTTCGACTCCCAGCGGACGGTTCATGTCCTATCAATTTCTACAAGCCAATGGACCAGGAAATCCGCAAGTGGAGAATTGGTCACTGAGCTATTGTCGAGAGGGTCGCTGAACATCGGCGTTGCTTTACGGAGGCAAGACTGCAGTTATTCTAACCATCAGAAAGAACAAAGAAGGAATGCATGTCCCAACCTTTTTTTGCTTTAAGACCAAAATTTCATTTTCGTTTTCACTAGGACGGTTAAAGGAGAAAGCCTGCACCTACCTCTCAACCCCCTCCCCGCGAAACACACACACACACACTGGCTCGATCCTAATATTTTCATAGATGGTCTGTTTAGGTATTTAACTTTGCTGGGTCTGTCAGCAAGAAAACGAAAAACAGTTTGGGAAAAAAACTGCTTTGCCATCAAAGCATTCCTTTATTGGCAAAAGACGAAGTTACTGAGAATGAGCGGGGCGCTCAAGAAATGTAAGCGGATGAAAGATCAAAACAAACAACTTTTTGGGAAAAAGCTGCAAAAAGTTTAAAATCAGAATCAGATTTGTTTACTGGTAAGTGGTGATACGTCCAAGGACAATCATTTACCAGGACTTGTGATCAGAGAAGCTAGTCCCAGAAGTAAACTTAGTAACTGAATAGTAACTGAAGTTCAAAACATGTTTCGTCCAAGCTTTTTCGTATTGAGAATTCAAATTCAAAGACAAGAGGGCAAACAGCTTAGACGCCCATTATGAGCCACCTCGCCTGGATCTACGCTATTTGCAAATTCAAATATGAGCCGAGACAAGACAAAACCAACAAAGTGGTAATGCGCCCATCGCAGACTCAGATCAGCCTGGGCATCCGCCCAGTCTGATCAGAGTCTTCGCTGCCCGCATGGAGAAAGCTTAGTCCCTTAGCTACCTTTTAAATGCTTAGCCAAGAGTCTGATCAGACTGGGTGGATGCCCAGGCTGATATGAGTCTGCGCTGGGTGCAAAACCACTTTGTTGGTTTTCTCGTGTCGCGGCTCATTTTTTTTTTTTTTTGACGCTTCAGGTGTAGAGAAAACCGCTAAGTATAAGCAGATGGAGTCCAAATTCCAGTCCAAATGCATGTTGTTTTGTCATTGCCGGAATGAGGATGGCACACATATTAATACGCGCTGCATCTGTTACCTGCAATTATCACATGTAATGAAAGTAATTGCAACGGAATTATATGATACAATGAAAGTAGGAATCTGCAAAATTATGACACTTTTACGTGAAAAGTGACTTAAATGAAACATACAAAGCATACCAGACATGTGTTTATAATTTATCTGTTTTTCTGCAAACCTGTGAACTGTTGATTCCTGTCGCAGATAGGAAGCGGAATTACATCACAGAAAAATAGTTCCGTCTGACGGTGCAGAGGTAGTGTACAAAGGTAGTTTTAGGTCGAAAAGGTATTTTTGAACCTGGCTTCAAATGTCTTTTTGTTTGTTTGTTTGACTCTGCTTTAATATACGCAAATTTCAATACGCAACTGCAGCTTTGCTGACAAATTTTCAACACGCAATTATTTCAGCTTTGCTGACAAAATGCGTATCAGATGACGAAATTCCAACAGACAGCATTTCTGGTGACAAACTTTCAGCGAAGAAGTTTCTGTCAAGACGATTTGCCGTCTTGATTCAAAGCAAAAAGTCTCATCCACAGAGGCTTACTATGTTTTTAACGATTCGTCTTAGCCTGAACCGTGATGGTAGGTAGTCACGCCGCAAGGAACTTTACGGCCACTACACTGTAAAAATGTGTTTAGAATCTTAACAAAAAATGCAGTCCGACTTTTTATGTGTTTAAATCGTAACATGTTCAATTTGCAACATGTTGAGGTTTATGTTTAGAAATTAAACATGTACAAAACTGGTTATATTTACCTTTTATTTTGAAAATTTCCTCTGTCAACATTTTCGTCTCTTTTTTCGTTCTTCAACGGGGCCAAGAGCGAATGGATTCATCCGAAACGGCGCGTAACAGAATAACACGTGTTTAGCAGACTTTGTCTGGGAAAATTATAGAAAAGGCGTACATGTTTAGCTATATGACATATTCCTAAACATGTTAACACCTGCCACGCGAAAAGACGAAATTTCAGCGCGGAAAGACGAAAAAACGCCATGCGAAAAGACGCCATTTGAAACTCTTATTTTGTCGTCTTTTCGCGTGGCGTCTTTTCGTCTTTTCGTCTTTTCGCCTGGCGTCTTTTCGTCTTTTCGCATGGCGTTATTTCGTCTTTTCGTCTCTTCGCGTGCCGTTATTTCGTCTTTTCGTCTTTTCGCATGGCGTTATTTCGTCTTTTCGCGTGGCGTTATTTCGTCTTTTCGTCTTTTCGCATGGCGTTATTTCGTCTTTTCGCGGCGAAAAGACGAAAAGACGCCATGCGAAAAGACGAAATAACGCCACGCGAAAAGACGAAAAGACGCCATGCGAAAAGACAAAAAGACGAAATAACAACACATAAATACCCTGCTATTGATAACTGTATTGATATCATATACTTAGACAGTTTGTCGATTAAACTGTGAAGACTCATATCAGACTACTGCAAACACAGATCCTGATGCAGTCTGATCATGTTCGCACTGAAATGTTATTTGATGTTCTTTTCCGACGTATAAGAATTATAAGGACAGACTATAAAATTAATGTGGAGTCGGCAATATTTTCGGTCAGTATGGTGCCGTTTTGCAATTAAGGTGCACAAATATTCTATTCTTATTACAGTTAAGACACTTATACTTAGAAAAGTGTTTTTGATTAAACTGTGTAGACCCTGATCAGAATTCAATCTGTAGAGAAGTGGAATAATCACGGTTTGCAGTTTTTGCCACTGATTTTTTCTCTTTTTTTTTTGGAAACATCACCAAAAATATGAGGAAGGTCATTATGGTATTTCTTCTGAACGGACAGACAAGAAAATGAGCGGTCCTTATGTTTTGGAGAAAAATACACAAATCAATTTCATCATAATTATATCTTCGATTTGATCTTAAACTACCAAAAGGATTAAGTACCTTGTTGACAATCTAATCTCCCACAAATTATGGAGGAAAAGTTACAATTGTTTATATAAACACTGAACCATGATATGAATATGGCATACATTAACCTGCAGCTAATCCAAAATTTGAACAAATTTATAGTTTTCTAAAGACGTGCCGATCGCAGACAGAACAGAGCCTGATCAGACTGCTCTTTTTGGCTAATGCTCCTTCTGCCATCTTTACAAAGGGGAACAACTTCTGTGACTTCCTCTTCCCTAGTAAGAAATCGTTTCTTAAAGGGGTTTGCTCCTACACGAAAGAATTTGCTCCAAAAGGAGCAAAATCTTTCCTTTAGGTGTTGTCCCTTACAGAGAAGGAAGTAAAAAGGCAGTGTCGTTATTTCGTCTTTTCGCGTGGCGTTATTTCGACTTTTCGTCTTTTCGCATGGCGTCTTTTCGTCTTTTCGCGTGGCGTCTTTTCGCGGCGAAAAGACGAAATAACGCCATGCGAAAAGACGAAAAGACGAAATAACGCCACGCGAAAAGACGAAAAGACGAAATAACGCCATCCGAAAAGACGAAAAGACGCCAAGCGAAAAGACGAAAAGACGCCATGCGAAAAGACGACAAAATAAGAGTTTCAAATGGCGTCTTTTAGCATGGCGTTTTTTCGCGCTGAAATTTCGTCTTTTCGCGTGGCGGGTTTCGTCTTTTCGTCTTTTTGCATGGCGTTTTTTCGTCTTTTCGTCTTTTCGCATGGCGTTTTTTCGTCTTTTCGCATGGCGTCTTTTCGTCTTTTTCGCCTGGCGTCTTTTCGCGGCGACAAGACGAAAAGACGAAATGGCACAAACCAGCCACCATACTATTCCAGTCAGCCACTCAGTCCCTGCAGTCTAGTCAGAGTCTGATCAGAGCTGTTCGGCTTTATAGTAACAATCTACGTGTGAGCCGCGACACGACAAAACCAAAAAAGTGGCGTGTGCGCCCAGCGAAGACTCAGATCAGTCTGGGCGGGGGCTGCAACCTGATCAGAGTCTTTGTTGTGCGCTTAAAGGGTAGCTTAAGGTCTAAGCTACTTCTATACCAATAGTGAAGACTCTAATCAGAAAGGGCGAATGCCCAGATATGATCTGATTATTCGTGTGTCGCACATGCAACTTTGTCGGTTTTGTCGCGTCGCGGCTCATGTATGCATGTAAGTGACATACAGCGATTCTAATCAGTCTAGTGTGCGTGTGTCTGTTTGTTTGTTGTTCGCACAGCCCGTAATAACAAGGCGCGGAGAGCCTGACCAAAGTGTTCAAGTGTTCGCCTATCATGCATCTAGGGTCGTGGTGTGACCCTCAATGGACGGTATATGGACGGTATATGTCCGATCATATGAGCCCGCGACACGACAAAACCAACAAAGTGGTTGTGCACCCAGCGCACTCAGATCAGCCTTGGCATCCACCCAGTCTGATCAGAGTTTTCGCTCAGCGCTTAAATGGTAGCTGTGGGTCTGAGCTACCTTCATGCGGATGCCCAGGCTGATCTGAGTCTGCGCTGGGCGCACAACCACTTTGTTGGTTTTGTCGTGTTGCGGCTCATTTTTTTTCAAGCTAAGGGACCAGCAAGAGAAGAAGCGGCAACATGTTGGTGGTCCGAGTGATTGCAGAGAGTGTCGGCGGTGTTTAACAGTGGCAAAACTGCAGTTTTTTCTAATCAGTATAGAAATAACAAACAACCTTCTTTTTTATTTACTTATTTTTTTTTTTTTTTTTTTTTTTTTTGCTTTGACCAGAATTTCATTTTCATATTTAGTTTGACGGTTAAAAAATGCCGGCCCACCGGACCCCTACTCCCGCGCACGACCCCCTCCCCACCTCGACACACATACTGGCTCCTTAAATTTTCATAGATGGTCTGTCTAGATGTTTAACTACACTGGGTCAGTTCTGGTAGCAAGAAAACGGGAACAACCCCCCCCCCCCCCATACTCACACACACACACAAATAAAAAAAATAATAATAAAAAAAGAAAAAATAATCATCTGAAAATAAAAACAACATTTCTGGCACCAAATCTATCCTTTATTGACAAAAGATGAAGTTACAGAGAATGAGCCGAGGACACTCAAGAAGTGTAAGAGGATGAAAGATCATGACAAACAACTTTTTGGGGGAAAACTGGAAAAATTTCAAAACATGTTTTGTCCAAGTTTTTTTTTGCATTGAGAATTCAAAAAGGCTAGAGACAAACAGCTAGATCCAGATGGGGTAGCCCATTATGAGCCTGGATCTACGCTATTTGCACATTCAACTATTTTCATTTTTTTTTTTTTTTTTTTTTTCTTTCCTTACGCTTCAGGACTACAAGGCAATGCTACATACCAAAATTCAAGCATCTGAGCCAAGTGGTTCTGAAGAAGAAACTTTTTGAATATTTTTCTATGTATCTCTATGGTTCAAACCCAGGACCCCCTGGGACAGGGCCATTTTAGATCCTGGGGTCATCACATTTGAACGAACTTGGTAGAAAAACTACTAGGCAATGCCAAATACCAAATTTCAAGCCTTTGAGCCAAGTGGTTCTGAAGAAGAAGATTTTTAGATATTTTTCTATGTATTTCTATGGTTCAAACCTAGGACTCCTTGCCGCAAGGCCATTTTTAACCCTGGAGCCACTATTTGAACAAACTTGGTAAAGGACCACTAGGCAGTGCATCATATCAAATATCAAGCATCTAAGCCTTGTGGTTCTGAAGAAGAAGATTTTTGAAGATTTTTCTTTGCATTTCTATGGTTCAAACCTTTGACTCCTACCAAGGGGCCATTTTGTATCCTGGAGCAAAAATTTGAACAAACTTGGTAAAGGACTATTAGGCAATGATACATACCAAAGTTCAAGCATCTGAGCACTGCGGTTCTGAAGAAGAAGATTTTTTAATATTGTTCAATGTATTTCTATGGTTCAAATCCAGGACCCCCTGGGGCGGGGCAATTTTGGACCCTGGGGCCATCATTTGAACAAACTTGGTAAAGGACCACTAGGCGATGCTACATACCGAATTTTAAGCATCTGAGCAAAGCAGTTTTGAAGAGGAAGATTTTTGAATATTTTTCTATGTATTTCTATGGTTCAAAAATAGGACTCCCTGCCCCGGGGCCATTTGGACCCTGGGGCCACAATTTGAGCAAACTTGGTAAAGGACTATTAGGCAATGCTACATACTAAATTTCAAGCACCTGAGCATTGCGGTTCTGAAGAAGAAAATTTTTGAATATTTTTCTATGTATCTCTATGGTTCAAACCCAGGACCTCCTGGGGCGGGGCCATTTTGGATCCTGGGGCCATCATTTGAACAAACTTGGTAAAGGACCACTAGGCAATGCGACATACCAAATTGCAAGCATCTGAGCCAAGCAGTTCTGAAGAAGAAGATTTTTTAATATTTTTCTATGTATTTCTATGGTTCAAACCGGGGACTCCCTGCCCCGGGACCATTTTGGACCCTGGGGTCACCATTTGAACAACCGTGGTAGAGGACAACTAGGCAATGCTACATACAAAATTTTAAGCATCTGGGCCATGCAGTTCTGGAGAAGAAGGTTTTTAAGTATATTTTAGTTTCGAACCAAAGACCCCCTGCCCCGGGGCCATTTTGGACCCTGGGGCCACCATTTGAACAAACTTGGTAGAGGTTCATCTTGGATTCTCGACCAGGTTGAATCTGAACCCGTAAGTCTTGTCATGCCCCGTGTGAAATTTGAAAAACATGGGTGCAGTGGTTTTGCAGAAATTAACTAAATAGACCTTAACGCCAGGGTCGACGTAAATGTGAACGGATTGACGGACGAATGGAATGACGGACGGAATGACGGACGGAAAATCGGACACCTATACCGCACCTTCATAACCCTTTTTAGACCGGATACCCGTTTTGGGGACATTATGCAAACAGTGCAGACCCCGTTCAGACGCCGCAAAACGCGGCGTCTGATCAGGGTCTACATTGTTTGCTTACAGGAATTTCTATGCAAAGTACAATAAAAGTGAAAATATTGACCAGAAACCCCTAAAACTAGTAATGGGATTATCTGAATGATAAGAATGGACAAGTCCACTGCTCAAAAAAGGGTTAAAGCAGTTTCAACAATGAGACGAAATCAAGCCTGTCACAGTATGGAATTTGGATTTTGGTTAGTAGAGCCTCAATGAAGTCTCAATTTATAAATTTAGCCGCGACACGAGAAAACCAACAAAGTGGTTGTGCGACCAGCGCAGATTCAGATCAGCCTGGGCATCCGCCCAGTCTGATCAGGCGCTTCGCTAAGCACATAACGGGTAGCTAAGGGTCTAAGCTGCCTCCATTCGGACAGCATCCGCCCAGTCTGATCAGAGTCTGCGCTGGGCGCACAACCACTTTGTTGGTTTTGTCATGTCGCGGCTCAATTGAGACTTCATTTAGGCTCTACTGTCCAAAGTCCAAGTGCCAAGTGGCTGTGGCGTGGATGTATTTCCTCATCTTATTGAAAAATCATTTGTAGCCGAATACATTCCATTAATATATACTATTCAAAAGAAGTATATTTCCCCCTTAGATATAATGCTAAATCAACTTATTCAGGGGCGTAACTAGGGGCAATTTCATAATACGCACAACCATGTTTTATTCTCTACTTCTTGAAGGGAATGCTAGTATTTCAGCCACTTTGGTAATTGGTATTGAAATCTTGTCTACTTTATAAATTTTCAGCATGCAAATATGCTGGTGCGTTTTGAAATTTTGTCAATTTTGACAAAATTTCAATACGCTCTTGCGTATTTGCCGTATAGGTAGCTACGCCCTAGTTATTTCCAAGAGAAATACAAGAAAGGAATGCCTCTGTTTGCTTTGTGGTTTCTGTAACTCCTACACTATTTTTTCTGTAAACAAATGCTAAACTTTAGGACAGACTGACCCATGTCGGGGTAGAAAAAGCTTCTGACTGACTAGTGGTATTGGCTCTTAACAAACCATAGAGGAAATCATCCTGAATTAGACTTTCCTCTCAAAAGCCTGTATCTACCAAGACGGATGTAACCGAAGACCAACGTTTTATATTTGAGCCACGACACGAGAAAACCAACAATGTGGTTGTGCGCCCAGTGCAGACTCAGATCAGCCTTGGCATCAAACCAGTCCGATCAGACTCTTCGCTAACCGCTCAAATCGTAGCTAAGAGTCTAAGCTACCTCCATGCGGACAGCGAAGACTCTGGTCAGACTGGGCGGATGCCCAGGCTGATCTGAGTCTGCGTTGGGCGCACAACCACATTGTTGGTTTTGTCATGTCGCGGCTCATTTATAATACAGAAGCATAAGCCAGTTGATCAAGCAAAATGACCATGTATTTTCTTCCAGCTCGTATGACTTCTAAACAGGTGAAATATGACTGTTTTGCATTTATTTTACGGAAAAAAGTACGGTGATGCAAAACTTTCTTTGAGTAGTATATTTACTTATTGTCCGCGTTTTTTTTTTCTTCAAAAGACCAAAATGAAAACTGTCAGTCAAACTGGTTACCCAAACCTATTTCGAAGCAGGTGCCACGGTAGATCAATGGGTTAAGCTCTGACCTGCTATGCTAGCGGTCCAGGTTCGATTCTGTCTGAAAGGCGAAAGTCTTTCCAACCGTAAACTGGTTCCATTTCACAAGCCTTTCATTATCACCCTCTCATCGTCATGATATGACTGAAATACTGTTGGTAAGGACGTAATATCGCAATCATTCATCTATCAATGCTACGAAGCAGGTTTGTCTGTTTGAGCGCCACCCATCATTTCATTATCGATGCAATCAGCATAACATGACTTGGTGAGCATCGCTCAACTCCCACTTATCCTATGCAGTTTGCGACATTACTCAAAAATGCCCTAATCCAGTGTCAATGTAGAAGAGTTCATCTAAATCATTCATAATGTTGCCAGAGATTTTTTATCAAACACCCCTATTACAAATTAATAGACGGCTCTATGATGGAATAGTCAATTAATAAAGTGGTGAAATGATTTATAGTAACACCCCTCTGGATATGGAATGATCCAAAGACGTAGATGGAAGAGTCCATTTTCAATATACGAGGGTGAAAAAAATGCATTGTGCCTTTTTGACACCCCCATTTTCAATAATGGACTGTTCAATACTCATTGACGGACGAGTCAATTCAAGATATTAAGGGGTGTAAAGATTTGTACTTGCAGAAAATTTTAACAAAAACCCCTACTCTAAAATAATAGACCATTCCAAAATTAATTGAAGAGTCCACTTAATATTCAGAGGGAGGCAATGCTGATCCTAAATCCCTATTCACCATAATGGACTGTTTCTCACCTAGACGAGTCAATGATTCAAAGGGTAAAGGTCTACGATTGTTTTATAATGGACTACCTCAGTACCTGAAGTGAGTCAATCTCATGAGATAATCCTCAGTTATATCACATAACAATAGGAATTTTTAATGAGTGGGCACCTAGGAGCGCGGCAAACAGAGTATACCCAGATCAGACGCGGCGTCAGATGAGGGCCTGCAGTGTTTGCGCCAAAAATTAAAATTGTTGAATTGGCAAACTGTGTAGATCCAGATGAGGTGGCTCATCTGAATCTACACTGTTTGCTCTCTAGTGTTCGAATTCTCAATATGATACCGCTTGGACGAAACATTTAGACGTAAATTTTGTCGTCTGCTTTTGGCGCAGGGTTAATACAGGATATTCTTTCAAAATCGTTATGGTCTTGTATTTTTCCTTGAGATTTAGTACGCGGTAGGTTTCCCGTAGCCTAAGACCGCTGAGGCAGTGGGTGCCACAGACCCAAAATATCTTGTGCACAACATATGACAGGCGGAGCCCATCCATCTCTATCCTTCCCTCATTCGAAAAAAGTACTCATTTACTGCTGAGATGACAGAGTTTTTCAGTCACTGGCTGGCTCAACGGAGATTCGAACTCTTGACCTTCTACATTACAGCAGAGCCAGAGTAAAATGACATATTTAATACAAGTGGAATGGAATGAAATGGATTGAAATTGGAATGGAGGAAAAGTCTCCCTTATTCTTTGTCCCACCTTGAAGACGGGAGAGTCTATTGTAGAAATACAGGCATAAATGTGTAAAACCAGATCCTTTTTTCAGGTGCGGTCTGGAATGGTTTTCATGTACTGTGGTTACTCTGAATATTTTGGACAACGCAACCATTCCTTGCATTTGGCTTTTCTGGGATATTTGTAAATAATGCATCAGCTTTTTGCAGCCCCGGCTACCCTAGGGCCAAGGATAGCGGAACTTAAGTACGGTGTTATCCGCCACCGAAGAGGAAGGGCTGTAACTAATGTTGAGAGAACTTGTAGCCCGAACCCCATTGTTTGCGCTTTGTGTACAAAGACAATAAAATACGTTTAAACTACTGAAGGCGGAAGAATATAGTTTTGTCCATGTCCATGTCCGTCCGCTCTCATGAGAGGGTATTTGTGGGCTGAGCTGGGAGTACAAACCCCATTTGTGGGGTGAATTCGACTTTTGTGGTGCACCTCATTAGTCGAAGTTTTCTGACACCTTCTGTGTGATGATGAGGGGTAGATGGGTCATTTAAAATCATTTGTTTTCACAAGTTTTGTCCAATCTGGACAAAATTTGTGGGTTCATGTGTACAGAGGGCACATGTGAGCTGTGATCAACCCGCAAGTGCACTTTGTACGATTCTGTCCATAAAAGATAACCCCAAAGTCTGGGGTGCAACCTACAACAACACCCTCATGCGTCCGTCCGTACGCCTTTCCGTCCGTCCGTCCGGAGCAATTACTAAGTAACAAGTGAACGGAATTTCATGTATATATCAATTTAAGGTGCTGATGCATGTGAAATTTCGTCGGACTTGCTTCAGTAATGCATGAGTTATCGCCCTTGAATTGGTTTCGAAACAATATTTAAAATGAGACATAACTAAGTAACCAATTATCAGAATTTAATGAAACTTAAAATTAATGTGTATCACCATAAACCAGTTGTTCACATAAAGTTGTGTCAGAATGACATCAGTATATAATGCATGAGTTATTGTCCTTGAATCAATTTAAAATCAACAAATTTACCCATAACTAAGTAAACAGTGAAACTTATACTAAATAATTGAGCCGCGACACGACAAAACCAACAAAGTTGTTGTGCGCCCAGCGCAGACTCAGATCAGCCTGGGCATCCGCCCAGTCTGATCAGAGTCTTCCCTATCCGCATGGAGGTAGCTTAGACCCTTAGCTACATTTTAATCGCACTGCAAAGATTCTCAGCACACTTGGCGGATACCAAGGCTGATCTGAGTCTGCATTGAGCGCACAACCTTGTTGGTTTTCTCGTGTCGCGGCTCAATTATTATATGTATTATTCTGACGGTTGTCATTTTTAATGCATTAACTTTAAAATTCTTTTCAAAATCTTTTATTTCATTCCAAACATGGCTGCACTTAGAGGCTGTAATCATCCCTGTTTGGAGAGAAGCTGGAAATAACTGACGTAGTGTCTCGTGTAGGTCATCTCGTAGAATTCTTCGATTCGATTCCAAACATGGCTGTAATAGAGGCTGACCCCCGATGACCACATTAGGAGCTTGAGACGAGTTTCACTTTGGAAATTGGATATTTCCCATGTGAGTCATCAAATAATAATGTTTTCGTGAAGACCTCCGATTTGATACCAAACATGACTATAGTTGGAGGTTATCCCCATATGAAGGTGGGGTACGGATGGAAAGTGGTGTGGTGGTGCGTGTAACTTCCAGTGCCGGGGCGTCCTACTGATTTGAATAGTAGGACAAGTGCTTGCAGTAGATGCGGATGGGGGTTGTTTGGATATTTTTCTCACTGAAATACTGTCTCAAAGGGTCGTTAGACCCAAACCAATCAATCAATCAGTGGAAGGTGGTGGTGTGTGTGTGTGTGTTGGGGGGGGGGGGGGGGGAGGGGCTATGGAACCCTATTTGTGCCAATACTGATTCTGTATTATCCCTTGCATTGTCTGGCTAGTTTTCGCTTGCCGGCTTCGGCCGGCGAGACTATGTATTCAGATGGATTCGCACTTCCTGTCATGCGCACTCAAGCTGAAGCCGCTAAAATTGTTCCCAGCTTCGAGAATAGTTCATTATTGCAAGCGGAGAACCAGTATGTGGAGAGCGTCTACGGGGCGTAACTTTGTTCGACTGTTTCTTTTACCTTAGACTCGTTCACAGCCTTACAATATTAAAATTTAATATTAACAGATATAGCACTGAAACAGTCTACTTTCACCTAAGCACCGTAAAATAACGACACGCCATATTCTGGCACACCAAATAATCGAACATGTCTAGCATCTTTTGCCTTACTAAAAACATGCGTGATTATTATTATTATTATTTTATTTATTTATCCGTTGTATTTGAATGTTTCTTAAGGTGGTGATAATCACTGATTTGGGACAAAGACAAAAATCTGCATAAAATACTCAAAATAACACTGATCTTTCCAAAACTTGGCAGATGCCTTCTGTATGTTGTTTCTCATAATTCAGAATCCCAAAATACAGCATTTGTTAATGTTAAAACGTGTGTTTATATAAGAGAAGATCAAAGGGTAATTTTCTGCGAATAAATCTGAAAAAAAAATATCATTATTGAAAATATACTTAGTGCTTGGAGTACCTTGTTGCATAATGGAGAGCGTCCTAGCAATTATTTTTTCAAACTCTTTCACACATTATCAGGCTGAGCAGATGAAAAAAGATGCAGTCTGTGTCCATTTTTTTTGGTCAAAGCACACAGGTGAGACAGGCGAGACTATTTTAACAATGTTGAACAATTTCATCTACACACCACTGATCATGTCAGTAATGTATTATTTATATTGTAGGTAATAACATAGGTATGCTTGCCTACCCTATATTTAATAAATGCGTCCAGTGTACATTTACTTTGTACATGGTTGAACATTTGAGAAAAAGCTACCGTTTTCATCTGGTCTACATTACAATTTGAGAACGAGTTGGAATAAATAATTGCTAGGACGCTCTTCATTATGCAATAATGCACCTTCAGCACTACGTAAATTTTCAATAACGATATTATTTTTTCAGATTTATTCGCAGAAAATTACCCTTTGATCTTTCCTTATAAAAACACTTTTTTAAGCAGCATGTACGTCTATTTTGTACTCTAAACTGTAAAGAACAACAAAAATAAGAAGTCTGCTAACTTTCAAGGAGATACGTTACTTTTTTATGGTTTTATGCAGATTTTTACATTTACCATAAATCACCACCTTAATTGTCCACTGTCAAATAAGATCAAATAACGACATGCGCAATTCGCGGGCATTATGTAAAATATGGACTGGACTTGGACTCTGGACTTTGGACTGTGAAAAACCTGGACTTCAGACTTTGTAAAACCTGGCCTTTGGACTCTGGAGTTTGTAAAAACCTGGACGTAAATATTTCAACAATAGTTGTTATGCCTGTACTAACAGTGTAGATCCAAATTAGACTACTGATTGCAACAGTCTGATCAGGGTCTGTGCCAACAGTCTTATTTAAAAGAATTTACTGGTTTTACAGACAAGGTGTTTGATCGTATTTACTAGATACTATTTCTTATTGTTTCATAAACGTACATTGAAATTCAGTTTCTTCTTTGGCGCGTCTGACTAAAAAAACAGAGGTCCCGGGTTCGATAAGTGGTCTGGTCACTTACTCTCATTTCCGCTTCCGCTGAGTCAAGAAGGGCATTTGTCAGTTACTGGCGAAAGTAAATTAGTACTAGTTGACCCCTTTGGATGGCTAAGCCTGCCCAGGAATATATTAGTTAAATTAACTGACCGTCCTGACATAGCCATGCATGTAGCTGTTTACCGTGGACGTAAAACAGTAACACAACAACAACATACCACAGGCTTAACCAGTACTTATAACTGAACTCAATGATGACAAAATACCAAATAAGCTGAATATTTGCAGACGATCTATGGCAACTGCTTGGGAAGGAACTATCATTTTCATTATGACCACCTCTCAGTGGTAGTCAGCTTTTAAATGTGCTCCAACAGAACTATGGAGGCAAGCAGTCGCAAAAGTTGTTTCCCCTTGTAATGATAGCAATTGTTGCGGACAGTAAGATTTTTTCCTACTAATCTGTAACAATGAGGCTAGTAGGACGAACTACTTCCACGATTTCCTTCTGATAGTATCAGAAGTCAAGAACCATATATCATCTTACATGTAAGGGACTTTAATATAAAAGTACTTTCCCAATGTAAGATGTATTTTTTTCAACATCAAGATATGACAAACTGATAATAAACATAACTTTGTCGTAACCGAACGGTTCAGGAAATATAGCAATGAAATTCCCGTCCATCTGTCTCTGTCCGTATGTTAGTACGTCCATTAACATTTTCTTTTCCACTCTGTAGCTTGAATACCCTTTGGACTATTTTCATTACACTTCACCAGTTATGTGTAGTCCATTTGCTCCAAAGTACACAGTTCTGCTTAGTTTCACAAAAAATAAAATATATAAAAAAATAAACGACGAAACTCCCAGTAAATCTTCTAATGTCCTAAAATTTCTTATATAACAATACATAACAGAGTACGAAAATCCATACATGTATTTTTAAATGCTTTTATGAAACATTTTCATTAGCAGTAATACAAAAATTGACCTTTACACTGAAGGTTATCATATGATTGTCAGAATAGCGAAAATGTAGCGTAGCCTCATTGTTTACTACAGTTGTGGACGTTTTTAAATGAAGAAAGCGTCTCCAAGTAAGATACCAACTCCCAAGACCACAAACCATAAACCACAAAATACCACAAACATTGAACTACGTGTATTTCAGAAACAAAGCGCTAACTTGACAAGCCTTTCCTTTTAAAAGGAAACTGTCCTCTTTGCAGCCATATAGTCAACAGATCGGAACGAATTTCGTTTAGACATATCACAATCTCTAGGAAAACAATTCAGACAAGTTCTAGTGACTGTGGTCTAATAGTGGATGCGATAACGATATTTTAACACTGGTTTACAATAAGCAATTCTCAGTTTTCCAACTCGTTGCTTTACCATGCATGTGTACGGCTATTCTGAATGATGGGTCGGAGACACAACTTGCTGAGAGGAAGGCGTGTGCAGTTTCGACAAAATATCCCCAGTGGGGTAAAAATCGAAATTTGTATACATATATAATTCCGCACGTCTTTCAAAATGCTCATTTTTTTTTTTCGGTTTTGTCCTCTTTCTTTTCTTCTAGCCCTAGTGAAAATGGTAGCGGAATGAACTGGAAGCTGGCTTATTGGAATGGAATGAGCTGGAAACTGGAGTATTGGGTATATAGCGACAGGTGACCTTAACCAAGTCCGACAAAACTTAAGATGCACCACTCTGCTGTAGGTCCTTGTTTGACTCTGCACACATTCAAACGTACTCTGAAAAGTAAAACTTATGCATTTCGTTTCACCCAACTCATGAAGGCCTCATATAAAGTTTGGTTCAAATGGGTCTAGTGGTTTCGGAGTGGAACTTTTAAAATGCGGACAGGCGACAGAGTGTGCTTATCCAGTAAACTCCCCAGTACGCTAACCCAGCGGGAATATGACGTCGAAATGGCGATAAACAGACATCGATAGGCCGTTCGCATCGACGGTCACGACATTATGACGCTATGTGCCTGTTAGGTACGGCCAGTGACCTCCGTGCTAATGTGGCTGCTCCAAGTCATTTCCCTAAAAACAACGTTTAGTAGTCAGTTTCATAGAATACTGTTAACAAAAAAGTAAGGATATTAACCAATTGTAGCATTTAGAAAAGCATGCAATCCGTCTGAAACGGCAAGTTCTGCTATGTCAAATACTTCTTGAGACATTTCGCCTACAATCATTGACGATACATCCAGTCACGTGACCTGGATACATTATGATTTAGGCAGTGGGTCGACTACCAAATTCCATAATCGAAACAAAAACAACAACGAATCTTAAATCTGATATTGCGATAGATCATACTCATGTAGCAAAATGTACCGTCGCTGAAACACTCGCCATAACTCAGTTACGAAGCTGAAAATTAAATAAACAGCGACACGACAAAACCAACAAAGTGGTTGTGCGCCCAGTGAAGACTCGGACCAATCTGGGCATCCACCAAGAAAGGTAACTAAGGATCTAAGCTACCTCCATGCGGACAGCGAAGACTATGAGCAGACTGGGCGGATGCCCAGGCTGATCTGAGTCTGCGCTGGCGGATGCCCAGGCTGATCTGAGTCTGCGTTGGGCGAACAACCACTATGTTGGTTTTGTCGTGTCGCGGCTCAAATTGGTTTTACCCACTGTTATGTCATATTAAGGCACACAAGCCATAAACGTCTTAATTTTCAGTGATACATCATAACTGTACGAATGTTTGTCTTCTGCATATTTTCTCAAAACAGCATTTTTGAAGCACTATGAACTCGGGATTAACGTCCCACCAACAACTAGGTCCTACAGAGACAGGACCTCGGTTTAAAGTCTCGTCCGAAAGACCGAAGAAGCGGGGTCGATTCTGCGACCCCTGGATTGGTGGTCCAGCGTTTTGAAGAACAAACACAAAACTTACCAAAGTTAAATGCTTAGCTTGGCTGGCGAACTCTGAATATTGATTTTTTCTTTTTCGAAGATTTGAAATTATGGTCATGACCCCATGTCTAACATAAATCATGAGGAGATCACGTATATTATGCATCGACACTTATCTGTTCAGACGGATTTCATGTTGTTGTTTTTCTTTTTCTTTTCTTTCTTTCTTTCTTTTTTTTTTTTTTTTTTTTTTTTTTTTCGTTTCCTAAATGTTACAATTTTTACCATAATATCCTCCTGCTTTTTGTGAACAGTATAACAGATGACTTGCGGTACCACTGTCCTTCAACAGTATTCAAGTGCGTAGCTACGTATACGGCAAATACGCAAGTGCGTATTGAAATTTTGTCAAAATTGACAAAATTTCAAAACGTACCTGCAAATTTGCAAGCTGAAAATTTATAAAGTAGACAAGATTTCAATACCAATTACCAAAGTGGCTGAAATACTAGCTTTCCCTTCAAGAAGTAGAGACTAAAACATGGTTGTGCGTATTATGAAATTGCCCCTAGTTACGCCCCTGGTATTTCAGTCAGGTAGAGCCGATGGAGGGATAACAATGTAAGGGCATGTGCTATGGAACCCAATTTAAGATAGCCTTCCTCCCCCAGCGGGACTCGAACAGGACCGCTAGCCTGCAGAGGGTCTGCATTTAGACAGCAAAGCGGGCCCGCGATCGAACCATGTCTTTCCGATTCTCATAACAACGATCTCTTAGAGGCTCAGGATAAACCCTGGTAGCTCAGTGGCTTAAGAGCTGGCCTGCTAAGCTAGCGCGGACCCGGGTTCGATTTCGGCTGGAAGCAGAAAACCTTTCAACCGTACACAGGGTTCATTAGTCACATGCTTTCATTATCACCCTCCCATCGTCCTGCTTTGACTGAAATACTGTTAAAAAGAACGTAAAATCGCAAGCCATCCATCTATCCATCAGGAGGCTCAGGGAATCGAACCCATAACATGCAAGTGCACCTGCTAGCACTGACTGAACCCCAATTTTGAACGGATGATTTCTGCAGTATTAGAGCACATCTCACATGTGTGCGAAATTACGCAACATTTGAGTAGTAAGTTCGTCTCTGCATAATGCACCTATCAAGTCCATTTGAATTATTCAGAGTGTAAGGCAAGACACTTTTTATCAAGCATCCCTATTTTGAATAATGAATGTCTCTATGACGGGAGAGTAAATTTAATATGTAATAGGGGTGAAATGATTAGTACCTCCCTTCTAGATGATAAACTGACCCAAACACAAAGGAAGAGTCCATTTTATATTTGAAAAAAAATGTATTTAACTTTGTTGACACTCCTACCACATATAATGGGCTGCTCCGAAATCATTGATGGAAGAGTCAATTCAAGATATATAGGGGTGAAAAGATTTGTACTATTATTAAATATTTATCCAACACCCTACACAAAAATAATGAACTGATCCGAATATAAATGGAAGAGTCTACCTAAAATATTTGGGGGTGAAAGTATTGTCGCTCTTATTTGACACCCCTACCATCAATAATGGACTGCTCCAAAGGCATTCGGGGAAGAGTCGATTTAAGATATTTAGGGGTGAAAAGATTTGTACTTTTAGTAATGTTTTGTCAGAGACCCCTATTCTAAAATAATAGGTAGGTCCAAAATCGATGGAAGATTCCAGTTTTATATTCGGTTGGGAAGGTATTGTCCAGGTTCAAAGCCCTCGAGCATTTCCTCTGTTTGAAAATGGACTAATCTGAAGTCGAAGATGGAAGAGTTTATTTTAAACATTCCGGATGAAAGGATCATTCATCATGTCACTCACAATTAGATAATCCTAGTAAACACTCAAAGTTAGATCAAATCTGTCCTGGGGCGGTGTGTAGTGGGTGGGCTTTAATCTTTTTAAAATACCCATCGTCTCAAAAGACGTGAGTTTTACGTTCTTTTTAACACTATTTCCGTCATATCATAAGCACAGGGTATAATCGATTCCGCCTATTTTCGCTTCCTGCGGAGACTGTCCGTCATATTTGGCTTCCGCCGAGACTGTCCGAGAACTCTTGCTTCCTGCAGAGGATACTGTCCTCGAGAAATGGCTTCCTGCCGAGACTGTCCGCGTGATTCTGCTTCCTGCCGAGAGTCTCGGCAGGAAGCAGAATCACACGGACAGTCTCTGCAGGACGCCATTTATCATGTACAGAAGTCTCGGCAGGAAGCAAGAGTTCATGGACAGTCTCGGCGGAAGCCAAATATGATGTACAGTCTCTGCAGGAAGCGAAAATTAGCGGAATCGATTATACCCTGTGATAAGCACTGTGTCCATTCGTGTACGCCTATAAATGCGAGTTGGAGCAGTGTACGCCGAGTTAGAACACCTTCAGAGAATGCTCACGTACGAGAGGTAAGTCTTTGTCATGTGTTTTAACAACTTACTAAGGTTTACGTCCCTCTCTTCTTGACAGTTTTCGTCTTAGGCATCATCTACAACCGAAGGTAAATTTTCAAAGCACCACCTCTTGTAATAACACAAGAAGCATCGCAAATCCTTACAAAACATGTCAAAATATTTACTACTGGTCTTCTTTGGTTGAACTGGAACCCCGTTTACGGTTGGAAAGATTTCCATCTCCAGCGGAAATGGAACCCAGGACCGCCAGATCAGCAGGCCAGCGCTTTACTACTGAGCTACCGGGGTTTTTACGGACATGGAACTCAGGACCGCTAGATCAGCAAGCAAGCCTTTAACCCTTTGAAATACCGAGGCTCCTCGTCTCATAAAAGGTTTTGGCAAAAATTGCAGACCCACATCAAAGCATATGCTAGAGTTTGCATTATTTAACGCAGGAATTTCGTAGAAATAACAAATGAATCGCGATGGTACTGTATCATTTTCTTTCAGTTTATATTATTTATTTATTTATTTGTTTATTTACTTTCATTTTCAGTTCTTTTTACTTGTATTGTAACCAAGCCAGTAGGAGAAGAACCAAATAAGCATTTTGCTTTCGTTCCAATTCTAGTACCGTATTCTACCTAATTAGCGCACATGCCCCTATAAGCGCACACCATGGCAATTTGTGAGACATAGGACTATAAATGCACATATTTTTTACTGGTTTATTCCTTTGTTTGCTTGTTTACAAGAGCTGAAAATGCAACAGAATATATCATTTTTTATTTCTAAAGCTTCTCTATGAATTTAAAGGTTAAGCATCAGAGAAAAGCTGCCTATAAGCAGCTTTTCTCTGATGCTTTACCTTTAAATTTATTCCTTTCAATATAATAACCTATTAAAATGTGAGCTAATAAGAAAGAAAGTTTACTACAAGTATTTGCCGCCATTTTGAAAAAGTTAAGCGCACAGGGCGCTAATAAGGTCGATTACGGTATATTTTGTGAAGTATGGGAGGGTACCTAAGGAACATTGTCTTCTTACAGGAAGCGAATGTTGCTTCCCTTCGTCGCCGTGTAACAGCGTTATCACGTGAAGATGGGCATTGTGGCACTATTGCAATCAGTCGGCCAGTCTCTGCAGTCTAGTTAGAGTCCGATAAGAGCTGTTCGTCTTCATATTAACAATCTACACGAATGTTTCATAGTGGCATGCGACGACCCTAAGCAGTCTGGTGTGCATAATATTATGCACGCATAAAACACATAGTTGGCGGTTGTGAATTTTGTCCATAGTTGCTAAAAACTATGAGTCCGCCAATACTTGATCTTCAACGCACAGATTAGCAGAGACTCAGATAAAAAAGAGAATCTGACGGGTATATGTGATATTTCTATACCATTCCATGAAACTATACATTGTGGCATCACTTTAGAATCGCCCCGATGAGGTGACTCTAATAGATGCCAAAATGAATAGTTTAAAAGAAAATAAAAAAAAATGTTACAAACATAAAATTTTCTTTATTATCTGGAGGTATGGTATATGAACGCCAAAATTAATGACCGCCAATATGTCATTTTCATTAAACCGCGAAATTTTGATACCACAGATATTAAGTTTTACAGTACTCGTACTCAGGTACGGCACTCAGGTAAAAGCTAGAGAGCCTGGCCTAGGGGAGAGTCGGGTAACTTCGGACAGCGGGTAAATTCGGACACTGACATTGTTTCCTTTATATGCCAGTTGTTTGGAACTAAAACAAAAATTATCTGGCCAAACAGAGAAAATCCTGATGAGACGGCTCATTATGAGCCGTCTCATCTTGATTTTCACTGTTTGCAAGTGTATGTCCGAATTTACCCGCCTGTCCGAAGTTACCCGACTCTCCCCTAGTGGTTCGAGTGTTTGCCTTTCATGCAGAGAGTCGTAGTTCGACTCCCAGCGGACGGTTCATGTCCTATCAATTTCTACAAGCCAATGGACCAGGAAATCTGCAAGTGGAGAATTGGTCACTGAGCTATTGTCGAGAGGGTCGCTGAACATCGGCGTTGCTTTACGGAGGCAAGCCTGCAGTTATTCTAACCAACAGAAAGAACAAAGAAGGAATGCATGTCCCAACCTTTTTTTGCTTTAAGACCAAAATTTCATTTTCGTTTTTACTAGGACGGTTAAAGGAGAAAGCCTGCACCTACCTCTCAACCCCCTCCCCGCGAAACACACACACACACACTGGCTCGATCCTAATATTTTCATAGATGGTCTGTTTAGGCGTTTAACTATACAGGGTCTGTCAGCAAGAAAACGAAAAACAGTTTGGGGGGGGGGAAAACTTCTTTGTCATCAAAGCATTCCTTTTTTGGCATAAGACGAAGCTACTGAGAATGAGCGGGGCGCTCAAGAAATGTAAGCGGATGAAAGATAAAAAAAAACAATTTTTGGGGAAAAAGCGGCAAAAAGTTTAAAATCAGAATCAGATTTGTTTACTGGTAAGTGGTGATACCTACATTTACCAGGACTTGTGATCAGGGAAGCTAGTCCCAGAAGTAAACAGTAACTGAAGTTCAAAACCTGGTTCGTCCAAGCTTTTTCGTATTGAGAATTCAAATTCAAAGACCAGAGGGCAAACAGCTTAGACGCCCATTATGAGCCACCTCGTCTGGATCTACGCTATTTGCAAATTCAAATATTTCTTTTTTTTTTTTTTTTTCTTTTTTTTTTCTCTTTTTTTGACGCTTCAGGTGTAGAGAAAACCGCTAAGTATATACAGATGAAGTCCAAATTCCAGTCCAAATCCATGTTGTTTTGTCATTGTCGGAATGAGGATGGCACACATATTAATACGCGCTGCATCTGTTACCTGCAATTATCACATGTAATGAAAGTAATTGCAACGGAATTATATGATACAATGAAAGTTGGAATCTGCAGAATTATGACACTTTTACGTGAAAAGTGACTTAAATGAAACATACAAAGCATACCAGACATGTGTTTATAATTTATCTGTTTTTCTGCAAACCTGTGAACTGTTGATTCCTGTCGCAGATAGGAAGCGGAATTACATCACAGAAAAATAGTTCCGTCTGACAAAGCGGAGGTAGTGTATAAAGGTAGTTTTAGGTCGAAAAGGTATATTTGAAGGTCTGCCGGTCCCTAGATTCAAATATTTTCTTCTTTTTTTTTTCTTCTTTTTTTTTTTAAATCAGACCTGAAGAAGAGTTCTTGGACATGGCCTGCAGGGGCACGCCAATTTTTCATAACATGCCTACAATGAAAAAAGTCAAAAAAGGGTCAAAGAACATTGCTGTCAAATTATTTACTATATGCTCCAGCCTATGGAATGTCCCTTGAGTCAAGGATCAGATAAAATTGTTATAGTTATTTGTTAACTAGCTTATAATAGCATAAGAAAACAAAAAGCTAATATACAGCTTGTAAAATCTCTAACATCAAACAGTTTGACCACTGTTTAGCAGCAGTATGAGCTGCTTATCAGTCATCTACATAAACAAACAATTTCATGCTGAAAAGTTCACCAGAATTTGAACTTGTAGTCTGTGGACAAAAGTGTATTTGGAAATCGGTCTAGCGATCTCCAAGGATAACTATTTTAAAGGTTCTAAATGAAACTAGGTCCGTCCCTACTATCCTTAAGGATATCGGACCAGTGGTTGTCGAAAGAAACTGCTTTTAGTAGGGGGCCTTTTCAAGAGTTGCATTAACTTTGGCTCACAAATTTCATGGTTTCAGAGGAGACATCGTTCAAAGCACGTATTGACATGAACGGACGTTGAGGGACCACATCAGGTACATAACGCCAAACTGACATCATATCAACGTCGATGAGACGTTAGTTCGGCTTTATGCACCCGCTGAAAGGTCTCAGTTGATCAAAGTGTGCACGATGAGCACATGTGAGCTAAATGGAATGTTCTCTAGGACAGGCAACACAATTACGGAAAGAAATTTTTTACCCATTTATGCCCAGTGGAATGTGTTATCCTTATCAAATGGATGAGTCTATTTGTCAATTAGGGGATGTCTTATTTAGTTTATTTTTATCATTTTTATTCATTTTAAGGAGAATTTCCCATTTGTCTTATGCAAATAGTGCAGACCCTGATCAGACGCCGCGTTTTGCGGCGTCTGATCAGGATCTGCACTGTTTGTCGACCTATTTAATTAATGAGTTTATAACCGCAGTTTTACCTGAAAGGCATTATATTGAATTTCAGAATCACGTATGCAGCTAATGGAGTTTCTCAAAATAAGCCTCATTAACTACCTTAAGCGTAATGAAATACATGTACATGTTTAGATTCGCAATAAATAATGTTTCCACGTTCTTCGAAGTTGTCCCCTAAGCCTTTTGAAACGGATTCCGTCCGTCCTACGTCTGTTAATCCGACAAGTCTTCTGATTGCAACTCCTTCACTGTAAAGCGATTTTCATAA
This sequence comes from Ctena decussata, assembly GCA_963989385.1. Lineage (NCBI taxonomy): Eukaryota > Metazoa > Mollusca > Bivalvia > Lucinida > Lucinidae > Ctena > Ctena decussata. The sequence goes on along the minus strand of OZ022506.1, from coordinate 64,142,804 downwards.
ACGTTGACCATAAATATGTCTATTTGGACCATATTGCATTGGTCATGATCGTACATTTTGTTATATAGCCATTGACTTAACCATCAATACAAATATTCACAGGGTATAATCGATTCCGCCAATTTTCGCTTCCTGCAGAGACTGTCCGTCATATTTGACTTCCGCCGAGACTGTCCGCGAACTCTTGCTTCCTGCAGAGACATCTGTACAGGATAAATGGCTTCCTGCAGAGACTGTCCGCATGATTCTGCTTCCTGCCGAGGCTCTCGGCAGGAAGCAGAGTGACGCGGACAGTCTCGGCAGGAAGCCATTTCTCGAGGACAGTAGTCTCTGCAGGAAGCAAGAGTTCGCGGACAGTCTCGGCGGAAGCCAAATATGGTGTACAGTCTCTGCAGGAAGCGAAAATTAGCGGAATCGATTATACCCTGTGATATTGCTGCCGCAACAACTCCTGCAGTATTCAACCAATTTTCACTAAACTTCAACAAATTTTTCTCACCATATTTTGTTACAGCATGAGTTTGAGCATGAGCGGACCGTTTTTTGTTTCTTTTTTTTTTTTTTTACATCGGTAATCCCCGAGGCCATCGACATACATTTTGTGGCAACTTTTTCAGTTTTAAACATTCAAGAAATTATTCTCATATTTTATGGGGTGTTGTGCGGATTTTTATCTTTGTTTTTCTTTCTTTTTTTGCCAGAATCACAGCCCTTGAATCTTCTATTGATGCAAATTTGCGGCCACAACTCGTGATTGTTCTCACCTTCTGAACATCCAGTTCACGTTTTCTTCACAAGTTAAGATCCCAAATCTATCTTGTCCAGTTTTATGAAACTTGTCAGACAAATTATATCACATATACAAACTGAGCCACATCATGTGATTTCCAACAATGTGGCATTGGTGACAAGCAAAGTCTCTGATCAGACTGCACATAAGTGCAGTCTGATCAGAGCCTCTGCTTGGCACATCAGCCTTCTATGGAAGTGACCCAAGCCATAGAGCCAACAGTGATGTCCCTGATTACCCTAAATAAATGAGACGGATGGTCTGAATATCACATGACAAAAATGCCACATTGTTGGCTTTTACATGATGTGGCTAAATTGTTAGTTCTGTTTCTGCAACAATAAATTGAGTGAGTGAGTTATATGGGTTTTACGGCACATCAGCACAAAAAAGGCTATTTCGCGCCAATAAATTGACATTGTGGTGTATCACCAAGGTATACCTTGATCCAAAAGAAATGTCAGGGCGGTAACAAATATGTGCTGGCAATCACTGTCAAATTCGATCAGTCCACTAGAAGATTCGGTAGAATAAATTTTGCACGCTTGTTCAAGTTCACTGAGCATAACACGTTGTTCTTGTACCTCTTGTCGCCACATTTACTGTCGTGTATGAAAGACGTATAGATCTATGTTGATACCATCAAGTAAGAAGGATGGTGCATTTTATTAAGATAATGATATTCTGCCCGCAAGGAAGTGCCGTTTACGGTGCGACAAATTCCGCCGCATCGGGATTCGAACTAGGTAAGCCAGGTCTTAGCAGACTGCGCTTCCGACGTTTATATACTTGTAACATCATCCGTGTATGCAAAACCTTAAAATAAAAGTCATCATAGGGCCTAAGTCGGGCATACCCTACATATAAATACTCGCGACAATTTATTTACGCTTATATTCGCGAATATCTCTTGGCTCGTAAAATGAAACATTTCACGAATATTGGAACGCTTAAATTTTAGGGTGCAAACTGCCAATGGCAATGTTAAAAAAACGTCGTATCAACGGTGATGCACTCTAAATCTAAAAGCAACACCGTGTCAACATTGACATTAATACGCTCTTTCAGCGGGTTTGTGCTCATTGGATGTTTTGCCGCAACTGCAATAAGACATGCTAAAATAATGCTATTTATACAATGTGTAGATGATCGGTATAAAACTGAAGCATCAGATCAGCCTGTGCATCCTCCCTGTATAATAATCAGCTTCTTTCCTATTTGGTACTTGATGGATTCAGACATAACACATTGTTGGGCCCTTTTTATCACTTGAAACGGGCAGAAAAAAAAACACAAGCTTGTACATTCGAAAAGAAAATATTTGGATCACGAGGACCTGGTGTCGTCTCCGTTCACAAGATAATTTGATCATAAGGAATATACAAAGTGAATTTGGTCACACAGGCTGTAAACTTCGCAAGTAAAGGCTGCTAAGTCCACTTTGCTTCTTATTTTCTTATTACGTAAGGAGCAAAGTGGACTTAGTACACTTGGCTTGCGAAGATGAAAGGCCGTATGATCATACATGAAGATCAGGAGTTGGGCTGCACATGTACTAAGATAGCATGTGCGAATAGCGAAGACTCAGATAAGCCTGTGCATTCATTTCATCCCTATCTATGTATATGGCAAACCACAACGCAATGTTTTTTATTTCGTTGCTGAAAAAGCGAAACTTATTGAAAGTGTGAACAAACAGGACTCAGCTAAGTCTGTGCATCCTCGCAGTTGATCTGGTAAATGAAATAGTAAATAATCGGCGTTGCCTGAAAAGGTACCCTATTGGATGTGCGAAAAGGAAATAATAAGATCAGCCTGTGTATCTGATCAGTCGTGGATGAAGTGCCGGCCTGCTGCCCTAGCGGTCCCGAGCTCGATTCCCGGAGGCGTTCTCAATCGTAAACCGGGCTCCATTACACAGGGTCTTTCATTATCACCCTCCCATCGTCCTGATATGACTGAAATACTGCTGAAAAGGACGTAAAATAGCAAGTCATCAATCCGTCCCTTTTTGATCGACGTTGTACAAGGACAGGTAATATGGCTAGCCACGTGCGTCTATTATTGTCCAGTTGTTGCATAACTTAATATTGTATTTGCAAGTTTTGTTACAGCTAAACAATTTTTGTTACCGGTGAGTGAGCAGCATGTTTGTCCTGTGCCCCTTTTTGCACAATAGAAAAGTCTAGGGGAAGGTACAAAGATAACTCCGCCCTGACATTTCATTTGGATCAGGGTATAGCTAAAGTGAAAATGGCCATTTACGATGTCATGTGAATGCATATGATATTTACCAAAGCTTGTATAGCTTTTCTCTGTGGTTAAACAATATGATTTAAACTAAAACGTAAGTTTAAACCAAAGCTGAGTAGATATACAAAACCTGGAATTTTTCCAAATATGTGTGCCTTCATACCTTTTCTTTACAAGTTTGTTTGCTGCAAATATATTGACAATGAGTTTTAAAGCTTTCTAGGCTATTTGATTGACATAATGTACGTTTACTATCCTAAAAACAATATTTGTAAATCAGTTTCTTTTCTATTCTATCCCATAACCTTGCAAGATTGTTGGGGCACCATGGAATGAGGGGCTGTATTCATAAAATATGATACAAAAATATATATCTATAATACTAAATAAACGAAGTAACGCATAAACTGCAAAATTGGTGGCATTTTCAAGCGTAAGTTCTATACTGGTTCTTTCGCATATTGCTATCATTGATAATTTCGGTTAGCGTGTGTTTTAGTTTCACGTAGATTTAAAGAATTTGAGAATTAAATTCGTCTTTCATTTTAAATTCTCCAAAGTATTTTTCTAGAAACTTCGACTATTGTTCGATTTTTTTTTGTCAACAATGGGTGCGTTCGAGTGAAATTATCGTGTACTCGAATACACGTTTTAAATTAATCCGGTCGTTTCGGTTCTGCGTCGTTATATCGGCGCGCTGCTTAGCAAGTCCAACTTTAGCAGGTTCTAATGCAAAAATCCGACCCATGAACGTACGTCATTCCCCATAAATAACGATTTATTTTTGTATCTTTGCCCATATGTCTAAACGGATGAAGAACTAAATGGTCATAGTCCCGACGGCCCTGGCCCGAAACGACCCGTTTATTATGGTAAAAAAATTCAAAAATCTTCTCCCCCAGAACCACGCCGGGCCGCGTAGCGCAATCGGTAGGGCTCCTGACTCATAAGTCAGAGGTCCTGGGTTCGAAACCCGGTCTGGCCACATACTTTTGTTTCACCTTCCGCTGATTCAAGAAGGGCAGTTGTCAGTTACTGGCGAAAGTATGTGCACTTAGCACTGGTTAACCGCTTAGGAGGTCTAAGCCTGCCCAGGAATAGTGCCGTTAGGTTAACTGACCGTCCCGACATGACCTTAGCTGTTTACCGTGGACGTTAAGCATCAAATCAACCAATTCTCCCGCAGAACCACAAATCCTAAGATCTTGAAACTTAGCATGTCGCATCAAGGACTCGAAAACTCAACAAAATTTATAGAAATGATGACCCTGGGATGACCTTGATCTGTTTTACGGCAAGGTCAACTTTTGAGTCACTTAGGTTTTTCCATAGGAAAAAGTGAAAAAAATTTATTTTTTTTTAGAAACAATGCAGTCTGCTACATGTACCTGAAAGTTTGTAGATACAGACAACTAATTAGGTAAATGAAGCTTTAGTGAGTATTCATGGTAAAGATCATATCTTCACCTCGGCTAAAGGCCATTTACATTGAAAAATTAAAACTCGCTTTTTTTTTATATAAACTTGACCATCATGAAATATTTCCGCGCTTGCGCGGGCTCTTTTCTAGTGTTTATAATGAAACAGTTTTGAGGCCAAAAAGAAAGTACAAGACAACACAGTTTTGGATATTTTGATATGTGGATATGTGCCTATTTCCTGCTTACTCAAGTTTGGTTTACGCTTACCTTTTTTTTTTATCAGCACCATATTAACTCTAAAAGCACCAGAAATGAAAGCAGATGACTTTGCAAACATAATTAGCCACCTCACCTGGACCTACACTGTTTGCCCTCTAGCCTTTGAATTCTCAATATTATATTGCTTGGACAAAGTATTTTTATTGAAATTTGCGGACGTAAATATTGTTGTCTGGTTTAACATTTTTATTGTGCTTTAAGGGTTAGCAAAACTGTGGTATTTTTTAGAAGCAGCTAGCATCTGTGCAAATCATTTCTTATCACTGTAAATCATTTTTAATCAGCTACTATTCAAACATTTCTTCTTAATAAAAACTGTGTTCAGTTAGAATTTGAGACAGACTGTCAACAAGATAGTTCACCATAACCCATTTTACAGAAGGTTCAGGGACAAAATAGAGGACAGGTCATCAACATTGTGAAAGGCTAGGCTTCATTTTTTTCCCTAAGGATTACTGCCAGGAGAGATTATCTCTTGGGGAACCATCCAGCATCAGTCCATATATAAACTCGATATCGCATCTCCAGTGAGACCTCAAAACTAGCGCAAGATTTTTCTCTAGAGGCTCTGATCCATTGACAAATTTAAATACCACCGTCAGTGTCCATCTTCATTTTTGCCAAGACCAAATACGGTAAATGTTCTATAAATTCAAATGTCAGGTTGTAGCAAAAAAGGCCTAGGCAATCTGTATTCCAGATCAGACTGCTCCAGACCTTGTCTAACCATGGGCCAAGCTGTTCCCAAATACTAAAGCCCGATTTCATGTTGCCTTAAAACACCAACTTTCAGTTACTTAATATTTTAAATATTTTACTTTTACCATAATACAACACTATATATGTATAGTCATTGATTTGTGCTTGAAACATGTTTTAAGCCAATATGAAATCGGGCCTAAGTGTTTTCCAGAGAAAATATTTGAAAAACATTTTTCTGTGATATTTCTGAGGGATGAGCATTACGATTTTTCAGAAAAAGCTGCGGAACGGTATGTCTCGCCTGTCTGCTCATTGATACAGAATAGAGCTTAATCAGAAATTTGAAGCAGAATCACCAATGCCAGAAAAGAAATACACGTCTGGCTTCTGCTCGTCCCAGGTGAGACAAAAATTACAAGACAAGAGGATCTTACACGAGTGGTCGTTTCATTTGAAATATATGAAACGAGCCGAAATGACCATCAGTGTAAGATTCTGTTCATCATATGACCCTTTAAAATGGGATTTTTCCGCCTTCAAAATAAACATCATTTCAATACGAAAAAGCATTGTTGACATGGACGATGTCAGTGACGTTACATGTACGCGCCAAATTGTTATTACACGTGTGGTCATACGATTTTTATGACACAACGTAATCCACTGAATAACAGTGACGTCAAATGATAAAATATTTTAGCAAAAATTACTGTAACCTCTGAAACATAAGGTAAAGGTGTGGTCATACGATTTTTATGACACGACGTAATCCACTGAATAACAGCAACGTCATATGATAAAATATTATAGCAAAACTTACTGTAACCTCTGAAACATAAGGTAAAGGAAAGAACAACAAACAAATCTTTTATTATATTTTTGTATTCAGGAAGTTAACCATATATATACAAAAATATTTAGATGTCCAGACTGATTTTACAGCTTTAATATCTAGGATTATGTTTATATACAGATTAAAAAAAATGTGAGCCACTTCCAAAGAACTTCCAATAATGTTGGAATTTTTAGGACAATTCCAGGATTATTTCTTCATATTCATCATCAAAATGTATGTTGTCTCCCCTCATTAAAACTGCCTCATAGAGGCAGTTCTAATGAGGGGTCACAACATACCCTTTATTGAGAAATGAGAAAAATAGTCCCTGACTGACCATCAAAAACCCACATTCTCTGGAAGTCTGACTGCATGAAATAAACAGCCTTACATGTAGGCAGTTCTATTTTTTTTTTCTGTTTTAATTCAGTACATGTAATAGAGTAAAATTTCCAGATTGTTATAACATCAATGACAAAGTCATAAAAGCCTGCATTAAACTGACACGAATAGATGTCAATTTCGATATTTAATAACGGTGTTATTATTTGATATGTAGTTACGATTTATTTTTCAGCAAATTTAGTAAAAATCTAATTAATTTTTGTTTACATGACTTTTTTTGTTCTTTTTTTTTTTTTAAGAAGTTACGATTTATTTTTCAGCAAATTTAGTAAAAATCTAATTAATTTTTGTTTACATGACTTTTTTTGTTCGTTTTTTTTAAGCAAAAGTAAAATTTTTACAGGTGAGTAAATTAACCATTTTTATGACAATGTTACTTTGATCAATCACCATGACATGCATGTCTGTTTATTCCATGGAGTAGCTCAAAACATATCACAGTCTTAAATCTCTAAGGGATATTCTTTCTTCTCTATGCAGTAATGTGGTATGAGGTTTAGGTATTGTTCATGTGAGGTGGATGTACACCCACAGAACAGAACACTTTCACTTAAAACATAATAGCTCTTGAACAAACAAATAAGTTTCCTAGATATTTAAACAATTTCTCATAAAGAGCTTAGTAACTCTTAAAAGAACGTTTGCTCCCCTTGGTTTATTCACTGCCTTAATCATGTGTTATGAAAAAAAAAATTCCGGTCTTACACAAGTATGACATAACATTGCCATAACATCACCAATGCCTCTATATAGAAGGGAATAAATGAATTTGAGAAAAGGCCCCTATTTTTTCAACCCAAAATCGTGGTATGAGCTCTGTAAGTGGCAAAATCCAACAGCCTTCCAACTCTTTTTCGGAAGCATGCAAACCAGCGTTTATTTTAATTCATGTTCAAATCTCCCATCTTCTCTACTGTCACCCAAATAAAGGACAATTTAAAAATTCATGAATTGTAATGACCATTACAAGACAGTACAGGTATGGAATATTAAGTAGTCATAAATCAGTCGCATGTTCGAAAACCATAAAAATATATTAGTGACATGAAAACAGTCCATTTATCAAGGCACTTTAAAAATTTCTTCCAACTACAATTTACCTGGGTCCGAGGATATAAAACTTGAGTATAATCTCAAACTCAAAATAAAGCACACCAATTGGCTATGCTCGGAAGCAGCCAATCGGCGTGCTTTATTTTGAGTTTGAGAATGTACTCAAGATCATGAGAGGGCATGTGCTTACAGAAATGACTAGGATCAGCCCGTGCACTGATGTACATGTAGTTTAATTAGCAATCAATGAATCATAGAAGTCTATATCATCAAATAAAAGGGATCTTATACTTCGACGTAATACCACAGGCTGATCTTAATCTTTGCTACTAGCACCTCACAATAGGTGAATGGATACACTTTCAGGGGAAGCAACTCTGCCAATTTCATTTTTGTCTCCCTTCTCAATGGGGTCAACTCTTACATGAAAGAATTTGCTCCTCTAGGAGCAAATTCTTTTCTGTAGGAGTAGACCCCTTTTAAAATGGCCCTGACACCCATGAAAGCATTCAGGAAGTTATTAGTTGTCTCCCTTAGCAAAACCCTTTTTGGAAAAACATGACAATGTACCATATCCCTTGTAGCTGATTATCTCCAAAGGCAGTTCCTCTGTAAATATAAAGCCTTCTGTGCTATAAAAATCTTGATTTGACTCTATGATGACATGAATTTAATGCATTACAACTATAATCATGTATTTGCTACAAATTCATGTTCAGATTTTTCTTCCACCTGAGGCCTTGTGGACCTGTATAATGACATTTCCAATGAATTGTTCAATTTTTCTATGACCTGTTCTAGTTTCAGACAGAAAATATTAAACCTAGTAATATTAACCCAGCCTTCTGCGGGTACCAACATCCATAGAGCGCCAGATACAGATAAAGTTTTGAGGACAATTGTGACGCTTTCCGTTCTGTCTCCATAATGAAATACTATGAAACATGTTGTGACCCCTCATTAGAACTGCCTCACTGAGGCAGTTCTAATGAGGGGCCACAACATGTTTCAATGAAGAAAGAAGACAAATTATCTCAGAATTATCATTAAAACCAATCCTTAGCCAGAGTCATGGAGTCCCAATTTCTGTCTTGAGACATAAGTTCAATGTACGTCAACAATTTATCATATCACGAATGCTTGAAGCATACACTATTAAATCAAAACTTGAGAAATTAATTTCTCCAATTACCTCAGTATATTTCACGTTATAGTGTAAATCAAATCTCAATCCAATTAGGTAATATTCCATTCTTTAGACAAGATTAAATGTTTTTTATTGCTTTTTTTCTATTTTATCCTTGTATAATCCTGCTCAACCCAATTTGGTCATGCCTGTTTCTTCACATATTTTACTGCATTTTAACAATGGGGTGGAACACAAACTATACCAACATTAGGTTGTCCTCTCCCTAAGCATATATTGTATTTCTTTGGAGGCAATGGGGGGGTTTTCCCTTCCAAACAATCCAAAGAATCTAGATACATCTTATAACTTACATGACAGATCTAGATTTCTGAGATTGTTTTGTATGGGAATAACCTTCTTACAGCTGTTTTGTATGGGAATAACCTTCTTACAGCTGTTTTGTATGGGAATAATCTTCTTATAGCTGTTTTGTATGGGAATAACCTTCTTACAGCTGTTTGTATGGGAATAACCTTCTTACAGTAGAATTTCGTAAGATTGATTTAGATATTTGGGGTATTTAAGAGAGGGGAAAATCCCATTTTATAGGTGAATAAATACTGTAAAATCTGTTTCTTTAACCCTGCTACTTGTTATCATGGGAACTTCTGCCTTTGAATCTGGACTTGTCCATTTTTCATTTCAGGGGGTGTTTAACAGGAACAAAATCAATAATTGCCGGGAAATTGGTGTCTCAGATGTCTGCGCATTGTGTCACTAAACAAAGCTAGACATGAAAACTTGGTGAAAATTTATGCCACCAACGCAAACATGGCTCCTAATTATGTCGCCGAAAAGGTAATACTATGCCTTGCTTCTGCTACTTGCAGGAGCAATGATACCAACAGTGTAGACTGATCAGACTGCTCTTTAGGGCAGTCTGATCTGGGTCTAAACTGTTGCCCGAATACCGCAGTCCTAATCATTTGGGGTTTTACATTAAGTACAAAACTTTATTAATTATTATGCACATGTTCATTCTTTATAATATATGTAGGAATGGGTAAAATGTATGAATGGTCCACTTTTAATATATACTGTAAATGGAAAGAGGATATTTGGTCAAAAGAGGGTCATTCAAAAACATATTTGGTCAGACAGGGGCATTCAAAAACATATAACGATATCTTGAACAGCCTCAAAATCAACAGTTATCATACATTAACGGAAAAATAATAATTACTTCAAAACTTAATCCAATAATCCAAACTTAATGTCTATCTTCTTCACCTTGCAACTATCAATTGCTTTTTGATGAAGCTAAACAGCAAATTTGTCACTTGTTTTCAAAAAAAAAAAAAAAAAAAAAAAAAAAATATTGAAAAAAAAAAAATTAAAAAATAAAGTTAAAAATAAAAAAAATAAAAAAAATGCTACAGAATTTATATACTTATATTTTTTCAATACACTCCTCTTTAAAGCACATTTTGGTCAAGATCATCACCACTGAAAAGGCTAATTCTGAGCTACTGATTAAGATGTTTTTTGATGACAAAGCTGGGATGATTTTTGTTATTTCTCCATAAAAACATATTGAGGCTCCTCATAAGAACTGCCTCTTATTGCCTCTATAAGCGGCAGTTCTTATGGAGTCATGATATAAAAGGAGTCATGATATAAAAACATACTGTGACTCCTTGTTAAAACTGGCTCTACATGAGCCAGTTTTAACAAGGAGTCACAATATGTTTTTATAGAGAAATTTTATAATGTGACTCCTTACGAAGCATATTTTTTTTGTGACTCCTCCTCAGAACTGCCTCTACAAAAGGCAATTCTAATAAAGAGTCCCAATTTGTTTTATGAAGAATAAACAAAAATTATCCCAGCATTATCACCATTGTGATACTCATGCACCACATGCAATAAATTAACTACGCTCAGTATCGCTATTAAAAATCAACAAGCTTTATAAGGCAGCCACATAAAGTAACCAGTTAAAAACGTATATGTACACCAGTTTGAGGGAATCTATTTACATATAACACAAGAAAATAAACCTCTGATTGGTCAACATTATGGATTAATCATTAATAATGAGTATAACACATCATCATAACAGAATTCAATACAAACAGGTCAATATTCAAAGCTTCAGACAAGGGGTGGGTGGACCATTGCTGACAATAATGTCATCACTTTCGTCTCCTTGAAAACATATATTGTGACCCCTCATTAGAACTGCCTTGGCCAGACGGTTCTAATGAGGGGTTACAATGTATGTTTCTATAAAGAATTAACAAAATCTCCCAAAATTATCGACAAAACGGTCGTATCTGAAACTCTAAACATTTCGCACATGCAAATGTAATGAATCTTAGGCACAATTTATGGAGCATTTTAAAGACACTTTTGAACCATTTCCCATTGAGCCACATCACACTAGAATATAAGTATACTGGAAAAAACAGCACTACAGACCTAGATCAGCCTGCATCTTCATGAATCCTAACAAGTTCCGTATACACGATAATTTTCGCCGTTTCAAATTTTCACAGTTAACGGTCACAAACATAAACATTAATTTTTGCGGTTTTTAATTGTCGCTGTTAGCAACATGCGCGAAAAGCAAAACTACTTCTTTTTCACTTGAGCCAGTTCATTCATTAACCTCGCCGCAGGTTAATAAAAGAACTGGCTCAAGTGAAAGTACCAGGAATTACCGAAGCAAATAGAAACAATATATATGAACACAGTGTCTACAGAAGATACTTTGTAAGAAACAGGAAATTATTTCGTGATTTTAATATTTGCTGTTTCTAAGTAACCACGAAATGCCACGAAAAATGGAACACAGCAAAAATTATCTTGTATAAGGTATGTTATTTTGTCATCTGACAAATTTGCAAGGAGGATAAAGCTGTTTGATTTTTGAATTGAGCAAAATAGGAAAAAGAATTTTTTTAGCAAAACTTCTGTTCAATAGAATTTGTGAATCCATCAGTCAAGAAAGGTACTTACAAACCTGAACTAGTTTACAGCGACATAAAAGTGGATTCAAACTGTGACTACTATAACGTCTGAATGCATGCAGAGATACCGGCTGATCTGAGTCAGTGTGATAGAAATAATCTATTCAGCTAGAAGACTGGGGCACTTTGACCCTAAATACGCAATTCAGTTATGTTAATTCTGGTACAGTCAACTCCCAATATCTCGAACATTGATATCTCAGCGTGTTCCCTTGTAACAAAGAACACATTTTCGATTCTTATTTACATTTCAACTCATCTTATCTCAAACTACTGATATCTCAAAGTAAATTTTCTGGGACCAGAAAATTTACTTTGAGATATCAGTAGTTTCAGATGAATTTCGACTTTGAGATATTGAGAGTTGACTGTATTAGTTCTGGTATGTCTTTTTCCAAAACTATCCGGAAACCTAGATCCATCTTCAAAGATAGATCAAGATAACTGAGATTGATTTGGAGCAGAGAACCCCCTTCTTACAGCCAAATAAATACGGAAAAAAGGCTCCTTGACTTCTCCACAGAAAATATCAAACTACATGGCCAGACAAAAATTAAAATGTCATTATGACAGAAGTTTGATGAATGAAACCATACACAGCACTTAATGTAAAATGTACACGATGTTAAAATGGGTACACTTTCAGGGGAAATGACTCTATCATTTTCATTTTTGCCTCCCTTCCAAATGGGGGTCAACTCTTACAGGTAAGAATTTGCTCCTTTTGGAGCAAATTCTTCCCTTTAAGAGTTTGACCCCTTTTGGAAGGGTTTCGATTTCCAAAGAAGCAAACAGGAAGTCACAAAAGTTGGCTCCCTTTGAAAAATGGCGGATAAACAAAGTGTACCCATACATCTTATGTCAACACTCGAGTGAAAGTAAGGTATGGAGGTATACTATGGCACAAGGTGAGTGAGCAACAGTCTGTCCAAAAACCTCCTTGATCGACAAATACACGCTTATCTCCCCTTTCTTGTCCTCCAGCCCAACTGTGATACACTGTAAGTTAACGGGTATTTTCACCTTTACGGGTATTTTCACCTTTACGTCAAAGCTCTCTCTAGCTGTAACACAACTTGGCCTGATCTCGCCGCGATAATGCTTTTTGACTAGGCAAATTGTCAGACCCGATTTTCTTCCATTTAGTCACATGACACATCACATGACTATTAGAGATCAGATCACATGAGAATCATGTGACAGTAAGTGAGTCAGTATTTTAAGGCAAGCATTGTGTTACACATTTGAACAATCAATTTCTATAATTTGTTTTGGAACTTCGGCAAACTGGTACACGAGTCTCTGTCCATCAACTTTATTAAGTATTCCGCGAGCGTAGTAATACCTGAAACATAAAAAATAGTTCATCAGTGTCATCACATGGCAGAGCGTCAGATAAGAAGGGGTTTCAGGGATAATTCAGAGATAATTTTTCTTATTTTTCAACAAAAACATACATTGTGACCCCTCATTAGAGGCGTCTAATGAGGGGTCACAATGTATGTTTTTGTTGTAAAGCATACAAAAAGATGATCGCATTCTTACTTTTTTCAACTGAAAAATCAATTCCAGTTACACACTGAAAAATATGTTAAAATACATGTGTCGGGCCAAAAATTCGTTTCGAGTTATCAGTAATTGTAGTACGAGTTATGTGTAGTCCAATTGCAATACTATAGAGGGTAAAATGACGGGACCGGGCTGTCACTTCGAGGTAAGTGATAGTATCGAGTTATGCATAGTCGAGTTAACGAGAGTCGCCTGTACAATGATTTTTGGGGGCAAAAAATGGCAGCATTTTCCTGTATATCACATTTGAAAAATTAACGTCTCTTTAACTATCGAGGTCATTAGTTTTGAACAACTGGGCCCTGGGTTGGAATCTGGACAAATCGGGAACTGATTTATGTACATGTACCTCTTGGCAAACTATGGAGACCCTGAGCTCCTTAGGAGCACTTAGGAGCAGCCTGATCAATGTTGATGCTGCCTGTGCTGGTGTTTTTAGTATGACTAGCTATTATGGATTAATGCTGTATATTATAATTTCAAATCATCTGCATCTCATTGCCAGAATTAAGGCATATTCAGAGCTCGGAGTTTATAATTAGGTCAGACAATGATATAATTTACAACATACACCCAGTGACATAACCGCTAAGCTGATTTATCTAACTTAGACTAAACTATGCTAGCTATGGTGTCACATAGTTATGACGCATGTATTATTTCAACCCATTTCTGAGAAATGGAGTCTTCTTGCCTGTAAAACATGAAGATTCTGTTTGGCTTGTGTATCCGAACAGACTGTTTAGATCTTCACATTTTGCAATCAACTTCAAATTTCTCAGGATCTAATGATTATTACTGCAAACAGGGACGACTTTGGTCAGACTGTGCGTATGCACAGTCTGTCCAAAGTCGTCTCTGTTTGCCCAAACATCAGGGTACTATTTCCCTAGTATGGCTCCATTTAAGCCTAAACCGTGGAATAAATACTTCAAATCAGTCGGAAAACGGAGACATGCCAATATTAGCCTGCATGTATACCATCTCATGTTTTTGTCAGCTCAGTGTGAAGCTAGCAGATAAGGGCAACAACAGTTTTATTTAGGAAACCCCAAAAGATCTGATTAAGTGATTCAGTCATAGCCGAAAATGACGGTTTCAGTGTTTTATCGCAAGGGGCCTTGTCTCGTGTCAAAGCTTGCTCGTATTTCTTTCTAACATGGCACAAGAGCAAGGTGAAAAATACACAAATTGCATAAAACAAAAATAATTAATATCTAAAAGGCCCAGGTGTGACAAAAGTCGTTAAGTATGACTTCTAACGGGGAGTCCCTCGGTGCAAACAGCCACAATTTCGCAAGTTTTTTTCTCGAGCGTGACTCATTTTTCATATGAAATATGATCTGCACAAATACGCTTGAAGAAAAAATAAGAAATATACTAAATCCTAGTAAAAATTACCTTGGTTATATAAAAGCTAAAGTAGGCTGAATTGAGGTCATTCACATTAATTTTTCAGAAAAAACAACAACATGTTTTTTCTTTTAATTACAACAATAGCATTTATTAGGTGTGCGTACATCTCTAGTTCTGAAGGGATTTGAGAATTCTTTGAAAATTCTCAAAGCTCCAGATCAGAATTGGTAAAAGGGATAATTCTGAGATAATTTTTCTTCATTCTCAACGAAAACGTATGTTGTGACTCTTGATTAGAACCGTCTCGACGAGAATGCATGATTTCTTCCTCTGAATGTGTATCTTTCCACCTTAATCAAGGCCAGACAGAAATGTATTTGTATGTCAAGGACTACTATTTCTCTCAGAAATGATCACCTTCACGCAAAAAGAGGGGCATTAAAAAAACATATTTGGAAGGAACCAAGCCTGTGAACACTCAGAGCTCATAGATAAACTGTTTCAAAATTGTTAAAGTATGCAAAAAAATAAACAAGAGGGCCATGAGGCCCTGAATCGCTCACCTGAACAATTGGCAAGGTGGCTTTTACTTATCATGACCTCTTGTACTCATAATTCTTCATGAACTCATTAAGACAACTGTATATAACAATTTTTAGGCCAAAATCTTCAAAACTTTCCATGAAATCTTATGTTCTACCATTTTCCCATATATGACCCTGCTGTAAAAGGTCAAGGTCAACACAAAGTCATAATTTGAACAATCTTGATAGTACTCAAGTACCCATTGCAACATACAAAGTCTCAAGGCCATCGGTCAATTGGTTCTGGAAAAGAAGATTTTTAAAGGTATTTATCATATATGGGCATGGCGGCCATGTTGGTCATGTGTTCAGGACCGTTAGATTTTTTTTTTCATTTCCTCAACCCCTCTATGCTCTATATGAAATTTGGTTTCAATTGGCCCAGTGGTTTTAGAGCAGATTGTTTGAAATTGTCAAAATTTGAGATTTCTGGGTCAAAGGTCAAAGATTGACCTTGACCTTTTGTACTCACAAATCTTCATGTACTCATTAAGATGATTGTATATATCAATTTTTAGGCCAAAATCTTCAAAACTTACCATGAAAACTCATGTTCTAGCATTTTCGGATATTTGACCTTGCCGTAAAAAGGTCAAGGTCAACCCAGAGTCATAATTTGAACAATCTTGACAGTACTTGAGTACCCAATGCTACATACCGAGTTTCAAGGTCATCGGTCTACTGGTTCTGGAGAAGAAGATTTTTAAAGGTTTTTACCATATATGGGCGTGGTGGCCATGTTGGTCATGTGACCTGGACCATATGAACAAATTTTCATTCCCTCAACCCCTGGAGGATCTATATGAAATTTAATTACAATTGGCCTAGTTGTTTATGAGGAGATTGTTTGATATTGTCAAAATAGGAGAGTTCTGGGTCAAAGGTCAAAGAATGACCTTGACCTCTTGTACTCATAAATCTTCATGTAGTCATTAAGATGACTGTATGTACCAATTTTTAGGCCAAAATCTTCAACAGTTTCCAAGATATCTTATGTTGCAGCATTTTGCCATATAAAAGCATAAGGAAGCAAATTTGACCTTACCGTAAAAAAGGTCAAGGTCAACCCAAGGTCATAATTTGAACAATCTTGGTAGTACTCGTGTACCCGATGCTACATACCAAGTGTCAAGGCCATCGACCTATTGGTTCTGGAGAAGAATTTTTTTTCAGGTTTTTACCATATATGGGCATGGCGGCCATGTTGGTCATGTGACCAGGACCGTTTGAACAACTTTTCGTTCCTAAGGTCCCAGGAGGCTCTATATGAAATTTGGTTACAATCGGCCCAGCGGTTTCAGAGGAGAAGTCGTTTGAAAGTGTGGACGGACGACGGACGGACGGACGGACGGACGACGGACGACGGACAACGGAGCCTTACCATCCTATAAGCTCCCCCGGAGCCGCTGGCTCAGGTGAGCTAAAAAAATAATCATCCTTATTTCCCTTATAAGATACCTAACAAGAACTGATTGTAGGTGTGCCCTTATTATGGTCAATTCTGGCCTCATTCATGTATTTTTAAGGTGAATGGGTACACTTTCAGGGGAAGCAACTCTGTCATTTTCATTTTTGCCTTCTTTTTAAATTGCACCGACTCCTTGAGGAAAGAAGTATTTTTTGCTCCTGTACGAGGAATCATGGGAAAGTAAAACTTGCTAAAATTTTACATAATTTCAGACAAAAGGTGTCCCAAATTTTAGGAAAATTACAATTTCAGTGAATACTACACTTTGGCCCAAAAACTGACCCAGTTTATGGTGCTATTTTCTGGTACAAATCAACAGCGACCTGCTTAATCATAATGCGTGCAGCTGTGTATGACAGCATCTTAATTATTTTGTACTTTAAACATGCATAATTTTTCCGAAAAGAAGAAAAAAGCGAGACTTTTTCATATGCAATTTTCTTTTTCATACCATAAATCTACACAAATTTGTTAAAATCCTTGAATTTAGTGCATATGAACTACTTTTCAAAGAATGCCTTTAGCAGCAAGAAAATTTTGAATTAGTTAATGCTCAGGTGTTGACAGAATTAAATTTTACAGTTTCAGACCCACAGCAATGTGATCTTAAAACACTTATTTAGCATTTTGCTTGCATGCTTAAATTCTTAAGGTATTAAACTCAGTTCAAAAAGTGAAGATGTTCGTTACCAAGACCTGAATTCCATAAACACAATAGGAGAGACTTTACCCCTAACAACCTATTTCATCATCATCAGGTGACACATTTTTTGTACTTTGAAGTTTGAGCACATCTTTTTATTCTAAAAAGCTCTAATGAGGCCATAAAATCTGTATTTTCTTGAATGTTCTAGCTTTTTTATTTTCTTTCGCTGCAATACATTAGAATCATTAATTAAGGAATGAATTTCATTTTTCTGAGGTTTATCGAAGTGTAAACTACATTGGGTCACGTGCAAAGTGAATGAACCCCGAAGGGGTTCATGTAAACTTTGCTAGTGACCCAATGTAGTTTACACTTCGGTAAACATCAGAAAAATTAAGTTCATTGCTTATATTTGCATTCGTTTCAATCAAATCTTTCACGAAAAATCTTATATAAGCGCAAAAATTGAAGCAGTAAAACATGTACACGCATTTTTTCTGCTAACAGTAGAACGGCAGTCATGACGTTGCTAACATCCAATCAGGTTGTAGAGAGCTATTGTTTATCTTTACGTCATTGACGTCGCGTGTCTCAATGTAATTATTGGAATGTAAACTACATTACGTTCCAATGGTTTACTATAGGGCTTTTCAGTAAATACACCAAGAATGTAAATATTGTGAATTAAACTATTTAAAGACATTAACCTTTTATTATTAAGAAAATCACAAAGCTCTATGTAATGAGGGTTTTTGATAACTTTGTGACTGAAAGGTACGCACGCTTAAGCTAGGATTTTGTCCAACATACGACGCCGCCCCGGCCTTGGGTACCTCCATAAAATGTGACATATGGATCATTATGCCCTGTTTCTTGAGTATTCCTGTTATACAGGGGGGGGGGGGGGGGGGGACAGCATATAAAAATGTCAGTCTACCTCATCCGATGTGTCTATGTACACCTCATCTGGATATATGCGGTTTGCTACTTTTGTTCGAACATCTGCAGCACTTTAAGTGTTTAAAAAGACCTTCCCTGTTTGCTTACATGAAACAGAGAATTTACATCCTGACCCGATAACCCTCAACACTTACCGTAAGGCTCTACCCATAGTTTCGTAGTTCATATCTGGCTTGTTTTTGTGTAAGCCCCACAATTTTGATACTGCCTTGGAATCTACGAGCTTAAAAATGCCCTTTTCTCGATTCGTCCACTTGATATATCTCGGGCAGGTTTCTCTGTTCTGTAATAACTGTAACAAAAACTCCCACAGATATGTTGTACTACCTGAAAATAGAAATATAACCTACCGTAAAAACTCTATATATTGGGACAGTTAGGTCTGAGCAAATAGTGCAAACCCAGATCAGAGCAAATAGTGCAAACCCAGATCAGACTGCTCCTCAATCAGGGTTTACACTATTTGCCATCCCATTTGCATGTTTTGGACACATTACTGCACTGTAAAGCCAAACTGTTTCAATTTTAGGACAATTATGGTACTTATTTTTGGTGTCCCAATATTGAGAATTTTTATGGTAGTATAACCTGGAAACATAAAGTTTATGATTAGGTATCACAAACGCATCAAGGTCTTCACACAGGGTACAAATATTCAATAATAAATAGACGAGTAATTTTTTTATTTTATAATAATTTTGGTACTTTTTCTTAGTTCTCAAATACATGAACCTTGTGCTCAACTATTAGAACTTATAATAACTGCATCATCAAGAATTGCTCTGGCAAATCTGTTTTAACACTTAAAGCATCAAAACAAAAATAGTTACATTTGCAACCTGGGTAGGTCTATATGAGGCAGCTAAGAGCTGTTTGGATCTACACTGTCTGCCCTCTTGGCTTTGAATTCTAAATATGATCTAGCTTCGACAAAACATAATATAAATTATTCTGACGTAAATTTTATTCTCTGCTTTTAAGCGTTTTGAAGGTTAATAAGGGCCAACGTCTCTCATCAATGCCATACCAAGACATACTAAACCTCATGGACAATGCGGCGAACCATGGAACTGTCAGCTAATTTAAGAGTTTACAATGTGCAACTCTGAATTTTATGCAATTGCAGGCAACAAGGTGTTTGCTGAAAGCATTTTGGCGAGTGGTTTAAGGATTTACCCTTCAGACCTTAATAACATTCCCTTCTTTTAAAATGTGACACTTCAGGGGTGTTTGATAGGAGTGATACAGTATATTTCTGCCTCAGGATTAATGTGGAAATTCTAGATATTGGGACAGATAGGCTGGAACAAATAGTGCAGACTGAGATCAGACTTATTAGGTTCTAAATTGCTGGCCATTCCCTCTGCATATTTAGGCTGCATTAATATTATTGCATCGTAAAATTAAACTGTTCCATTTGTAGCGCAACTACAGTTATTATTTTAGGTGTCCTAATCTTTAGAACTTTTATGGTGTGGCAAGCCTTTGAAACCAGGGCCCGAGGTTATAAAACTTGAGTATAATCTCAAACCCAAAATAAAGTACACTGATTGGCTGCTTCCTAGCACATAATCTCAAACTCAAAATAAAGCGCACTGATTGGCTGCTTCCGAGCATGTGCTCTGAAGCAGCCAGTCAGCGTGCTTAAATTTGAGTTTGACAATGTACTCAAGTTTTATAACCTCCGAGCCAGGCCATCATAGCCTTTGTGATAGAGTTCTGGGACTTACTTTCTCTTTTTCTCTTTGGTTGATTTATTGGACAATCAGGCTGCATCTTTGGCTTTCGACCTGAAATATACAATAAAATTCTAATTAAAATAACTGAGAGCTGGGGATGTTTGACTTTTTTATTCTGTCATCTCTCCTATTACTGTCCGGACTCCCTCTCTCTAGGAGATGGCCTGACATGGACTGAAACACTGTCTTGCAGGGCCATTAAACCCCAAAAACTGTCTTGCAGGGCCATTAAACCCCAAAAACCAACAAACTGCACACACACTAAGTACCTTTCTTGCATGTTAGGCACTATGAAATTAATGTTTTGTGATTTATACCATTACTACTTGTCAAATTTCATTCTTTTTAAAACAACGCCAGCCCACAATGTGTCATGTGCTTTTTACCGTTACATAACATTAATGTTAAAAGATGGTGCAAAACAATTTTTTCATGAAGAAATTTCTATCAATCCATTATCAAGTTGACTTTTATGGCGTGCAACTTGCACAACTGTAGGTGTGGTGTTACAATGCGATACAAACGACAACTGTTTCTATGTACAGAACATAAACTGTTGACAGGTACGACAGACCAATATTCGCCTTCAGGTAGTCAAGCCCACACGTGTCTCGTCACATGTTAAGACTTGTGTCTGAAAACCCAGGCGAGAAACAAAGCAATTAAGTACCTGTCACGTGTGGCAGGTTGGCGGGAAGGCCAACTGCTGACCGGAAGATCATAACTTAGCCGAATCAAGAGAAATTTTATGTTCCTGAAACCACGCAAATCCATGTCAATCTCAGCTCACGGAAAGATAAGGGAGAGCATATATATATTTTCATGTCCTCACTGTTGGCTCAACTGGTCTATGGTTGCAAAAGGTGCAGAAATACTTTGTTTATACAATGTAAATGAATTACAACAATTACAAATTACGAAAGTGATGGTATCTTTTTGCCGTGCACGTTACCATAAATAAATGTCTCATTTACTACTGTAATACTTGATAACTGAATAAACATGAGACAAGTACCTAACAAATTATTTCTCGACAGTAAATATGTCCTAACCAGCAATATGCAGACTCATAAAAGTCACGTTTGGTCAGGCGACAACTATGTCTTGTAAAAGCTTGCAACTGCATATTATCTTGTCATTATCTTCTTCATCAGCTGCAGAAAGCTGCGTAATGCTGCATGGTCCCCACATTATGCGTTCTCAGGTTGTGCAATGTTTTGACTTGAAAGCAGTTTTAGTAGTACATTGTACATGTATATTACTTTCAAAGTTAGATAACTGCTCTCAAATCAAAGCTGAATGTTTCCAGTACAGAGTCACCCAACATACATATTTAGACAGCAGTATCAAAGCTAACAGTGCAGACCCTGATCAGACTGCTCCTCAGGAACAGTCTGATCTGGGTCTGCAATGTTTGCCAACAAGTTAAGAAACACTTTTCTGACAGAGCAATTATGGACTTTTCCAAGAGACAATTATATAAATGGTGATGTGTTTGAATACTAGAGTACATATGGAAAACTGCCTTACTTTTTTTTTATAAGTTTTAGGTTATACAACATCTCATCCTTTTTTTTTTCAGTTTTAGGTTATGCAGCACTTTATGTAAGCTCTTTTAAAGCAAATTAAATGATGTTATATATTCTTTGTTCTTAGGTTAAGGGTTCACAATTTATTTTTATTTTTATGGTTAAAAGGTAAACATTCGGGTAGATAAACTTTCCGCTCAGAAAAGGGTTTCAGGGCGACAACTCCTCCCTGGTCTCCCTCTAGCTTGATCCCTGGGTCACTAAAGTCTCACCTTTTTTATTTTTCTGTCTGATGGGCGATGATGGTGGCGTTGTCGATGATGTACCCGAGTCTGATTCTGACATGAAATGAAACGCGGACGTCTGTAACAATGGACTAGATGCCTTGTATGAGTGATCTGAAATTAGACAACAAAATACCATATTTAACCTTTAAAGCATCAAAAACATAATTATGTAGGTGAATTTGAAAACAGTGTAGATCCTGATGAGGCGGCTCATAATGAGCCGCCTCATCTGGATCTACACTGTTTGCCCTCTTTCTTGTCTTTGAGTTCTCATTATTATAAAACCTGAACAGATTTTTTCTTTTAATTTTGCAGACGTAAATTTATCGTCTGCTTTTGTGGCGCTTTAAGAGTTAAAAGATTTTTCACTCATGATGCATATCTATTTTAGCTACATTACAAGAAAACCTGTCATTTTTATGAAGGGGAACAACTTATGCTGACTTTCTGTTTGCTTCCCCTAACCAAGACATAGGATCAACTCCCAAATAGTACTTATACGGTTCTGTTCTGTTTCAATTCTCGTAATGACATCCCTAAGTGGCTCAGCGGTACATAACCATACTATTCCTACTGGCTTTTAGGAAGTATGCTTGTTTAGTTTAATGCTCTGTCTATGACAACCTTATTAAAAGTACATGTACTTTCAATCCCACAGCAATTTTCAAAGTTCCAGACTGTGAAATAAAATTCTGAGGATGAGTTTCTTTTAATCTGATTCTTCAAGTCACACAGCCTATGTTTCTTAGGAAACAAGTAGACACAAGTTCTATATTTGTAACTGTATCTCATACAGTTTCATACATAGGGCCTCCCCTAGTTGTCGACCTTAAAGGCCTTACTTAGTCTCTAAACTAAAGACTTGTCTTGAGCACTAGATCTACTTTTAAAGCACTACTTTTTCGATTTAAAAACCAAGAATTGCGACAAAATTACTTCTTAATAACGGTGCTTTCTCCTGTGTTGGCGTCTACAGTATTACAGCAAATGGAAGCATAAACGAATGCGAGCAGCCCACAGGTAACAGGGCCTTATGGAATACATGAACACTGAAGACTCAGATCAGACTGTGCACTAGTGCACAGTCTGATCTAAGTCTTCACTGTTCATTGTACAAATTCTGTGTAAGATCCGCCACTGTCGATATGAACAAGGAAAACTCTAATCAAACTGAACAAATATAGAGATGATATGTGTTTATGGGTATTTTTTTTGCTGTTTGCGACTGCTATATCAAGACATCTTTAGTCAAGTCGTATCTCTTATGACTTCTACATCAATATAAGAAGAAACCTGATATTTCTGTGACAGTCGCATGACAATCCAAGACCTAGATAGACTATATGAATACAAGCAGTGGATGTCCTGATAAGCCAGCTTACCAGCTTATTCATATGCAGCTCAGGGCCTTCGAAGTCCTAAGGCTCTGTATACAGTCAGCCCTCACACAGATGTCACGGGTGTAAGCGTATGTGATGAACCTTTTGAGTGCATGTGATGAACCGTTTGTGGATGATGATTTTTTTGTATTCAAAATGTAACCTTGACCTCGGCTTAGGTCAAGAACTTCTATTGTATGACAGTGATGCTTCCTTTTAAACAACTTAGTTCCGTTTTGAATTTAATGTTAACTCTTTAAGCAGTTCCTTTTGAATTTAATGTTAACTCTTTTAGCACCAGTGACGAAATTAGCAGAATTTGCAAACAGTGTAGATCCTGATGAGGCAGCTCATATTGAGCTGCCTCATCTAGATCTTCACTGTTTGCTCTTTATAGTCAATGGATTCTTGATATGATATAGCTTGGACAAATCATTTTTTGAAATATTGCAGACATAAATTTGTTGTCTGCTTTTTGGCCCTTAAAGGGTTAACTCTTTGCAAACTTAACTTAGCTTATGCAAAGTTAGTATAAGAGAATTTAAGCCAAACCTCTTCATCATCAAAAGTCAAGGTCACAGATGAGGCATGAAACATGTCATGAAAGACAGTGCTATTTTTAGGCTTACATTCTTTTGAGCAATATTCAAAGCCAGGACTAGATTTTTTCTTGAAAATGTTGTGAAAATAAGGTGAAGCTAAATGAGAAGGGATCTGAGATGAGCATAAATTTTCAGAAATGGTAACGTAACAGAGAGAATTTTTTGGAAAAGGTTCTTTTATAGTCTAGAATTGGACATAAATCCGATTTGTGAGGCAAATATTGTTTAAAGGGAACTATTTCAACCAGCAAGCCACCACTCCCGTAAATGCAGCTTTCACAAGTAAAACCCATTTTACGGTATCCAAGAAGCAGACCATTAAGAAATATCGATCCTAAAAATATGAAAGACTGGTGACAGAAACGGTGTCACCAAAAAAGTAAGATGATAAGCTCAAGAAAACAAAATCAATAGCCTTGCATTAAGACATCTATCAAATAACAGCTACCATAGTCCCCCTAAATATTGCCATGCTACAAACTATGTAACAACTTCATTTACGGTAATCATCCTAAAATGTGATTCTGATATTACTAACTCTAGAAGGTTCAATAAATTATTGAGAAATGGCAAACAGTGTAGACCCAGATCAGACTGCTCCTGAGGAGCAGTCTGATCTGGGTCTACACTGTTTGCTCAGACATCTCTTCCTCTACATTTAGGGTGTTAACGGTAGGTTGGCTAACTTCAGAAGCAAAGAAAATGTTAAAGCTATTATCAGAGTCAAGCCCTCCATTTTAAGTATAATTTTGAAGACCAAATTCTGGGATAACATTCCTTACTTCTCAATGAAAACATAATATTGTTGCTCCTAAATAGTACCACTAAAATAAGGAGGTTCTAATGAGGGAACACAATATCTTTCACACGAAGAGAAAACAAAACTTCTCGCAGAATTCAAATCAAAATCCAATCTTATTTTGGGCTCTCATAGTCTCCTGAAAGACACTGAGAGTTTATGACTTTCTTTTTCCATTAAGAAGTATAAAAAGGATAAAAAGGATGGTCCTGAGCTGAGCTAATGTCCCCTCGACATTTGACAGCAACAATTGGAATAAAACCTAAGACTTCTGAGATAGGCAGTGTCATGCCTGTCTGGGTACTGTCATAAAACAGTGTCAACCAGTAAAACTCGACCAAAGTATTCGCTGTCAATGCCGATGTCCCGAAAAAAGTAATGCCCTATGCCTGGGTTCCACCAGCAGCAGGGAGACAAAAATGTGAAAATCTAGATCTGTCTTATAAGACAGATCTAGTTTTTCACAATTTTTGGAAAGACAGATCTAGATTTTCACACATTGTTTCATAAGGGAGAAAAACATTAATCTTATATCTGAGAAATACAGTAAAGCTACTAATTGTGTCATATGAAAGAATCTACTTAGCAGCAGGGACAGCCCAGGGGTGGAAGCGTGCTGTAGTTCGTGCCTTCAAATGTCACCTAGGTTACTCAGAACATTGTAACCTGACAGAAATGCTAATAAAATGACAAAATTTCAGAAAATTGCAATGCATCTGGTGTAATATATTCTAGTGGGCCCAGGTGTATGTCTTTAATAGTAGGTTTAAATAATGTCTCTGCTCTTAGTAAACCTTCTCGTCACTCAGATTTCAGTCTTCTTTCCATATTAAGAAGTTTTACCGTCTAGGCAATATTGTCCGATATCATAACGTAGTGATATACCGTATTTCTGCGGATAAAAACAGTTCTCCACCCCACATGCATCCCCCCGCCCAAACACATACACCAACAACAAAACAATCCAAAATCTGGGTCCATCTTACAAGGCAGATCTAGATATTTGGACTTTTTTTTTCCTTTTTGGAAGGGTAAAACATTCTAAAGCAGAAAATACACGACTAGTTTTGGTGGGAAGAAAACCGTTGCATCCCCCATCCCACCCCCAACTAAAAGCCAATTAGGTTTGGGAGGAGAAAAATTATCTTAAAGCAGCAGTATTACATGATAGATTTTGGTGGGGATACCATTCCACAACCCCCTCTCCCCCCATCCCCACCCCTTTCCCAGCCGAATAAATACAGTATGTAACACATTCAGCTCCATAACACCTCATTTTTACCAGCTTTGTTTTGCAACATTAGCTGGCCCCGAGGTTATAAAACTTTTTTCATGCTCAACTCAGCTGAGCATGAAACTTTATCTGCTAATAAATAGCAAATTACTGATAAGTACAGCTGTTTTCTTGCTTAGTTTAGCTGAGTATGAAATTTTCTCTGCTTATGAATATGAAAATGCCAACATTAGTTGGCATTTTCATATTTATCAGCAAAGAAAGTTTCATGCTCAGCTGAGTTGAGCATGAAAAAAGTTTTATAACCTCGGGGCTTGGTTGATGAGAAGTCAAAATCCACAGGCTGCTGGTAGGTCGTTAATGAATTCTCTATATCATCTCAACATGGAAATGTTACCTAAAGATGGCTTGACTCCCAAGAAAATGCACTCAAGGGCATATGAAGACAGTGTGCACAGCAGATGATGCATTAATTAGCTTAACTATATGCACCACGTTTCCATGAAGGTTCCAACAATGTATTAATTATTACATGTACTACGTTAACCCTTTTTGACTAGTGGGCTTGTCCATCCTCATCGTTTAGATAAGTCCATTTATTTCTGATGAATGTGCTTACTTTTATTGTATTGCATAGAAATTCCTGTCAGCTAACAAACAGTAAGTAAGTAAGTAAAGACTTTATTTAACGAGGGTTACAAGATTTCAGAAGCCGCGTTCTGCGGCGTCTGAACTGGGTCTGAACTGTTTTCATATGTTCCCACAACGTGTTTCCAGTCTAAAAAGGGTTTTAACTCTTTCACTACCAAAAAGCAGACGACAAAATTTACGTCTGCAAAAATTAAAAAAATGTCTTGTCCAAGACTTTTTATATTGAGAATTCAAAGACTAGAGGGCAAACAGTGTAGATCCAGATGACGCGGCTCATTATGAGCCGCCTCATCAGGATCTACGCTGTTTGCAAATTTTGCTAATTGCGTCACTGGGGCTTAAAGAGTTAATGTGTATACATGCTTGTCTTGCCTTTGCCGTCACTTCTGCATGTATCATCTTGTCTTCTGTAATTTTGGAACAGAAACCAAGACGGCCACTACATAACACCCTGAGCATGGCGCAATAAGTGAACAGAAGCACAGCTCAACCTGTGTGCAGTCTTGAAAACCCTATCAGATGGTATAGTATAGCAGCCTGGTAGAAGCCCCAATGCTGTTTGCATTTGAATGTGTGGATTTTCTCCAGGACAGGCAGATTAATATTTTATGGAACTGTACCTGACAAACCTAGCCTTAATTATCACCTGAGTGGTGTGTTGTTAAAAGGAACCTTACACCACTGAGCAAACAGAATTTATGATCTTGTCAGTCTACACACCAAATTAACTTTATTAGTCTTCACTTTCAACATTATAGGTCCTTCAAGTTTCAGAGGAGCTGTGATGATCTAGTGGTAAATGCACCCAGGGGTCACAGAGCTCTAGATAAGAGGGAGTATTTGGTGATAATTAGGGATAATTTTACTTAATTCTGCATAAAAACATATGTTGTGACCCCTCATCTGAACCGTCTCGACCAGACAGTTCAGATGAGGGGTCACAACATATGGTTTCGATGAGAAATAAAAAAAATTATCCCTAATTATCATCAAATACGCCCTCTTATCTAGAGCTCTGGGTCACACGTACAATCCTCACCTTCTTCATACAATCTTTCGGACAAGACTTTAACCCAGGTCTCGGCCTCCATATGACTAGTGTTAGTGCTATTTAAACCAGAGTCACAAATTCAAAATTTAGACTGTGTATGTGAACACAGAAGGCTCTGATCAGACTGCACTGGTGTGCAGGCTGATCTGAACCTTTTGCTGTTAATATAATGTCCAACAGAACTTTTTCCTAGTGAGCACCTCACTTCATGATACAATGATGACAAAAGTACATGCAGCTCATCACTGGGCACAAATGAGGTACATCATACCAAAATTACCATAAGTATTTGGACAGAGATGCCTGTGCAAACAGTGCAGACCCAGATCAGACTGCTCCTCATTGATCTAATCTAGGTCTACACTGTTTGCTGACAGAATTACAAATGGCCATTCTGCTCACAGACAAAAATCCATATTCCAAGAGTCTGTTGTATAAATGGACAAGCTACTGGTATAATACAGTGAAAATGTTGATTTTTGTTTCAGTAACTCCTGTTTATTAAAGGTAGGTTCCTGGACTAGCGATAACAATTATGTTCACAAAATAATTTCGCCTTTTTTCTGGGTAGTATTGAATTCTCTTGTTTTTCTGAATCTGTTGCTACTGAGAAATTTGTCAGATGTTGAAGAAAACAGTCGTTTTCTCTTTTGGTTTATTTTCCTTCATTGGAATTCCAGTTCTAAATATAGATGTGTTATATGTCTATAAGTGCGCAATTTCTGATGCCATTCTCCCAAAGTAAATTTTCTCATGCCATGAGCTCTCCTAGAGGTCCTGGCATGGCAGATGGGTTAAAACTATCCCAAAATGCAATGCAGCATGACGTCAGCTAACGTTATCTATTTTGGGCGCGAACTAAAAATAGCACTAACTGGTGTGCGAAGCAGAGTTAGGAAATCCCTTGCAAAACAACTTTTCTAATAATATTTTGATTTACTCTTTTAAGTGAAGCTTATTCATTCCCTTTTTGTAAGTGCTTTCCAACAACTTGGATGAAAGATGATCAAAATTATGATGCATTCCAAAGTACAGGAACCTACCTTTAAACTTGAGAAATCAGTCTAAATTGAGATCTAGGAGTTGAGAATGTAGGCTTTAATTATCTGGGTGTCTTCTATTTGTGACCCCGCTATGATGTCATTTTTCTCCCAGAAAGACCAAACAATATGTATCACCATACAATATGTATTACTAATTTTTTTCTGAAGAAAAGAAAAGAATATCTTTTTGGCTTGATTCATGCAAATATTATTAAATTTGAAGTCATAAGATACTTCATAAAACTGTTAAATAGCAAAATGGAGTGACTGAGTGAGTGAATTTTAATGTCCACCCAACAAACAAGTCATTAGGAGACGGGGCCCTCAGTAGAAAATCTCATCTGAAATACTGGAGGAGCGAATATTGAATCTGTGAACCCTGGATTGGTAGCACAGAGCATAAACCATTATTTGGCAATCCCTGCTCCTGACAGTAAGGACTTAGCTCAGTTTGTGCAAATACCATTTGCTCATTAGCACTACAGCACTGAGTCCATTCTAATGCATAGCACAATCAACAGATTTTTTTATAATGGAATATAACCATCAAAGTCTCCCCTTTTCTGAAGCTTCCACGGGAATAAGACCTTCATATACAGATAAGTCACCATGTAAGATGTGTAGAGTACAAAGTCATGCCGAG
The DNA here is from genome assembly GCA_963989385.1 of Ctena decussata. Lineage (NCBI taxonomy): Eukaryota > Metazoa > Mollusca > Bivalvia > Lucinida > Lucinidae > Ctena > Ctena decussata. Next base: position 64,113,365 of record OZ022506.1, on the reverse strand, counting down.
TATGTACCAAAATGCTCTCCAACATTTTAATGTTGTATCCCTGGGGCCCATAATCACCTCCGCTGTCATAAACCCCAGCAGGGACCCGACTAAACCTGTGCCAATTATGCAGAAGCAGCAATATGGACTACCTTACATATTGCTAATGTCATAATTACATTAGCTCATCACTTTAAGGTAGCTTATAAAAATGCATAAGTTCATCCGAATTACCATATTTGTAGTAAATGTCTAGGCAAAAACAGTTAAAGAGCACAGACCAAGATATCAGAGGTACCAAGTGTACCTAAATGAGTGGCGACACGACAGCATTCACGCCAAGGAAGACACAGATCAGCCTGGGCAGCCGCCCAGTTTGATCCGAGTCTTTGCTGTATGCTATGAGGGTAGCTTAGGGTCTAACTCGAAGCTACCTCCAAGCCGACAGCAAAGACTTTGTTCAGACTGGGTGTATGCCCAGGCTGATCTGAGTCTTCCTTGAGCATATATGCCACTTTGCTGGTTTTGTTGTGTTGTGGCTCAGTTATAATGCAGTAACCCTCAACACAGGGTATAATCGATTCCGCTGATTTTCGCTTCCTGCAGAGACTGTACATCATATTTGGCTTCCACCGACTGTCCGCAAACTCTTGCTTCCTGCAGAGACTACTGTCCTCGAAAAATGGCTTCCTGCCGAGACTGTCCGCGTGATTCATAATGAGCCACCTCATCAGGATTTATGCTGTTTGAAAATTCAGTGTTTTCATCACTGGTGTTTTAAGTGCTAAAATGTTTATGAAAACATTAACCACTGGTAACAGTGCCCAACACAATGTAATCAAGGATCCCATCAGCCAGTGCAGCCCATCCAGCAGACTGGTAAGTACTTCACTGGAATAACTAAGTCAAAGTTAGCAAATGACAAGTAATTGCACTGCTGCCTTTGGTGTAAAAAAATAAACATTCGCAAGAATTCTCTCTCTTTTTTTTCACATGAATTTACTTATGTTCATTGACAATCAGCATTACTGTTTTGTATTCTACTGGATCACTGTTTCACATATATTTTCTCATGCCCCAGTACCAACAGGAAACAATTCAAAGATGACATCTTAAGCAACCCTAATAGAAGCCAAAGAGAAAGAGAATTTGTTCAAGTGTAAATTAGCATAATGCTGATAATTTTGCAATAATATTTTCACAAATTGTACAAAGCTCACAAACACTTTCAAAGCCTTTCCGAAAATCACTTGATCATTTTTGCTCATTTTGTTGAAGGTGTCTGATTTAATCCACCAAAGATCTGTTGTGAGCTTAGATTAGTATTTAATAATTCCTTGATGATAAATTTTGCTCTTTCATCCACATGTTGAGTATTTTATCAGAATTGGTGAGTTCATTCTCATGAATGTCTGAAATTGTGTTTTGAGCAGTTTTAATGAGCCGCCACATGAGAAAACTAATTAAGTGGCATGTGCGCCCAGCAAAGACTCAGATCAGCCTGGGCATCTGCCCATTCTGATCAGAGTCTTTGCTGTCTGCATGGCGATAGCTTAAGACCCTTGGCTACCCTTTAAGGGCAAAGTGAAGACTGACAAGACTGGGCGGATGCCCAGGCTGATCTGAGTCTTCGCTGGGCACTTAACCACTTTGTTGGATTTGTCGAGTCGCGGCTCAAATTATTTGAGCTGCGACTTAACAAAACCAACCAAGTGGCATGTGAGCCCATCAAAGACTCACGTTAGCCTGGGCAGCCACCCAGTCTTACCAGAGTCTTTGCTGTGTGCTTTACGGACAGCTATGGCTCTAAGCTAGCTCCATGGGACAGCAAAGACTCTGATCAGACTGGGCAGATGCCCAGGCTGATCTAAGTCTTCGCTTGGTGCTAAAGCCACTTTGTTGGTTTTGTTGTGTTCCTGTCTCATTTATTGGCATGTACCTGTTTGTGGCAGGGGTGGTGGTGGTATTGAGGGTGTGGTTCTAGTGTGTGTGTGTGGTAGTGGGAATGGGACTGGCTTACTGTGGAGGGATTATTTTTCAGGGGAACCAACTCAGTACACATGTATACTTGATTTTATGTCATGTAACCTTGACTTACGTCTTCTTTAATCTAATGTAGTTACAACTGGGCCAAGAATTATATATCAAATTACTCCACTAGTTTCTTGCAAAAAGGCTTCAGACTATTGTCTCTGAAAAAAAGCTTTTACAATTTTGTCTCTTGGGGAACATAAGAAACTGAGAAGTAAAATAATTAGGCCATGGTGAAATAATAAATTAACTTTTGTGTTACTGACCTATAAATTAGGTTACCGGTAAGTACATAACCCTCACAGTTTAATATCCATATATGACTGTAGAAGTGAAAAAAGGTTAAGAGAAATCCTGGTCAGAATTTTGGGTCATTTTCCGGTAAAGAGACATTTTTTAACATTCTGGCAACAATAGAGAAGTACTGTGAGAAAGCAATGATAATGTGCACATGAACAAGCACCCCTATGCTTCCGGATCTAAAATTAATGACTTTATCAAATTAGTTCCATCTAAATTTATGACTTTATCAAACTGGTTATGTGCTTTCAATCTGATAATAAACTAATCTGGTCACATAGCAACATGTGTGGGTAAATGAGAATGTACTCATATGGTCACATAGCAATATATATGAGTCTATGTCTAAATGAGAAATAAACTTACCTAGTGGCATAGCAACATGTGTCAGTTCATGAGAATAAACTCACATGTGAGATAATGAGACCAAGCTCACATGGTCTCATAGCAATATGAGTGGTTCAATGAGAGATAAACATACCTGGTCGCATAGCAACATGTGTGGCTGTGTTGAAGTGTGCGGGCAATGGCTGATGAGCGGGTGGGGGATGTGAGTATGGCTGTAAGTAAGCACCACTTGGAGAAGTACCACGTACTGTAGAATGATGAGGATTCAAATAAAAGCCTGAAAGTATAAAGACACATTCATCACCATTTTTCTTTCTTATTTTTTGTTCATCTAAATTCTCTGCTCCTCTGGCCGAGAAGAAGCAAATGTCTTCTTGTAAATTCCTCTGTACTGCAGAGCACTAGCTAAGAGGGGTATTTGATGATAATTGAGGGATAATTTTCTTTATTTCTCAATGAAACCATATGTTGTGACCCCTCATCTGAACCGTCTCGTCGAGACGGTTCAGATGAGGGGTCACAACATACGTTTTTATCCAGATTTAACAAAAATTATCCCTAATTATCACCAAATACTCCCTCTTATCTAGGGCTCTGGTACTGGTGGTGGAACAGAAAAGAATTGAATGAAATGGTATTGGAATGGAAGTGTTATCCCCTCCATTCCATTCCAATCCATTCAATCTTTTAAATTATGCCTAAAGTCAGTGCATCAAAGAAGGTTTTCAAAATGGACCTGCTCTTGAGCCCACATCAGCACCACCAGTCTGTGCAACTTTGTGATCTTGTGTCAGTTCATCAGTGCTCTAGATAAGAGGGGGTATTGAGGATAACTCAAAAGATAATTTTTCTTATTTCTCAACGAAAACATATGTTGTGACCCCTCATTAGAACCGTCTCGACGAGACGGTTCTAATGGGGGGTCACAACTTATGTTTTTATGGAGAAATATAGAAAATTATCCCTTAATTATCCTTGTTACCCTTTCTTATCTGGAGCTCTGGTTCATGTACCATAAAGGAGCAAGAAAATAGCCATCAGAAGAGATGGCAAATCCCCCGACCGAAGACCCCAATGGGCCTTGGTAAAAAGGGTGCACTTCAAAACACATATTAGTAATATATTGTCGTTCTTTTATGCTTCTGATTGACATTAACTTTTAACAGATGCATGATTATCCAACACTCAGACTAAAACAGTATGCTTTACTGTTAAAACGAAGTAATATCTCAAACAGCCACCATATACACAAATGTATAGTATACGATACATTCAACTTTCAAAATGTGTGAATAACTTCTTAAGTACAAGCCCTACAAACCTAATTTTGAGCTCTCTAGTAAGTGAATTTGGACAAAGAATCCTAATCTGGAAAACCTTAAATTTTTTTTTTTTTTTTTTTTTTGGGGGGGGGGGGGGAGGGGGGGGGGTTGCGGGAGGGGGCACGGGAATGTGGAGGGGTCAGAGAGAGTTAGGAACACTGATAAGATATCACAGCATCATCATTATATTCTAGAAGGTACACGGTTATTCAAATTCTGGAGCTGGCAAGGGTTATACAGATATGGAGCAGAGACTCAAACAGCAGCTGAAACTACCAAAGGGAAATAACTCACAAAGTATAAAAGCAAGAGTTATCATTCATGTATGAGACAAATTGTCATGACCTGTTCTGCATATGTGTGAAGTATCATGAAAATATTTCAAAAGGTATTCAAGCTATGAAGCGGACACCTAAAATCATCAAAGGGAAATTACTCCAAAAGTAAGAAAGCAAGAGTTGTCATTCTTGTTCGCGACACATCATCATGACCTGTTCTACATATCTGTGAAGTATCATGAAAATATTCCAGAAGGTATTCAAGTTATAGAGCGGACACGAAATCACACCTAAAACCATCAAGGGGAAATAACTCAAAAAGTAAGAAAGCAGGAGTTGTCATTCTTGTTCAAGACACATCATCATGACCTGCTCTACATATCTGTGAAGTATCATGAAAATATTCCAAAAGGTATTCAAGTTATAGAGCGGACACGAAATCATACCTAAAATGATCAAGGGGAAATAACTCCAAAATTAAGAAAGCAGGAGTTGTCATTCTTGTTCAAGACACATCATCATGACCTGTTCTACATATCTGTGAAGTATCATGAAAATATTCCAAAAGGTATTCAAGTTATAGAGCGGACACGAATCTGCCAAAAAGCACACCTAAAACTATCAAGGGGAAATAACTCAAAAAGTAAGAAAGCAAGAGTTGTCATTCTTGTTCGCGACACATCGTCATGACCTGTTCTACATAACTGTGAAGTATCATGAAAATATTCCAAAGGGTATTCAAGATACAGAGCGGACACGAATCTGCCAAAAAATCACCAAAGGGGAGATAATTCAAAAAGTACAATAGCAAGAGTTACCATTCTTGTTCGCGACACATCGTCATGACCTGTTCTACATAACTGTGAAGTATCATGAAAATATTCCAAAGGGTATTCAAGATAAAGAGCGGACAAGAAAGTGTTTACGGACGGACGGACGGACGGACAGACGGACGGACGGACGGACGGACGGACGCCAGGCTCATCGCTATATCCCCCGAACCTTTCGGCCCGAACCTTTCGGTCGGGGGATAATAAATGACCACATTAACCATGGACCAAAAATTAACCAAAGGTGAATACCAATTTTTCTTTAAAGTGTGGTATTTGCTGCGATCCTCAGTCAATGCTTAAGTTATGATGTTGACCTTGTTCTGCAAGAAACACCAACCTCTGGCTCCGCTGACTATTAGTTTCCACCTCAACCTCGATGTTGCAATCACACGATATGGGTGATTATGCTGTTTTCTTTTTTTTTTATCTCTTTCATTTTTCTTTCTTTATCCATAAAATACAATGCAGTATCATCGCTAAATAGATACATACCGTAATGATACTAAAATTTTGGACATCCGAAAGTCGGATAATTGTTGTTTGGAAATTTAGAAAGTAGATTTTACATACATTAACGCATCCAAATGATGCTAGGTGAATGGCAAATGTTGTAGACCCTGAACAAACTGCTCCTTCAGGAGCAGTTTGATCTGGGTCTACAATGTTTGCTCAGACCTGTCTGTCCGAATACATGTACATGTATTTAGGGTCATTACGGAAAAGTGAAACCAGTGTCTTTCACATTGCTGTCTAATATATTACCTTGTAACCGTAACTTGTCGTCTGAGCTAGATTCAAGGTCACTTGACACACCACTGTCGCTGTCTGCTGGACTTGGTGGTAAAACTGCTGAAAAATAAAGTGAGGAAAATTAGTGACCTTGACACTGGAATTTGTCACTTGAGTTAGATTCACTGTCACCTGAAATACTTGGACCCCTAGCCACTTGGACTCTGACTTTCTGAGTGAGTGAGTGGAGTGAGTGTCGATTTGTGAGTGATAAGGTTTTACGCACCTATAGCAAGTGAGCAGTGGCTCATTTACAACTCTGGTCAGTGCCACTGCCTACTGAAGCAAATATACAAACTTAACACTGAAGTTTATGGTCAGATGTTATGGACAGACAAATGGATGGACAGACAGAGGAATGCATGGGCATGGATAGACAACACAAAGAAAGAAAAATATGTATCGCTTGATGTACTGTAAATGCCAGGGAAAAGCACTACACAGCAATGTTACTATTCTGAAATAATGTTGACATCATTTTGGCCAACCTGGGAAAGACACAAAGCTATCGGAACCTCAAAGAATATAGTTAAACAACAGACCAGAGCTCTAGATAAGAGGGAGTATGTGGTGATAATTAGGGATAATTTTCGCGAAATCGGCATAAAAACATATGTTGTGACCCCTCATCTGAACCGTCTCAACGAGACGGTTCAGATGAGGGGTCACAACATATGGTTTGAATGAGAAATAAGAAAAATTATCCCTAATTATCATCAAATACGCCCTCTTATCTAGAGCTCTGAACAGACCCTGTTCAATTTGATACACTGCAGGCTTAAGTCATTTATCAAAATATGCAATAAATCTACAGCAGTTTCATTATATTTCAAACGTAACTCATGAAGCAATAACTGCAAAAAGCAACAATTCAGTCTGGTTCCACACCCCATTTAGCACGAAAGTAGATCAAGCTCCGAGATCAAGCACAGACTGAGGTAGACCAGATCTAACAATTTCAAATTTAAAACATCGCATGCCTGGTTAAGTCAAATTTAGAAACATGATTCTAATTCTGCATGTTTGAAAACAGCTGGTCGGCTGATAAAATGATTAGTTTTACATCTTCCTGTTGAGATTTGAAACCTTAAACACTTCCGTATTGCCTTCCATGCTGCCAAAACATTGAACCACTGGCAGGAATTTCAGATTACAGGATTCCCAACTATTACAGAATTCACAACATTGGGGTAAAAAAATAAATGATGAAACAAGTCGAATTTAAGTTTCCACTGGGCCCTAAATAAGCAGGAATTTATAGTTGTTTTCACTGACTTGCACTAATTTACAAGCATTTTCACTAAACTACAGAAGCCAGAATTTAAAAGTGTAATTTTTCACTGACCTGCAGATGTCAGAATTCACAAGTGTTTTCACTGAACTACAGCAATTGAGCCGCGACACGACAAAACCAACAATGTGGTTGTGTGCCCACCGTAGACGCAGATCAGCCTGGGAATCCACCCAGTTTGATCAGACTCTTTGTTAAGTGCTCCAAGGGTAGCTAAGAGTCTAAGCTACCTCCATGCGGACAGCGAAGGCTCTGGTCAGACTGGGCGGATGCCCAGGCTGATCTGAGTCTGCGCTGGGCGCACAACCACTTTGTAGGTTTTGTCGTGTCGCGGCTCAGTTAGAGTTTAAAAGTGTTTACACTGATCTACAAGTCTGAATCAAATACTTAAAAGTACTTTCATTAATCTATACAAGTCAGAATTCATATTTGTGTTTTCATAATTCACAAGTATTTTCACTGAAATACAGAAGTCAAAATTCACAAGTGTTTCCACTGAACTACAGGAGTCAGAGTTCATAAGACTTAGTGTATTCACTAATCTACAAGACTTTAGTCTGAATTTAAAATTATAAGTACATAAGTCAGAATTCATACTTGTGTTTTCACTGACCTTGATTAATTGCGAGTCAGAATTTCATTAACCTACATTTTATCAGTGAGAATTCACTCACCAACCTAAGTCAGAATTCACTAAGTTTTTTTCATTGTCTTAATGTAGATGAACATAAATTATGAATTTTATTTGATTATGTACAACTTAGCACTTATGGAATTTGAATTTTTGTACATTGATGGAAAATGCTTTGGCTGATGTGCTCACGGCATGACAATGTCTTTTATTTTTCTCTTTTTTTTTTCTGTTAAAATGGGCACATATGCCAATATCCTAGTTCTTCACATTCAGTCCCTAGAAACAAACAAAACTGAGGCGAGACACGACAAAACCAACAAAGTGGTTGTGCACCCAGCGCAGACGCAGATCAGCCTGGGCATCCGCCCTTAGCTACTCTTTGAGCACTTAACGAAGAGTCTGGTCAAACAGGGCGGATGCCCAGGCTGATCTGAGTCTTTGCTGGGCACACAACCACATTGTTGGTTTTGTCATGTCGCGGCTCAATTATTGGCTATAGCATCATAAAAACCTCCTATTTTGTGGACAGCTAACTTTGATTCATGGGTAGCACTTTTTCTGATATTATTTTAGTTATTTCCATGACAACAAGGATGTGAAAAACTAAGACTTTTTTTTTTTCCTTCTCATTTTTACAGAGCAAAAAAGCAGGCATAGTTTGACGTCAATGAGACTTTTTGATGCAAACTTATCTGCACCAAAATCCACTAATAATATCTGTCATATTTTGTAATGACATTCTCACGTTTTTAAGCTCTAAATATATCAGCAAAATGATTTCTGAGAACGCTGTATTTTTTTTGCATCCTGAGTATAATGCAAATAATCAGTCATTTCATTCCATTTCTAATTAACACATTTGTAGAAAAGAACAAAAAACAAACTATCAATCAGCCCGGGGAATACAGGGTTCCAGTCATGCCCAAAATTCGTGGATAAGAAGTGAGCCCTTTTCTTTTATTCTTTCCCATCAAACATATTTTTGAGAGCTCGTAAGAACTGCCTCATAGAGGCAATTCTAATGAACTCTCAAAACATATGCTTTATGAATAAATCAGATAAAAACTTTTTTTTTCTCCCCCAAACATTTGCCTGCCTACCTGAAGCTTCAAAACTGTACAAAAATTGTCATTTGATTAACAAACAAAAGTACAGTTTTTTTCTTCTTAAGCTAATGCAGCTGCTTATATGTTCACAAATCCTGGCACGCTGGTGAGAAACAATGAGTAACACAGTTTTGTCATCTCAAAGGGATCCGGTATACAAGGCCAAAAGGCTTATACCTACATTTGTAAATAATTTTCTGATCTGAATTAATAGCATCAAAGTATTATGAATGCTGTGACTGATATCGAGATTATACGCATTCTTTTTGAAGGCAGGGACAGGGATTAATGGCTCAGAAAACAAAGCTTTCTGCAATTAATTGACAAAGTAGATCATTACAGCATCGTTTCCCAGCTGATTTTGTCATATCCTGCTCTAAATTCCTCTAATTATCCTTGACAAAAATGCAGCTTATGCAGGACTTTATCCACCCGTATTACTGTTTCAAAACAACATCTCCCATTCTGAATATTTGTGCATTTTGCTAATGGTTCCCTGAATATTCCTGCAGCTTGCTTATGGTTCCATAACTAGCAATATTTTATATGCTTTAACCATACAATTTAGACAAATTTTATGTTCAAAACAGCAGGTCTTTGTTATGTGTACAGTACTCTAAATTTGGATATCAAACTGTACCCATTTTTTTTTTACAACTAACCGTACACAATATTGAATTTTTATGACAACTGACCGTACACATTATTAAAATTTTTTGACAACTAGCTGTATGTAATATTGTAATCTTAAATATTGACAACAAGGAGTCACTATAGCATAAACAAACAGTGTCAAGAGTCTGCACTGTTTGTGTATGCTGTAGTGATGGATAGATGGATGGATGACTTCAGATTTTATGTCCTTTTAAACAGTATTTCAGTCATATCAGGACAATGGGTGGGAAATAATGAAAGCCTGTGTGCAATGGATCCCAGTTTACGATTGAAACGATTTCTACCCCCAGTCGGTCTCCAACCCAGGACCGCTCGATCAGCAAGCCAGGGCTTAACTTACTGAGTTACCGGGGCTCATGCTTTAGTGATCACTACTGCTTGTGAAAAATCTGAGTCTCAGCAACGGTCTGATCTCAGTCTTCCCTATTTTACAGTGCAATCTGTGGATCTGGAAGTGAAGAGGTAAAAGCAGTCTGACACCAGAGCTCTAGATAAGAGGGGTATTTGATAATAATTGAAGGATAATTTTTTTTATTTCTCATTGAAACCATATGTTGTGCCCCTCATCTGAACCGTCTCGTCGAGACGGTTCAGATGAGGGGTCACAGCATACGTTTTTATGCAGAAATAACAAAAATTATCCCTAATTATCATCAAATACTTTCTCTTATCTAGAGCTCTGCTGACACTATCCAAAGGCTGATCTGAGTACTCCCTGTCCCATGTTGCTGAGAGGCCCATTTTCAAACTTGAAACACCGCAGGTCATTTTAATCTTTTGTTTGATATTGCAAGGCTAAACAGGAAATTTAAACAGGTATAACAGTGCGCTATTGTTAACGTCTTCAAAAGATTTATTTTCGGCCTTTTATCATACCAGGCCCATCATGAGAAACTGCAGGCAGCGCCCCCTGACGTGAAAAGCCTAGACTCTGACCCTATGCATTTGTGCAGTCTGAAACAAGTCTACACGTTTTCTCCACAATCATCAACTGTTACTGCAAACTGAGAAGACTCAAGATCCGACTGCGCATCTGCTCAGTTTGATATGAGCCATTACTGTTGGAACATGAAGTAACTCACGTTTCCTCAAGTCGCGGCTCAAGTTACGATAACACTCAGTTCCTATTTCCTTACTAAGCTAAATAGGGCAATGGCGGGTATCTTTCTGGGTCAAAGCCCGTCTAAACTTGACTGACTATGTTATCTTAAAAAGTCAGGTATTTTATTTCTAAACTTCCACAAATGTTTGGCCCGACTTCAATTCGAAGTTGTTTTTCAAATCAATATTGTCATTTTACAAAAAAAAAAAAAGACCATAATAAATAGGGTGGGCTTTGTATATCTTATTGTTTTGTTTTTCTGACATTAATACATATTTTTTGTCTTCACTTTGTTGATGTCTTTAAGAGCCTTTGCTTTGCTCCCCCTCGCCCATTTTTCGTCTCCCACAGTATGCATTCAAAATTTTATGGCCATCTTTTTAGCAGTAACACTTTATGCTAAATACTCAAACTGCTAATCAAAGCTCCAGGTAAGAGGAGGTATTGAGGATAATTCAAAGATAATTTTTCTTATTTCTCAACGAAAACATATGTTGTGACCCCTTATTGGAACCGTCTCGACGAGACGGTTCTAATGATGGGTCACAAAATATATTTTTGTGGAGAAATATGGATAATTATCCGTAAATTATCTGTGTTACACCTTCTTATCTGCAGCACTGGCTATATCTGAACAAACAGTGGAGGTTCAAATCTGACTGCTCTTATGGAGCCGTCTGATCAGGGTCTGCACTGTCTGCATCAGTATTATGAAACACCCCATGGGATAAATGGACCTGTCCAAATATTAGAATGGAAGACAGAGCTCTAGATAAGACGGCGTATTTGATGATAATTAAGGATAATTTTTCTTATTTCTCATCGAAACCATATGTTGTGACCCCTCATCTGAACCGTCTCGTCGAGACGGTTCAGATGAGGGGTCACAACATATGTTTTTATGCAGAATTAACAAAAATTATCCCTAATTATCACCAAATACGCCCTCTTATCTAGAGCTCTGGAAGAACCCAATAGAGAAATGCCTGAAGTGTCCAAATAAGAATTACTGAATAATGTGCATGCTTTAGGGGCTTCTTCAGCTAAAACACGATATTTCAAGTTATTTTTATTACCAGCACATCAAAAATGACAAATACGGAAACCGAAAGAGGAAGAAGAAAAATATTTTCCGGTAACTGTACGCGTCTTTCCCTTTATTTCTTTCCGCAAAATAATATGTACTTAATATGTGCAAATATGTGCATGACCCATTCAAAAATTTTATCAGCAGATCTCGATTTGATTTGCATGCATGAGATATTCATATTCATAATCATTTTGAATAGTATATACACCGTGGAAAAAATGCCTTAACGCATTTACAAACGGTAAAAAAAAAAAAAATCTGCCTCAACTTGCAGAGTTCCAGACTTGGGTTCTGTAGTGCTCTATATAAGAGGGGTATTTGATGATAACTAAGGGAAATTTCTTTTATTTCTCATTGAAACCATATATTGTGACCCCTTATCTGAACCGTCTCATTGAGACGATTCAGATGAGGGGTCACAACGTAGGTTTTTATGCAGAAAGAACAAAAATTATCCTTACTTATCACCAAATACTCCCTCTTATCTAGAGCTCTGGTTTTGATGAAAATTCTAACACAACTCAATTTCATTCATCACATATGCCCCAGCCTCATGGAGGCATCCATATAATGGAAACAGCCAAGAGTGGTCAGTCTAGCTCTAGGCAGGCTCATCTGAGTCTCAACAGTTAAAACATGCATGCAATAAGGCAAAATTTTCAAGGCATGGCATTTTAAGGTTACTTTACTTTACCGCTCTGTTTCCCAGGACCACAGGGATATCTTCCCAATCTTCATATTTTAAAATTAAGGTTTATATGCTTTTGATTTATTTTCCCAAAATACTTTAATATTGGGGAAACAGACAGCACTCTGCAATATTTAGCATCAGCTGTGTCCAGAAAACAGAATTTTTGTTGTATTTTTAGAAACGCCAGATTCAGCAAATTCACTTTAATGGCATGAGGAATACGCATTTTTTGGGGTTTTTTTTTCACTAAAACCTTGCTGTCTTTTTTTTCAGAGTTCTCACTAAATACATGAGCAGTGGGGCCTTCCTTTCGCAAAATTCTAATAAAAGTGAATGGGTACACTTTCAGGGGAAGCAACTCTGCCATTTTCAATTTTGGCTCTTTTCTTATTTGGGGTCAACTCTTAAAAGAAAGAATTTGCTCCTAGGAGCAAATTCTTTTTTTTAAGAGTAGATCCCTTTTAAAAGAGCTTAGTCAACCATGGTCACAGAACTTGTTCCGCTTAGTAAAAATGGTAAAAAAAAAACAACAGTACCTTTAGAAGAGAAATGAGAAAAATATTACTATTTTCGTCCCAGCCCTTATTTTATTCAACAAAAGATGCATTACAGGCGTGCTGCTTCCTTCACCCAGTATCTAAGTGATTTAATGAAAGGAATCATGCCAGATGAAAAATAAAATATATAAATAATTTAAAAGTTTTTAAGTACATTTTCAGTATTTTTTGGATCAGATGCTATTCAGGTCAAGGTATACCTAAATTTAAGATGTGAACTGATAACAGGATAGTATGTCCATGGACAGGTAAGATCGGATGGAAGGATGACTTGGAGTTTGATATTTTTTGTCGAAGACAGTTTTAGATCAGATTTGACCTCAAACTCTTAGAATGAAAGCAAATTGACACAATGATATTTTGAAATAGCTAAACTATCACCATTTGTCTGAATCCTTTTTTTTTCTTTTCTAATTTTAATTTTTCATTTTTTTTTTTTGTCAGTTCAGTTCAAACAGCGGTGTTCCCCAAGAGGCTTGATCAAGGGAACGAATCCATAATTGTAATATGTACCTCCTGATACCAAGTTTGTCTGTGTTCTCGCCAATTGGCCTTATGCTCTGTGTTAACTCTGTCTTTCAGAATTGTCGAGTATATTTTATATTAGAATCTGTTATGTTAATAACACATGTATTTGTTTGTCTGTAGTTTTTTACCTTAATTGAATGGTCAATGCATACTTACACTAACACAGCCCTGTTGTTCAAGGCATAGCTAGCTTAACAAAGTTGACAGTTGAGGATTTGTTAAGTCTTACAAGAGTCACAAAACAATTGCGGTAAATTTTTTGCTGAAAAATTGTGAGAAGCTTTTGCAGTGCAAAAGCTTCTGACATGATTTTCAGCAAAAAAATAACAGAGTTTTTACCTATGTTTGTAAAATATAAGATGTTTGATGTAACTAATGATGTCATCAGTTTTGAACAACTAGGCCCAGGCTGCGACAGGTTGATTCCTGGTGCTGCTTTTATTGAAACCTAGACTGTATATAAATACTATTTAGTATAAAAAATGTTTTCCTGAAATAACTATACATAATAATTATTATGCCCTACTCTTAGATAACCCATGTTTTGTTTTGGTATTGCCAAATTGCAATATTGAATATCATTAAATCTATTCTAACTATGTTATCAAGACAATCTTTTTGGAATTGAAAACCCATTAGCAGGTAGAATACCAGAAATGTTTTGTATACCATATTCGTCATGAATATTCATAGATATTTTTTGAATACTGTTAATTGTATTTGGAGAAAATATTAAGACACATGAACTCTTAAAGCACCAAAAATGAAAAAGATGAATTTGCAGCAAACAGTGTAGATCTAGAAAAGGCATGTCATTTCGATGTACATTGTTTGTGATCTAGTCCTTACAATTTCAATGATATAGCTTGGATGTAGTATCATTTAATTTGTTCTAATTTTGCAGGCTCGAATGTTGGGAGGAGCAGAAAATTTGCAAATTAGATATTTTAATGTGTTCTCAAATTTTTTTAGCATAGTGTTACATTAATACAGTATGTGATTATCTAGAATGTCGCCTAATTCACACAACTGATTTTTACCATTTTCAGAAATGTTTAAAAACTGTCGCTAGTTGAATGCAAACGGTGCAGACCCTGATCACCAAATGGTGCTGACCCTGATCAGACTGCTCCTAGGAGCAGTCTGACTAGGAGCAGTCTGATCAGGAGGTGCATTGTTAGCAGAGGCACTTTTGTCCCAGTCCATATTATACATATGGTACTCTATGGAAGTCGATACGATCAGCGGAAGGTCTTAACAATTAACAATGGCAGTGGTGGGTAAACCGAAACGAGTCGCTGAACATGCTTTACCTTATAAAAGATAACACGATACCTCTCAAATAAACCCGGATATGAGGCGAACAATCGTACCGCTATTAAATTTCAAGGAATTTATGTCTTTTTTTGTCGGCAACGATTTCACAACAATCATGCCATTACCTAACGCATTCAGGCAAATAAGCTTTATATCAGACTGGGCTCCAGATAAAATTGGGTAACAGGGACAATTTAGGGATAATTTTCCATATTTCTATATATAAACCTATGTTGTAACCCCTCATCAGAACCGTCTCACGGAGACGGTTCTGATGAGGGGTCACAACATATGTTTTTATTGAGAAATAATGAAAATTATCTCTGAATTATCCTCAAAAGCCCTCTGCGGACTCAGCGGAAGTGGTTGTTTTGTAATCAAAATAAATTATCTAGTCGGTTAATGGTGACTATTTCCTAGTTTCAAAAACAGTTTAGGTTTAATTTCCTTCTTTTTCAAGGACAGGCACGAAAGTTTTGGGAAAGTTATAAAATGAGTACACAGATCAATTCACAGCTCACAAGAAGCCCTTGTATACAAACCTTGACGATCATGAAAACTTATTTGGTTTAAATATATTTTGTTGTTTCATATTTTCTGTTAATTCAAACATGTATACAAATAATACAGCTTGGCACAGGGAACATTGTGTGAGTGAACTCGGGTTTAACGTCCCACCAACAACGAGGTCTTATGAAGACAGGACCTTGGTTTAAAGTCTGATCCGAAAGACCAGAGAAGCAGGGGATTGATCTTGTTATCCACTACACTACAGCCGCTCCTTGGGATAGGGAATAACTTGAGTGTCTTTGATAGAATTATTTTCTTCTTTCTTACCACTCCAGAGCTCACGGTGGTGATACACCTTTCAGAGCCACACTCAGGATGTCACCAAGCCTGATAGTGTATAACTAACCAATGCAACAACAGCTTAACATGTGATATAGTCCCACAAATAAAATTGCACATGTTGAATGTCCTACAATAAATCCGTGATTTTTACCTTACAGTTAGTGAAGAGATGCTCACCTGTTTAACCTATTGCACTCAGAATGGCCAAAACTCCATAGAGTTTTGGCAGTTCTGAGTGCAATAGGGTTTACACTTAAAGCACCAGTGATGAAAATAGCACTTAAAATCTGAGCTTATCCTGGAGGTGAGGCTTACCACTTGGTTGTTGTTGTAGAATGCCCTGTAAAAATGTCTTGCTCTCTGAGCTTGTACTGGGAGATTCCATGCTGAGCAATGCCTCTACTGCCAACTGGCGCCCATTCTTCTGTTGTTGTTCGCATGTTTCCACTGAAACGAGACAAAAGAAAAAGATTACTATTATGAATAAATTGTTTGTTATACTTCATCATATGCCACCATCATCATATGCCACCTTTAAGTGGATCATTTGTCTATACTGTCCCAATGTAACTTTTGCCCAAATGCAAACAAAGTACACTTATGGCAATGACCTAACAACCTACGCTTCAGCAATAACAAGGGAAACTTGTCCAACTTGACTTTTTTTGCATACCAGTACCCTGCAACAATGGAGCTGGCCAGCACTTTTGCTGACTTTCCATCAGATCTAGAGCTTTCCAATAATTACAACAGAAAATATATATATGTACTAAAATAGAATCTGGCTGACATGCTGTGACTTTGCCACACTCTCAGACATCAAGGTCTCTATTCTGTGCCACAACTCAATTGTTTCCTGGTTACATCTGAGCCACGACGCGAGAAAACCAACAAAGTGGTTGTGTGCCGAGCACAAGATCAGATCAGCCTGGGCATCCGCCCAGTCTGATCAGAGTCAACGCTGTCTGCATGTTGGCAGCTACGACCCTGAACTGCCTTTTGAGCACTTAGCGAAGAGTCTGATCGGACTGGTTTGATGCTCAGGCTGATCTGAGTTTGCACTGGGGGCACAACCACATTGTTGGTTTTCTCGTGTCGCGGTTACATCTGTTGTTTTATGGGAATTATGGGAATTCTTTTCCAACACTCTTCTGACAGGAACAAGATCAACAACAGGTTACGCAAGAAAAACATTTTTCACACAGATTCTCATCCAGCAAAAATATAGTATTTTTTCCTTGAACTCGGCAACCAGAACAACAAACAGCATGTCAAAATACATTGTTAATTACACATAACACTTTATCATTCTCCTGGGCAAAAAGGGGTTCAAGACAGTCACCTAAAAGGAGATGAGCAGTCCGATGTCAATTAAGCACCCAAATCTGCATACTGTTACAAACAACCAAGAAATCAGTTCAAAAGGGGGAAAAAAAAAAGGCCAACAAATCAGTTCAAAAAGGCCAAAAACTTCAAAGCACTGAAAAAGTACAGTGGACCCTCTTTACAACGATGGCATTAGTTCCGAAATATTTTGACGTTAAACTGAATTTGCTGTTATAATAAATGCATATTATGAAGAATAAAACCATTCCGTGCAAATCTAAATGACATTATAAAGAATTTTGCTGTTGTAATGAATGCCTTTGTAAAGAGGGCTGACTGCATGTGATAAAATATATCTGCAACATTGGCTTTTGCATCTGCTAGAACAGCAGTCCAGGTGACTGCAGATTAACCCATTCCATTGGGGATACCCCCTTTAGGGGAATCCAGACCTGGGGCCGATTACATGCCAATGTAATTGATTACAATTACAATTACTTTTTAAAATCATGATTACAGATTACATTACAATTACATTTTTTCTCAATGTAATTGATTACAATTACAATTACTTTGCAAAGTAATCATGATTACTTTATGATTACATGTGATTACATTATACAAGTGTACAGAATGATCATGACTGTGAAAGTGCAAAAATTCAATATTCAAAAAGACTTAGTTTATACCTAAATCAGCAAATAATTGGTGGCTTACATGTGTGCTAATAGGTAAGACTGAAATAATTTCTGAAGCACTTGACTTACTTTTTAATCTGAACGAAATTTATTTAGCAATCTGCAGTTACATATAATGTGCATGCAATGACTGTATGCATATATGAAGTTCGAGAAATTCAATAAATGCCATGTGTCAGGTCCTAAATATAAAGCTCGCGCTTCAATATTTTTTTCTCTATCACTTATTTTACCTTTTATTTCAAACATCAGAAATATGATTCTACATTGTTTCCAATGTCATAAAATTGCTTGTGAAAGACTAGTTCAAAGTCTACAAAGCAAGGGGCCACACACTTCTTGTAAATTTAATTTCAAACATTTTAACTATTACAGTATATATTTCATTTTTCATTTTCATCTTTTTCTTGCCCACCCTCAGTCTGGCAAGAAATTCAAAGTTAATAAGTTGGCCCATAAATGGGAAAGAAAGGAATTAAAGTATTGGCTTTTTGTTGTATGCAATACACAGGTGTCATTAAGTAGACAGATGTTACAGTTAGCTCATTCCACAAAGAAGGTGTGAAAATCAGAGTTGAGTTGCACTGCTCAACTATGCACCAATAAACACAAAACAGTCAGTATGTTTGAAAAACATCTATAACTTGTAAAATGTAAGTCAACCAAGGCAGCTACCAGTCTTAACCTGAAATACCCTTCATTCAAGAGTACCAAAATCACAGTTTTTACATAATTACAAATTTATCCTTAAATATTAACCCATTAATGCCTAGCATCTCATAAAAAGAGACAGGTAGACATTGCAGACCCAGATCAGATGCTCAGATGCAGCATTTTGATCAGGATCTTCACTGCTGGCATAAAATTTTTAACAGTTTGTATAAAAAGATGTAAAAGAAAACCTATCCAATTTGTGAGGATAGAAGAGTCTGCCAGTCATAAAAGGGTAAAAGAGTGCATATTTATAACTATGATACTGCTTAAATTTTACTCCCCAAAAGAGTATAAAGTGAATTCTGTCAGTTTCTTAATTTGGTCTGCTGCCTTTTGTACACAAATTAGATCAGTTTTTCTCTGTCTTATTCAGTTTGAAGACACTTTGAATAATCAACTTCTTTCTGTTATTATTTTGCACAAGTCTTTTCTTTTAGAGCAAGTTTCCTTTTTTTCTTCTTTTCTCATTTCTGAAAATGAATCAAAGTAATCAAAATGTAATCATAAAGTAATCATGATTACAGCCCATTTTGTAATGTAATTGATTACATTACAATTACTTGTAATCATAAAAATGCATGATTACAGATTACTTCATGATTACTCAGAAATTGTAATCGATTACAAGTAATCACGATTACAGATTACAATTACCCCAGGTCTGGGGGAATCTAGGCAAACAGTATGGATCCAGATCAGGCCCCACAAATGTGTGGCCTGATCTGAGATCCCAACTGTTTACTGCCTAGGAATCATTTCTACAAAAGTTAGACCAATATTGTCAAAATATTCTTGATTTTTTATGCAGACGGCAATTTTAGCAGACAACAAAAAATACCCATAATGCAGTGGGTTAAACATCTTTCAAAAATATGCTGCTCTGTCACTTAACTGCATTTGTGACATATTTGAAGCAACAATAAATTAAGGAAGGCTTTTAAAATAGTTTTACATTTCTTTTATCAATTTCACGACTTCTTGACAAAATGAGGTACATCTGTTGTTGCATATTTTGGAATCGAGAAGGAAGTGCCGCTAATTCTGCCGAGAGTGTTTGCTGTCAATTGTCTTACCCACTTCGTAATTGCTTCATATATTTTAATCTATTTCCTTGCATGTTTTATTCCACATCTGAAGAGCTCTTCCGAAATCATTTCTTAAGTTCTTAAAGGACAAAGAATAACAAAGAACATGAGTGGCATCACATGAAATGGAACCTATACAGAGCTCCAGATAAGAATGGGTAACAGGGATAATTTTCCATATTTCTCTATAGAAACATATATTGTGACCCCTCATTAGAACTGTCTCGTCGAGACGGTTCTAATGAGGGGTCACAATATATGTTTTCGTTGGGAAATAAGAAAAATTATTTCTGAATTATACTCAATACCCCACCTTCTCAGGCCATGTGCGAACAGCTATTTCTCCAATCACCTGAGCATATGCGTAACCTGATTGGTCGTAAGTTTCATGCTACAGATTCTCCAGCATTTATGTATTGAATATGAAAACAGGGATGACTCTGATCAGACTGTGCAGATGCACAGTGATGCACAGTCTGATCTGAGCTTTTCCTGTTTGCACACGCTCCAAGATATATTTTAATCTGACACACCTCATATGTGCAGAGAGTCAAAGCCATGCATCATCCCCCTTTTAAATTAGCCTCTTTTTGTCTTTTATTGTTCCTTCATTATCGTGTAATTGTTCGACACCCATTTCGTCATCTTTTATTATAATTGCAAAAGTCTTGGTCCTTTAATTCCTAGGAAACTGTTCATAATTTTGTGACCAATAAATATAATTACTAACATACTCTGTAAGAATTTTTGTGATTTTGCGGGGCTTCTGATAAAAGCTGTTTTTCAGGATTATTGAATCCTGCGAAAATTTCTGTTTCCATAAAATAAAAATTCTGGCCCCTCAGCAGAAGTGCCTCTACTGAGGGGGTTACAATGTATGCTTTATTGCAGTAATATGAAAATATCCATACTTTTTCATCATTATACAGCCCTCCTTTTATTGTGACTGCAATTAGCGAGCTTTGACTTGCAACATAACAGAAGCTTTTTTTTCTACTTTTCAAGACAACAGGGATCAGATGAACGCCTATTAGATGCCTATTGTATCAAAAGACATTGTGGCAAACTGCAAAGTGCTGCTGTCGTTTGATGCTAAACTACCTTATCGCACAGTGTACATGCTTTGATCACTTTAATCACTTAGTTCTTAGAACATATACTAATTATTCTCAATATTAGATAAAAATAATTTTTTTATGTAAGTTCCGCTTTATGAGCATGACTGTGTACTTTAATCTGGGGCCCCATTGTTCAATGTTAGTTTGTGTCTTACAGGATTCACAATATCAATGATGGTTATATTTTTGCAGAAAACTGTGAGGAGCTTTTGCACTACAAAATCTTAAAAACATATGAATATTCATTGTCAGCATGTCAACAGATACTCATAACCATATTTCTTCAAATGAATGCCCCCTATACATACTCACTTACCATACTCAACATTTATTATTTGATTGTCCAAATTAAGTATATGAATGTCAATATGCACAGAGCATTCTTCGAAAGGGCATGCAAGGTCAATCAATGTCTTAAAGTGCATATTGAAAACAACTATAAAGATCAGGGCCCAGTTGTTCAAAGCATCGTTAGCCTAACGAGCTCGTTAAGAGGTCAATTCATTCAGTGTGTCATGGCTTTATAACCAAATACACTGATATTTTTTGTTGAAAAATTGTGAGAAGCTTTTGCAATGCAAAAGCTTCTCACATTTTTTCAACAAAAAATATTGGCATATTGAGGTATTAATGTTTGAAATTTTAACGAAACGTTACTTAAACGGCATCTTTAGTTTTGAACAACTGGCCCCAGGATAACAGTGTACTCTATGGCAATACATTTTCTCTTAACCATAATATCGTTTTGCTGAGTTTCTTTTTTGTCACATTTCCTAATGAATTCAAGTATCAGCCTCTTGAAGCCATTGAGAAAGGAAAAGAAATGGATAATTAGTTAATTATCTAATTCCGCAAAAGAAAACTTCCTGATTTTTCCTCTTCTGTTTTTCTTCCTGATAAACACTCAACTTCTTTCATGACGACTTTCATATATGTAATACATGTACATTTAATATAAAGGTCATCAATGACAATCATAAGTAATGACCATATGATAAGCTGATAAAAGCCATCTTGTAACCAAGTAATCTTGTAACAATTTTAAAGTCATCCTCCTGTAACAAGCTAATTAAAGTCATTTTGTAACCAAACATCATCTTGTAACCCCATCATCCTGTAACAAGTCAATTAAAGCCATCTTGTAACCTAGTCATCCTGTAAAAAGTTGATTAAAGTCATCTTGTAGCAAAGCTAGTCTTCTTGTGACAAGTCAATTAAAGTCATCTTGTAACCCAGTCATCCTGAGACAAGTCCATTAAAGACATCTTGTAACCCAGTCATCCTGTGACAAGTCAATTAAAGGCATCTTGTAACCTAGTCATCTTGTAACAAGTCTATTAAGTCAACTTGCAACAAAGTCGTTCTGTTACAAGTCATTAAAAATTATCTTGTAACCTAGTCATTCTGTGACAAGTTCATTAAAGTCATTTTGTAACCCATCGATGCAATCCAGTCATCCTGTAACATGTTGATTCAAGTCATCTTGTAACCTAGTCATTCTGTGACAAGTTCATTAAAGTCATCAAGTAATCTAGTCATTCTGTAACAAGTATATTAAAGTCACCTTAAGCTGCAACCAATTCAACTTGTAACATAATGGATTAAAGTCACCTTGTAACCCAAAGTCATCATTTTCCTTTAACAAATTGATTTTAAGTCATCATGTAACCTAAAGTCATCTTACAGCAAGTTGATTAAAGTCATCTTGTAGCTTAAAGTCATCCTGTAACAAGGTGATTAAAGTCAAACTGTAACCTAATCATCTTGTAACAAGTTGATTAAAGTCATTTTGCTAGTTAACTTGTAATCTAATGTCATCCTGTAACAAGTTGGATAGTCATCTTGTAACCTAATCATCCTGTACCAAGCCGAAGTCATTTTGTAACCTAGCCATCCTGTAACAAGGTGATTAGGTAAACTCATTTTGTAACCTAAAGTGATAACGGGAGTAATACCAATTTGGCTACCTGTGCTTTCGACCGAGTCAGTCAATTACCATATTCATGCAAAAGTGGCTTTCAACTGAGACAATCGACAGCAGTATCATCTCAGTCGACAGCCATTAACAATAGTACCATTTACTGTTATTGGTAATGCTTACGAATGTTTTCTCGGTTGAAAGCCACTTTGTATAGTACAGACTCGGTCGAAAGCAAGGTAGCCAAATTGGTATTTGTAACCCCCATGGTGATTATGCAACAAGCTCTTTAGAGGGTATAGGAATTAAGATGGGTATGTCACACTACAAGTACATTTCCGTATAATCCGATTTGAAAATAACACTGTTTCAAGTGACTACCTGCATTGGCACCTTATCAAAGTCCTGGTTCAACAGCCTTAAAATTACGATAATCTCCTACATTTTACGATACCCAACAGTATAGACAAGTCATGAAAATCTACCATCAAATAACTGACATATGGAAACCAGTCATATTGTCTTTTAGTCTTTTTAGTTCAAGCAATAATGAACAAAAATATTTCTTTTGCTCAGACATAAAGCACCAACATGGCTTCAGTTTTTGTACCTGGATCTTTTTCAGTCTTATTTTTCTATAAAACATATGTTGTGGGTCATATTAAAATTGCCTCATCAAGGCAATTTTAATATGACCCACACCATATGTTGTGTACAAAAAAGTTTTGTTTCAGTTGAAAACATTTGGCCTTTCTGCAGCAGCCTCTAGCACTGCAGCAGACGGCAGCATGTGTGGTAGCATGTTTATGCCATCAAATTACGTTTTGTCACCTGATTGCACCAAAGTCATTTCGTAAGATCAGTTTCCTTATACATGTATATTACCATGCACAAACTAACATATTCTGTGGTATGCCATCACAAAAACCTGTCTAAAAGCATAAGCACAACTCATACCAAGACCAGCCTAGGTAAAACCCCAGACCAGCTTGGGTAAATACCCAGATCAGCATTGGTAACATGGTGCAGCTCGATTAGAGCCGACAGTGGCCCATCATATGACCTCAAAATTCTTCACATTCCTTATGCTGCTTTGTTAAGGACATCCATATTGCAAATTAACAAAGTTAATTTTATTACCGAAGCATGCCGCCTGTGCTTGACACAACAAGCTGTGGATGGCACCATATTATTTAACTCATTAAACAGCCATTAATTCAAGAGACCCTCTTGGAGACTCGTGTCCCTGCAATTTAGAACTTTTTTATCCAAGTTTATTCAAACAAATAGGTGTCTTTTCAACTCCTTTGCATGCTTGCTTTCAGGGGCAAACATGAGTAAGTGACACTCGTTTCTCAAACAGGGCATCAAAATCATATTGGCGCTGCTGTAGGTTCAGACACCAATTCAATTTCTTCAGGTTTAGGTGGCCGATTAGGGGATTGTGTTACTGCTACAAAGGTACCAATCATGCTTCTTAAAGTGTTTTGTCAAGTCTAAATAGATATTCAGAAGACATATCAAATGTAGAGGTCCTGCAAAAGCTCTAAATGGGACAGAAATGACAACCAAAATCAAACTGCAGTAAGAACTAAGGGCCGTAACCCTGTCTGACATTTAACCAACAGCTCCCTAAACCCCTGAAGGTGCATCTCTATGCCTTAATTCTCGATGGAAATATACCTACTAGGCACACAAGTTTGAATCAACCTTAATTCAACATTGTGACATTGAATCAAGGTTTATTCAAGGTTGATTCACCCCTGAGTGCCAGCTGGGACATATGCTGAGCACCAGCTTTAAGACTAGTCTGTCTCACCTGCCACACTGAGGCAGTTCTAAATGAGGTGGTTCTAATATAATGCTTTCATTTAGAATACCATATTTTATTTGGCTGTAAAATTGGGTTTTCCCGTCTCTAGTTCAACCCCAAATACATATATCTAAATCAGTGTTTATGAATGGGTTTTCCCCTTCCAAAACTATCTAGATCTTTTTAGATCTAAATTTTTGAAACTGTTCTAGATTTTTTTATTGTTTTGGAAGGGAAAAACAGCCGTCTTAAAACAGAGTAAAATACGGTACTGTAAGAAACCCCAAAATTACCACTTTCTGCTGCCCTGTTTTTATTTTCCCCAATCACTAAGCATGTTTCATGTGAGCTGCGAGGCGAGAAAACCAACAATGTGGTTGTGTGCCCAGCACAGACTCAGATCACCCGTGGCAGCCGCTTAGTTTGACCAGATTCTTTATTAAGTGCTTACAGGGTAGCTAAGGGTCTAAGCTACCTCCATGCGGACAGCGAAGACTCTGATCAGACTGGGCGGATGCCCAGGCTGATCTGAGTCTGCGGTGGGCGCACAACCACATTGTTGGTTTTGTCGTGTCGCGGCTCATGTGTCTTTGATTATTATAATTATGCAATCATCAGCATAATTAGGATAGGAAAAAAAACTTGAAGATGGGCACTTCAAACTTCGTGACTGAATCGTTTCTGTCAAGTGAATAATAAAATCCAACATGCTTTTTTGCACAATAAAAATTATTTATGTCCCAAAATTGAGCCATCTACACGGCCGCTTATCTCCGTCAGCACAACACCGTGTTGTGTATAGGAAAATGTGCAGGAGATTTCCGGTGGTTCTGCAGGCGATTCGAAAATAAAGGTCACGAAAGGTAGGTGTCTCGGTTTAAAAGGAATATATTCTTTTCCAGCGTAAAACAAAAGAAAAGGAAAATGTCATGCAACACTTCAATCGTTTTTCTATGAATACGAGTCTTGATCGAAGCCAGATTCTCAGTTATACAACAGATTTCCATTTTTTCCCGGAGCGAGGTCATGGAGGTGGCCGTTTTGTTGACATGCAAACATTTCAAATTTGCATTCCTGAAGTCGCCGAGTATTTATGTTTTCATCTATCACCTGTATATAAAAGGTCTCTCATATAAGTACCAGTTACGAGCCTAAACAGAATTTGCTACCTTCCTCCAGCCCTGATAATGAAAGATGTTGTGGAATTCGTGATCCAGGAGATCGGTGGTGCTGAAGGCGATAGGTGGCGGTGCAGGAGATTGTTTTATGCTGTGCCACCAATGACCGTTTTTAAATGTTTTATAACGTAAATAATGTAGTAGCAAGGCATGGTACAGATTCGCACAGCTTTCAGATTCGTACACTTGGCTGTACAGTGCCTCTGCTGCATTAAGCATGCTAATTAAAATGCAAATAACGACTCCAGCAATCAGGGGATTGAATTATCAGTCAATCATTTGCACTGCAAAGCTTCTGTTAGAACTAAATGGTACGAAAGTAATGCTAGTTTGTCAAAATTGGTACTTACATTCGTCCAACTTTCTTTGTTTAATTACATTGTGCACACGGCCACCAATCCAGCTTATTTTTGAGACCAAAAATCGATAAAACAGGCAATGCTATGCGATGGGACATTCATTGGAATTTTGGACACAGGTATTGGTTTATAAAGAATTTATGCTTGACCGTTTGCACAATGTAATTAAACAAAGAATGTGGGACGAATGTAAGTACCCAATTGACAAACTAGCATTACTTTCGTACCATTTAGTTCTAACAGAAGCTTTGCAGTGCAAATGATTGACTGATAATTCAATCCCCTTTTTGCTGGAGTCGTTATTTGCATTTTGATTAGCATGCTTAATGCAGCAGAGGCACTGTACAGCCAAGTGTACGAATCTGAAAGCTGTGCGAATCTGTACCATGCCATGCTACTACATTATTTACGTTATAAAACAGTTAAAAACGGTCATTGGTGGCACAACATAAAACAATCTCCTGCACCGCCACCTATCGCCTTCAGCACCACCGATCTCCTGGATCACGAATTCCACAACAACTTTCATTATCTGGGCTGAAGGAAGGTAGCAAATTCTGTTTAGGCTCGTAACTGGTACTTATATGAGAGACCTTTAATATACAGGCGATAGATGAAAACATAAATACTCGGCGACTTCAGGAATGCAAATTTGAAATGTTTGCATGTCAACAAAACGGCCACCTCCATGACCTCGCTCCGGGAAAAAATGGAAATCTGTTGTACAACTGAGAATCTGGCTTCGATCAAGACTCGTATTCATAGAAAAACGATTGAAGTGTTGCATGACATTTTCCTTTTCTTTTGTTTTACGCTGGAAAAGAATATATTCCTTTTAAACCGAGACACCTACCTTTCGTGACCTTTATTTTCGAATCGCCTGCAGAACCACCGGAAATCTCCTGCACATTTTCCTATACACAACACGGTGTTGTGCTGACGGAGATAAGCGGCCGTGATCTAGCAAGAAAAAAATTATGTATCAAAATCTTTTAATTTTAAGATGAATGTGTACATTTTCAGGGGGGTACATAATACAGTGCAAATCCAGGTCATAAACAATGCAGACCTAGATCAGACTGCTCCGCAGGAGCAGTCTGATCTGGATCTACATTGTTTGTTCTGGTTACTTTCAGTTCCCAAACAGAATTTTCCCAAAGTATTGACATATCAATGCAACGAAGCTAGCTTTCACTTCTTTGCACATTTTCGAAAAATCCCCCGGGCATCCCCATTTCATCACACAAGTACAAAACACTGCAATTCATTTAACGTACATTCATTTACCACTTCACGTGACGTTTTGTGACATATTTTGGTGTCAAGCATGAACACCTTCATAAGTAATGTTCCGGTTAACTGCGGAATTATACATATCTTACTAACTTCCACTGCTGTACTGACAATGTGAGGTATATTACCGTAATGGTGCAAAATAATGGGATAGGAGTGCTTGAGCAAACAATGAAGACTAAGATCAGCAGATAGAAATTAAAAGGAAAGGAGTGTGTAGACCGAGATCAGCAGCAAATCAGGATTTGCACTGTTTCTTCTTCCGCATGCAACTGTTTGACACATGCCTCATACCCAGTACAATCAAGTTCTTGAAATTTTAGGATATTTCAGGTTTGATTCTCGTACTTTCGCATGCTGACACAACGTATCATTATGTGCAATATCATCAGAAAATGAATCTTACTGTTTGTTAAAATGAATAGTCAAATCAGACTGCGCATCTATGTAGACTCGATCAGTCTCCACTGATTAAGATGTAAAGGTACATCTCAATGTATTTTGGCCACTTTTAGAAAGGAACCAGCTTTTCTAACTTCCTGTTTTCTTCCATGGACGACTTAGCTCTTCTTAAATGAGGTGTACTCTTAAACCCCTATTGCACTCAAAATGGCCCAAACTCAATAGAGTTTTGGCCGTTTTGAGTGCAATAGGGTTAAGGGAAAGACTTTTCTTCAAAAGAAGCAACTTCTTTCCTGTATGGGCTTATCCCCACTGAGAAGAGTGGCTTTGTTGCTTCCCCAGACCCCAGGGCCTGATTACATACACTCACTAATTCTTATGCTCAGTGCATCTAGACTGGGCGAGTTTCAATAGGCGGTAAACCACATACTCGATAAACCACATACTCCGTTAACCAGGCTCAGAATATTGTAGGCTTGTCATTCATAATGTTATCTTTTTAAAATACCTGTTGACGCAGTAAGTCAGTTTCGTAAACAATTTTTTATGTACATATAGGAATCTAAATGGAAGTTTGCGTGGGACTAAGGAACAAGATTTTTGATTTACCGAGATGACAATTGTGTGTCATTTTAATTCACTTAATATCAGATAGTGACGCTATGGTAAAAAGCATCGAAAGTGGGAACTTTTTTTTTCTGACATTACACTAACACTCCCTGAAATTTAAAAGAGTTGATAATTTTTTTGGTAAATCATGACTTAAACAAAACTGCAAACAAACAACAAATACAACATCTACTAATAATGATAATGCATGAAAAAAGTTTGGAGGTGTAATTGATGAAGATATTCTCTAATGCAAGAAAACAGAATTTTGGAAATGTTCAAGAAATGCTAGATGCAAAGTCAGCACTTCTCATGCTAATGTCACAGATTTCTTACGAGTTAACTGGGAAATTTGTTTTAGGTAAATTCGACAGCTATTCTTCAAGCTTTGTCTGCTGTTTTTATCCAAAATTCGATATTACCCATAAGTCCATGAACTATCGTTCACCTCTATGACTGGCCAGTATAGGGATCCAGATATTTAGGCTTACAACTTATTTAGTTAGCTATATGACTGCAGAGCTCTGGATAAGAGGGAGTATTTGGTGATAATTAGGGATAATTTTCCTTAATTCTGCTTAAAAACATATGTTGTGACCCCTCATCTGAACCGTCTCGTCGATGAGGGGGCACAACATATGGTTTCAATTAGAAATAAGGAAAATTATCCCTTATTATCATCAAATACTCCCTCTTATCTAGAGCTCTGTGACTGGATTTTCTCTCTCCGTAAAAATATGTGTATATCAGTAGTGTGTAAGGTTTTCTCTACAAAGCATAACAACAAAATCCAAAAAATCCAGATGGATCTAGTTTTTTGGTATTATTTTTTCTGATTTATACCCAAAGATACACTTTACAGTGAATTATCCGCATCCATGCTCATTAGAAACTCCAAAGTTGGCAAGTTTTTCAGCAGCTCTGGAGGTATTCTTAATCAGTAGTTCCAGAATAATTTTCATATACTTGGAGACATGCTGTAAGTGATAAAAGTACATCTATTCTGACATTTTTTTTCAGCCAACTTTTTGCAAAAGCTAATACTTGTTTCATATGCTCATCTGAATGGCTTCTTTATCTATTTATCAATAAATTAAATTGCCCCTATTTTTTCTAATTTTTCTAAGCTCATGCAACCATGTCTCGAGAAATGGTTATGAGCATCCATGACTCAATTACCAGCCTGTGCATCTCAGCCTGAGCATATATATGCTTTCTGAACTACTCATTTGATTTTCAGTATGCCCATCTCTCAGGATCCATCATATGTTGTGGACACAAACAGGGCATTCTCTGATCAGCAAGCACGGACATGCAGGCTGATTCTAGTGCTTGCACTAAGTGATCTTTGCCCATGGAAACGGCTGCCTTTGCAATTAAATATGATGAACTGAAGGCTGCATTTTCAACATGCATCATTCACCCATTGTCTAATTAATTCAGTGAACGAAGACACCAATACATCATAATTATGCTAATCACTTTTACTGCATTTACTCAAAATATTCTAATGTCTTACCCTACTTATTTCTGAGACCAATCTTTCTGTCTTTAAATATGACATTCATTTGCAACGGCAAGAGTTGTTTTATTATGATCTTGGCAAACAGTGCAGACCCTGATAAGACTGCTCCTTAGAAGCAGTCTGATCTGGGTCTGTGCTGTTTGCTCCAGCATGTGTATACTCCTGTGCAAATGTTTTGACTAAATTTGGTAACATGCACCTTATGCAGAATATATTCAAAGTGGCTGCTTTAAATGAAAGTTTAAAAGTGAAATTAACGACAATGTAGGAGGATTCAAGAACAATAACTGTTGTATTATCATATTAATTTTCATTTTATAGAAATGAATGAACACCTTGAGCCTTAACAATTTAAACAGGTGTTTCAAGACTAGGTAAAGCCTAGGAAAATGTACACAAACTCGCTGCAAATCATCATAATGCAGAGCAGCAATGAAAACAGCCCACTAAGGGCAGATAATTTACAAATTACACTAGGTCAGTAGATCTTGCAGGTTAGATGTGCAACTGTGCCACTGTGTCAGAGATTCTGCACAATTTCACCTTAAACAAAGTTGAGTTAAAAATATACTTTAATTCAAGGAGCAAGAATAATTCTTATCAAGCTGGCTAAGAGTTAGATTTCCATGAATGGTCTTATCAAGCTGGCTAAGAGTTAGATTTCCATGAATGGTGTTGTCTCACCTGTCCGTGCACACTGCACAGTAATAATATCACAGAGCTAAACCTGATAAAACTCAAACAAAAGTTTATGCAGCTCAGATGCCAATGCCACCCCTGCTACCAAAAGTAATACACACGTCTCCCTTCTGCTAGTCACAGGGGAGATAATAATGCTGTGAATTAAAATGCATTTTCACTGTTCAAGGTCTTGTATTTTTAATAGTATTCAGTATACATGCTTTACATGTCAGTGCTGGTTGTTTCCGCATATTTGCACAAGAAAAAACACGTGTCCGCCAACACCCTAGTTGTCTTGAAGTCCATTAATATGTATAAAAACATCTTGTATATACAACAACATAAAAGCATTAAACCATAATAGTGTGACTTCAAACAGAATGGCCGCATGACAACATTTGTAGCCCTAAATGCTTTAACATGTTTCATTGCTATCAAATAATGGGATTGGACACAAGTTAATGCTCTAAGGTCTGATTTCACGTCACAGTTATAACTCCGTTTACCATAAGGCACAATGTAAAATTTTGGTGTTCCGAATGCTAATCCGTGTATTAAGTTCGACTTGAAATCGGGCCTTAGAGAAAGACCTGGGCCTAGCTGTTTGAACCATTTAGCTTCATGAAGTTGTTAGTCAGGGATTTTATCCAAAAATCAAGTGTGAATAAACATTTTTTGCTGAAAAAATATGCGGACAGTCTAATTTAAAGACCTGGTACAACAAATAGACTATTCCTTATCCAAAGTGTGTGTGTGCGAAGCAATGATTGAGCGTTTATCACTGTGGCTGCACTTTTCAGTCTGCTCTTTGCGTTACCTTGACCCGTTGAAGTGCGAAAAAAGCAGATTTCATCCATTGCTATGTCATTACTGGGAAGTCTAAGACTTACGAGGGCAAATAGCGCAAATCTAGATGAGGCGGCTTATTATGTACCACCTCACCTAGACCCGTGCTGTTTGCAAATGCAACTATTCTTATTTCTGGTCGTTTTAAACAACTGACCTTATTTTTGCCGGTAACTAATTTCGGAGGCAGTTTCATCTAGAACCCCTAAAACTTGGGACGCCTTAAACTATCAGTAAACTTAAAATTTGAAATTAGCAATTTTTTGAGATTCAAAACATGACAGCAGACTTGTAAACAACGCAGACACAGATCAGACTGCTCCTAGAGGAGCAGTCTGATCAGGGTCTGCACTGTTTGCTAACAAACTGCTGTCGCGATAGTAAGGATAATTATCATGGTAAGATGAATTAGAGCACTGTTTCTATATATAGTATGAATGGTAATGAATGTACTACTTTTTGCAAGCTAAAAAGAATTCTTAAGTAATATTGATGCTTAAAATTAGCATAAATAATGCAAATTTATTGCTTACTGTTTTACTTTGAAAGCATTCAAATGTTAACTAACAATATGTGTGACACCGTAGTGCATACAGAAACAACAGAAATGTAATTTTGGTACCACCGTTGAATGTCAGTGGTGCATAATGGCCCCTGGGGAGGACCATAACTAATGTTGTTAGAACTTGTGGTCCGACCCAATTGCTAGTACTTTTTGTGGCAATAAAATACGTTTAAACTGAATGGCCCCTGAGCATATCTCCAAAATGTGTAAGGTTTTTAGTCTAAGTCAAGTAGCATAATTATGAGAGCTTGATCTAGTACATTCTACAGCTAAAGTTCCATGGAATGGAGCTTGGTATGTGAAATACTGTTTGCTGGAGAAAGTGAAGAATTATCCAGCTCATTTTCTAGCATTTTCACCATGCATATGGAAACGGACAAATGACTGAAATGCACTTAAAACTGTTTTACAAAACTGCTATCATTCAACATATTCAAGGTATCTGTAATAAACTCTTCATTGAGACAGGTTTATCACAGCAAACAATGAAGACCCAGATCAGACTGCTCTAGAGAGCAGAGCAGTCTGATCTGGGTCTTCATTGTTTGCCACCCATTCCAGTTTTAAACACATCTTGATATCAAGAACTGATGTCGATAAGAAAACTGGTACAGAGATGAGGTACTATATAGTGTTAAAGTGTTCAAATGCTTGGCATTTTTGTGATAATCTTATTTTGTAAACCATTTCTGGTAACCTTGATAAAATATCTTGATTTCGTTTTAAATCATTTTATTTCTTATCAGTCTACTTCCTGAAACTTAGAAATCAAACCGGAAATTATTTATTGATTTTCCTGAAATTACACCAGTCATTGTAAGCAAAAGAGTGCCTTTCACTTTAAAACCCACCATTTTACTACCCCTTCCAAAGTGCAAATCAGTCACTTGCACTTTGGAAGGGTAAGATGGTGCATTTTGCAGCTAACAAAATTAACTCAGTCATTAGGGGTGCTGGAGATGAATGAATGGCTTGCAAATGTAGGAAATTGTTGGGGGTGGGGGAGGGTCTAATAAACACTGAATTATATATATACCGTAGAACCAACCAAAGTGCAAATAAGTAAATTGAGATTTCTTTTATTAAGACAATGCTGGCTTGTTGTGTTTGACTGTCACAGTGCTTTGCTCAAACATTACAACAAAAGGGGATTTTTTTTTGAAAATGCCTTTTTTTTGGCAAATGGGCACTAGAACCTGTTTATTTACATTTGGGTAGCAGAGGCCGATTCCTTATATGGTTGTTGTCCTTCCCAAGCTGTAATTTCAAAAGACATACAGCACACAAACTTTCACAAAATTAACTCCTGCAAAACTTGCCCAAGTACATTTACTGCACTGAGTCTCGGGCCATTATTAACTCTTTACACACCAAAAAGCGGACGACAAATTTTACATCTGCAGAGATTAAAAAAAAATGTTTTGTCCAAGCTATATTATTATACTGAGAATTCAAAGAATGTAGATCTAGATGAGGCGGCTCATTATGAGCCGCCTCATCAGGATCTACGCTGTTTGCAAATTCTGCTATTTTCGTCACTAGTGCATAAAGTATTTAAACCACTCTTAAAGGAGAACTGAAAATCATGCATATAAAATAAATTCGGATCTACCGCATTTGTTTAAACATTTCATTTCTCAACTTTTTTTTTTTCTTCTGTCAACTATATTTTTTTTTCTGTTGTTTGCGTTGTTTACATGTAATGAGATCAATCATACCGTACTTTTCACCTTCAGAAGTCCGTCTTGAGCCCTTGAGCTAACAGCTGAGTGCAACAGAAGCAAACAGTTTTGAGCGTGATCAGAAAGGAGCAGTCTGTTCACAGTCTAAACTGTTAAATTTGCATTGCTATGTTTTTACTGCATGTTGGGCATTAAAATCAACTTCATAATTCTTGGAATTTGATAAGGACTGTCCCAATTTTTATGGCAAAATACCACATTTATTAATGATCCTAAAATTTCGGACATCTGAAAGTCAGACAATTTTTGTTCGAAAATTCTTAGGAAGTGGATTTAACACACATTAATGCATAATGCTTAGTGAATGGCAAACATTGTAGACCCTGATCAAACTGCTCCTTTGGGAGCAGTTTGATCTAGCTCTACAATGTTTGTTCAGACCTGTCTGTCCGCATATTTAGGGTCGTTACTGTATTATTTTAAACCTTTATATAGCTTCCATATTGATTTTCTGAATGCACTCAAAGACATCTCTCTGAACTTAGAAATGAGAATGTGACAAGACATAATAAAAGCCTAACCTTTAATTTATATGAACTGCGCATCAAGAGGAAACGTACCAGCAAAATAATCAGGAATAATAGTGACAAGTTCTTGCAGGGTCAAAAAAACTGTTGAAAATTTCAAGATCTCTAGCACAGTTCAAGTTAAATGACCCCAGCAGTTTGTGCTCAAGAACTGTAACTCAACATTCTAGGTGTTCCTTTAAGAACTATTCAGAACAGTTAAAGAACTGTAACAGACCATCTTTTAGGAACAGGTTCTGAACAGTTCTTTTTTAGGACTATCTAAGATTAGTTCATAAACAACTATTTTTCAATATCTTCAAAAGAACAGTTCATGAACTCTTCCTGAAAAGAAGTTCATTTACTGTTCTTGACTTTTATTGAGTATTCAAGAACAGTTCACTCAGGAATAACTGTTCCTAAAAATCTTTAAAGGAATGGTTCAAGAACTGTTCTGAAAAGAAGTTCAGGTTCTTGAACTGTTCCTGATTATAAATTGGGCCATTAAATTTCATGAAAAGTTTAATTGCATGCATGAGCAAATATTGGTTCAAACATATTTTAATGATGCAAATATTGAGCAGTCCTTCACCAAATTTTCACCAAAACTACTGATTTCCAGAAAAGATCCATGAATATTTCTTGAACTACATGCATCTTCAAGGTGCTTCAAGAACAGTTCTTGAAAAGTTAAAACATATTTTACACCCTGGCACTGAAGTGAAAATACTATTAGAATGATTGAATTGCAGCTGGTTTCAAATAAACCAAGAAAGCAAATACTATTCTACTAAAGTTCTCTGAACTTCTCTCTCTTGTAAAATGGCACACTCACACACACCATGGGCATGGGTATGAGCATATATACTGTAGCTAAAGCTGGTGTTTGTCTTGGTCTAAGATCCATCTTCACTCAACACCACGCAATCATTTCTTTTTAATTTTCATCTTACATGTACCTTGTCATCAAGAGAAATCTTTCATAGCAATCAGCAGGTATACAATCAATCAATCGAGCCCCAACATGCAAAAAGGGCACATAACTCTGTATCTGCAAATGGTGAATATTCAAATCGCAATCTGCGTGAATCTGTGATGCCTAGCTTAAGAACTTTCATGATATATCCCAAAAGATTTCTTATGGTCCTCTTGCATGCAAACAACAAAGGCTCTGATCAGACTGCGCATTTGCGCAGTCCGATCTGAGCTTTAGTTCTTTGCATAATGTTACCTTCTTTTTCTGCATGTCACAACTCATTCAACAATCTAACAATACCATAGGTATGTTTATCGCTGAAGGAAAATATTGATCTTCGAACAGCACGGATACTTTCACTTCCTCTTCCGCAGTCTTGATGTCGTACCAGTCGATAATTGCACTTTGTCATGAACGCAGATTTTGCTTTATATACACTCAATTGAGAAGAAATTATTGGACTGAAATAAATGGTCACTACATAGCCATTTTATATGAAGTTTCGGGCAGCTTAGAAACTGAGCAAACAGTACCATCAATCCACATTGATGTGGGAAGAGCAACGAAATACGCTCAATATACACAGATGATTGATTGATTGATTTGTTGCTTAACGTCCATTGTAAACAACTATGGTCATGTCGGGACGGTCAGTTAACCTAACCACACTACTCCTGGGCAGGCTTAGACCTCCTATGCGGTTAACCAGTACTAAGTGCACATACTTTTCCCAGTAAATGACAACTGCCCTTCTTGAATCAGCGGAAGGAGAAACGAAAGTATGTGGCCAGACCAGGTTTCGAACCCAGGACCTCTGAGTTATGAGTCAGGTGCCCTACCGATTGCGCTAGACGGCCCGGCTATGTGCACAGATGAAAGAAGAGCAATCTGAAAAGAGCACATACACAGATCTGAGAAGAGCAAATATAGCCTTCCAATCCGCATAGATGAAAGATGAGCAAATACTCCCAATCTGCACAGATGACAGAATGTAGGCGAGAAAATCTAATACTCCTATCTATCTGCACAGATGATAGAAAATCAAATCTGCACAGTGAGAAAATCAAATACTATCAATCTGCAGAGATGAGAGAAAAGCAAATACTCCTATCAATCTGCACAGTGAGAACATCAAATACTGACCTATCAATCTGCATAGATGAGAGAAAAGCAAATACTCCTATCAATCAGACTATCATTCTGCACAGATGAGAGAAATCAAATACTCCAATCTGCACAGATGAGAGAAAACCAAATACTCCTATCAATCAGATGAGAGGAAAGCAAATACTCCTATCAATCAGACTATCATTCTGCACAGATGAGAGAAATCAAATACTCCAATCTGCACAGATGAGAGAAAACCAAATACTCCTATCAATCAGATGAGAGGAAAGCAAATACTCCTATCAATCTGCACAGTGAGAAAATCAAATACTAACAATCTGCACAGATGAGAGAAAATCAAATACTCCAATCTGCACAGATGAGAGAAAACCGCAAATACCAAATACTCCTATCAATGTGCACAGATGAGAGAAAACCAAATACTCCTATCAATCAGACTATCATTCTGCACAGATGAGAGAAATCAAATACTCCAATCTGCACAGATGAGAGAAAACCAAATACTCCTATCAATCAGACTATCATTCTGCACAGATGAGAGAAATCAAATACTCCAATCTGCACAGATGAGAGAAAACCAAATACTCCTATCAATCAGATGAGAGGAAAGCAAATACTCCTATCAATCTGCACAGTGAGAAAATCAAATACTAACAATCTGCACAGATGAGAGAAAATCAAATACTCCAATCTGCACAGATGAGAGAAAACCGCAAATACCAAATACTCCTATCAATGTGCACAGATGAGAGAAAACCAAATACTCCTATCAATCTGCACAGATGAGAGAAAATCAAATACTCCTATCATGATCAATCTACAAAGATGAGACAAAATCGAGTATTTCCATCAATCTGCACAGAATGAGAACATAGCAAATATGAGAACAGCAATGTTTCCATCAATCTGCATACTTGCAGATGAGAGCAAATTCTCTCACAAATATGCATACCCAGGTGAAACAGTTACTGCAATTTCACTGCAATTCTGATGAAAGAATGTTGACAAAATTTGTTACCAGAATTTACTGACATTTCGGTGATATTTCCAAAATTTCACTATTATGATCATAATTTCAGTGAAATCTCAGAATGTATGATCACTGAAATTTCAGTCAATTCTGGTGGGTGGTATGACCAATTTTATCAATATTCTTTTAAATGAAATTCTTATCAATATGCTTTTAAACGAAATTCCAAAATGACACTCAAAATGTGTCATAATATCACGAGCCAATCATATGAGCACATTTCTGGCAGAATTTGCTCTGTGCATTGGGAGTATCATCCCTTCTCATCATAATGTAGACTGACAGAATATTTGCTCTTCTCAGAGCTCTAGATAAGGGGGGTATTTGATGATAATTTAGGGATAATTTTCTTTATTTCTCATTGAAACCATATGTTGTGACCCCTCATCTGAACCGTCTCGTTGAGACGGTTAAGATGAGGGGTCACAACATATGTTTTTATCCAGAATTAACAAAAATTATCCCTAATTATCACCAAATACTCCCTCTTATCTAAGGCTCTGTCTTCTTTCAACAGATTGAGATGTGCAGAGCATCTTAATTACAGCTGTTACTGTATGTCCTATGGCACATTTTCTTGATAGCCACACATTTAAAATGGTTTGAATATCTTGTGGGCAAATTTGATTAACTTGTCTGTCTGATTGTTATAAACGTGACTTTATATCTTTCTTAAGGCCCGCGGGCATTTTTGAAGTAAAACTACATCAACAAGTCAATTCTTTGATGGATGGCCTCAAGGCTTAGGAAGTGCTTAACGTCACCGGAAAGAATAGGAGTAAAACCAGAACATAAAATTTCATAATACAAACATTTTTTAACAGTTTCATAGATCAACATCTCATTTACCGTAAATATTTAAATTTTCCTGAGAGCTCTTATTTTCACACAGAACCATTATAGAAATTAATTTTGAATTTGCAAGTCCCAAAATTGTTCTGACCACTATTCAAGGCCACAACCATTTATTGATAAAAATTTGTATTTCTTAGCTTCCCAAAAATTCCCCTTTTTTTTAATATAGAGTAGACCTTATTTCCATAACAATTCATAATTACGCATGCAGATGCTAGTTCTTTCTCCATATTGGTGTGTTAACACATTTTCATTTTAAGGCAACACCAACTGCTTTCTAAACCACATTACCGGTACATGTATGTAAATTACAGTTCCTTTTATTATGCAATGAGAACATATGGCCTTATAAGTAAATAGCATTATAGTGAGAATGATTGATTGATTGATTGATTTGTTGCTTTACGTCCACGGTAAACAGCTATGGTCATGTTGGGACGGTCAGTTAACCTAACCACACTATTCCTGGGCAGGCTTTAAGACCTCCTAAGCAGTTAACCAGTACTAAGTGCACATACTTTCTCCAGTAACTGACAACTGCTTTCTTGAATCTGACAACTGCCTTCTTGAATCAGTGGAAGGAGAAATGAAAGTATGTGGCTAGAACGGGTATGGAACCCTGGACCTCTGGCTCTTGAGTCAGATGCTCTACTGACTGCGCTACGCAGTCCGACCTAAGATTAAATGAGTAGCGTTGTAATAAGAATACTATATTTCTTCTAATAAAAGCCCCCTCTCTACTAAACACCCCCCTACCAGTTTTGTGTAGAAAAGTGGTCAAAACTGGCTATAGACAACCAAAACTTGTCATTTATTGCCTAAAATTTATTTTCAAAATGCCATTTGTAGGACTTGTAAATTGCAACACACCTAGGGCATTTATTAGGAGAAACATGGCATTGTGCTTTCTCTGAATAAGGTATATTTTCTCACAGCACTGCTTCATCGTTATTTACAATGTATGTGGATAAATTCAAATGCCCACAGAAACCTCAAGACTTCAAAAAAAGACAGATTATCTTTCTACTTACATTTGTATAACGTAAAAAGCATAAAAGTTAATAAACTACCGCTATATTTTGCCTAAAGCAGAGGAAGGTTATATAGATCATAAGAAACTTCAAGAACAACAAGACGGACAATTAATCAAGCCATAATGTTTTGTTTTTCAGTTTATAATATGCTCTTGAAAACTTCACAATTTCAAAATTTTCAAATTAGCATAACAGATGCTACTTTCAACATCTCTAGTTGCTCTTGGTTGATAAATTTAAATCCCTGGCTTGTACATGTACCATGAAACCTCCAATCTGATTCAATGAAGCGCAGGATGAAAAGATAATGCCAAGGTGTCGCCGTGGCAGAGGCCCCAAACTTATGGGTGTTGTAATGCCATCTGCTGAGTCCGACAGCATGCATAGTTGGCAGAGGCATGAAAATCCATCCCCCCCACCCCCCCACTGACTTAAAATGACTGAAATACTGCTGGAAGGGCCACAACACCCCAAATCATTCATCCATCCATCAATTTCCCATATTTGGAGGTTACATTTTATGGAATTTGCTTTCTATATGTGATTAAGGGGAACAAGGAAACATTTCTGAGGAATCTTAACAACCACCACCTGCTTCCTGTTGGCAAAGTGGTCAGATCTGTATCTTAGAAATGCTGCAAGGTCATCTCTGTAACAACAATAATTACCATAGCAACCATATATATCTGGACAAAACTGCACGAGCAACTAGTGTAGACCCAGATCAGACTGCTCCTACAGGAGCAGTCTGATCACGGTCTACACTGTTTGCCATTCAGAGCAAAGTTTGATACACTACCCTGATATTAACTTGTCCAATTTTCTGAATTCCAAGTTAGGGAAGTTCATTATAGGAATTAGAAGGGTAATGGTAAATGTGATTAGAAGGGTAATGGTGAATGTGTCCTGATAAACAGAATCATTGCACCACCTAACAACTGTAACAATGGTAATTAACACACAATTAAAACTGCTCGGTATAGGTTATGGTGAATGGTCAAACACTGCCAAGAACATAAATGATATGGCTACCAGTTCCAGAGTTCCTGATTTCCTGTTATTATCCTAAATTCTGGGACAGACTCGTCTGAACAAACAGTGAAGAACAAACTCAGACTGCTCCTAAATGATCAGGCTGATATGGGTTTGTACCATCTGCCATTCTGTCAATAATTCTTGCTTGAAACTTAAGATGGAAGAATATTACCTATTCAAATTTTAGACCTGTCAGTAACAGATACTGTACCTGAAATGTCTCAATATTTTGTGAAGATCTAAGAATAGAACCCAAATAATCAAGCCAGAAGTTCTGATCTGGTCACCAGCTGACATGAAGTTAAGGTTGTCAGAGCTCTAGATAAGAGGGAGTATTTGGTGATAATTAGGGATAATTTTTGTTATTTCTGTATAAAAACATATGTTGTGACCCCTCATCTGAACCGTCTCGACGAGACGGTTCAGATGAGGGGTCACAACATATGGTTTCAATGAGAAATAAAAAAAATTATCCCTCAATTATCATCAAATACCCCTCTTATCTAGAGCTCTGGTAGTGAGGAATGGCTAATGAGTGGTATAGTAACAAGACTATACATCAGGTTGTGTCAATTAGCGGCTGTGATAATTATTTCTGGTACATGTACAAAATACTGTTATATAGCTAATCAATGGCTATTTCTTATACGCCTACCTCTTACTTTGGTTCACAGGCAAACTTTGTACATGTCATCAGCATGTGACATTTTCTCCAAGTAAAACCTTTTTAGTAATGGCACTCGTGAGTGCTTAGATTCTTTTTAAATCTTGAACACTTCAAAGTCTACAAAAAGTCACATCTTACTACATAAGAGTCAGCTAGCTTCCAGAACTCTGCTTATCCCTTTTGCACTCAAAACAGCCAAAACTCCATGGAGTTTTGGCCGTTCTGAGTGCAATAGGGTTAATTTGCAAATAGTTCCATCATATTTCATCTTGTATTGAGATGTATTTTGGTCATTTTTGTGTTAGGTCATATCTAGAGAACTGAATGAAATAGATACTAGCAACCTCTACCTGCATACCCAACCATCCGTTCAGTTCAATTCAATTCTCCTAACAACGTTCCCCAAAAGGCTCAGCAGTACGTAACCATAGTTGCACAAACTTGGTGCCGAGTGTCCGTCCAAGCATACCCAACCATCCTCCTGGTTTCATTATTATAATACATTTGGTTGCTATTTTTGCATATTTACTTTACGGAATCAAATGCATTTATTACCTCCCTTGTCAATCTTATACATTAACAATGTGATTTATTCTGTAAAAAGTCTCTGTTCCATTCCGCAAAATACCAAGAGCCTGCAATTTTAGCACTTAAAGCACCAGTGATGAAAATGGCAGAATTTGCAAACAGTGCAGATCCTGATGAGGTGGCTCATCATGAGCCACCTCATCTAGATCTACACTGTTTGCCCTGTAGGTTTTTGAATTTTCAATATGATATAGCTTGGATGAAAGATACTTTGAAATTTTATTCGTTCCGCTGAGGTGCGGGGGTAACGTCGATATGAGAATTGAAATACTACTACTACTTTGAAATTTTATTGGACGGACACACGTTGCCAAATGTGTGCAACTATGGTAAATAATGATAATAATAATAATGGTTATGTACCGCTGTGCCACTTGGGGCACGTTGTTAGGAGAATTGAACTGATCTGAACTTTGAAATTTTTGCAGACGTAAATTTTGTCGTCTGCTTTTTGGCACTTGAAGGGTTAGAACAGCTAGCAAGCTAAAAACAGTTGCATCTGTTCAAGCCTGCAGCTGTAAAGATCAAGAAGAAAATAGTCTCTTTGTGACAGGTTCTGACAAACAAGACATTACGATCATATCTGAGATTATCTTAACCTGCCATGCTGTGGAGTAACTCTCATTTCCTGAATATCTTTCACACCGTTTCCCCATTAACAACACTACTAGTTCTGATTCTGCCAAGGAATATGGAGTTTTCTGTCCTACTCAAGAAATAGGCTGAGGTGATTTCCTAGATTAGTGCCATACCTTATTTCAATCAACTATACCCAACAGCTGGCTAGCCCTACAAGTCCCAATATGTCAGAGCTACTTTGGGATTCAATCCAAAATGCTTTGCAGGAATACTCCCAGTGGGCTAGAAACATATTGTTATGTAAATAGACGGGTCCCCAATTAGTGTTGATAGAAGGAGGCTAAGGTTACGTGATCATCATTTCTATCAGTGGGCATGCTATACTGAAGCAAATTTGATTCACTGTCATGAAGACACTGAATCAACATTGATACAACACAGTTTCAACATTAAATGGAATTAAACTCAACATTGATACTGCGCATTGCAGTTTCAACATTACATGGCATCCAACATCGATACCACATTGTTTCAACATTATGGCATCAAATCTACATTGATACCACATAGCTTCAACATTATGGCAGTGAATCCACATAATTATTAGTATTAATATTATGACACTCAACCTATTGCAGATACTGGTACTGCCGTACCAGTCGGCAGTACCAGTCTTATCAAAGTATTTGCTGTTTGCCTACCATTGTCTAACAGAACAAAATGTGACAGGCATATGCAATGGAAAATTGGTTGGTGTCCACATTTAATTCCAGCCGGCTCTTTAGACCCTGCAGAACTTACCCACAATTAATTGAAGACCCTAAAGGCCCCTGATTCCAACAGTTGTAATCAGGACCCACAGTTTTTACTTACGTCTTTGCAATGTAGGTTGAGCTGATCAGTATTTAAATCGCTCCCAGTTACGCTCTTATTCGTATCATGAATGATATAAATGAAGGGAATTACGGGCCCATATATAATCAAAGTAAACATCATATTAAATTTTTATCTACCTGCGTAAACAGGAATTGATTTTTTCATTACGACTGCGATAAATCTTGTATACTTCGGTTTTATTCAGAACATAGTGTCACATTATAAAGGTGACCTTCCGTGCGGAAATGATAGTATTAGTTGTAGATAGCTAGCCGGGACGAGACAAGCTTATTGTATTTACTGTAAACTATATGCACAACGATCTGCGTTACTGAATGCTCGTTGATCTTCAAAACTTGAAAAATATTTTTGCTCAGTTGTTTTCATAAACCCTATTTTATAAATTGTTGCAAACAAAGCAGACCCTGATCAGACTGCTCCTTAGGAGCGGTCTGATCTGGGTTTGCACTGTTTGCTCACATTAATATTTCTGTCTGCAAATGTACCTGGGGCAAGTACGGTATACGTATAAACACAAACGCAAACAGTTGAGGTCACTTTAACTAGGTCCTATAGGAATTTCTACACTGGTGCCGTCGTTTCAAAAAGTCCACTGCACTGACCTGGTTTGAGAGATCTCTCTCAATGGCAATTACCATAAAAGAACAGCGTGTGTTAATGCATGTTGAACAGCAGCAATGCTTCTGATCTGTCTGTGCACCCATGATGGTTGGTTGGTTGTTGTTGCTTTACGTCCACGGTAAACAGCTATGGTCATGTTGTGACGATCAGTGAACCTAACCACACTATTCCCGATCAGGCTTAGACCTCCTAAGTGGTTAACCAGTATACTACATGCACATATTTTCGCCAGTAACTGACAACTGTCCTTCTTGAATCAGTGGAAGGAGAATGAAAGTGGCCGGACCGGGTATCAAACCCAGGACCTCTGACTTATAAGTCAGGTGCCCTACTGACTGTGCTACGCGGCCCAGCTACCATAAAAGAACAGCGGGTGTTAATGCATGTGCCAACAGCAATGCTTCTGATTTGTCTGTGCACCCATGATGGATCACAGTCTCAGAGATCACATGCCATCAATGCTTTTCAATATGCACCGCAAGCACCAGTCATTTGAAGCCTGGCTATCCTACAGCAGGAGAATACTGGGAACCTGACTTTCCTAGATGCCCTGCACAGCTGAGACAAATTTCTGATCAAATCAAAAGCTGTTCAAAGCCCCCACCTCTGAAGGCTGTGTTGAACATTTGGGATAGCTTTCACTGCTGCAGCTATTTTTCGACAGGAATTCAAAAGAAGTTCCTCGGTTCCAGGATAACCGGGATTGCAAAAAATTATTGGTGCTAAACTGCAATTTTGAACTTTTGATTCCTCAGAGCCACATACTGTTGATACAGCATTGGTGGGCAAATGTGTGGCCTGTGAGTTCCAGTTTGTCCGTACATTCTGTTTTTGTGGAAGAAATACATGTAATTGTATATTTCTGCTTTTTTTTTGCAGTGATATTATTATATTGCCTTACAAAAATCTGCACCTTTGGAATTCAGTGTCATGAGCATGGTATGATAATAATAGGCTGAGCTCCTGAAAAAGCAGCATTTTGAGGATAAATCTGATGAAATTGTAAGTTGTGACCCCTTATTTGAACTGCCTCACTGAGTCTGCTCTAATGAGTAGTCACAGCTTATGTTTTCATGCAGAGATTGGAAAATTATTGCTAA
Organism: Ctena decussata; assembly: GCA_963989385.1. Classification (NCBI taxonomy): domain Eukaryota; kingdom Metazoa; phylum Mollusca; class Bivalvia; order Lucinida; family Lucinidae; genus Ctena; species Ctena decussata. The sequence continues at coordinate 64,068,754 of OZ022506.1, read as the reverse complement.
TTATCATACCCTTTCTTACATGGAGCAAAGCTTTTAAGGTAATCTGATGCAGTTACATATGAAAGAAATATGTTTGCACTTTTAATGTAGAACAAAAGATTATGAAAATATGGTGACCTAAGATATCATATTCAAGACAAGTAATCCTATCTGAACTAAACAGACTTCTTGAAATAGCTATACAGGATGACAAATATTAATTTCCTGATCTTAGCAGTATTAATTTCCTCATCTTCGCTGTGTCAGTAATGCACCAGATGGCTGTCAGTGTGTATGTAGCAGTGCTTTTTTCAAGCATCCCCATAGGCAGATTTTTAATCCAAAACCATTACTATGAAAAAAGCAACGTATGACTGTTGTAATGTTTTATTGTAGTAAAACCTTAACACCTTTATGGTAACACGATTATTTTATACAGACAACTACTGAAGACAACTATTACAGAACAACTATTTAAAGAGCCACACACACAGAATCATGGGTTTGTATCCCACTTCTGACACCATGTCATGTTTGTGGGCTTTGAGACATGCAGAAAAATAATAACACCTTTATGGTTACATGGTTATTCTATATAGACAACTACTAAAGACAAACATTAAAGAACAACTACTAAAGAGCCACATAACAGAATCATGGGTTACTATCCCACTTCTGACACCATGTAATGTTTGTTGGCTTTGAGACATGCAGTAAAAAACAACGCCTTTATGGTTATATGGTTATTTTATAGAGACAGCTACTGAAGACAACTATTACAGAACAACTACTTAAAGAGCCATACACACAGAATCATGGGTCTTATCCCACTTCTGACACCATGTAATGTTTGTTGGCTTTGAGACATGCAGTAAAACAATAACACCTTTATGATTACATGGTTATTTTATAGAGACAGCAACTGAAGACAACTATTACAGAACAGCTACTTAAAGCCATGATCCGATTGAATTCAAGACAATTTTTCACTGACTCCCCATTATGGTGGAAGCAAAAATTAATGAACATGTTCATCAGCCCTGTAATCAGAGGTGATCGGAGAGTGTGATGCACCCCCACTCAAAATGGACAAATAATTTCAAAATCGTGCAGTTTTCTGTCAGAAACTGGGTTTACACTCCTTGAAAATGGCCACAGAATTTTGGTTTTCAGAGCGTTTGTACCCACCCACCCCTTTTTTAAAAGTCTGCTTTCAGGCCTGCTTAAAATAAATGGCTATGTTTTATTCAATACATCATCTGAGCCATGTCTTTAAAAAGGTTCTTATGGCATGTATGTACATTCAGCCTGTTTTCACTTAAGAAAAGTTATTCCCCTTTGAAAACATAAAAATAATGGAATAACACTGCCGCGTAGGCGCATACACAATTTAATGTACGTGCAAAACATCATAAATGAATTATTTGTCATTTTGCTGAATCTGAAAACGAGTAATCTAATATTGCCGCCTATATTGTTTTTTACGTTGAGGTTACGAACCTAAATAAGCCTCTTTAATCGGTGAGAAAAAACTGCCTTAGAGCATATGCAAACAGAGATGACTCAGATCAGCCTGTGCAGATGCACAGGCTGACCTGAGGCATCACTGTTCGCAAGAACAATCTGTGTATTGTGAGCAATCTAAAAAGTATACAGCTAAGCATCTAATTAGTAAGATGGACATGCAAGCTGGTCCAAATATCGCTGGTCGTTGCCTTTGGTTTGTTGCCTTTTCTTGACGCGTTGTTCAAATATAAAAATATTTCACTTATGAACAAACTGTCATTAAAACCGACTTTGAGACACACAAGCTGCATCGTTTGTAAATATAAATACCGCAGTTTGATGATCAACATCCTATACCGACTGTCATGTATGTAATTTCACACCAAAATTATCATATTCTTTAATATGACATTTGTATCGCATGACGTCCATTTTAAAAACAACACAATTACTGAACTTACTCCATTTTCATAAGCCATAAGAAGAATCTAAAAAATATTTACAAGTGTGTCTGCAGATCTATGCCCCATATAAACTACAAACCCTCTCCCCCACCACCAATCCCCCCCCCCCCCCCCCACACACACACATACAAAGACAATCTCCCCACCCACAGGTAAGCTCTCACAGACACACTCAGGTATAAGTTTTCAACTAAAACTAAATAATGTGACATCAACAATCTAATGCTCCAGTCTATTAAATTTTACCGTATTCAACCTAATTAGCGCACATGCCCCAATAAGGGCACAAGATGGTAATTCCCGAGGCATAATTACTATAAGCGCACAATGTTTTTACTTGTGTATTCCTTTATTTGCTTGTTCAAAAGGGCTAAAGATGGTATAGTATCTTTCAGTTTTCACTGGCAAAGCTTCTCTTTCCTTCTATGACTATAAGCAGCTTTTCTCCAATGTCTGTAACCATTATTTTGTTTCGTTTAATAATTTTATAATGCTTCAAAATATGCCCTTATAATAAAGAAAGTTTACTACAAGTATTTGCCGCCATTTTGAAAAAGTTAAGCGCACAGTGCGCTAATAAGGTCGAATATGGTATCTTTCTTTTTCTCTACTGACGTCCATTGAAACTGAACATAACAATGAATTATAAATGACTCAATTTGCTTATGAAAAAGGAAAAATTCGAGTGAATGGTTTGGTCTTTCAGTTCATCAATACACCATATTGAGGATTCCATGTCAAAACAGCTAACGACCATTATAAATCGAATAAATTTTGTGCAATTAAAGTGCAACAGCATCGCATTTCTTCAATTAACTTAAATATTTGGAAAACTTCATAATTACTGCACTTAATACTTAACACACCAAAAATAAATTTGCAAACAGAGTTGATCCAGAAGAGGCGGCTCATCATGAGCCGCCTCATTTGGATCTACGCTGTTTGTCCTCTAGTTTATAAATGCTCATTATGATAGCTTGGACGGAACAAATTTTTATATCTTGCAGACTTAAGTTTTGTTGTCTGCTTTTTTTGGCCTGTTGAGGGTAACCATATTCTAAAACTAAAGAATTATTTGACAGAGTCTAAAGGCAAAGAGATTTGAAAAATCTTGATCCGAGTCCACACTAAGTATTTGTTCATGATGAACCTCTGTCCAAATATTTACAGGAAATACAGAAAGTCTCTCTCTTAACAGGTTTCTGCAGAAAAATTCCACGCTCACAATTTGAACTAGTTCCCACGCAGTAATCAACATTATCATATTTTTATTTAAAGGAATTTAAAATACCGTAGGCAGAATTAAATGCAGAAAATTTTACGGCATTCTGGGACAGAATTTTCCCAATAAGGCATTATGTTATGGCCGCAAGTTTTGTAGCACAACATATTACCGTCAACGTATCACAATATTTTGGATAAATATTAGTTTTATTTTCCAGTCTAAGACCATTTACTTAAGATACTAATTTGGAAACACCATTCAAACAAAAACTGAAGACTCTAGAATGGCCTTTGGAGCAGAAAAGTCTGCACATTTTGAAGTGTATGCATATACCATCCCTTTTTTTTTCAAAGGACTACAGTATTATTAGTGACTTCCTGTTAACTTCATTGGATCATAAAGGGATCTACTCTCAAAGGAAAGAATTTGCTCCTAGAGGAGCAAATTCTTTCTTTTAAGAGCTGATCCCCATTGAAAAGGGAGGCAAAAAAGAAAATGGCAAAACTGTTTCTACTGCAAGTGTACCCATGAAAACATTCAAATTCAGATATATATGGGGTAGTCCATCATAAAAACATTTGATGTCCAAATATACTGGCTAAATAGGGTAATAATATTTTGTCTGATATACCTGATAAAATCTTCAAACTGTCTCCTGTTTTAAAGACAGGTGTACTGTCGGTTTAAATCGAGCCAGCGGCAAACCGCTGTCCTAACCCGTGTCACTTCCTAACACAGTCATCAACAGGATGTCAACAAAAGTTTACGTAATTTATTGTTACCATTACTCGCGCTAATTTCTTTGCACTTTTACAAACATTTCGAAAGGAAAAGGTGGGCATGTTTTGATTTTGCTTTCCTAGAACTCATCTACATATGTACGAAACAATCAAAAGGAGTGTCTCTATATTTTTTTCTTTATTTCTTTTTTCATTTTTCTCCAAAACTGATATCAAACTGAAACTTGTGTAACAGAGACTTTCATTTTTTTTTCTGGTAAATTTTCTCGAAATCGATATCAAACTGAAACTTATGCAAGTGCAACACCTACCCGATAATTTCTCCCTTTCTTGCACACGAAGACTTTAACCCTTAATGGGCCAAAAAGCAGACGACAAAATTTACGTCTGCAGAAATTTCAAAAAATGTTTTGTCCAAGCTATATTCTATTGAGAATTCAAAGACTATTGGGCAAACAGTGTAGATCCAGATGAGGTGGCTCATTATGAGCCACCTCATCTGGATCTACACTGTTTGCAAATTCAAAAATTTTCACTTTTGGCACTTTATGGGTTAACGGTTTTGCTTTGTTTCTAGCAGTTACCCTATTATGGTGAATGGACATACTTTCTGATACAGCAATTATCAGAGCTCTAGATAAGAGGAAGTATTTGGTGATAATTAGGGATAATTTTTGTTAATTCTGCATAAAAACATACGTTGTGATCCCCTCATCTGAACCGTCTCGACGAGACGGTTCAGATGAGGAGTCACAACATATGGTTTTGATGAGAAATAAGAAAAATTATCCTTAATTATCATCAAATACTCCCTCTTATCTAGAGCTCTGAATTATACTATTTTCCTTTTTTTTGGCCTCCCTTCTCAATAGTGGTCTAGAAGCAAATTCTTTCCCTGAAGACTAGACCCCATGTGGAAGACATACAATGTGCCCAAGAAGCAAACAGAAATTCATGTCATTCCCCTTGATGGAAAAGACGAATGTTGGCAAGTCAATATAACATTTTGAAAAAGAAGCAGGGGGTGTTTATAAGGACTAATAAGGTAAGTGTTTATCGTATTTTCAAAAATTATTATATTTGCATAATGGTCCATTACATAAAGTATAAGGTCTATATTTCAAAATGGGAAAACTTAAAAACTTTTTTAATCTTTGTAATGTAATTTTATCCTTTTATCCCCTAAACATTACGAATACAGGGAAGTGAAATGCTATGTTATGTACAAAAAAGTTTCTATTGCCGAAATACTTATTTCCGATAACAATTGAAATTACAGGAAACACAAGGCTCACTTGACAAAGAAAACCATTAGCGCTTAAGCGATTAACATTTGAGGACATTAAACAAAACAGGAAGAAAATTTAAAGCGTTTACAAAAGAACTGCAATTAAGCCTAATAAGACTTTTTTTGTTTTTTCCTTTGGTATCTGAACTTTACTAAACATATCCTTTTGAATCAAAAGTGTTTTTGGAAGAAGAGAGGAAGTTGGGTATTTGGAAGAAGAGAGGAAGTTGGGTATCTGATAGCTTCGGCAAGTGGATTGTTTTAGCAGGCTGTAAATGAGGCTGCTATAATCCAATGTCAGGATGGTTTAGCAGAATGTAAATGACACAGCTATAACAAGATATCAGGGTGTTTTCACAGGGTATAATCGATTCCGCTAATTTTCGCTTCCTGCAGAGACTGTACATCATATTTGGCTTCCGCCAAGACTGTCCGCGAACTTTTGCTTCCTGCCGAGACTTCTGTACATGATAAATGACTTCCTGCAGAGACTGTCCGCGTGATTCTGCTTCCTGCCGAGGCTCTCGGCAGGAAGCAGAATCACGCGGACAGTCTCGGCAGGAAGCCATTTTTCGAGGACAGTAGTCTCTGCAGGAAGCAAGAGTTCGCGGACAGTCTCGGCGGAAGCCAAATATGATGGACAGTCTCTGCAGGAAGTGAAAATTGGCGGAATCAATTATACCCTGTGGTTTTAGCCGGTTGTGAATGAGGCTGTTATAAAAATGAGATGTCAGGGAATTTTAGCAGGCTGCAGATGAGGCTGCTATAACAAGATGCTAGAGCCTGTTTGTGTGTAACTGTAACAGGATATCTGTGTTTTAGCAGGCTGTCAATGAGGCTGCTAGAGTAAGATGTCAGGGTGTTTTAGTAGGCTGTGAATGACGCTGCTATAACAAGATCAGGGTGTTTTAGTAGGCTGTGAATGATGCTGCTATAACAAGATCAGGGTGTTTTAGCAGGCTGTGAATGAGGCTGCTATAAAAATGAGATGTCTGTGTTTTAGAAGGCTGTAAATGATGCTGCTATAAAAATGAGATGTCAGTGTTTTAAAATGTGAATGAGGCTGCTATAAAAATGAGATGTCTGTGTTTTAGAAGGCTGTAAATGATGCTGCTATAAAAATGAGATGTCAGTGTTTTAAAATGTGAATGAGGCTGCTATAAAAATGAGCCCCCGTTTTTATTCAACCGTCTTCTTTCAGAATCACCTAAAATGTGAATGAGGCTGCTATAAAAATGGGCCCCCGTTTTTATTCAACCGTCTTCTTTCAGAATCACCTATCATATATTACATGGTCAGTGCAAACTTAAAATTTATTATTTTATATATTTCTGAAGAAACTGCGAAAAATATTAAATAAAATATCCATTATTCTTCTGATGACATTATGCAATGTGATTATTAAAAGAAAATCCTTGTTCAATTCTAGGAGTTACTGCAGAAAAAAATCCCTCATCCTGTAACTGGGACCTATAGTTCATTGTAGAAAGCAATTTTTTTACAGACTTAAAAGCAACCACCAAAAGCATGTAGAAAATAGGGTAAGACCGGGGACTAGTTTTACAAATCTACAAATCGGGGTCTGCATTAGCTGCTTTTTCGACACATCTCCATACTGCCTTATGTTGGGAAATTAGGAGTGCTTTTTGAGTTGCTCAAGTTTTATAAAATACAATCTAAACTGGCTGCAGAAAAAGAAACCTGTCTCATAACTAGATAATTCAGCTGCAAGAAAATAAAACCAAACCACTTACTATATCTATTTAAGAGCGCCTTTTTGAATGTTTTCCCAGAGTTGTTCTGTTTGTCCGGACATGTTAAATCCAGTCCTTGTTCGTTATTGGAATCTTCTGACACTGTGGATAAGTTCGAGTCTCTACGAGGCTTTTTAATTGTCAATGTTAATGAGTCTGGACATGGTTTTTTAACCGGTGGCTCGGAAAGTAAATATCTATGCGGTCTTTTAAGAGACAAATCTAATATCGGTGGGGGCGGAGGCTCATAGTGACGCATGTCAATATCCATGGGAAACGGATAAAGTGGAACTGGAACGCAAGGCCGCGGCATCATCACCGGGTACGCACCTGGACCGGGAATCGGCATTGGCCCTGGCACTGGCGTAAAACCTGGTTCAACCTTTATGAAGGAGCCACAGTAATTTTTCATGAACATTTACTTATTTTGGCAATATCAGATTAAAAGATACCAGTATTAAAAATAACAAGTTTAATACCAGTGTTTCCCACAGACACTTATTTTCCAACATGTGGACTATCACAAACGGTCACAGAATTATCCATAATTACATGAAACTTAAGCCGTGCCTTCCTAGTTATATCCACTGTAAATATGTTTAACAATCAAATATTAATGTAAAATGCTTCAAGTCATAAAACTAATTCATCTCTTGACACAAGGCACAAAGCCGAAAGTCACAGTAGCTCTATTAACTTTACCATATTTTTGCTTTAAATCCATGACATACTTCTCAATTAGATCTCTGTAAGAATCTGCACTTCCACAGTAGCTAATATCCAGATTTTTTTATGTTGAACAGAAACAACACACAGAAAAAATCCCTGAAGATTTTGATCTACCTATAGGAAGTATTTGCCCTCAATGTCACTGTCTATCTTTGTGTGACAATAGGTAAACTGACTGTATAGGAAGTATACCTCCACTCGACTGTCTATACACGCATAAAATACAGGAACTAAGTTAGCGATTGTCAACCGCCAGCCTGCCGTGTCATGTGACAGTTATTCTGGGTCACTGAGCTGTTTAGTTAGTTAAGCTGGCTATTTGCCTGTATATTACACTGTATATGATGGTGTCTCGTGAAAGAGGACCCTTAGCCATGTGCATGCAGTGACTATACAAATCAGCCTGCTCATATGCAAAGACTGATAAGTCTTTACTGTTCAGATTCCCCAAGATTCAAAGACTGCATTATGTGAACATAGAAGAAACTGATCAGACAGCAAAGAAGTTTCAGTTAACCTCAGTGCTCCCAGTCTACACAAGCCCTACAGTGCCTTTTCATGACATGCTCTTCATATGAGCCGCGACATGACAGAACCAACAAAGTGCCATGTGTGCCCAGAAAAGACTCAGCTCAGCCTGGCAGTAAATGGTAGCTAAGGATCAAAGCTTGCTCCATGTGGACAGCAATAAGGCTCTGATCAGACTGGGCGGATGCCCAGGCTGATCTGAGTCTATTCTGGACGCACATACCACTTTGTTGGCCTAGTCGTGTCGGGGCTCATATGTAGGCTGAGCTGATCTGTATAATATACCGCGCTTTCTTGTAATAGATACACTTTCTGGCAATTGCCTCCCCTTTCAAAGGGGTTTAACTCTTACAAGAAAGAATTTGCTCCTCTAAAAACGTAGATCCACTATGAAAGAGCTACTGTGGGAGCAAGCAGGATGTCACAAAAGTTGTTTCTGTTTGCAAAATTATGGAAGAAATATGTGAGAAGACAATTTTTTTGGTTTCCTTTTTCAAACATGGACAGTTTATTTCGTTTGTCCTATTAAGGAAGTTTTCTGAGAACAGCGCAGACTCTAACAAGAATGGAATAAGGATCTTGACTCTGAATCAAAGCATTTGCATGATCAGCCATAACGCAGCCTTGTGTCTTGACAACAGGCTGTACTGTCAGCAGCTTAAGGTGATCAGACACATTTTAAGGGGAAGCAACCTTTCGATCAGTCGAAATTTTTCTCAGACCTGGCCACCAACTTGCAATCTATAGAGGGCTACTTTTCGATTAGTCAAAATACTTCTCAGTGCTGGCTGCCACCAACTTGCAATGTATAGAGGGATGCAACTGAGAAGCGGGAAATTAATATTTTGGAAAAATGCGAGTCATATTTCCGTGGCTTAGAAGTAATAAAACACTTTCAAAAGTAACCATAGATCCTTTCAAGATCTTTATTGCATAACTGGAAAATATCATATAACACGTTTTTTGCATTTATAATATATGCTATTTTTCTGCCCAACTTGAAACTTGTGAAAAGATACCTCATACAGATTTTCACATAAAACTGACTTTTTATAATAACTTTGAAACACATGTTGTGGCACATCATTAGAACTGGCTCAATGAGCCAGTTCTAATGATGAGCCAGCTCTAATGATGGGATACAACATATGTTACACATACCTTAGCCTGCAGTTTTCAAAATGGTTTCAAATGCACCTTTCTAAGAGACTTTTAATGCATAACATGAGAACACAGAGCCTATTTCTTTTACATTTTTTTTTTTTTTTTTTTTCAAATTTAAAACTGATACATTATCATCGTCCGATATTCTTCAAGTACAATAAAAATGTACGCTTGTTGAAAACAGCTAGGTAGCTCATTGCTCAGGTATTTCCTATATCCCATAACAGGATGTAAACACCTCTTTATCACTTTTATTATCGCAACTTTGTCTGTACAAGAGATCTTAAAATTTAAATAATACCAGATAAATAGGGCATTTCGCGCCCGCGGCAGGTATGGACTTGAAAATCCTTGAAAACACAAGTACATATACATGTAAATTTATCTGTTTTATAATCAAACCATGGATAAACGACAGAGGGATAGAAGGGTTTCGGTTCTACAGCCATTTCAACAGTATTCTAAACATTTTGGACCATGATGATGAGAAATACAATGTACTCCAGGGCCTTACACAAACCACAACCAATGCTCTACTCGAACTTGGAGCCTCCGTATTTTGTGAGTGCACTGGCCAACCAGAACAGGGATAAAGGGCCCACACTGCCAAAATTCAAAATTTAACATTAGGGTATGGGCATTTTCTCCAAAATTTCAGGGACCCAGCCCAAAATTTAGGGGCTGTGGGCTACTGGGCCCCTGTTAGTCTTTATCCCTGCAGAATGCAAAAACAACAGGGATAGAAAGACACAGGGCACTCTATATTTGAGCTGCAATAGGACAAAACAAAGTGGCATGTGCACAGAGTGAGGACTCATATCAGTCTGGGCATCAGCCCAGTCTGATTAGGTTCTTCGCTCTGCACTTATGGTAGCTAAAGGTATATAAGCTAGGTCCATACTGACATCTAAGACTCCGATCAGCCTGGGTGGATGCCCAGACTGATTTGAGTCTTCGATGGGCACACACACCACTTTGTTAGTTTTGTCATATTAGTGATGGCTCGCTATCTGGAAAAAATCAATCTTACATGTGCAGCCCATGAGAGTGAACCCGCGACACCCTACATGACAGGCAAACATCCTATCCACTAGGCCAGGCATTCAGCCAGATTTCTCTCCACCTCTAACCTATAATATGTTAGTTTTGATGTTCTGTAAAAACTCAATTAAAGCAGCTGTCATAATTATGTGAAACAATAACTTCAAACATTATGATGGATACCTGGAGGGTCATTTATATACCTGTGCATTCTGATGACCTAACAACCTGCAGATTAAAATAGCTGAACTGTCAAGCCACCACCCCAGGTCAAACTACTGGTAAAAAGAGAAGTAATTTTATGTCAAATGATGACAAGATAGATTAAGTTAAAGCTACCCTTGAGAGAATAAGTTCTGAAATGCTAATATACATTATCTGTCTGTCCCATATAGAGGCCTTTGCTCTAATAATTGCACCCTTTTCTGACATATATTTTTTCAGCCAGATTTCCCTTTGCCGTCATTGGCATCATCCCACTAGTTGTAGAGCTGCAAGGACAACGCCAGTCTGGCATTGTGTATCGATTAAAGGTTGGAGAATCTGAACCTGGTCCAGGCCCTGAATTTTTTTGTAGCCTTAAGTTTAGAGTATCTGTTTATTACAGTAAGATTATTTCATCCTCATAATAATTTCACTAGTAGTCCGGGGGCATATGTCATTCCCGTGAACATTCGTGTTAATTTTTGGCAACATGTATCAACTTCATCAGTGGTGGGTACACAATGGAAAAACACATGTTGCCATTTTTTCTAATGACTCTTTGGCTGTAACGATCGATAATATACGTTACATATATGTATTTGTGTTCAAATCATGTAATGTCTAGGTAGCTCCTTATGTTTTATTTTCGTTCTGTTTTTTTTTCTATAGAATCATCTGTAAGCATTAGAAAATACAGCTTAGTTTGTTTTTTTATTATTAACTACCACAAGTAGTAACGTAAATAACTTTGATTCATAACATAGTCCAGTATAATACAACTTCCAGTATAACATCATTATCTCTCACAGAACATTTATGAAAATAATTTCCTGGTAGTTCTTATGGAATACTGTTTATTTGGAGCTACCAGCCTTATTACCAATTGGTTTAAGGACTTCATGAGGTGTGTTTTATACGTGACGAAACTAAGAATATTTCAAAAATGATAAATAAGACTTGACAGATTCAGAACAGGTACACCAGATTTTGCTGTCTGCTTATTTGTTATAGCATAATAGACCAAAAGTTTTTTTTTGATGCTATTGCCCAGCTACTCAAATTTACGATTCTTGATGCAATAACATACGTGACATCTTTGTATATAAAGCAAAAACTGCTAAAACAGACTTATTATTTTAAAGGAAAAAATCTGCAATCATAAACAAGCATTTGATTTGTATAAAAGTGCCAAATAAAGTGATATAGTCAGTTTGAGGAAGTTGAAACCTGATCAGCGATTTTCCTGGTCATGGTAAGTCAAACATTACCAGTAATAAGAAATACAAAATATTATTGAAAATATCTGGTACATTTAACATACAGGCTGTAAGAATCTAAAACAGAAAATATAACCTGACAATTGAAGAGTGAAGCCACACTGTTACCTAACAAAGCTAACGCGAACATTTGCTGACAGAGAATACTTAGGTTCGTAAGACTTTCACGTAATTTACGTGACCAATGGGAACATTATTGTTCAGCTTAAGTCGAGAAACGAAACTAACCCCGGGTTAAAACGTTGCAAGGTAGTTTATTACATAGGTGTACCTGGTCTACGGTTATAGTTCACAACGGTAATGTACTAGTTGGGACCTTAAGAGTACTATGTTACACATAATTATTATAAGTACATGTAGAAGGAAAAGAATAAAAGAAATTTGTTTCACGGGGCTATCACAGCAATAAAACATACATGTATACATATACTTTTTTTAAAGATTATCTTTCAGGTAGGGAAATAGGTATCACCTCTGTGACAGTTCTAAACCAAGACATAAATCACCTATGTCTAATATCAACTTATATATGCATAAATTCCTTGTCGCATGTAATTTTAAATGATGGGTTTTGTGAAGTTGCTACATGTCAGATTAAATGTTAAGAAAGCTCTCCATGCTTCAGATGTAAAGATCTTTTTGTGTCCTGATGAGTCCATGTGTGAATTAAATAGCAAACTTTGCCATCTTAGTAGTGGTAAGTTAAATGTTCTCTGACATCTGAGAATGAAGCCTTCGAAAACAACTTTCTCAATAATAATAATAATAATAACAATAATAATAAACAACCCCTGATAGATTACAAACATGTAACGTAATGTAACTGTTACATTGCCTTTCAAGTACAGGAAAACCCCATAAAATTATAGTTCAAAGACATATAACTTGGTGTTTCTTCACGGTTTGCTGTACATCTGTAACATAAGACATAAAATATAACACTGAAGGGCTACACCATCTACAGTTAGCAATTTTTGTCAATTTAAGGGAGATTCTTAAGAAAAAAGTTGCAGTTTCTCTTAATGCGTCTGTGCCACTGCTAACTTCTACCTAACTAATTCAAGATATACAAGCAGTTCTTTCAAACATGGGTATGATTCAATCAGATAAGACAGGGTGTCTTTATTAAAAACAACACATCCTTACTTCATTCAAGCGGTTCATTCAGATCATGGTTGTTTATTTTATCCACTTTCTTTGTCATGATTAAATATGTATCAAACACCAGATAAGGATATCCGCGTGCTTCCCCTGTACCTACAAATCTTTTCTCACCCATGTTTGAGCTAGGTAGCTCATATTTGGCATACTGCTAGGGGGGGCTAAGGTGTAGATCACCTGATAAACTTTTGGACAAATTCCATGAAAAAAAATGACTGAATTATGCCCCTTTATTGAATTTTTTATTTTTAGTTATAGTGATATACGTTACAGGTCTTGCGTGATGGATAAGTCATCTTTTTAAAATAGTTCAGTTTTTTTTTTATATATCAAGATATTTTTAAAAAAAGTCAAGTTTATAAATTTATTTGCTTACTACATTTCATATGTAACAGCCGGCTGCTGTAAAGGCTAATGTTCCCCAATCCTCTACGTTGACCAGTTTCTAGGTAAAACACAGATATATAATGTGGCAACAACGATTTTTGAGCTTCAAAGAGCCTGCCCTTGATAACTATGATAAAGGCATACAATTAACAGAATTGCCTACAGAGCCCCATTTGAACTGCACATGACCCTGGATTATTATCCCTCGGACAGTTATGTAACGTAATGTTACTGTTACGATGCCTTTTAAACGAAACACCGATGTTTTTATAGTAGAGTGAACATAAGAATGGCGTTTTTCATGCTTACTAGTACACTTTTCATCTTAAGACATAATACAAACTTCAACAGCCGTTAGCTCTTCTTACTAGTGTTTTGGGAATCCTAATGAAATATGTTACATTCTGTCTTCAATTGATATTGCCACTGCTAACTGTAACTAACTGATTCAAAGTATATAAGAAATTATTTCAAAGATAAGAGGAGCACGATTCAAAGACAAGTGATATCATATGCTCATTAAGGACTACATGTATTAACTTCATTCCACTGATTTGGTATAATTCTCATAGTTCATTCGAATCTTTGGTTACAGTTATATACGTTACAAATATATCATGCCAGTTGACCAATATTCAAAGACTACTTTTTACGTTTTATGTCGTAGAATATTCGAGAAGACATATTTATGACATGAAAAACTTTCTACAACTCATTTGTTACAACTGGGTGTTGTATTGGGCCACTGTTACCCCACCCACTACTTTGGCCATTTTCTAGGTAAAATGATGAAAGAAAAAATGGCAACAACCATTTTTCAACTTCTAAAAGACTGTCCTAAGTGATTATAATAAGGGCGTAAAATTAACATTAATGTTCACGGGACCCCTTTTTTACGACATATGCCCCCGGACTATAGCCCCTCCCCGTCCCCTCATCTCCCCCATCCCCTGCTTCCCATTAATTAATAAGAAATAGCTGTAATATGTCTACTGTTAATCAGACCTTGATCCCCAAAATATGTATATGATGCATGCAAATGATGTACCGTATATGCATCATTTTCAACTTTTGCTGAATCACCTTAAATTGTGTTTATACCAAAATAATCTGATAAATTCATTCAACTAATTTTTCTTTTAAAAATATTTTCATTTGCTAACATATCTATCCAAAAGAATCTGACTGTATATATAATGTATCTATCTTTCATATCAAAGGGATGTTTATATAAACTGAAGGCAAAGAAAGTAGAACCTGATCAGACTGCTCCTCAGAAGCAGCAGTCTGATCAGGCTCTACATATTTGCTCAAGCTTTTTTCATCTAAATGTTTTTTTCTGATTATTCAGAATAAATAGGGAAATCAACGCCTTTTATATTACCTGTTTTGTACATTTTTTTATTATTATTATTAATCAAGAGCAAGCCATTTCTTGGATATTTACCTACGTAGGTCGTAGGTATATCAAGACCAGAAAAAAAATAGAGCAAACAAATACTTGAAAAGATTTACGAGTAGTGACGTCTTTGTTTGACACACCTATAGTCAATTGTGTCATGAGGTACAACATTAAAATTCAGGGCACAGGTAGCGTAATGTATACACTATACAGGGCATTTGAAATTTTTGCGGATAAAAACTGACACAGCACTTGATATGCCAAATTTTCAGGGATAAAAAGTGAAATATTTATTTAGGTACGCGGTACTTACTAATAATTGTGAAATTCTGATTTGCCTCAGGAAGGTAGTTCATTATGAGAAAATAGTGGTAACATATTATTTGAGCTAGCTGCAAGGTATATTAAACTGCAGTTTTTTCTCTTTTACTTTTTACTCCAAAACTCGGGTTTTTCTTGAGCTATGGGTATATCTGGGTAAATCTTTCAATTCAACGAGTCAACAACAGTTTCGAAAGAGAGGAAATTAGGAAATCTAACTTCTGCCAACTTGAGATATGCTGCGTTCACTGTGTTATGGTTTCACAGCCAGATCATGTTATTCAGTAATTTTATATTCTGGTCCAGTATGCCCATAACAAAGTCCATCCCAGTTTATGCTGCTATAAATAGAAACAAGGGTTTAAGTAAAACTTGTGCCTGTCTTTACTGTCAGTGGTTTTTGATTTTGGGCTCCTGGCTTCAAGCTAGCACTTGGTCAATTAAGAGTTTGAATTAAACTTGAACTTCAGGCTTTGGACAAAAGGGAACAACTTTTGTGATGTCTTGTTTGCTTCCCTAATAACTTGTGATTTTACATCCTTTTCATTAGTATGTCGGTCATTTCAGGACAATGAAACGTTGCTTGCAATGGAACCCATTTAGGGTTTAACACTTTAAGCATCAGTGACGAAAACAGCATAATTTGCAAACAGTGTAGATCATGATGAGGCGGCTCATCCTGAGCCGCCTCATCTAGATCTACACTGTTTGCACTCTAGTCTTTGAATTTTCAATTTGAACTGTCTTGGACAAGGCATTTTTTGAATTTTTGCAGATGTAAATTTTGTCGTCTGCTTTTCGGTGCTTAAAGAGTTAAAAAGTTCCGCCTCCAGCAGGAATCTAACCCTAACTGCTAGCTTAACAAGCCAGCACTTAACTGACTGTGTTTTACAATGGATGTGAACAAAACGTTAGCAGCTTTGTCGCTGAACACGTACAGTCTAATAATTTGTCCCTGCTTTATTAATTTACCACATAAAATCTCTTTATTTGAAGCTCTGTCGTGTCTCTGAGGGGCTACAAAACATACAACCTACCATTAATTCAAAAATGAGCCTCGACACGAGAAAACAAACAAAGTGGTTGTGCTCCAAGTGCAGACTCAAATCAGCCTGGGCATCCCCCCAGTCTGATCAGACTCTTCGCTGTCCCCATGGAGCTAGCTTTTCCACCCAGTCTGATCAGACTCTTCGCTATTTAAAGCCCTTATAGGGTAGCTAAGGGTCTAAGCTAGCTCCATGCGGACAGCCAAGACTCTGATCAGACTGGGCGGATGCCCAGGCTGATCTGAGTCAGTGCTGGGCGCACAACCACTTTGTTGGTTTTCTCCCGTCGCAGCTCAAATGCTGAAGCTGTTGATGAAGACCGCCTAATTAAAAGTTCTTCCAACCATCTTAAATTCTTATGACAGCCGTAACAGCCCATCCTCACAGACTTGTTGACATCAAACTGCGCAGCTTAGAACAACTTTCATGTACAATGCGTCTAGAACAGGGCTTCTTTTATCAATATCTACTGGGTACCGACTTCATCTTCAATACAGTGACAATTAGGCAAACAGCTAGTGCAAACTATGATCAAACTGCTCCTTGGGAGCAGGCTGAACAGGATCTTCACTGTTAAACATTTAGCAGGGATTCTGGACACAAAATCAGCTTATCTGAACTTTATTTTTCAAGAAAATTGGAGTGGATTGTTTCCCTGTCGTGATATTTTGCGTATTTATGTCATTTTGATATTAAAGACTCATTTTCTGTATCTGATAATTCAAAAGACACTAGACAGCTATATACAGATCACTATATTTGATTCTGAGATATCTGTCTACAAATTTTGCCAGTTACCGTTGCCATGGCAACCTGACATTTATGGAAAAATGTAGCAGGTAAACTTGGCGACAGCAATTAAAAATCATCTGACGTTTTCTCGGTTTAGGCTATATGTGAAAATTACACCGTAACAAAGCAGAATTTCGGGACAAACATGGCTGTGAAAACAGTGTAGACCCAGATCAGACTGCTCCTAAGGAGCAGTCTGATTTTGGTCTACAACGTTTGTCACTCCTCCTATGAAGCCATTTATGCAGAATTGCCGCAGAAAAAAATCAATTTCTTAAAATTTTAGGATGGTTAACAGTACCAGTAAACAATGTCCCAATAATTATGTTAATTACAATATTCTGAAAGAACACTCCTTAACGGAATACAAAACCCATAACGGAATATAAAAAACATAATTTTCCTCAGATTCTCTTCTGAAAAAAAATTCCAGAAATAGCTAAAGTTTCCCCTTTTATTTCTAAAAGTCTTGTGAAACCATTAGTTTGAAAGAGATTTACAGTGGACCCTCTTTACAACGACAGCATTTGTTCCCAAATATTTTGCTGTAAAACTGAAGTTGCTGTTGTATAGAATACATATTTAGAACAATATAGCCATTCCGTGCATGTCAAAATGACGTTATAAAGAATTTTGCTGTTCTAATGAGTGCCGTTCTAAAGGGTGTACTTCATTTCAACTGTCAACCAGCACTCGGTGACATCAAAGGACAGCCTCGGCGTACCTTGTGCCATATTGATTTCGCTTTTTAGAGCACTTTTAGAAATTTCTCTATCGTTTCTCTACCTTTTTTATCACAATGCAGAAACAGTCAGGGTACAAAATATCTGCATTCCGTTCAACTGATTGTAATCTGAAAGCATGTTGTTGCCCCTCGTAAGAACTGACTTACAATTCTTACAAGGGACAAAAGTATAATCTGAATTTATGGAACATTTGAGTCGCTTTGTTAGCCATTTATCATAGCTGCTCAGTATCAATCACTGACTTAAAAGGCAAAATTTTCATGACCCCTGCACATAAAAAAAACTGTTTATTTAAAAAAAAAAAAAAAAAAAAAAAAAAAAACAGTGCAGAAGGCAACAGAGCAGTGAAGACCAAGCTCTTACTTACTTACTTATTCTAACTGCTATTAATTCATCAATAGTGTGATGCAAGGGAGATAACTCAGTTTTCCAGAACATGTCCATGTAGATGCTAGATTGTCTTTCTTTTATTATGTTGCTCTGACAGGTATTAAGTACACTGCTCAAAATATTTTAAGGAGCAGCTGATATTATTACAACATATACCTACTTCAACGGCCCATGCATTCAATCGTCAGTAGTCAAGAATTTCCCATTCTGTTGCAGCATTTTGAAGAAAGGTCGAAGTTTAAGACAACAAGATTTCAATACAACTGATGTCCTGAATATTTCCATGGAACAAGTTTTGCAATTTTAGAATTTTTCTGAAATTGAGGCATTTTTCTGGAAGTCTATAGAATCTCATAAACTTGAGTTCAAAGTGATTCTTCAAGTGAGTTACCTTCTAAGACATTCAGTTTTATATACAAAGGAGTCAGTTTGATTTTGGTTGAAATTTCGCTGCTTTTCACCCATTCTGCAAAATTAAAAATTTTTTACCATTATTTCACTTTTACAATAATCAGTCCATGGACATGGGCAAGATAAATATTGGATTAAAACTTTTGCAGTAAGTAACCGCGACGCTTGTTAAACATTTGGCAAAATAATTGGAAATTCTGTGTCTTTGTCGAGCGTAAGTGAATGACCTCAAAGTAGGAATGCATTTCACTGATGTCTATGGAAAAATGTTAGATGCTCCTTTAAATATTTTGAGCAGTGTATTTTCGTAAAATATATCTGAATCTCCAAAATATTTTCAGCAACAATTAACTTGTAACTGCAAAATTTAGGATCTGCAAAATTTAGGATGGGAAACAGCTCTAAAAACCATTCTCATGAAAGGGTTATGGTTCCTGTACATGCGTGTCCTCTCAATGTCTACTGTCACTGAAAAAAGTTTCACCTGATTCCACCAAACAGTTTCAAAGACATATACTCTAGACAAGCTTATTATTGCACTGTTTACAAAGGTAAATAACTCAGTAATTACTTGTGACTGGGTAAAGGTTCTTGCAAACTACATGTATGTTAGTGTCTGTTAATATCAAGTTTATCAGGTGAGATAAGATAAAGAATAGGAATGGCGAGGCTTGCCGAGCCAGTCCATGGTGTTTCTGGTCGGGCCTGATAATCTTGATATCAAAAGATACTTACATGGTTTTCTATTTACTATGCATCATTAGAAGATTTTTTTAGTGTAAAGAGCGGCAAACAAATGATAAGCATTTAACTCAGTCTTGTTCGAACTTGCTGATGCCGCGAATGCATTATGATGTAAGTCGGTGACGTCAATTATTGGTAACCAATCGAACATTGATATCATGGCCAACGTCAGTATGTAGTCAATCATCTTCAGAGATCGCTTCAAAAGGCATCGCCTGATAACATTGGTGCAAGCCCAGTTCTAAAGTGACATGATATCACATCATGTTATCATACCCCAGATATCAGGTGAATTTTGCAGCAGATGCATGATATAGCAGCATTCAACACAAGCAATGATGACAACATACAGGAAACTTGCTTGCTCTTCTCATCAGGGTAAATTTCTTTCAGAAGTATAGTCTCACTGACTATCCGACCCCCGATTCTTGAAATAGGAATAAAAGATTTATTGAATTGATGCTACATTTACTTTTTGGTGAAGAAAAACACAGCATTCATACCAGATGGAATTTATCCGAAAACCTGGTCTAAAGTGGTCTAACAAACTGTTCGGTCCATAGGAATGATAATTTGAAATTAAATTTAGAAGTATGTGAAACAGTTAAAGTTTTATAGGTACGTGCATCACTGCATGTTGTCTTCGTTGCCTGCGTTGAACGCCAGACCATTGTCATAAAATTTCTCTTACTTCCGTCACAACAAAAATGGCAGCTACCAGCATTTACCAGAAAACTGGTTGTCAGTTTGGTTGTCTGAAACTGCATCACACGTTGAGGACTTCCCTATGCTAATTGTAAATGTAGCTTTTGGCCTAAGGGAGACAACTTCTTCAAAGTTAACAAAATTAGGAGGTAGGAAGTTAGTCTACCTTGTCTCAGTTTGACAAGTGCTACACGTGGTATGGTTCCATTATACCATAAAAGTTCATTTATTAGAGTGGGTATAATTCACATTTTCTTACAGTTCTTACATTTAACCTAGCTTGTTTGGGCCAGCTAGCTTAACATTATTCTTAAACTGGAAAAATGAAGTGTCAGGAAAGGAAGGTATACAAGAATATAGCCATAAAGCAGACAGTTAACGATATGTATTCTGCAAGCTTACCCTAAAGGGTGACTACAGGAAGTTTAAAAGCAGGGCTTAGCAAATATTTTTTGCAGGGTTCCCAAAATATATTTTTAACCCTTAAAGCGCCAAAAATGAAAAAAGTTAAATTTGCAAATAGTGTAGATCCAGATGAGGTGGCTCATAATGAGCCACCTCACCTGGATCTACGCTGTTTGCCCTCTAGCTATGAATTCTCAATATGATATAACTTGGACGAAACATTTTTTGAAATTCTGCAGGCGTAAATTTTGTTGTCTGCTTGGCGCATCAAGGGTTAAGCAGAAATAAGAAAAGCAAGCAAGTTCAATGAATTTATATCTATGTAGTTTCAGTTTCCAAAAATTTTGTTAAAGATTTACACCCACAATATTTCTATTAAATTTTAAATTTCTCACAAAACATTATATTCTGGGGATGATAATGATTGCTATTAAAAGTACATTTATCTGCCAAATTTATGATTTGTGATGGTCACTGAAAATAGGAGAATTTAAGGAAATACACAAAAAGAGCGGCAATAGCGGGTCACCATTCCGGCCAAATATGAAGACTTGATACGCCCAGCAATCATAGTTAATCAGGTTAAAGTTATATCATGAATAATTTTAAGCCCTTTCTTTACTCAACTTTAGACAGTTATTGGCTGAAAACAACTCACGTGCACAGATTAGAGGTTAATGCTATTGTTAAGTTATTTACTCCACCAATCATGAAATTCAAAACATGCTTGCAGAAACGCCTGTGGGAGTCAATCAATTTATGATGACAAAATATTTGTGAATATTCAAGAACGGTACACATTGATATATCGTCTCTGCCTCCGTAACAAAGATGTTTTAGCTGAAGATTTTTTTAACACATCTTAATTATGTTGCATACAACAAATCAGCTTCATAATTTTGTGATTATTTCGTAATGAAATACGAGGGAGTATACCTTTAAGTAGATATGGAGTTCCAACTAAACATTTTAATTGTATTTTAAATTAATTCAAGGACTGGTGATCCTAATCTGCAAAATTTGCATATGCATCAATGCTGCACCATGATATATATTTGTGTTCATTTTAATGATATATATTTATGTTCATTTTAATAAAATTTCATTCACTAGTACCAAAGCTTATGGCCAGTTTGTAAAGTCCAAATCAGTTCCAGGGCATTAACTCATGCATGATGAGATCAATCATATTCCATATACAGAGGGTGGACAGAAGTGTTCGTTAAATCGTGACGTTACCATTGACTTTAATGCTTTTTTCTTTTAGCGCAAAAAATATTGTGAGAAAAGTATAAAAGATATTTACATGAAAATTGCACCAACGTCTAGCTACATTATTTGTGCAATATTATTAAATTTCTTGCTTTCCTGGTATCTATAGTTTCTATTTGGCACGACTTTAAACTCATTTAGGTATTTTCTTGCGGTAAATTTTGCTAACGTCACCACTGACGTCAACGGAAACAGGGTTTTCTAAAAATTTACGCGATTTTTAAATAATCACAACTCTGCAACTAGAGATCGCAAACATACAAAAATATATTGTATATTGCACAAATCATTTAGCTACACATTAGTATAATTTTTATGATGGCATATTTTATGTTTCTCATATAATTAATTTTTTTGCAAAAGTGGAAATGCACTGAAGTTAACGGCAACGTCACGATTTAACGAACACTTTTGTCCACCCTCTGTATGTTGATTCATATATACTCATGAAATTTGGTTCATTGAGTATTACTAATGGCTCAATTTGTATATTCTAAATTTAATCAAGGGCAATAACTCATGCACTCCTGATGC
Source organism: Ctena decussata (assembly GCA_963989385.1). Taxonomy (NCBI): domain Eukaryota; kingdom Metazoa; phylum Mollusca; class Bivalvia; order Lucinida; family Lucinidae; genus Ctena; species Ctena decussata. The sequence continues at coordinate 64,046,539 of OZ022506.1, read as the reverse complement.
CATTCTGACAAAACTTGATATGCAAAACCAAAGTATAGCAATACAAACTTATTTGATGTGTCATGAAATTCTGTTCATTAATTTGTTAATTAAACATTGATTCAAGGGTAATAACTCTAGCTTTACTGAACTTAAATGCATTACCACATCATTATGATAATATAAATTATTCTAAGTTTCACAGGAGCCCCGGTAGTTCAGTAGGTTAAGCGCTGGCCTACTGATCTAGCGGACAGGGTTCGAATCCCGCTTGAGGCGAAAATCTTTCCTACCATAAACAGGGCTCCATTGTACACAGCCATTCATTATCATCCTCCCATCGTCCTGATATAACTGAAATACTGTTGAAAAGGACATGAAAACACAAGTCATCATCTTCATCATCTAAGTTTCATGAAATTTCATTCAACCATGATATGGCTGAAGACAGACAGACTGTAGACAAAACTATGTCCTTCCTTAATAACATCTGAAAATTCCTTTCAATTATGATTTCATGAAGATTTTTTCATGGTTTTAAGCTCAAAACTGTTGTAGCCTTGCAGCGCAATTATGAAGGTGATTTTTTATTACAGAAATGAAAGGGTGTTGGTGTAAGCAATTGAAAATCAAAAACAGCATCAAGTTATGATGGAGATTTTGGAGATATTAATGGTTGAATTTGTAAACTTTATGCCATCAGACAGTCATTCTGAGCTGCCTTATTTAAATTAACATTCATGAGGTCTTTGATGACATCAACGAGGAACGCTGAATTTTTTAAAGTTTAAATCATCAAATATCTTTTAATTTGAAGTTCCATAAAAGGTAAATATTTATATTTTTATATTTATATTTTTGTATCAGTTAAACTAATTACAACTACTCTGAATCGAAATTTTGTTCATACAATGTATTTGCAACTTAGATAGTTTAAACAGAAATTTAAATTTGATTTAAATTATTTATATTTCAATTTCTGTGCTTGTTTGGATATTTAACTTGATATAGTATGTTATACAGATCTTAATCTGTTGAAGAGGTCTCTGACAATGTTGTTTTAAAACATAAAGTAAAGAAAGTGTTTTAAAAATTATGTTTTTAAACTTTTTAAAATTTTATTTAAAAGCTGAATGAAACATTAAATTGTTGATGCACATTTCCATTGTATTATGCAGCTTGTGAATAATGACTAAAATAATCGGAAGTGTTATGACAACACTGTTTATAACTTTAAGTAGTGGTTAATACATAGTTTTAAATTTTATATAAAAACTTTAACCAAAACTGTTGTACAAAAATTAAAACGGAGAATAATTTACGTCTGACTGCGGAGTTACATTTCTTTTGCTCTGCTCATTGTCTGATAATGCTTTATATTTGTACCAAGTTTCATAAAAATATCATCACAGGTTTAAAGTTTAATACAAAACGGACAAGATTCCATACTAATTTCAAAGGCACAAAATTCTGACAAAACTGCAGATGCTGGTATGATTCTTGTTCTCTGCACCATTGCCTGATGATGTTTCATGAAGATATTATACCTGCATATGTTATTGAAAGGATATAGTTTGCATACTAAAAATTTCAAAGAGGCAAAATTCTTGAAAAATGTAATTGAAGTTATTGTTCTTATGATGTGCCCATTGCCTGACGATGCTGTATTTGTATTAAGTTTTGTGACAATATCTCAATCAGATTTCCCTACTAAAATTTCAAAGGCACCTAATTCCATAATTCCATCCGAAATGTAGATGGAGTTACAATGAATGCATCTGAGAATAAATGTTCCTAAGGACTATGGAGTTGTTGCTCAGAAAAGAAATTTACATTTTAAAAATTGCCTATATATAATAAATCTGAGTAAACAGTAGATAAATGAAGGTTAATTCAGGATTAATAGCTGTGCATCAGTTTTTTTTTTCTTTTTGAGTCTGATGCTGGACTCTTGTGTTGATGTGCACAAGTTTTTCAAGCACTTACTCTACACATAGATCATAAGAACAAAGAAAATAAAACAAATAAATATATCCATATTATGAAAATAAATAAAAATAATTATAATGCCTGAAATAATTATAACGCATGAAATAACTTTCAATCTCAGTTTTAAATAAAGTCATAAAAGAAATTATAGAAGGTTTGAATGCATTTTATTATTTTTTTGAATTATTGGTTGTTGGACTGGACAATACATATACATGGTGTGTGTGTGTGTGTGTGTGTGTGTGTGTGTGTGTGTGTGGGGGGGGGGGGGGGGGGGGGGGGGGGGGGGGGGAGGGAGGGGAAATGCAGATTAAGCGCGATTTTAGTTTCAATAATTCCTAGCTGAAATTTTGAGACAGAGTCCTTGGCCATCAGAGTCAGGTAGACATGTACTGGAAAGTGACACATACTTCATAACTTACCATGACATATACAAAAGATTCAGCTTCCAGTTTTCTTGAGTTAACCATAAAGACAGAGAAGAAAAGACATATAAACAGTACAATGAAGAGAGACGCTCATGCACACCTCTTCAAAGGTTTATAACACGCATTTTACTTACTATGTTTTAAAAATATTCAAGCATCAAATGTGTTTATTTCGAAGTCAATTCAAGTTGTCCCTTCTTTTTCCTCTTGTTTGTCAAACTATCCACTACTTCACTTCAAAAACAGGGTGAACAACTTCAAATAAAGTAGGGTTTGGCTAAGTTTTGTCTCCACATACAAATTATATTAGCAGCACTGTTTTCCTGTTTCCTTAGATAAATGAGAAACCAGAATGTACGTTCTTGTCAAAAACAAATAATAAATATCACACAGAAACATACTTTACCTGCATTCTAGGGCCCGTGCCTTAAAGGAATCTCTAAAAGGTCTCCTGACCATTGCAAAGGCCTCTACATCTGCAATTTATAAACTTTTAAGACTTCAACTTCCCAAAAATTCCTACTCTGTGAATCTGTTCACTTTATGATTATCACAGTTACACTACCAATCTACACTGAATTAAGCAATTAATTAAAAGTAACTTTTGTAGCCCTGGCACGGACAATGCTGGTAATTCCGGTGTTAATATTGATTTTCCATTTGCAGTTATCAATTTTTCTTGCCGCGCATCTTCAAGTTAGCTTTTGTCATTGAGGCGAACAACCAATCAGGATTGAAGAAATCCTACGAGGAAGTAAAATTTCTTGGAATTGTCAGGAATCAAAATTGATTTACGCTACGGCTAACTGCTAGGCTTCAGAAACTACTGCTAACATATCAAATGACTACTACGATCTCCAGAACTGTTAAGACTTAAAGTGCCAAAGATGAAAATAACTGAATTTGCAAACAGTGCAGATCCATAATATGAGGCATGGCTCAGCCTACAGGGTGATTTGGGAGAAATAGTCTCCCTAAGCTGGCTGACTTCTCCCTATTTTGAGCTGAGGGAGAAGTGAAAATGTATAGAACAAAAAGGGAAATCCAAAATTAGACCAAAACTTCTCCCTAAAGTGCAGAAAATGTTGCAAAACTTCTCCCCGTCTGCAAGCTCTAGGCTGAGCCCTGATGAGGTGGCTCATAATTCTACTCTTTCAGACTTGAGCTTTATTAAGAAAGTGGGCAAAAATGACTGAGCTGCTGCTGCTGCTGAAAGGGTACCAATTGAATTATACCAATTCTTCCATGTTTTTATGGGGAAAGTGTGAGGGCATAATAAGCAATGTCAGCTTTTAGTGGAATTACAACTAGACCTATCCACTAACAGGCTAGCTCACCTGACAGCACCATGTCCATCACATTTATAACATTATTCATAAGAGCCAAAAAAAGACACAAACATGACAAGATGAGCTCTTCTGTACTTGTGCACAGGCGAGCCGAAAATACATAAAATTATCCCTCTTTTTACTGAGACAGTGCTTCAACTTTCTAACAGTCCCTATGACTAACTGAGCAACACGAGAAAACCAATAAAGTGGTTGTTTGCCCAGCACAGACTCAGATCAGCCTGGGAATCCGCCCAGCACAGTCAGACTCTTCGCTAAGCGCTTAAAGGGTAGCTAAGAGTCTAAGCTACCTCCATGCGGCCAGCCAAGGCTCTGATGTGACTGGGTGGATGCCCAGGCTTATCTGAGTCTGCACTGGGCGCACTACCACTTAATTGATTTTCTCATGTTGCGGCTCAATTTGGATGGATTTTCATGATATTTCTTACAAGTCTCCTAAAGTTATTTAAAACCATCTGTTTGTAAAGCATCTCAACTGGACTGCCATAGTGAAGCTTTCTACTACAGGATCAAAACACAAGTTTCTACAAAAGAATGGAAGTTTCCTTGAATTTTCATCAACAAATATTCAGTGAAACATCATGTCTGTGCATTGTCACAAACAAGAGCTACTCAACTCAACAGAAGTTACCGTAATGACCCTAAAATGCCCGAATGTTGGACATTTATTGTTCAAAAATTCTTAGAAAGTGGACTTTACTTACTTTGATGCATCCAAATGAGCTGAGTGAATGGCAAATGTTGTAGACCCTGATCAAACTGCTGTGTCTACAATGTTTGCTCAGGCCTGTCTGTTTGAATATTTAGGGTCATTACGGTATTCCCAGAAAGGTGATACCTGTCTTGCACAAACAAGAGCTACACAGGAAAACTTGACAGAGCTTATGACACTAAGGCCTGATTTCACGTTGAAACTTAGTACATGGATTAGCATTCGGAACACCAAAATTTTGCATTGCGCCTTACGGTAAAATAAACCACGTACTTGTTAAAATGAGTTCTAACTGCCACATGAAATCCGGCTTACTGCAGATGTGACAAACTACCAACTGTATCAACATCTTTTATCTGGAATTCTTTTCCTCTCATCTACTGCCATGGAAAACAAACTTAGATTATCTCCCTTTTCTTAGATATGCTAAGAGAAGTTAATACATGTATTTTCTGATGGAAGCAATTTCTCAAGATATGGAAAGGAATACTGTGCAAGGGAGATAATTTAAGTACACTAACTTCCTTTGCAATTATTTTCCTACCTTATACTGACTGTCTCCATTTGAACAGAACAGAACAGAACAAAACTTTATTGCTAAACATAAGACTCCGGCCACTCTATGATGGCATAAGAGCGAACAATATAAACAAATGTAAAAGTATTACCATAATTTGAAGCAGCTTCACCTACATTCAAGTTTTGTAAGGGGAATGAACTCATAGCCACAAAAAATCTAAGGATTGGGACCTGTCCAATAGGAGCAGTCTGATCAGGGTGACATTGTTTGCCATTCCATCTGCATCTTTTGGAGGTACTGCTGCAGTGGAAAACTGAATTGTTCCATTTTAAAACAAGTATGGTAATTATTTTAGGTGTCCCAATTGGTGGAAATTTTATGACCTTCTCAAGCCCCCATTCTCCTGTGAGCCTCGTTATGTATATAATGATGTCAGTGAGGGCTTAAACACTGTAGGGGTAGTTTTCTCATATCATATATAACATCAAGAATATTGCTTCATTTTAAAACATCAAAGTCTAACTAAAAATGTGATGAAATTGCACAAAAATGTTAGTCATGCTTTAGACAGGGCTGTGGAAATACTACGCCCAACTTGTCCTACTTGTCCCATTTCACTCTGGACAAGTGAGATATTTCAGTTTCCTTGCCCTGGGACAAGTATTCAAAGTCTCACCAGTGGAAAATATCTGAGATATTTTTTCATATTTTCTGAAATTCTCATGAAAACATACAGTCCAACTTCGTTGTGTCAAACTTGCTTATCTCGAAAACCCTACTAGTGTCGAAGTAATCTCCCATTCCCGAACATTCCCCCCCTATATAATATTGCATTTCGACCTCCGTTGTGTCGAACTTGCTTATAACGAAAACACTGCTGTATCGAAGTGATTTTTGATTCCCCTCCAACACTTTCCATGTGTTTTACCACTGTTTGTGTCGAAGTCAAAATGTGTATTCAGAAAAAGATTGCCGAAAAGACAGAAAGAAAATGATGGCCATTTTGTGTAGATGTTTTGAGGTAATGAAAAACCTGCGTATTTTTGTCTTTAGGCAAATTGGTACAAACATCGAACAATAACAATGAAAAAGAACGATTTACCAAACAATTGTCTTTAATTGATCGCAGTTCAATCAATTATCCCAAATTATCCGATAATTATCCAATGATTGAGTGAAACGATGCAGACATTGTTTTGTTGATCAGCTGTTTTTGTGTGTAAGTTAACTGACCTTGAACCGCGTATACGTCACAGGTCAGGTGCGTTTGATTGGAAAGTTCGGTCAATTAGGCGCCTTTGAAATTTAATTGATTGAACAGTATTGAGCGGCGCTCTTTGATGCGGGCTATTAGTAGTGATTTTTCTTGTCTTTATTTCAATCCCGTTTTCAGTAAAAACAGTTTTACTACGATCGTGCTACACACGTTTTGTAGAAATACTGACTCTACAAAAGTTAAGATATTGTACATGTATAGAACAAAAATTTTGGTGACGTCACGATTTGCCTATCTCGAACTTCGGAAAACTCGAAGTGGGTTCTCCATTCCCTTGGAATTCGAGATATCGAAGTTGGCCTGTATTTTGTGGCTTCTAACAGGTGCTCACAACTTATGTTTGTGACAGTTAGTCAAAAACAGTCATCAAGTTCAACTCTTCTTCTGTTCATTGTCTATAATTCTTTCCTTATTTCATGTGTACCTTTTTTCTGGGCAAGTAAATATTTGTTTGGACAAGTTAATTTTGTCTATTTACTTGTCCATGGAGGAGTAGAAAATTTTGCTTTTTTAGATTAGACCATCAAGAGACAGGATTTACAACACTTCAGTGCAGTATTTCAGATAGGGACTATCTACACCAGAAACTGAGTGCCATGCTGTCACAGTTTTAGCTTGAAATTGGGAAAAGCCATAAGAAATTCAATTCATATAAAACATTTAAAAGACAGAATTTCTTCCAACAACAGCCATCAACTGATTAGACATTATAGGACTGATTTCAAAAATGCTTTTGACAGGGTATGGCATGCAGCCTTACGGGCCACCATGTGGAAGTATAATATCAGTGCAAATCTAGTTTGCACCATTGAGCAGCTCTATGACAAACAAGGCTACAAGTGCAGTCCTGATGAATGGCAGCATGGCAGAATGGTTCAGAATATCAGTTGGAGCAAAGCAAGGATGTCTTCTGTCACCCCACTCTCTTTAACATATTTCTCAAAGGGATTATGTCTAATGCTCTGGAAAACATGATGGGAAGGTTAGCATAGGCGGCAGAAACATTACCAATCTGCGGTTTGCTGATGACATAGATGCTCAGCCTCAAGCTGAGGAAGAGCAGGAACTAGAAGCCCTAGTTGACAGTCTCAACAAAACCTGCACAAGGTAAAAGATAGAGATCAGTGCTGAGAAGACCAAACTGATGACAAACAGCACAGTTGGCATCCAGAGCAGAATCAAGGCAAAAAGGCAGAAGCTGGGTACTGTAACAAGCTTCAAATACCTTGGAGCAATTGTCTCAGATGATGGCTACAAACAGGAGGTTCTCTCAAGGATCAGGAGGTTCTCTCAAGGATTGCACAAGCCACTTCAGCTCTTACAAAACTGAAGCCAATTTGGAGATGTAACAGTACTTATCTCTTGGATCAAAGGTGAAACTTCTATGCTCCCTTGTCATTTTTATATTTCTGTATGCCGGTGACTCATGGACCTTGACAGCAGACTTAAGCAAAGAACACAGGATGAGGGTTGAGATGAGATGCTACCAAAGGTTACTGAACATTTCATACAAGGACCAGGAACTCGCCATGGTGAGCGGATGAATTGATTTTTCCAGCCCTGCATTTATACATGCAAGTGCTAATTTATCAGGGATTTCCCTAGGCCAAATCTTGGGACAAATAATGGCCCCTATTTTTTCCAGTCTGGAGTTGAAATTTTCTAAAATAAAGATAAATGACCCCAATTTCTTGTTCAGTTCTACATTTGGTGAAAATTTCATGAAAACTGGACCTAAATGGCAAAGTTACAGATGTTTACATTCACATTTGTAGCAATTACTTGTGAATAGTCCCAATAAAGGCAAATTCGAAATGTTAACCCTTTACTTTGTTATGATTTTAACCGAATTTAAAACAGAGATCTTGTTTTTATCATCCCGTTTTCTCAATTTTGATGATTTGTGTGCTGTTTTTCCCTAATTCAACTGCCCCTGGTCCCGAGTTCAGAAAGGTAGGAAAATCCCTGTTTATGCATCTAGCTGGAGTCGATAGATGTCTTCAATGCCATGTTACATCCTTTTCAACACTGTATTTCAGTCATACCGAAGGGCTGGAAAAATCCACTCGTCCACTCGCCACGGCGAGGGCCTCAAGCTACAGGACGAGTAGAATTTCTCAGTACTCAGGAAACTTATTAATTTCACTACACATCTTGTGACACAGGACGAGTGACAATTAAAGAATTGTCCAGCCCTCATATCAGGACTATGGGACAGATAAAATTAAAAGATTTCTACCTCCAGGAATTGAATTTGGGATTGTTAGCTGTGGGAGACAGCCCTTAAGCCATTGGAATACTAAGGTGAACCTGCAAAAAAGCATTTTGTTGCCAAGCCATGTCATGATACAAATACTCAGTGAACTGACATCTAATCAAACAATTCTGCTTCTTCTGACATTTTTTAATAAATTGTCTGATGCCATTTGCCAAGTTTGGATAAAGTAACTATCTGGCCTCTTGAGCACTATGGGTTTGGCAAAATCAGGGAAACGACATAACATACAGAATCAGAAATGTTTACTGGTGATACGTCCAAGGACAATCATTCACCAGGACCTGTGAATTAGGGAAGCTAGTCCCTAGCCCTTATAAGAGAAAAGTAAACTTAGTAACTGAATCCTCTGCACCCTCAGCAGCAGAAATAAGTGAATCTTCCAGGGAATTCCAATCTCTAATAGTCGGGTTACTAGAATTATCGGAATCTACCTTATTACCGGAATACACCAAAATATACATTCATATTATCAAAATAAACTTAAATATTGCCAAAACAAATGAAATAATTACCATTTCCATCTAAGTGACAAAAAGTGTTTGCGTTTTCTTTCTTGGTAGTGAGAGTAAATGGACGAACGTATGGGTATTTGATAGGTGTCACTGTGCAGATTGCAAGCTGGTTTGTGTCTTTGTAGGGGTCAGTCACTTGTCAGGATTTACATGCAGCAAATATAAAATGACATGCTTTTGATAAAATTATTTATATTTTGTTCAAAATAAAGGGTATTTCGGTAAACAATAATGTGTATTTTGGTATATTCCGGTGTATTTTGGTATGTTCCGGTAATGAGGTAGATTCCGGTATTTCTAGTAACCGCTAATAGTCTGGGGGAAGAAACTGGACTTGTAAATGTCAGTCCCAGCCAATGGGGTTTGAAATGCCAGGGAATGATGATTCCTGGTACGCCAGGAAGTGTATGAAGTGTATGGCAGTGTCCCCATTTTCTATTATCAACAAGCCAGGTTCTCAAACATGCTCAGGAAATTTTGTTTTCTGTAAAATGATGGTTTTGTTCCACTTCGATTTTCTCGACCTCCAAAATTGACCCAAAAAAGTTGAGCACGTGGGAGCACGTTGTCAATCTGACAAAGCGTTTGTCATACACGAAGTACGTGCAGCCCCTTTTTGATATTAAGTGTTCCACATTTAAAATACATTACATTAATTTATTTTCTTGAATTACTATGTTTGTATTATGTCAAATAAATACAAACTACCTTGAAAACGACAACAGGAAACGATCATCTTTTTTGTTGTTGTTCACTTCCTGGTTTTTGATACACAAACTTGACCTCTGTTGTAAAAGTGACACAAAGATTATAAGTAGACAGTAAACGATCATGAACACGACAATCGCTTATCTACATCATCAGACAATGACAATATTTGTCTTACCTGCTTGAAGCAGCAGATCTAAGCTATTTTTCGTCGTCTGTGTCAAACCTGCAGCCATTATTCGCTACTGGAATTCAAATTCTTGCGCCATTCACGAGTGCGTGAAACCGGAAATAAAATTCAGTCAACAAAAAAGTCCATAGCTTAAAACGTTGTTTCACAATAAATTTACAATATAAAAACCATTTATTTAGCTAAATTCTGGGTACTATGCCTTATCAATTGTTTCGTTGCCCTACTACTATAATCAATGTCTCCTTAAGAACTTGGAACAAAAATTTTGGCACCAGAACCGCGGAAGGATCAATAATATTGTGACAACGTGGTCTGTGTACATGTGCACTGCAAAAATAAACGAGGAAATGTTCCATCACAATCTTCGAAATAATCTCCGTTAATTCAAATAAATGAATTAAAATGAAAGCTTATTCTTTCACTCTGATAATCATTAAATAACTGTCAAAGTCAAACATTTATCACCGGACTGAATACTTTACATGTTTTGACTCGAAAATAAACATAAAATTACTCTCCCTTTAGTAAATGTTTGCAATTTGATTTACCTCCCTTTGACCATTGAGCCCAACCTACCAACAAGTTCAAGCTTTCACAAAAAAAAAGATATGTGGACACCATGTTTATGCTAAGTATTGGTCCATTAGATCTGTGCAGGTGTAGATTCATATCAAGACTGCTTCTGACCATGGTCTGCACTTTTTCATAAAAAATTATTAAAGAAACACATGTTTGAAGCAAAATCCTGTGTTCAAGATAACACCCCCCCCCCCCCAGTTTTGACCCTGGCCTGTTATGGTCATTACCTATGTGAGGAAGAGTATTTCCTTTGACGAAATGGAAGTGCCACTGGACTGTTGCATAATAGGATTATGACACCCAATAAACAAGAATATTTGTCTTTAAAATGCCAAATTCTCATATTCCTAAGTGGCACTTGGCCCTTTTTTCCTAGGGTGCTCCATTAAGACTGGTTTGACTGTAAGTCAATTCATTGTGCATTCTATGCTGCAGTGCAGTTATTTCAACTATTGAGTTTAGGTTTTTGATAGAGTGGTATACTTTTAGCTCCAATTTATACAATAACAGAGTGATTTCTCATATTTATTCCATTCTTATATGCTTATTTGTCACTTTATTTAGGTGAAAGTAATTTTTTTTGAGTTACTACTAAAAACTAGATTTTTTTTTTTGGACAGAAACAGATGTCCCCCACACCTGCCCTTTCCCCATCAGTATCATTTTCCCTAAATCTTGCCAAGTTAAAACCTCCTGTATAAACCTTGAAAACAGAGTCAAGGTAACTAAAATTTAATCAGTTTTTTTTTCTACCTCCCAATCACTGGCACTTGACCTCACCAATACTGTGTATGTATGTTTAACAACGAAAAAAAATCCTTGCTAAGAAATAAATATTTTTTAGTAAGGAAATTTTTTTTCTTAGAAATATTGTTGGTCAAGTGCCAGTGCTCCAGATTATACAAGCTTGTCTATCTTTGGTCACAATCCATCAATCCCTTCAAGATGGTGCAGACAGGCCATTTTTCAACATTCTTTGACCCTCTGTGACCTTGAAAATGAGGTCAAGATCACCAAATTCTAATCAGTTCTTTTCCAGTTCCCATTGATATATCTGTGCAAGCTTGGTTAAAATCCATTCAAGAGATATGGTGCGACATGCCATTTTTCAACATTCTTTGACCTCCTGTGACATTGAAAATAGAGTCAAGGTCACCAAATTATACCGTAATTTCTTCTTTTGCATCTCTCAGTGATATATCTGTGCAAGTTTGGTTTAAATCTGTCTATCCATTCAGGAGATAGAGTGCAGACAAGGCATTTTTCGACATTCTTTGACCTCCTGTGACCTTGAAAATGGGGTCAAGGTCACCAAAACCTAATCAGTTCTTGTCCATCTCCCAATGATGTATCAGAAAACAAAACAGAATTTTTTTTCTTTCTCATCCAAATGTTTTTTTTGGGTTCTGTATACGTAGCAGATTATTTAGCTCAAGCTGTATAAAAACTGTTTGTTTTTTTTTCTTCTTTCTTATACAAATGTTGAGGGTTTTTTCAGCTCCATGGATTATTAAGCTAAAGATGGTATAACCGTCTGAATGACCCACCAATATTTCTAAATACAATCTTTCTATCTTAAACCCCTGTGTGCAAGATCATATTAGCTTTGTACTGTTTTTAATTCAATTACTTACTTCAGACAGAAAAACTCTTAAAGTTCATTTATGCTAACAGCCAATGGGCATCTATAAAATTAAGTTCTGGCTTCGACACAATACAAAACATACAACAGAATTAAGCCTTGGCCTCACTGCAAAAATGGACAAAGAGAATAATCTTGAGCAAATGGCAGGCTTCTCAGTAACGTTTTTTAGTCCTAGGACTCTAGCTTTTGGGATAGGGACATCTCAGTTTTGGAGGAATTCACAAACATATATGAGGGAGATTCAATATACAATATTAATATCTCACAAAGCTTTAGTAGTACAAGACTTGCGCTAACATCCATTAAAATATAGATTATTTGGCTACACAATCACAGGGTATAATCGATTCCACTAATTTTTGCTTCCTGCAGAGACTGTATATTTGGCTTCTGCCGAGACTGTCCGCGATCTCTTGCTTCCTGCCAAGACTTCTGTACATGATAAATGGCTTCCTGCAGAGACTGTCCGCATGATTCTGCTTCCTGCCGAGGCTCTTGGCAGGAAGCAGAGTCACACGGACAGTCTCGGCAGGAAGCCATTTTTCGGAGGACAGTAGTCCCTGCAGGAAGCAAGAGTATGACGGACAGTCTCTGCAGGAAGCGAAAATTGGCGGACTGGTTTATACCCTGTGACAATGGTATCAGAATATTACCAATCATTTGCGCATCTTTTAGACTGTGTCAGTAGGTGGGTACTGTCACAGCACTGCAATATGAGGTTAAACGGTGTTTTCAATGTCAGAATAGTGCTGGACCAAAGCATCCCAGTGTCTTTGTTTTTCTTGTGCACATGCTAAATATTTCAGTTATGGTGAACAACACTTGTGAAAGTAATATCGGTAGATGTAGTTTGTTTTTTAATGAAATTGGGGACCATGCAATCTTTTGGGAACAGAACATCACTTTTATGTAATTTTTCGTAAATAAGGTTGAGTCACTGCCTGTTTTTGATGACAAATTATGCTGACATCCCATCAGCTACAACTTACCAGTAGCTTCTCTGTGAAATAGAGAGGGTCTAGTGTTTAGGTTAAGCAGTCGATTTGACTGTATTGTCTATTAACAGAACTCAAAAATAGCATCTAATTCAGTAGATGATTTAGAAGAAAAGATTTTTGGAGTATACCCAGCAGGCACATGACGTCAAAATGACGTCAATGCGACGTCATTACATCGCATCGACGTCAGTACGACGTCATTTCAACGTCATGTGCCTGCTGGGTATAGAGTTGACTTTACATTCAAATATGTCAAATAAAACATAGAATTACCATGACTTTCACATACATTTACATCATATGTTCATACTGGTACTTACTGACTTCAAAGAAATTAGAATTGTTACAAAACCTTACGAAATACAAGGAGTCTAAATTGGGATACCAGCCACGAAAATGTCTTTGTAGGTCCATCAAGTGTAGGTTTGCTCGGCTATGCAAACAGTATACTTTTTTTAATTTTGGTATCATTTAATATGGTCTATTTCCATTTCAAAAGACATAACATATGGACATTACCATTCCATCGCTAAATAAAAAGATGTATTTGTATTGTATTGTGATGTCATAAACAGTCACCATAGTGACTCGCAGCAATCAAGACTTACGTCTTCAATTTATTTATCTGCTTCTAAAGACTAAAATATAGGTACCTCATTTACAATTAAGATAGCTTAATATAATTATTCATCTATATCAGAACCACAGCGTTTAGTTGTGATGTTAAGATCATTTTACTCAGGAAGAAAACTACAACCAGTGGTCTATGATTGGACAGTTCATGGGGGCTCTTTTGCGATAAAAAGCATATATTATGCAAATGTGTTGTAGACATCTCTTTAAAGGTCCGATATTAATATTTTATTTCATATATGACAGATAATGCTATTTTGCATGTTGACCAAGTTATTAAGCTGTTTGCATTATATATTGAATCCCCATCGTATTTTTTCTAATAAATGCTCCATCTCTATAACTGTCCCATCACTTTTTTTGGGTGAGAAAAGTGGCAAAATTTCACAAAAAACTGGCTTAAGATCATCAAAATTTCTTATTTATTTTGTCTCAAGAATGCCATTTTATTAAATTGTGAAAACTATTTTTTAACTCTTTAAGCACCAGTGATGAAATTAGCAGAATTTGCAAACAGCGTAGATCCTGATGAGGCAGCTCTTGATAAGCCACCTCATCTACATCTACACTGTTTGCCCTCTAGTCTCTGAATTCTCAATAGGAAATGTCTTGGACAAGGCATTTTTTAAATTTTTGCAGACGTTAATTTTGTTGTCTGCTTTTTGGTGCTGAAAGAGTTAAAAGAATCAAATTACAATTTTTCTTATCTATCCCTAAAAACATGTTTTTGGCCTTAAACATTAGTTAAAGCATCATACATTAAGACTGCCTCGTAAACCCTACCTCAGAGGTGGTTCTAACATGTGGCGCCAGCAAGAATCCATCCAATTTATCTGGCTTATCCAGATTGATCCATGTGTGATACAGACACTTTTTTATGAAAATTGTAGCACAATACACTGTCATTACCGAAACTATGCAGCCTCTGACTTCTATGACAGCTAGCATGTGAATTGGTTTGGATGTTTCTATGAATATTTCCACAGTAAAAGAATGCAGAGCTCCATGAAGAGGGACAACAGGGATAATTCACAGATAATTTTTCATGCCCCCGCCATTTTTAATGGGGGTGGGGGTATCATATAGTATCACCAGTTCACCACTGTCCATATGTACATCCATCCCGTCTGAAAAATGGTTTCCATTTGTTATCTTTTGAAATGATTTAATTTAGTGTAATAGATTCATATTTTATACACAGGAATAATCATTAAATACAGGTCAAACCCCCCCCCCCCCCCCCCCCCCCCCCCCCCCCCCCAAAAAAAAACAAAAACACAATACATCTGCCTAAGGAAAACCATGTACCACACAAGTCTGCCTCTGTGAACCTAGTTATCCTACAAGTGCTAGTACTTTAAATAAGGTGCCATCTTCCTAGGGGAACTAGGCAGGGGCATCCATGTCCAATGGACATGTTTCTGGTCTTATGCATTGATGAAAACATATGTTGTGACCCTTCATTAGAACCGTCTTGCAGAGACGGTTCTAATGAGTAATGAGTGATCACAATATTTGCTTTTTTTTTTTGGGAAAAATAAGGAAAATCCCTACTATAGCCAAATTATCCCTGTTAGACCTTTCTACGCTGAGTACGTCAAAATATTTGGGAACAAATGATGTCGTTGTAAAGAGGGCCCTCTGTATTATATATACTGTATAAAACCTATTAAACACCCCAGATGTGTTGCATTTTATCCCAAAAGGGGCATTATTTAGAGCATAAAGTGTAGTAAATCAGCTGCTGCCAAAATACCTCTGGTAAGCAATATATGTATATATAGGTGATGGGTATACTTTCAGAGGCAGCAACTCTTCTATGTATTTTTGCCTCCCTTCTCAGTAGGGGTCAACTCTTAAAGTGAAGAATTTGCTTCTTCTTTCCTTTTCGAGTAGACCCCATTTCAAAGAGCTACCTCATCCAGAGAAGCAAACAGGAATTCATGCAAATGAGTATAACGCCACTGCTCTAATAAATGTCCCCTGTCTCTTTTCCGAAAATAATGTTATATTATCTTGCATGAATTCCTGTTTGCTTCTCTGGATGAGGTAGCTCTCTGAAATGGGATATACTGTCCTAAAGGAGCAAATTCTTACCATTAAGAGTTGACCCCTATTGAGAAGGGATGCAAAAAGGAAAACAGTTGAACTATTTCCTCTGCAGGTACATGTGTATCTTGATACTCTTTGTTAGAACTATTTTGGCAGTGGCTGGTTTGCTACTTTTTAGGCTCTAACTAATGCCCCCCTTTCATAAAATGCAACACCCTTGGGGCGTTAAACCCTTAAAGCGCCAAAAATTAAAACTGTTGAATTGGCAAACAATGTAAATCCAGATGAGGTGGCTCAAAATGAGCCACCTCATCTGAATCTACACTGTTTGCCCTCTAGTGTTCGAACTCTCGATATGATATCGCTTAGACAAAACATTTTTTGAAATTTCTGCAGACGTAAATTTTGTCGTCTGCTTTTTGGCGCATTAAGGGATAGTAGGATTTATACTGATGCAGTGTTGTGTGCCAATAGGGATACACATACATGTACATACCTCTGCTGCGTCTCCTCATATATCGTTTCCGTAACCTTGAAGCTTGCTTCAACACGAGGTAGCACCCTTCGTCACTGTCTGTATCTAGCTCATTTGATGAGCCAGTTGAGTCCGTGTCAGACAGAAGTCTTTCATTAGCCTCAATTCGAAGTTGCCGTAATATTTTTTTACAGTGGTACTGATGTCTTTCGTGTCGACCACAATTGTCTTTATCAAAACCGTGAAGTCTTTCACTGAACACATCCTCGAAAATTTTTGGTTCCTGTACAACAATCACCGGTGGCTCACAGTCCTAGAAAGAAACATAAAAGATGTAAATTAAATTTTGCATCAGAGCAACATCAGAGACAAAAGCAGCTACATGACTAGCATAAAATTTTATCATTAAAAGAAAATATGACGTTGCATCTGAGAGTGCGATAAAGCCATGCATTAAAAACGATAAAGAACTAGTGGACTATATATGCAAATTACATCATAACATTAAGCATTGGATCAATAAAACAAGACGTTTTAGTGCAAAATTTGCTAATAAAATGCCATTTTGAGTGTCAAATGATGAATAGAATCTTGCACTTGTGCTCCTGTATTATTAAATTTATTAAACTCGTTGGAAAAGAATGATAAGATGCTCGGCATAGCCTCGCATCTTATCTTTTTTCCCAACTTGTTTAATAAATTCCATAAGACATGAGCACTCATGTAAGATCCTTTATATATGCTGAAGTAAGACTTTCAGCACAAAGCGCCAGAAATGAAAACAGATGCAAGTGTGAAGAGTGTGATAAGGCGTCATAACATGTTTTTATGGAGAAATATGGAATATAACGCCTAAATCATCCCTGTTACTCCCTCTTATCTGGAGCACTGGTATTACATTGTATATCCCAGATTGACCTGATGCAGTGGCAAGTAGAACTAAAATATTCTTAGTTTTGCGAACCATGAAATATAAGTCAAAGGCATACATTGAGTCACTGCATTCATTTACCCTGCCCCAAACTCTAGTGTGTCAAATGTGATTACAGTACCAAAAGTATAAATCTAAATAAAGTTTCTAAATTCGGTGAACACTGAAATACTGATGAAGATCCGATATGGTTCATCACATTCAATTACCATTCCTCAGATCAAGTGTGTACCACTTTATATAATAAGTGTTTATCAACTGATTACTGCAAAACAGATCTAAATACTAACGAAACTTTTGATCACATGCATACGAATGCACATGCACCCAGTCATGCACCCATGCATTCGCAAAAAATATCACATACAAGAAATCATTAAATTTTGCTTGACAATGGTGCACTAAGTCACAAGTAAGTACCGTAATCGACCTTATTAGCACCCTGTGCGCTTAACTTTTTCAAAATGGCCCCAAATACTTGTAGTAAACTTTCTTTCATATAAGCGCACATTTTAATAGGCTATTATATATTGAAGGGAACGAATTTAAAGGTAAAGCATCAGAGAAAAGCTGCTTATAAGCAGCTTTTCTCAGATGCTTAACCTTTAAATTCGTATGGATATACATGTAGACGGATAGAGAAGATTTAGAAGTAAAAACTTAAATATTCTATTGCATTTTCAGCTCTTGTAAACGAGAAAGCAAAGGGATAAACCAGTAAAAATATGTGCATTAATAGTCCTATGCCTCACAAATTGCCACGGCGTGCGCTTATAGAGGCATATGCGCTAATTAGGTAGAATACGGTATGTCTGCAATGCATCACAGTAAGTATGTGCAATGCAGGCCCTAGACATTTACGTAGCTCTCTTGGTTGAACTGATTTGAAAGTTTCAAATTATGTACAAAGAATAATGCAAAGCCAGAAAGTTCATAGGAAAATCTGAGAAACTTCTCCCACTTTAAAGGTATACATTCAAATCTAAACAGATCCAACTAATACCAGTCATGATGTGATTAATGCCAGTCAATTTTCCAAACATAAGTTTGCACTCTCCATGACAACCTGGGCCCAGTAACTGTTGTTCAAAGCATCGTTAGCTTAACAAAGCCATTAGTCGAGGATTCATTGTCTTACAGTGCTCACAAAATCAATTACGGTAATATTTTTTGTTGAAAAATTATGAGGTGCTTTTGCAGTGCAAAAGCTCCTCAAATTTTTTCTGCAAAAAATGGCAGTGTTTTTACATATGTTACATTTGAAAATTTAACATCTCATTAACTAATGACACTGTTAGATACTCTATGCCAGTTCCAACATCAGGGCCCAGTTGTTCATGAACAACTGGGCCCTGATGCTCAAACTGACATGGAGTATCTGTATAAAAGATTGTCCTGAACTAGACAACTGCATCTGGTATTGTCAAACCTGTCAGCAGGGTTCAATGAAAAAATAAAACTTTGACTTGAATAATGTCCAACTTTAAAAAAGATGATCTTTGTGACCTACTTTTATGGGGTGGGCTGCATGGTGCAATATACTGACAGATTTCTAAAGAGTAGACCTTTGTTAAGTATACAGAAACCAAAATACGAAGGCAAGCTCTAAAGAAAGAATTATTTTTGGCAAAAGTAGATTGCTGTGACCTAGTTTTCAGGGAGGTGACCTGGAGCAGCCTGGTGCATATGCACTGATGCAGTTTCGAAGAACCACAGCTTATTGGAGCTGAATACCTGCAAGCTTGAAAGCTAAAATGTGTTGCCCTTTGTCACAAAAGTAGGGAGCTGAGATAAAAGGCTGATGTGGTATCCTGTGTTTGGAGAAAACTAAATATTTCAATCAAAACTAAATGTGGTGTCCTGTTTCATGAGCATATTATATAGGTCAGTGTGACCAAGTTTAGGATGAAGTGAGGAGAATTCTGGTGCATGCTTCAATTTAGTTTCGAAGGTCTGCAGGGCTTATTAATATAGATATGGACCACAACTGAAAACTAAATATTAAGCCCTTATTTTTTCTTTTTTATTTCTTTTCAGAAATTAGGTCACGGTGACTTAGTTTTGTGAGAAGTGACTTGGACTGGTGCCTGCACTGATGGAAAATCAGAGCTCTGAGGCCTATGGAAGCTGAGATAAGGTGCTGAGCTCAAGAACTAATACAGGTACAGTAAGCTTTTTCACAAAAATAGGTCACTGTGACCTGGTTTTAAGGCAATCATTTAGCATTACTATGGAGTATACAGTGACAAATAGGTCACTGTGACCTAGTTTTGAGGTAATCATTTAGAATTACTGTGAAAAAGATTTAAGATCCTATGGGCTATGAAGTTTAATATATGCTTTGTACACAGGTGGACAAACAAACAAACAGATGCACTTAACCAAAACGGAGACTATGTCCAACTAACTGCATGCTCTAAAGATGCTTGACAACAAGTGTTTGGCAAGAACAGTATATCCTGATTGATATTGATAGCATCTGTTAACATCTGAATATATGAGCCCTGACATGAGAAAACCAACAAAGGTTTGTGCACCCAGCTAAGACTCAGATCAGCCTAGGCAGGGGCCCAGTCAGATTACATTCTTCCCTATGTGCTTAAAGGGTAGCTAAGGGTCTAAGCTAGCTCCATGCACACAGCGAAGACTCTGATCAGACTGAGCTGATCTGAGTCTTCACTGGTCGCACATGCCACTTTGTTGGTTTTGTCTTGTTGCGGCTCATAAATTGGCTGTGGTTGGGATCATGTTAAACCTACCAACTCCATGTTAGTACAATCCTCAGTAAAGGGTAACTCCCACGTCTCCTCCAGGATGTTAGATGGAATGTCATCACTGTCAGCTGGTATTACATCTACCATTGTCTACAATGAGATCATTTACACATTTAACTGTCTTTTTTAGTATTGCATAAACAATTAAACTGCAATTTCATTTTAGTTTACAATAATTTTTTTTTTTACTTGCTATCAGACTCCCACAAACCTTTTTTTTTCAGTAACTTTTAGCTCGCCTATTCGAACTGAAAGAGCTAACCAGCGGGCACATGACAAAATGAAGTCATACTGATGTTGATACAATGTCATTACATCGCATCAACGTCAATAAGACAGCATTACCACATCACCTTGGCATCAGCATTGGCATCCACAATGGCTGTTAAATTTGTTAAAGATTTTTATGTGATGGGCAAGGCACTGTCATGTGAGCTATCCTGTATGTGGACAGGTCTTTTTCCAATGGCATTTATAAATTATACATACACGTATTATCCAACTAATCAAATTATAGCTATTGTAAAACAGATGATTTGAGCCACCAGCATTGCAGATTATATGTCCTTAATGACAAATTTTGAGCAAAATGTTGTCTGATAGCCTTGTTGCCACCTGATGCATGGGGCCGGGAGGCATTTATTAGAGAAGGGATGTTCATTAGAAGACATGCAGTACACCAGCTGGGTGGGTATCATGTACATGTCTTTCTTTTATCATCTACTTTATAACTTAAGGTAGAAGAATACTGAATAGAAATATTGGCGGTGCATTCAAACCATTATACCATCTAAATAACCCAAAGAGCTATAAAACATTTGGATAAGAAAAAAACAATTTTCACCATTTTGTTTTCCTAAAAAACAATATTTTGTATTTCTACATACTTTTTTACACATTTTCCATTAAAATTCATATCTCTAGCACATGAACGCACTTTCATTTCAGCAAATCATATACATGTAATCTGTAATATAGGATATTTGAAACAAACTGATAACAAAAAATTGCAGTTTTCTTGTTAATTTAATAAGTATATTTTTACATTCTTTAAAAAAAAGCAAGAAAATTGAATTTCATGAAAAACGTCATGAAAAATATATTCAATCGATGGGGCATGCTTTAATATGCACATTATTTTAGTAAAACTTACATTGTATGTTAAAGAATAAAAAAAAACAAAAAAACAATTCACCATTTTGTTTCCTAGAAAAACAATGTTTAAGTTCAAAATATCCCCAAAACAGACTGTCCAAATTCTGTACCTGCTGCAAGCACAGCCGGTCCTTGCCCTACTATTTATTTTCCTGTTCTTCATAGAGTAATGTGGACAAAAATGCGCAGATGGAATGGAAACTGTGAAGATCTTGGTCATTCTGGTTCCTAAGGAACAGTCTGATCTCGGTTTCCACTGTTTGTACAGACCTATGTGCCCGAAAACTTAGGATCTTTACGGTAGAGTTATAACTGTATAGACTCAACAGTTAATCGATTTGATGATGAACAATAACTCTGTTTTGTTTTTTAAACAAGTAAGAACAGAGTTGTTCCGTATATGTCCACCTTAATAAAAAATATCAGAAATGAAAATAGCTGAATTTGCAGCAGTTTAAATCCAGATGAGATGGCTCATTATGAGCCACCTCATCTGGACCAACACTGCTTGCCCTCTGGTCATTGCAATTGTCCAAGCTGTATGTTACAGTATTGAGAATTCATGAATTCAGCTTGCAAAGGCATTTTTTTTTTAATTTTGCAGATATAAATTTTGCCATCTGCTTTTTTGGCATATGAAGGTTTAGATTACAATTAACTGATATTCTCATCACAATTACGTACATTGGAAAATATGACACAATTTTATAGGTCAAATAAAGAACAATAGCCTCACATGGCAACTTGTCCCTTATTTTAGCCAATGAATTCTGCTTTCTATTGTTTAATAATACTATATATAAGATAATAGCTTCTTTTGGCTTGCACATCTGTATCAGTAATGACTTGTGATTTTGTCCTTTTCAACATTATTTCAGTCATATCAGGATGGTGAGAGGGTGATAATGAAAGGCTGTGTGCAATGGAGTCCCATTTACCATTGAAATACTTCTGCCTCCAGCAAAATCGAACAGGGAACACTTGCAGCAGTTAACCCAATCAGCTACTGTCAGGCTCCCTACTATGTTGGGAGCATGCATGTATGTAATATTAACCCTTTTTAGACCGGATACCCGTTTTGGGGACATTATGCAAACAGTGCAGACCCAGTTCAGACGCCGCAAAACGCGGCGTCTGATCAGGGCCTACATTGTTTGCTTGCAGGAATTTCTATGCAAAGTACAATAAAAGTGAAAATATTCACCAGAAACCCCTAAAACTTGAAATGGACTAACCCAAATAATATGGATGGACAAGTCCACTGGTCAAAAAAGGGTTAAATTTGAGTATTGGGAAACTGAGCTACCACTCTGGGGCCATATTAGAAAAGTTTAGGTCATATACTGATGGTTGTTTCTTCAGATGGAAAAATGATCCAACAAAAATGGACCTATGGTTGCTAAATGAATTAAAATTATATGAAACTTTTAATACAGGTTAGAATCAAATAGCTTCTGCTTCAGTCCTACTCCTTCGGAGTGTAAATACTTGAAAAAATAACACTGAAAGTCATGACTTTGAATCAACACTGATGTATGCTGGGAAATGTGAAAGATCAAAGTATACTATATATATCATGGCTCTAGCCAACATTAGTAACTGACAACTGACCAAACTTGCAAGCTGCAAGTACGTGCAAGTCAAAGAAACTAGCCAACCTAGGTAAAAAAAATGAGGGATACTTTCAGCCTAATTTCTGCTCTCAGAAGAAAGCATGACTTAATCTGTGTGCAGTGCTTGACAAAATTTATAGTCTTCAACCAGAAAACATGATGTGAATCTTACCATACGATGCCAATAATATCTCAGTATAGCCATGCTATTCACTTGGTATGTGCAATTACATTCAATACATTTAGAAAAGTGCAACTGACTTCTTGATACCGATACATACTGATAAAGCGCATTATGTGTTTTACCTCAGGTGCATGTCAAATGGTAGTATTTATTCATGTGAGTCACTTTGTAAATATGACGGCATGACACAAGATAAAGTTTCACTTTTACATGTTAAAATTTCACATGATGAAAAACGTAATCTTTACGTACACAATAATATGAGCCCCGACACGAGAAAACCAACATAGTGGTTGTGCGCCCAGCCCAGACTCAGATCAGCCTGGGCATTTGCCCAGTCTGATCAGAGTCTTCGCTGTCTGCATGGAGGTAGCTTAGACCCTTAGCTGCCCTTTAAGCCCTTAGCAGAGAGTCTGATTGGACTGGGCAGATGCCCAGACTGATCTGAGTCTTTGCTGGGCACACATGCCACTTAGCTGGTTTTGTCATGTCGCGGCTCATATATGAGCCGCGACACGAGAAAACCAACAATGTGGTTGTGCGTTCAGCGCAGACTCGGATCAGCCTGGGCATCTGCCCAGTCTGGTCAGAGGCTTCGCTGTCCGCATGGAGGTAGCTTAGACTCTTAGCTACCCTATAAGCGATCGGCGATGAGTCTGATCAGACTGGGCGGATGCCCAGGCTGATCTGAGTCTGCGCTGGGCGCACAACCACATTGTTGGTTTTCTCGTGTCGCGGCTCATATATTTTCTACTTTCAACAGGCCGCCCATGTCCAATCCAGCAGACCAGGTTACATCAGCACCAGTGAACTTCGAGATGGAGAAAGTGTATCAGCTGTTATAGATTGGTGATTGCAGCTAGTGTCAAACAAGCGAAATTCATGGTACAAGACGTGCAAACCTCAACACAGAATTTCACATGATAAAAAACGTAATCGTTACGTACACAATATGAGCCGCGACACGAGAAAACCAACATAGTGGTTGTGCGCCCAGCCCAGACTCAGATCAGCCTGGGCATTTGCCCAGTCTGATCAGAGTCTTCGCTGTCTGCATTGAGGTAGCTTAGACCCTTAGCTGCCTTTTAAGCCCTTAGCAGAGAGTCTGATTGGACTGGGCAGATGCCCAGGCTGATCTGAGTCTTTGCTGGGCACACATGCCACTTAGCTGGTTTTGTCATGTCGCAGCTCATATATGTTTTCTTCCTTCCGCTGATTCAAGAAGGGCAGTTGTCAGTTACTGGCGAAAGTATGTGCCTTTAGTACTGGTTAACCTCTTAGGTGGTCTAAGCCTGCCCAGGAATAGTGTGGTTAGGTTAACTGACCATCCCGACATGACCTTAGTTGTTTACTGTGGACGTTAAGCATCAAATTAACCAACCAAATCAAAATATATATTTTCTACTTTCAACAGGCCGCCCATGTCCAATCCAGCAGACCAGGTTACATCAGCACCAGTGAACTTCGAGATGGAGAAAGTGTATCAGCTGTTATAGATTGGTGATTGCAGCTAGTGTCAAACAAGCGAAATTCATGGTACAAGACATGCAAACCTCAACACACATCGAGGTAAAAACTGCCTGTAAGGGACTATGGCGTAATAGAGGACCTTACATGAGTGCTCCCGCATTATTGAATTTACTAAACGAGTTGGGGAAAAGGATAAGATGCGAGGCTATGCCGAGCATCTTATCAGCTTTCCCAACAAGTTCAATAATTCAATAATACAGGAGCACCAATGCAAGATTCTATTTATCATAAACAACTAAAATCACATTTTATTAGAAAACTTTGCACTAAAAACGACATTTTTATGGTCATCAACCCGTAACGTTACAACGTAATTTGCATATTTAATCCACTAGTTGATTATTGTTTTTAATGCATGGCTTTATTACACTCTTGGATGTGACGTCATCATTATGAAAAAAAAAAAAAAAAAAAAATTAGAGACAAAAGCTACAATATTCAATGACGTCTGAATCCTAACATCGATGTCAACATTCATTTAGCGATGTAATCATAGAAAGACATCACTCTGCTTACCATGCCAGATCCAGTAAAAGTGTAACAGGAAAAATTATAACCCGCCATAACATATTCTCCATGAAAAAACTGCCGATAAAATTTAGGAAAAAAAATAAAATCAGGTAAGATGAGCCATGATGAGCTAAACATGTCAGCAGGCCAACCTGGGTCCTTGCAGTTTACATCGGAATAAATCATTTTCTCCTGGCACAGCCAACATAAATCAGATCAAGTGCTTTCATTGTAAGGAAATAAGTACTTACAGAAGCATATCCTATACTGTCACACAAATGTATACATTGCACCATATTAACCATAAACATTTAGATACGTCAACTAATCACCCTAATGGACTTGAATCCAAATTCGAGAAGTCTCTTTGTCCTTTACTTATTTTTTTAAGGGTGATTAAGATCTGCAAAACTGGTGACAAACAATGCAGACCCAGATCAGACTGCTCAACTGATCTGGATCGGATTTACATTGTTTGCTTAGGGGTATTTACCCAAATATATGGGGTCACTACAGCAACTGTATATGAACTGCGCATGGCATCCAGGGGCATAGCTAGAGGCAATTACATGATATGCACAGTCATTATTCATACTCTTTGAGGGAACAGCTATATGTTAGGCCCCTAACATATTGCATATTGTCATATCTGTTGAGAGCTGCTACTGAAATATTGTCTATTTTTCCAAATTTCAGCATGCAAATACCCAGGATTGTGTTGAAATTTTGCCGAATTGACAAATTTCAATAGGCACCTGCGTAAAGGTAGCTACGCCCTTGGCATCGTAACCATACACACGCCTACCAATCGCTCTCATGCGAAACCACGGTTCAGAACGCCAATCCATGAGAGGAGTTCCCGGTTTTGCAGGAGAGGAGCCAAAATAGTAAACAAATTTGACATCGGCACAAGGTTTGAGGTATTTATTTTCTCTGAAAACTATTTATGCAAAATATAAGAATGCTATTTTGTCACATATAGATTGTTTCTTCGGCACATGAAAGGATTAGGCACATGGTCTTGCATTTTTCCAGATATACATTTAGTACGGCGGAGCATGTGTTCAAGGTCAGTCTCGGCGATATATACATGTAGGGAAAAGTCGCAGTTTCTTGCTTGATTTTGAGTCTCTGACCTTGGCAGTCGCAAAGAAGTGAACAGAACTACTGTATGGGTGAATCCAAATGTTGGAAGTAAGTTTTCCGTGATGGACAGTTTAGAATTTAGAAAATATACGCAAAAACTTGGCATCGTTAGCCCGGTTCCGCATGAGATAATAGAAAATATAAGGAATTTTTATCAAACACAAAAACAGCTTCTGAACAATAACTGGATCAAATCTAATATGAACTCTGTGATAAATCATTATTTTATACATTGCAGATGACTTTCTGGCTGTTTTTATTCCCCGTTTGTCTTTTAAGGCCTTTAGCAAACCCTCTTTCAAACCCTCTTGCATGCCTCAGAAACAGACAAACGGGGAATAAAAACAGCCAGAAAGCCATCTGCAATGTATAATCTGTAATGATATATCACAGAGGTCATGTTAGTTTTGATCCAATTATTGTTCAGAAGCTGTTTTTGTGTTTGATAAAAATTCCTTATATTTTCTATTATCTCATGCGGAACCGGGCTGACGATGCCAAGTTTTTGCGTATATTTTCTAAATTCTAAACTGTCCATCACGGAAAACTTACTTCCAACATTTGGATTCACCCATACAGTAGTTCTGTTCACTTCTTTGCGACTGCCAAGGTCAGAGACTCAAAATCAAGCAAGAAAATGCGACTTTTCCCTACATGTATATATCGCCGAGACTGACCTTGAACACATGCTCCGCCGTACTAAATGCATATCTGGAATAATGCACGACCATGTGCCTAATCCTTTCATGTGCCGAAGAAACAATCTATATGTGACAAAATAGCATTCTTATATTTTGCATAAATAATTTTCAGAGAAAATAAATACCTCAAACCTTGTGCCGATGTCAAATTTGTTTACTATTTTGGCTCCTCTCCTGCAAAACCGGGAACTCCTCTCATGGATTGGCGTTCTGAACCGTGGTTTCGCATGAGAGCGATTGGTAGGCGTGCATACAATTTGTTGTTGTTTTCCATTTTACAGCCCTTTCAAAATATATTCTACAGGTATTTTAAAGTGCCCAACTTGCAGGCAATCATGATGGAGGCAGCTGAGTACGTACCTCAGACAGAACTATCTGCCTCAGTAGGCAGTTTGTGTTTTCTTGTGTGTGATCCAAGGTGATGATCAACAGTGAAAAGTTTTCATACCAAACTGACTTCCTATGAAAATTCTAAATATTGGGACAGATCTGAGCAAACACTGCAGACCCAGATCAGGCTGCTCCTCAAGGAGCAGTCTGATCAAGGTCTACACTGTTTGCCATTCCATCTGCATCTTTCAGATGCCTTATTGCATTATAAAACCAGACTGTTCCATTTGTATGACAATTGAGATAATTAATTTAGTTGTCACAATTTTTAGAATTTTATAGCAGATCATCAGTACACTTAAAGGGAGATAACTCAAAGTATCCTGAAACAGTTACCTTGTCAACACTGAGTAATTCCAGCATAATGGAGCGATTACCTCCAAGAATTACCATAAGTTCCTGTATCAGAACCCTCTCACTTGGTTTCAGAGATTTTGTTCTTCACTTCAAGATTGCAGCTTCGATTATTATTTATATCACTAATGTCAGTCACATTTTATTCCACAGAAAGTTGACTTTGTACTATTTTCTGAAGTTTTCCTTTTTAACTTGCATAACAACTCGTCATGCCATTTTTTCACAAGTTTCTACTTTCTTCATAATATCAAAAACAATTATTAAACACCACTGCAAGTTCATTGCTTATGTTTTGCATGTCATTTCATTTGTCTTTACTCACTGTTCAAATATTCCATTATAAAGTTCCTGTTTCAAAGCCAAACTAAGGCAGAGTTTCGCTGATAATTTAGTGTTAATTTTCCTTACTATAAAATAAAGACATTTTTTGTATTTGCTCGGATGTTTGCACAAATTTAAACTTCTTGCAAAGTAAGTGATGTTGCTGAAAATTTATTACCTACATATAATTATCCCAAATGTTTTGAAGTTTACAGATACAGAATTTCTCTGTAAAAAAACAGATGAGCAGCAACATGAGAAAACCAACAAAGTGGTTGTGCAACCAGCACAGACTCCGATCAGCCTGGGCATCCGCAGAGTCTGATCATACTCTTTGCTAAGCACTTAAAGGGTGCCTTAAGGTCTAAGCTACCTCCATGCGGACAGCAAAGGCTCTGATCAGACTGGGCAGATGCCCAGACTGATGTGAGTCAATGCTGGACGCACATGCCACTTTGTTGGTTTTCTTGTGTCATGGCTCAGATGTTGTTGCCCCTGACATTAGAACTGCCTCAGTAAGACAGTTCTAATGAGGGGGCCATAACATATGTTTTATGGAATATTAAAAAAAATTACCTCAAAACTTCCATCAACCTAACCTTATTTCGCTTTCTGCAAATTTTACTTGCAAGGATTAAATTTTATTCTTTTCTTATCACAGTCGTTGCCCTCCGACAATGCATAAAAAACTCCCTTTGTTGAAAAAGTTCCTCGTTATTATCTAACCTATACTTGAAACTTTACTTCTGGATTCAGAAGGAAGAAAAATATTTTAATATTTTACTAAGCCCCACAATCTCATAGTAACAATGGTTTGGTTAAACAATTTTATCTCTGGGCATCAGGATGAGCTAAACCAATATACAAACGTATGTACCAAATCTTGGGGAAAAGATGCCCATGTTCACCAATATTTAAACATGTATAGAACTTGTCTACAGACATGTTACCACTCTCTTAAAACATAACTGGATATGATACTCTTGCAAAGCTGTCATTTTGCAAGATTCATCAGTAATGGTTAAGAGTGATTTAAACTCTTGCATTTAGCCTAAAATTTTGCAAGATTCAGCATTATGGTCAAAACTGACAATTCATAATGTTTTCCAAGATTCAGCATTTATGGTCAAAATAACAAATCATAACATTTTCCATAATTCAGCATTATGGTCAAGAGTGATTCATAACATTTAACAAGATTCAGCATTATGGTCAAAAGTAACAAATCATAACATTTTCAATGATTAGGCAATATGGCCAAGAGTGATTCAATGGTCAAAAGTGACAAGTCATATTTTCCAAGATTCAGCATTATGGTTGAGCAACAGTGACAAATCATAACATTTTCCAAGATCTGGCATTATGGTATGATCAAGAGTGACAATTCAAAATATTTTCCAAGATTTGGCATTATGATCAAGAGTGATTCATAAAATTTTACAAGATTCAGCATTATGGTCAAAATAACAAATCATAACATTTTCCAAGATTCAGCACTATGGCCAAGAGTGATTCATAACATTCTACAAGATTCAGCATTATGGTCAAAAGTAACAAATCATAATTTTTTCCAAGATTAGGCATTATGGCCAAGAGTGATTCAATTAACTTTGGTCACATAAAATATTTTGCAAGATTTAGTACTGTGGTGAACAGTGCATGATTTTAAATTTGCAAACTAGTAGAATTGTTACAAGAATTGAAATATGAAATACACACACATGCATGAAAAACATAACATTTCACAGGATTCAGCATAATGATCAATAGTGATTCATATCTTTTGTTAAGCATAATCTTATGCAAGATTAAATATTATGGTCAAAACATGAAATTCTAAATATGGCATATATCTTTAAAATATATGGAATATGGGAAATACTTGGACTGGAGATAAGTTGACCACATCACTTAAATTTGAAAGATAATTGGTTTGTCTTAATTAATCTATTGCATGGATAGGTAGCTTACCAAACTGCATTTTAATCTAGGTCAAAGCGTTCAAATAAAAAAAAATATCATAATTGACCCCTCCCTACATTTAAAACAAGTAATATAAAAGCCCAGTCATATCCCCAACCAAACCCTTGACTCTGAGTCAGAATTGACATCAGTTAATGTGTAAGAATATGCTAATGAGCAGTAACTGTTTATTTATTTAAAATGCCTAATCTCACAAAATGACTGATGGCACATCATATGTTAATTATTACTAATTACAAGTAATAAAACATGTTTTAAAGCATGTTACATGTTGACAAAGTTTTCTAGCTTGTATGTTATAACTTGATAGTGTGAGGCTATGTATTTTGCGTTCAACAAAACTTTACATTTCAGATTAATTATTCTGTTTAATGTTTCAAAGATAGTTTCGTTATGACTTCCAAATCTGTAACAAAACTCACTCACGGTAACTGTGGTTTTAATAAAGTAAGTTTGAGATGACATTTGCCCTAATGTAGACAGACGTATATTTTAGCCTTTCTGTTTGAGCAAATAACTCATGACACTTTGAAATTATAAGAAACAATGATAATATTCAGTAACAATGATAAAATAATAATAAAAATAATTGACTTTATTTTTAGAGGGTGACACATTTAGCAAAACACTAATCTTCCATGAGGCCCTCATCTTCCAATAACAATGGTGTATGCAAAAGGTCAATTATAAACTTATACTTAAAGATGACATAGGACTGAATTGATTGATTGATTGATTTGTTTTACGTCCATGGTAAACAGTAACTGTTATGGTCATGTCGGGACGGTCAGTTAACCTAACCACACTATTCCTGGGCAGGCTTAGACCTCCTAAGCGGTTAAAGAGTACTAAGTGCACATATTTTCGCCAGTAATTGACAACTGCCCTTCTTGAATCAGCAAAAGGAGAAATGAAAGTATGTGGCCAGACCGGGTATCAAACTCAGGACCTCTGACTTATAATTCTGGTGCCCTACCGACAGCGCTACGCGGCCCGGCGACATAGGACTGAAAAGATATCAGTTTGTGTAAAATCTGGACTATTGAAATAAAATGAATTACAGCACCTATCTGACCAAGAATGAACTGCAGGAGTTTGCATCAACTCTGACCTATATAAGTAAATGTATTGCAGGGCTTAAAAGAAAAGAATTTGACAAAACTGCATATAGCAGGAATATGATGAGGTCAGTTTGTATCAAGTTTGGTCTATGATGCATTTCACGAATATCAAGAGATCAGTTTGTTTCAAGACTGGACTGACTGGTCAATCTGCATAACAGGAATATGATGAGATTAGATTGTATCAAACCTGGTCTAGGCTGCATTGCAGGAATAAGAAGAGATGAGTTTGCTTCAAGTCTGGTCAATGCTGCATTGCAGGAATATGATGAGATCAGATTGTATCAAACCTGGTCAAGGCTGCATTGCAGGAATAAGAAGAGACGAGTTTATATCAAGTCTGGTCAATGCTGCACCACAGCATTAGGAAAAAATGAGTTTGAATTAAGTTTGGTCAATGATGCACAGCAGGAATATGTAGAAATCAGTTTGTTTTATGTTTGGTCAATGGTGAATAAGTGATCAGATTGTAACAAGTCTGGTTAATGCTGAATTACAGAAATATGAAGAGATCAGTTCGTAAAAAGTCTGATCAGAGATGCATTGCAGGAATATGAAGAGATCAGTTTGTATCAAGTCTGGTCAGAGATGCACTGCAGCAATATGAAGAGATCAGTTTGTAAAAAGTCTGATAAGAGATGCATTGCAGGAATATGAAGAGATCAGTTTCTATCAAGCCTGGTCAGAGATGTACAGCATGAATATGAAGAAATCAGCTGCATTGCAGGAATATGAAGAGATCAGTCTGTATCAAGTCTGGTCAATGATGCATTAGAGAGACAAGAAGAGGTCACATGGTATTAAAAGTCAGGTCAATGCTGAAGTGCAGGTATAAGAGATGAGTTTAATGTAACAAGTCTGGTCAATGCTACACTGCAGGAATAAGAAGGGATCAGTTTGTATCAAGTCTGGCAAATGATATTGCAGGAATATGAACAGATCAGTTTGTATCAATTCTGGTCAATGCTGCAATGCAGGAATAAGGAATGTCATTTTGTATCATTTAGTCAAACCAAAATTTTGTGTTATCACAAAATACCTAAAAGTGCCAAACTGAAGTTTCAGTATGGCCACTTTCAGGAATTATTTGTAACTCCATTAGTTTAACTCTTTCTATGAAGCTGATTCAACTAATGAGCCACAGCATGAGAAAACCAACCAAGTGGTATGTGCACCCAGCGCAGACTCAGATCAGCCTGGGCATCCGCCCAGTCTGATCCGAGTCTTTGCTGTCTGCATGGAGCTAGCTTAGACCCTTTGCTACCTGTTCAGTGCAAAGCGAAGACTCTGATCAGACTGGGCGCATGCCCAGGCTATTCTGCATATGCACTGGGCGCACACTCCACTTTGTTGGTTTTCTCATGTCCAGCTCTAATATGGCCTACATACATTGGAGTCGAACAGTATGGTTTGGCAATACATTTGCAGAAGTTTAACTTTGTGATTTCCATGTGGGAATGGAATTGCTCATTCAGAGCTCTAGATAAGAGGGGTATTTGATGATAATTGAAGGATAATTTCTTTTATTTCTCATTGAAACCATATGTTGTGACCCCTCATCTGAACCGTCTCGTCGAGACGGTTCAGATGAGAGGTCACAACATATGTTTTTATGCAGAAATAACAAAAATTATCCCTAATTATCACCAAATACTCCCTCTTATCTAGAGCTCTGTCATTTACCAGGTGTGAATCATAATCCAAAAGTTGCTCCAGTGTTGACGTAAAAACATCCATTGATAGTCAAGTGCAAATAATCCTTCTTTACCAAACAATATCTTATACATGTATTCTTAAAAAACACAAGAATATGCTTAGGTCAAACTTTCCACGTGTTATTATTTTGTTCACATGTATAGTACTAAGACAATAATATTTAAGAATAATTGATGTCTTTATTGTCTAAATAGGAAATATGTAAGATCAGACGCAGTAAGGCCAAGCAAAATTTCATAAGTGTGTGTTTGGACTTGAATTTCCTGCATTATATAGACAAATATACTCTCAAATACAAGTGAAATATAGAATTATACAATATTTGCTTCTGCAAAAAAGACATTAAATACTTAAAGCGCCAGTGATGAAAATGGCAGAATTTGCAAACAGTGCAGATCCTGATGAGGTGGCTCATAATGAGCCACCTCATCTAGATCTACACTGTTTTTGAATTTTCAATATGATATAGCTTGGATGAAACATATTTTAAAAGTTTTGCAGACATAAATTTTGTCATCTGCTTTTTGGCGCTTGAAGGGTTAACAAACCAAAAATTAAATAATCGAATAAATGTCAACAGTGCTCTTAATGCACCAAAAATGAAAATAACTGATGCTGATCCAGAAAAGTGCTCACGTGAGCTGCCTTGTCTAGATCTACATTCTTTGCCCTCTGGTCTTTGAATTAGCTTGGATGAAAGTTGTCTGCTTTTGTGTGTGTGTGTGTGTGTGTGAGGGGGGGGGTTCGAGACAGTTCAGATGAGGGGTCACAACATGTGGTTTCGATGAGAAATAAAAAAAATTATCCTTAATTATCATCAAATACTCCCTCTTATCTAGAGCTCTGTACACAAATTAGAACCAATCACTGATGATTGTTTTGCAAAACCAAATCATAACTGACTGGTTCTTAGTTAACACAAATGGATTCTTTTTCTTGTAAACATTTCCCTATACATATTATTTTTTAACGCCACAACTTCATTTATTTTAACATACACTTGTTGAATCGTTGAATCTATGTCTAAACAACAGTATTGGTCACGCAGGTAATGTCTCTTCAAGGTAGATATCTTCTCAGTAATGATCTCACAGTATTTTCTCGTTCGTGGTGCACATTACACTCTTTCCAGGAAACACAAAATACAGATTCCTTGGCCTAACTCAGATTCAGTGAAGTGTTGGTGAAGTGTTTGTTAGTCAGCATCAGGAAGAGACGTATCAAGACATTGTATAGTTACAGGAAGTTTGGCCTTCCAAAGATACCAGTTATATCAATGCTATGATCAGGATATAGGGCGCACTTAAGGAGGCATCATTTAATATACAGAGGATTTTAAGCTTACAGTATATTTAAGGCACTTTACAAAATGACCCAGTGCATGTCTGCAGGCTTGTTTGTACAACAGAACTTTGATAATTCAAACTCTGATCATTCAAAGTGCTCAATAATTCAGGAGGATATTCTAAAAGAACTCAATCATTCAAAGACATTCCGAAAAAGTCTCCACCATAAAAAAAAACTGCAGAAATTCAACCCTCAGCAATTCAAAGACTTGATAATTAAAACCATAAATGATTGCAAATGGTGCATGATCCCCCACCCCACACCCCCAAAGTCCCCACTGCAAGCCTGTTTTGCATTAACAAGTGCCATAATTGTCCAAAATTATCAGTTGCCCAGTATTTTCCCCATTAAACTGTTGCATATGCTAATCAAGTTTGATGAAAATTTGAAGAAAAAAAAATCACTATGAAACCGTTACTGATGGATGGACGGATGGATGGACGGAAACACAGGCAACAAAGATACAGCTTAATTAATATTTACCCCTAGCCTGGGCATTTCAAATGAGTGGTCCCTGCACTGAAGTTATCACAAAACTCATGAAAGTGGCCAAACAATGCACTTTCAGTTTTGTTTTTAAATGCTTTATGTACAGTCAAACCAGTCTTAAGGGGTCAGCCAAGGGAAGGACCAAAAGTGGCTGCTTAAGACAGGTGACCCCTTAATACAGGTTCATTTGCACTGTATTTTGGTTCAAGGGACCCAGAAAAGCTGGCTGCTTAAGACAGGTGATCCCTTAATAGAGGTGACCACATAAGCAGGTTTGACTGTACCTATGAGTTGAATAGCAATGTAATAGACTCCTCGCCAAAAGTTTAAAGTTTTAAAGTACAAATACCAGAATTATTAGAAATCATAGCTACTTAATTCTAACTTTCAGCAGGAAGATATAATGCATTCCTTCATCAACACCAATGCTTAAAAGCATTGTAAAAACACCAGATTTAAATTGATTTGATTAAAGGAAAACACTCACTTAAATATATATAGGGACTTCAAATTATAGATCTTGATTAGCTATTAAATTTGGTGAAAAGTTCATGAAAATCGGACTTAAAATAAGGAGGATATGAAGATTTCTAAAATTAAAAATGGCGGTCTTGGAGGCCGCCATTTTGGAAGTGCATGTCACGTGATAAATATTTAAATCTAGACTTAAAGAGCATAAATTGCTTACTTTTACAGTATTATTTAGTTTTGATCATTTCTTTATGAAGTAAAACATAGATTTATGCATTTCATTTATCTACAGTTTGTTTCAAACTAAAGTTATTTAGGATTTTCATTTTTGACTGTGAGTTTATGACGTCATTAACTCACAGATTTGCTGGTTCCCAGCTCAACATTTTAATATCTTTAAACTATCATATTTTTCTTACTTCAAGTCCCATTTTCATGAAATTTTCGGCAAATTTCATGTTTTATTAAAACCTTTAATTTGAGTCCAACATGCATTTTAGTGAGTGTTTTCCTTTAAGCACTGCAGAAAGCGAGCACAGAAATGAATGCCCCAAATATTCACATTTTCGAACGAAAATAATGCCTTGTTTTAATGCCTTTATAAAAGCAGTAATTTTGTATTCGCCCCGAATATTTACCATTACAAAATGTTAAATTGGTGTAAAAAAGTCACTCACATAGCATTACAATGAGATTATTTTTTTTCTTCCCAAAATGTGTTTTTTGGCCAATACGTCTGTGCTTGCTTTGTGCAGTGGTTACTCAAATTCAAATCAAAGTTGCTAATTTTATGATGATTAATCACTGGTGTTGATGATGGACAACATTTACTTCCACAGAAAGTTAAAATTCATTTGTTATTATCTCCAATAATCTTGCTATATTTGTTTTAACCCATTCCATTCGGGATACCCCTAAATAGTTTGGATCCAGATCAGGCCCCACAAAAGTGGGGCCTGATCTGAGATCCATACTGTTTGCTGCCTAGACATCATTTCTACAAGAGTTAGTTAGAACAATATTGTCAAACTATTCTTGATTTTTGATGCAGACGACAATTTCAGCAGACAACAAAAAATACCCAGAATGCAATGGGTTATATATAACTTTACGCTAAATTTTTCGCGAGGAGTATAATTATGTTGGCAATTCCAAGTAGAAGTTTACTAAGCATACTGCATAACAGCTAAGGATATGAGTAGCTCTGTGAGTCTGCTGACAGCATAAGCAATTATCCCTCCCTGCTTTATCCAATTTGCAGAATTGGAAGATGGCTGCAGTGTCTAAATATTTAGGGTAATATGACACAGTCTGGAAAATATCGGGTCACAGGTCGTAACACTAGAAAATTAAAGCTTGTAAAATGACACACAGGAGGAGAAATGTCATTAAACGTAATGATTACTCCTACACTCAAATACACATAATGTGACCTGTCACCAAAAAACACCACTGAAACTGCAGGTTACTCAGCAACCATAACAAATCATAATATATGAGCCATGCCACAAAAAAAAACAATGTAGTTGTGCGCAGACTCAGATCAGCCTGGACATCTGCCCAGTTTCATCAAACTCTTCTCTAAGCACTTAAAGGGTAGCAAAGGGTCCAAGCTACCTCCATGTGGACAGCGAAGGCTCTGATCAGACTGGGCAGACTTTGTTGGTTTTTGTCGTGTCGCGGATCATATTACTGTAAATAGGAGGCTGCACAATGTTACATTACAGTAAAAAATGTAATAGTTAGGACATCTAAAATAATTACCATTATTGTCCTAAAAATGGAGCCATATGGTTTTTAACAATGCAGTAATCCATCCAAAAAGTTGCAGATGGAATGGTAAATAGTGTAGACCTGTTCAGACTGCTAGGAGCAGTCAGATCTAGCTGAGTCTGCACTGTTTGCTAATACTTAGCTGTCCAAATACTTGATATTTTTATGGCCATTAAAATGAACATTTGAGCCATCGACATGACAAAACCAACAAAGTGGCATGTGCACCCAGCGAGTCGCAGATCAGCTTGAACATCCACCCAGACTGATCAGACTCTTTGCTTTGCGCTTAAAAGGTAGCTATAAGGGTCTAAGATAGCTCCATGCGAACAGCGAAGACTCTGATCAGACTGGGCGGATGCCCAGGCTGATCTGAGTGTTGCTGGGTGCACATGCCATTTTGTTGGTTTTGTCATGTCGCGGCTCAATTTTGTTGAAATAGTCTGCAAGTTGGCATAAAACTGCACATCCAAAAATTTGAAAAATTTCTATTTGTATGCCGGTGTGTATTATGTTAAACTGATAAATACTATCTGCTTTCAAAACATGGGCACCCAAATATGTTTTTATTTCCAAAATCGGTGTCCTGGTAAACCGTAATAATACTAGAGTCTAAGTATCCCACTATATGCATTAATTTGCATACACCATGCAAATGAGCTGAATTTAAAACCTGATTATCTTCTTTTGAAACAGACAAGATATTTCAATTTTACAATTTCAATAACGCAGATTAATTGTTTTGATAAGCTTCTTCAGTATAACAAGAATTCCGCAGAATGCTACATTTTACCAGCCTGGCTCTTTCATAGTGGTAAGATCAAGGCCTAGTTGTTCGTAATTAAAGACATAGTTACCAAAAAATTGAAAATTCAAGCCTTTTGGTGATGCAGATATGGTTACAGAGAAACAGACTTAAACACTAAAACTCATGAAAATTTACTATCAGTGGTACATGAAATATAGGTCAAGGGTAAATATTAGTGCTAATACATAAAGACCTTTCGAAGATGATACTTTATGCCAAGTTTGATGATTGTAGGTATCACAGTTTCAGAAAAATTGGTAGAGCCCACTGAGAAATACAGAAATAGGTCAAAGGTACTATATGCAACATCCTGGGCAAGATCATATCGACATGATAAGATCATACTTTAAGCCAGTTTAGATGATTGAAGGCATTTATAAAAGTTTCAGAAATATTGGACTTTAAAACACAAGGTTCAATATCAATGAGTGACCAAATGTGCTGCAGATGAGCTGAATGACAGATGGACAGACAGAAAAACGGACACCTATATCACACCTTGGTTAAAGCATAAAAGCAGGTGACAAGTGATAAAATCACTTAATCAGACTCTATCACAAGGAACATTATCCCTGAAAATATTATGACCCAAGTCCATTTTGGTCATTTTAAACTTAATGAGTTTGGGGGAATTAAACTCAAGTCCATATTTCCATTTCACTTCATTTATTTACTTTTCTTTCTCTATTTCTTTCTAGTTCCCACCTGGCAGTCTTACTATGTACAAAGTTTACTTATTAACACTATAAATCTACATTTTCTTGCTTTCCTGTTTTGGCGCCTAAATTCAAATATTAAATCATATTATACACACTAATCAGTCCTTATCTTTCTGTATCTAAAACTCCACTCTAGCTTGCCCTGCAGCTCCCATCATCCTTCCCTTCCAGCCTCTTTCTCACACAAGCCTCAACCAATCAAATCCTTTCTCTCAACCAATCAAACCCTACCTCTCTAGCTCCCTCTAGATGAAACTGATATCTACCCCAGGAGATTGCCTAATATGGGAGACCCTGCTGATGATAAGAATCTGGAATGAGGCTATCACCTAATTACCTCATGATCAAGATCTCAAGAAATATTCCACAGGTAAAGGGGCCCCATATTAAACACTCTGCTAGGAAGAAACTTGGTATCATGCTGGCACCATGTGTATAGCTTAATTAAGGCTGCATTTAGGAAGACTGAAATAGCTGAGCCTTTCCTGCACATTTAAATTGAACTAACTAATATTTTAAGTCACCAATTTTGATTATTAAATTTTAACTCTTGAATTTTAATTAAACAATTAGTACATTAATTACCCTGGTGACAGATGCTCCTCCTCCAACTGAATTTGCTCCTGCAAATTCTCATGTTACATCACTTTATACATAATTTACTATGTCACCAGTCAGACTTGGCAAATTTGTCATAACTGTTGCTTCCCATGCAGGCTGCCTCCATCAGTCCTACAGTGAATCATCAGTTTGATGACAGTATTCTGTCAGTAACAGATATAGGTAATGGTCTGTATCTGTTAAGGCCAGATTACTATAACACTTCCGTGACATACATATATAATTTACTTTAAACAAAAATAGCCGAACTGCCATTTGAAGCCAGGTGGGATCAGTAAAACACAAATACTAGCATGCACAATGTATGTTAATGACTAAATTTTCAATATTGTAAATTTAAGTGAAAATATTCAAAACACGAATACGATGAACTATACGGAGTCTTTTCTCTGAATAAAGTTCAATTTATGAACACATAGAGTTTGTTTACCGCTTTAAAGAGTTAATTCTTTATAAATATATTGATCTGACTCCATCTGATGTATCATTTATATTTCTTAAAGCACTGCTTAAACACTTAAACCATTGTTGCTCTAAATTCCACTTCACTTATCACCTTTAAAGTGTGAATTTCAACTGAGAGACTCAGGTACCAGGATATATCATGTCTTATTGCCACTTGAAATGTGCAGTTCTAAAATTTTCAACCCTAGCTACTGTTTGTTTTCTCTTATGTCAAATACTGGTTCAGTAATGACAGAGGAAGCAGCGGAAACATACATACAAATACTGTGTATATCTATCCCTCTGAAAGATACATTTTTAGCATACCCTCTTTTTTTGTATACCACTTTTCCATCCTGCATTGATATCTGTTCCCACCTAAGATCCAGTACTAACAAGGTAAGTTCAATGTTTTTAACCACACTTGGTTGACATGCTAAATTTTATATGTCAAGGTCTTAGTAAGACTGACTAAAATCTACTTGTCTCCGTTTTGCAATACTTCGATGTTCCTAATCTACATCACCATTAGAACTTCTCTACCAATGTTGTACAGTCTAATCAATAGGTTTTACATATGCACAATTAAATGACAGATAAATCATAATTAGAAGGTAGGTCAAGGTCAAAGTTACAAAATTTAGTACCTCCCACCCCCTATTTTAAATTGTGGAACCAAAACTTTGCCTAATTAGGTCTTAATTTTGAATTTCATATACTAAATGTAAACTTTTCTCTTAACCTAACTTAGAATTAACTATTTATGGTGTAATTATATGCGTAAACGGGAACCTTTTCAAATACAAGGATGTTTACTCTTTAAATATATTTTGTATGTGATGTTAGTGTGCCTGCGTATGTTTGTCTCACTGCACTGAGACTCTCTCCTCCATTTCCTAAGTGTGTATCCTGGACCTATGCCTTATTTTGTCTACTGCATGCCAGTTGGTTGGCCCTGAGGTGACCTTTTGCGTACCTTGCCCGAATATGTATATTTAATGTGGAAATTTTTCCGCATACTCTCAGGGAGTTTGTTGTCATATGTGTATGTGGTTTTGGTTTTATTTGTGACAGTGTCTCTGTAGCGTACCTTATACAACATTTTACCCTCTCCTCTGAAGTTAGGGTAGGCTCTTAGTATTTTCTCTGGAGTCAGGTTGTCTTGCAGTGTCGCAGTTGTATCTGCTTGCTGCAGCTGCTCTTCGTCACTGTTGTCTCCTGTGTTTTCTGTCTGTTCATCTGGCCGTTGTTCTTCGTCTTCACTATCCTCATTTTCGTCCATGTCATATGTCTCCACAGGCTCCTGTAGACCAGGCGGAGGGTTAGTGGGTCTTGTGTTT
Organism: Ctena decussata; assembly: GCA_963989385.1. Taxonomy (NCBI): domain Eukaryota; kingdom Metazoa; phylum Mollusca; class Bivalvia; order Lucinida; family Lucinidae; genus Ctena; species Ctena decussata. The sequence continues at coordinate 64,005,769 of OZ022506.1, read as the reverse complement.
GGGTCAAAGTACGGCTTTAGTCGATTTGCATGTACTACAGCCTTGATTGCTTTGTGTGATTTTAAGTCTCTAAGCTTAAAGTTACATTCACTGAGCTTTTCACTCACATAATATGGCCCAGACCACCTGTTAATTAGTTTGGGAGATAGCCCTTTTGGTGTTCTAGGGTTATAAAGCCAGACATTTGACTGTACTTCAAATTTTGGTTGTTCTGCATTTTTGTCATGCTGTGTTTTGTACTTTGCCTGAGCCTTTGCTATGTTTTCTGAGACTATTTCTCGGACAATTTTCTGGTTTTGGATTATCCTGTTTAGGTGTTGCTCTGTAGTCTGATTTAATTTGGAGCTTGGAATGAGGTCTGTATCCAGGGGCATTTGACACTCTCTGCCAAACAGTATGAAATATGGTGAATAGTTTGTAGAGTCAGTGGCTGGGGTGGTTCTGTAACTGAACATGATACTTGGTAAAAGATGTGCCCAGTCCGTCTGAGTGTTGTTACCATATATTCGAAGCTTTTGAAGTACTACAGAGTTCATTCTTTCGATTTGCGCATTGCATGCAGCGTGATACGAAGAAGTCCGCAATTTTGTTATCCTAAGTATGTTACACAGCTCTTTCAGAAGAAGCGACATGAAATTCTGACCCCTGTCTGTCAAGATTGAGTCTGGACATCCAAATCGACAAATTACTTCATCATAGAGCTTCCATGCTATCTCTCGAGCTTCCATGGTATGTAACGGCAAGGCCTCGGTCCATTTTGAGAATGAATCTACTATCATTAAGATGTAGCGATACCCTTCTTTGCTCTTTGGAAGAGGACCTAATATGTCTATATGTAGACGACTGAAGACATGACCTATTGGTAAGGGCTTTAGTAAGGCTTGCTTCTGGTGAATGTACCTCTTAGCTTGCTGACATTCTTCACAGGTCTTGACGTAAGTTTGTATGTCAGCATACATCCTAGGCCAAAAGTATTTCGACCGAATAGCCTCGTATGTTCTCTCTTGTCCTTGATGACCTCCTGTCAAAGCATCATGATATGACTTCAGGACATTGTCACGCAACTTGGTAGGCACTGCTAGCTGTTTCTTGACATCTGTCCATTTATGTCCTTTACTTCTTGGCTGGTAGAGGTGGTATAGGACATCATTCTCAAGGATATAGTATTGTGATTCAGCTACTATTCTGTTAGCTTGATTTCTATCTTCTGGTACTTCCTTATCTTCTAGGTAGGTGATCATGGGTTTGAAGTCTGGGTCCTCGCGCTGTTCCTTCCTTATGTCTTCTACTGATATGGGACAGACTTCACTAACATGTTGGAGAGGATCTAGAGTTTCATAGGAATCAATGGTGTATATCATAGCTGACAAGGAATCGGCAGGCTCTTGGCAAGTTATGCCACTGACCTCAACCGACTGAGCAGTCTCATGATGTAGTTTATATTCTCGTACTTGGCTCTGCTCCTTTTCTGTGATTGTGCAGACTTCTGGGCCAAGGCTCAAATCATCTGGGTCTTCTCGATCATAGGATTGTGGGGACTGAGAGTCTTCATATGCTCTTCTGGAAACCGAGTCTGCGTTTGAATGGATTTTTCCGGCTTTGTGAACCACATTATACTGAAAACCTTGCAGGAAAACAGCCCAACGACCTAATCTACCTGTGGTCTTACTTGTTTGAAGGGACTTAAGGGCCTGATGATCAGAGTATACAGTGAAGGGTTTGTCTGACAGGTATACCTTAAAGTGTCTGATGCCTTCAACTAGCGCTAAGCCTTCTAAATCAGTAATACCCCAGTTTCTTTCGGTCTTATTCAGCGATCGACCCCCATAGGAAATGACATGTTCTCTATTATTTTCATCTTTCTGCCCAAGTATGTAACCTATCGCTTGAGTTGAGGCATCGACATACAGGTAGAATTCTTTTGAAAAGTCAGGAAAGACAAGGATGGGACTCTCTGTAAGTGCTTTCTTCAGCTCGTTAAATGAGTTTTCACACTCCTCTGACCACTCAAACTTTACATCTTTGCCCAGCAATCTGTTTAGAGGCCTGGCTATTTGTGCAAATCCTTTAACGAACTTTCGATAGTAATTACAGAGTCCTAGATATGCTCGAATGTCCTTTTGAGATTTGGGCCGAGGATAAGACAGGACACTGGCTACTTTGTCTTCGTCGACTGTTATGCCTTCCTTACTGAATTTGTGACCTAGATACTTAACCTCTTTAGCAGCAAAATGGCATTTTGATGGCTTAAGCCTGAGGTTAGCATTTCGCAGCCGGTCAAAGATTTCCTGCAGGTGCTTCAGATGCTGTTCGAAGTCTGAACTGTAAACGAGTATGTCATCTACGTACACTTGGGCAAAACGCCAGTTTATGCCACGCAAGACCTCTGACATGACTAAAGCAAAAGCATTTGGGCTGTTCATAAGACCAAATGGCAGTTTATTAAAGACATAGTTGCCCTCATGTGTGGTAAAACCAGTGCGATCTTTTGTGTCCTCATGAAGCGGAATTTGCCAAAAACCTGAATGCATATCAAGTACAGAATATACGGAGGCCTTAGCCTGTCCTATAGAGTCAACTGCATCTTGAAAATGAGTGACAGGGAAATGAATTGGCTCAGTAACGCTATTTAAGGCACGAAAATCAACAGCAAATCTGTAGTCACCAGACTTTTTACGCACTAATATGACCGGGCTAGACCACTGACTTGTTGACTTAGAAATGATGCCATGCTTTTCCATTTCTTCTACCTGTCTGCTTATCTCTGCATGTTTCTCAGGCGTTGTTCTGTAAGGTGGCCTACGAACAGGTTTAGCATTTCCTGTCTCTATTCTGTGATAGTGTAGGTTTGTGGTACCTAATTCTGCTATACTAGTTGCAAATACATCCCTATTTTTACCTAGCAATACTAACAGCTGATGTTTTTGTGTATCAGTTAAGTCAGACTGAGACAGGTTGACCCCCATGGAGTTAGCTATGCTGATGTATTCCTCCTCTGACAGCTGAGGCTTATCAGAGTCACATGTGTTAACCCCTACCGTGTTGATACCTGTACTGATAATGGACTCTTCCTCAGTCTCATTACACAAATCATGCTCATTACATGGGTGTAGTCTTGCTATGGGCTCATTTTGTCTTATTTCAATGTCAACGGTGGTAGGGTTTAAAAGTTTAACGTATACAAAACCGTTATTGACCTCTGAAACTGAGCGGGCTCCCATGATACAGTGTTTGCTTGCTAAGGTGGATACAGGTTCAACAAGAGACATATTGCTGCTATCAGAGTTCTTGACCTTGACCTTTGTCACAACTGCTGTTTTGGATGGAATGCTAATTTTATTTACTGTCCTGGCTAAAGAGAGTTTCTGAGGATTAGAGAACATTTTTGCCACAGTCATACCCCCTTGAATTTCAAGTACATAATTTTCGAAATCTACCTTTGCTCTCTGACATGTCAGAAAATCTATTCCAAGAATAATGGGTTGTCTGAACTTCTCAAAAACATAGAATTTCTGTTGTATTTCTAATTTGCATATTGTAAGCGGCAATACAGCTATGCCCATTACCTTAACTGGAGTGCCACTTATACCTAAAACATACTCTATATCAGACTTTTGCAGCTCAAACTGCTCGGACAGCCCACTCTTCCTGAAAATACCATATGACATACAAGAAATCTGTGCCCCTGTATCTACCATAGCAGACTGTGCAATTTTCCCTACTCTGATTTCTATTAAATTTGTGTCTGTGGGTTTTCTTCCTGTAATACCAACAAATTTCCCTTGTTCTGCCATTTTACCCTTATTTTCCTCCCTCCTCACCTTATTTTTCTCTTTAATTCTACTATTTTTCCTTTTGTGCCCATCCCCAAGTTTAGAGTTCCTATCCTTAAGGACAGGCGCAATTTCCTATCTTCTGTCATGCCTGAACCAGCAGTCACGGGCTATATGAGATTTTCGGTGGCAGATATAACAAAGTTTATCCTGGTACCTGTTTTTCTTGTAAGATTGAAATTCACACTTACCAAACTCTTTCGCCTGTCTCTGTCCCTGAATTTTGTTCACTTCATATTGTGTAGAAGTCACATCTTTCTCTAATGATTGTCCCAACCTAGCATATTTCCGCACATCACTAAGTGTTTTTGCCTCTTTTTGGGCCACAAATTTCATTACTGCAGGATTAAGTCCCTGAAACACTTGGTCAATAATTTCCTGTTCACTTTTGTCCAAATCATGTCCCAATCTAATCACCTTCTCAATGTAATCATCAGTAGTCTCCCCTTGGTTTTGTACTAGTCCCCTGAATCGACTAACATCCCTTATTCTATCACTCTCACTTGACAAAAATCGCTCCACAAAAGCAGCCCTTAGGCTTGCGTATGTTCCTTGAATGTCCTCACTGAGTGTGTGATACCACATCTCCGCTTGCCCTTCCAGCAACAAAAAAAGCTGAATTGTCTTGTCTTCATTTTTCACTTTTTTTTAATTTCATAACCTGTTCAAACTTGGCCAACCAAAACTTAGCACTTTCCCCTTGGCTACCACTGAAAGTGGGAATTTTAATTCCAAGATTTGTACTTTCTGTTTCTGCCATTTTTATGGATTTTATTTCTTTCCTTTTGCTCCTTGTATTATATCCAGATCGTTTTGGCGGCATGAAGAATTTTTGCCGTACCCAGATTCATCCACCATCTATGACCCAAGTCCATTTTGGTCATTTTAAACTTAATGAGTTTGGGGGAATTAAACTCAAGTCCATATTTCCATTTCACTTCATTTATTTACTTTTCTTTCTCTATTTCTTTCTAGTTCCCACCTGGCAGTCTTACTATGTACAAAGTTTACTTATTAACACTATAAATCTACATTTTCTTGCTTTCCTGTTTTGGCGCCTAAATTCAAATATTAAATCATATTATACACACTAATCAGTCCTTATCTTTCTGTATCTAAAACTCCACTCTAGCTTGCCCTGCAGCTCCCATCATCCTTCCCTTCCAGCCTCTTTCTCACACAAGCCTCAACCAATCAAATCCTTTCTCTCAACCAATCAAACCCTACCTCTCTAGCTCCCTCTAGATGAAACTGATATCTACCCCAGGAGATTGCCTAATATGGGAGACCCTGCTGATGATAAGAATCTGGAATGAGGCTATCACCTAATTACCTCATGATCAAGATCTCAAGAAATATTCCACAGGTAAAGGGGCCCCATATTAAACACTCTGCTAGGAAGAAACTTGGTATCATGCTGGCACCATGTGTATAGCTTAATTAAGGCTGCATTTAGGAAGACTGAAATAGCTGAGCCTTTCCTGCACATTTAAATTGAACTAACTAATATTTTAAGTCACCAATTTTGATTATTAAATTTTAACTCTTGAATTTTAATTAAACAATTAGTACATTAATTACCCTGGTGACAATATTTTGGCTGTACATATACCTTTTCTGAAAATCTTATATCTTTCAGATGATTTACTTTTGTGTGACAGGTCAGTTATACATGTACATAAACAGAAGGTGTTGACGTATCTCTCCACAAATTCAACCAAATGCCAGTCTTTTCCCTATATAATTACTGAAAATTAAAGTTATTCTAACACAAAACAATGAAAATCTTTACCTTAAATTTTGAAATATACATGGAATCTTGTAAATCCAAAACATAAATATTTTTGACAGTTCAACAACATAAGATGCTAAAAATACTTAATACATATTACGAAAAGGAGAAAGTCCAAATGTTGATATAAGCAAACAGCAATGACCCAGATAAGACTGCATGGATGTGCAGTCTTATCTGGGTCATTGCTGTTTGCCATATTTTGCTAAACGATTTTGTAAGCCAACGAAAAGGCACCGATAGGACATGTAAGGCTATTATGTAGGCTGGTCCTGGATTAAGATGTTTATGTTTATACCAGTCTTCGGGTTTTCCCATGTTACTGCATATTTTTGTCATACTTCAGTACATCAACCCAATAGTCGGGTACGTTACCCAGAGTATTTTACGCAGGTAAGTTTAAAAGCGAATTTACTCAGTCATAGCAGCTAAAATCGTGATACAATATGACATAAATAGGTAAAGTGAATTCCTTTACAAAAACATGACTTAATATAAAATCAGACTGACTAAACCTTATTATGATTACCCTACTTTACAAGGTTTTGGGCATATAGAAATGAAAATCTAGCACTCCAACCTTCCATGAGTGGTAATTAAGGCATGAAACACAGCCTTCATTTCAGAGGTTTTTGAGACATCACAGAAATACAATGTGCCTTTTGGTACTTAATTTCTACCTTGACCTTGGACATTGGAACCTAAATCTTATGTTACAGATCTTCTCATTATGCTTTTTTACCATTTGGTAAGAATTGATCAAACTTGCTTCAGCAGATTCTGTGTAACTGTAAAGAGATAATCAACCTTAGACATGTGACTGTGACCTTGACTTTGGGCATAAGAATAATTATGATCCCTGTGCAGAATCTTGTCACTTGTAAGCTTTATCTCCCTTTGAAATTTGATCAAATTTACTTAGTAGCTTCTGGGAAATCATGGGGATAATTTAAAATTTCTACCTCTACACGTTACCATGACCTTCATGTACATAATACATCTTCTCATTATGTTTCGCTCTCTGTGAAGTTTTAATGCATTACCATCAGAAGCTAAGACACAATCTGATCTTTGACCACTGTTCTGATCTTCACCTGGTTCTGACCTTCACCTTGAGTAGGCTAGAAACTAAATCTTGCACATGACAAACCTTCTTATAATGCCAAATACATGAAACACTTTGATATTTCATTACGTTTTCCTTGTATTTTGGAAATAATAAACTGCAGCAGTTTATTTAAGCATGTTCATTAATATTTCATTAATATATAAATATCATAGTAACTTGTACCTGACCTGCACGATATATGCGTGCAATATCATTGAAGACAAGACTATTTTTCTCTTTTAAAATACACTTTTGTGTCAGCATCACGAACTTAAATAATTCAACACCGACTGTAATGTATGGTTCAACGATATCCTATTCTATTGTAGGGAAGTCCCCCATCTATTAATGTAGGATCTTAAATTTCAACCTAAGGAAACGAAAACAATACATCATTTTTCTACACCCACATATGATATGTTCCTCAACACGTACAGGTGTAGCTAAATTTTTAATGTGACAACATTAACAGTATAGTAAAAAATAAAAGAAATAAATGTGATAAAAAAAAAATAAAACAAAAAACATAAGGTTATACCGGTATTATAAATTATAGTCAGTTCAAGAAATTTAAAGTTGCTAGCTAACAAGTGATATTTCTTTACACCCTCGGAAAAGCAAACAGTTTTGGGTTGCAAACAGCTTTTGCTACTTTAACTAATGCTTCATGATCTCCTCAAGTAAAAATGCCTATCAATAAGGTACTATCTGTTTTTCAGGTAGAAACATTTAAAATTGACATATTAAAATTTATAGGCCCCTCGTTTTAGAAGTAAGTATTGGGACACCTAAAACCATTAATTTTACATTTGTTCCAGATGGAAAATTAATGGTATTTACCTCGATGCTTTTCATTATTTTGTTGTTGAATTGTGGTTTAACGTCCAAGTAAACAATATTTCAGTCATGTCGAGGGGTTGCCTCCAAATTTGTAGGAGTTTTACCCATTCTGAGATAAATGACACTGACAGTCAGCAGCTCTGCAGCGGAGGCACTTTAAGCAGCCTATCTATTTTCTGGACCCCGTTGGGTGTGAGCCATTTTCATTTTAAAACTATTTTGCACATACTGCTATCACTTGAGGACCACCTGACAGCTGTAATTCATGACTCCAAAATGCTCTTACCTTATATTTCATCATAGCTTTGTATCAAACCATCATGTTATAAATGGAGTCAGGGTATTACCATGTTTATTCAGTTATAAGATAGAAAGGGGGTGGGGGTGGGGTTTTCCTTCAAAACAATCTAAAAAATCTTGATCTCATAATCTAACACGATGGATACCAATTTTTAGGACTGTTTTGGAAGTGGAAACCCATCCTATAGCAGAATTACACATGACTGGAGTCATTCTAGATGTGGAATTTAACCCCATCTTAAAAAATGAATAAATACTGCATATCTTATATTTAAATATTGTATGATAAACCATTAAATTTGGACTAACAGCATGTGAGGCAGATGCTATGTTTGAGACCATGTGGACAAATCACGTACAGTCTCTACAATTCACTAGCCAAATCCAATCAGAATCCACTATCTGAGCTGCAACACAATAAAACCAACAAAGTGGAAGCGAAGACTTCAATCAGTCTAGGCATCTGCCCTGTAATTCCCATCAGAGTCTTTGTTATCGGCATGACCATAGCTTAGACCCTTTGCTACCCTCTTATGCACACAGCAAAGACTCTGATCAGACTGGGTGGATGCCCAGGCTGATCTGAGTCTTCAGTGGGTGCACATGTCACTTTGTTGATTTTGTTGTGTCATGGCTCATTTACTCCTGCATACAGGGAAGAATCTGATCAGACTGTGCATATGCAGTCTGATCTCAATCTTTTCTGTCACAGATGCTATTTATCATGACTCATATATTTACCTCTATTTTCTGTATCACAGTTGAATGGAATGTTCTTTATGGCTGGAATGTACCAGATGATTTTACTAGCCGTCCTCAGGCTGCTAGCAAACTTGATTTCTTTTCTGCCTTCTTCTATGGGCAATGTGTAAGTGCACAAAAATACATGTATAGCTGAATTCACCTTCCAAACAAATCTTATGCTGTTTTGCTATAGGGAATTTTTATATGCAGACGAGTATATTCCAGCTGTTAAACTTAAGTTTCACTAAACAGCTTAAGGGTTCAAACAAGTATAAAATCACTTATATGCATCAGCATATGTAAGTAAAGGAAGTAATTTATACCACTTTCACATTGTCATTCCTTCATACACACAGAAACTAAAACATTCTCTAGTCCAGGGTCTTCCGTTTTGTCACCACCGAAACTTCAGTTTTTACAATCTGAAATTACAGAAAATATAATTTTGACAACCAACCAAACAAAGAAAAAAAATGCAACATATGAAATCGCACAGACATATCACAATGCAGATACATAGGCAAGCCTTTTGTAAACAAAAGGAAAAGCCAGAAATTTACTGTATTATTGCAGACTTATATCAAGGAAATTAGGATCTTATTTTATTTCTTAAGGAAGCTTACTGAAGACCTCATTCAGTGTCATTTAGACTGAATTTCGATAAAATATTAGGACAAAGGTATCAACAAACAGTGCAGACCCAGATCAGACTGCTCCTTCAGTCTGATCCTGAATAAGCAGTCTGATCATTGTCTACACTGTTTGCCATTCCATTTGCATCTTTTGGAAGCATTACTGCATTGTAAAACAAAACTGTACCATTCTTGGACAGTTACGATAATTATTTTATGTGTCCCAATATTTTGAATTTTTCGGTACCAGTGAAATTCCTCATGGCATTGGTGAAGAGCAAATTCTCAGATCAGTCCGGGCACTTGCACAGATGAACACCCTGTTATTATAAGACCCCTCCCCCCTCCTCTCCTTTGCACAAATGTGCAGGCTGATCTGAATTTTTCCTTTCCTCACATCCCACAAGGTACCTTTTCAAAATGACACCAATCATATACAAATTCCTTTAACCCTTTTTAGGCTGGAAACCGGCATTTAGGGAACATATTGCAAATTGGGCAGACCCATCTCAGACCCCGCAGAATGTGGCATCTGATCAGGGTCTACACTATTTGCTTTCAGAAATTTCTATGCAAGATACAATAAAAGTGAAAACATTAGCCAGAAACCCCTAAAACTATAGAGAAGAGCGGTGGTAGTGTAGTGGATAAGGCGCTGGACTACCAATCCGGGGATTGCAAGATCAATCCCCCGCTTCTCCGGTCTTTCGGATGAGACATTAAACCGAGGTCCCGTCTCTGTATGACCTAGTCGTTGGTGGGACGATAAACCTGAGTTCACTCACTCAGTCCTAAAACTAGAAATGGACTCATCCACATGATCAGGATTGACAAGTTCACTGGTCAAAAAGGGGGTTAATAGCATCCAAAGACTATAGGCAAACAAGATAGCATCTAATCAGACTACTTGAATGGATGGCTTGGTGGTTTTATATCCTTTTCAACAGTATCGAGTCATATCAGGATAATAGAGGGGTGATTATGAAAGGCTTTGTGCAATAAATGACTTTCAGGCTCCGACAGAACAGGACTCAAGAACAGAACCCCATGATCTGCTGTCGGGAAGGCTAACCATCAGTCCACATGGATGCCTCAAGCTGCTCCAAAGACTACTAACTGCATCAGATCCAGGTAACAGTTATACCATGGTTTGTCCGCCTGTACGGGAGATAATCCACTCGCTTTAGCTTTAGCGAGTGGATTATCTCCCATACAGGCAGACATTAACCATGGTACCACCCTTACCAGTGTAGACCTTTCTCATTGCGAAACATCTCATACTAAAGTTGGCTTTTTCTGGTAAGGGTGGCATGCGTCTATGCAATGACAACTTTACATATATGACATACATCTCATTTAATTTTGGCAATGGTTTAAGGGACGAGTCATTTATTATCAGGTGGGGGGGCCGGGTACATTTTCATATGGTTCACAAAAATTTTTCTGACCCCCCCAGTCTCAACAGAAATATTTTTCCGACCCCCCCAGATAGATGACAAAAATTTTTATGACCCCCCCTATCCCCGGTGCCAGCTACCCTTCACACACATACCATATTACCTATTTTATGTCAGACTGACCTCAATCAAAACCTAGCTGTATGAAACACAAAGAACATCTTCTTATTCTAACAGGTTAATTACATGTAATCATGGTCTGTTTAAATTTTGTCTGCATTTGTTGCACTTTTTCTTCTGCTAATGGCCATCCAGAAATCTTTTTGTCGAATGCTTAATAATTATAACTGTAAATAATATTAATTGGGCCTCTGGGTGGTGGGGGTCTGGGGGCTGTGTTTTTGCTGATGAAAAGGCACGTGGAGAGCTGATATCACAAATGCAGGCATTAGATTTAATTGAGCACAAAATCATCTACTTTACATGATTTTATAGACACTTTCGTACTGTTCTAGCAAATCAATGAAAAGTATTTTTTTTATATGAAGCTGCCCATTCTTTTTGAGTCATTTCCATAAAGACTTTTAAGTTTTAAATTGTGAGTTTGAAAGAAAAGAGTCTGAAATTTTACGAGTAATGGGGGGTCTGGGGGGTGAAGCCCCCCAGAAGCTGAGACATTTTTAAAAATGAAGACTGGTGGAAGAATTCTGACCCCCCCCCCCCCCCAATATGCCAAATAAAATATATGACCCCCCCTGCTCCAAGGCTTTTTTATTTCCGACCCCCCCAGTACATCACCAAAAAAAATTCCGACCCCCCCTAAATGTACCCGGCCCCCCCAGCTGACAATAAATGACTCGTCCCTAAAGCTCATGGTTGACTAATAATCACATCTGTATCTGTTACATTTTTTTTAAGAGAGTGAAATACTAAAATTCAGTCAAGTGCATATATTTACGATAAATTAACATTAGCATTGGCATGCATGAAAGCAATATACAACTTACAGGCCACAGCTTTTTAACATTGGATACCGTAATGACCCTAAAATTTCGGACACCAGAAAAATCGACAAATTCTTAGAAAGTGGATTTTACACAGGTTAATGCATCCAAATCATGCTTAGTGAACGACAAACATTGTAGACCCTGATCAAACTGCTCCTGAAGGAGCAGTTTGATCTGGGTCCACAACGTTTGCTCAGACCTGTCTGTCCAAATATTTAGGGTCATTACGGTAAACATGTACCATATTTCTGCTAATGAATACCCTATCTTAACCACCCCCTACCCCTCCACCTCGCTCACTTTCTTCTGTTAAAAAGGGGTAAAATTTCACTGAGATCAGCTTAAGACTCCAGACTTATTGCCCAAATATGTTGTTATTGCTAATCAAATTCTCATAGCCATGTTCGCATACCATATACCCTCTCATACTGTTTATTAGAGGTATTTCGCCAGTGATGGCCTCTCTTTTGTAAAATGCAATGCATCTTGGGTGTTTAACAGCATTAATATGATAAGTGCATTGTGATGCACAGAGGAAGTGCAGAATCCACTCAGACTATGTCAATGAACTTGTTTTAAAGTATAAAGTTTAAAAAGTGACTGGATGAGTTACATCTCTGCCCTTAACTCTTTAAGCACCAGTGACAAAATTAGCAGAATTTGCAAACAGCGTAGATCCTGATGAGGTGGCTCATAATGAGCCGCCTCATCTAGATCTACACTGTTTGCCCTCTAGTCTTTGAATTCTCAATATGAAATGTCTTGGACAAGGCATATTTTTACCTTTTGCAGACGTACATTTTGTCGTCTGCTTTTTGGTGCTAAAAGAGTTAATTGCAATGAGCCTCAGACGTACAGAAGGTCAAGAGAATTGGCTCACTATGCTTGCAGTACAGGGTTCTTTCTTATCCCATATGCAATGAAAGTCTTCACATCATAAAGAGGGTTCTGTTGCAAAACAATCTTTAGTTATCATCCTACTATCATCTCAGTATGACAGAAATACTGTTGACAGGGACGAAAAACACAACATTAACTCTTTAAGCACCAGTGACGAAAATAGCAGAATTTGCAAACAGCGTAGATCCTGATGAGGCGGCTCATTTATGAGCCGCCTCATCTAGATCTACACTGTTTGCCCTCCAGTCTTTGAATTCTCAATATGAAATGTCTTGGACAACACATTTTTTGAATTTTTGCAGACGTAAATTTTGTCTTCTGCTTTTTTGGTGCTTAAAGAGTTAAGTGTAAATTTATCTTCATAATAATCTAGCTTCCAGTGTAAATTGCTTCCCCTGACAATACAGCTCTTCAAAAATGGGGTCTCTTATGGGAAAGAATCTACTCCTCTTGGAACAAATTCATTTAAGAGGTGACGCACAACGAAAAGGGAGACAAAAAAGAAAGTGGAAGAGTTGCTTCCCCTGAAGATGTATCTATTCATCTTAAAAGCAGATGGATCCGGGTCTACAATGTTTACTTGGCCATTTTGCTCCAGTATTTAGCATTAACGCTTTAAGTGCCAAAAAGCAGGCGACGAAATTTACGTCTGCACAAATTTTCAAAAAATGTTTCATCCAAGCTATATTATATTGAGAATTCAAAGACTAGAGAGCAAACAGCAGAGATGTTGAGGTGGCTCATCATGAGCCACCTCATTAGGATCTTTGCTGTTTGAAAATTCAGATATTTTTGTCACTGGCGCTTAAAGTAATAATTCAATAACTGAAAGTGACTGATACATTTTCAAGGGAAGCAACTCTGATATTTTCATTTTTGCCTCCCCTCTCAATGGAGGTCAACTCTTACAGGAAAGAATTTGCACCTGTTTGAGCAAATCCTTCCCTTTACCAGTGTTGTCATTTCTTTGAATGATGCTTCCCCATCACAGGAAGCAAACAGGAAGTCACAGAAGTTGCTTCCCTTTCCATCTTGAGAGTAGAAAAACATGCAGGCATAGCCTCAGATGATACTCCTTAAATGGAAATATGAGACTCATAATTCAGTGTTATCCAAAATCTTAATTGGTCATCAGAATTCAAAAAGAAGCTGCAAAACCTGTTTTTATTTATCATAATATTTAGGTTAGAAATATTTATTTACTTTTTTTTTCATTTCTGGAATAATTAACATGCATGTAAATACCTGAGCTGCTTTTCATCTTGCTCATGCTCATAACATTGTTAGTGCACTTTTCTGGCAAACCAGTTCTGCTTTCTAAACTCCAAATGTGATCTTGACCTTTCCTCATCATAATTACTTTGTATGTAAAACCTGGACGGATGGATGGATGGATGACTTGCGATTTTACATCCTTTTTAACAGTATTTCATTCATATCAGGACGATGGCCGCGGGTGATAATGAAAGGTTGTGTGCAATGGAACCCCATTTACAATTGAAAAGATTCCCGCCTACAACAGGGCTCGAACTCAGGACCGCTAGATCAGCAGGCCAGCGCTTGACCTACTGACCTACCAGGGCTCCATGTAAAACATGGAAAACTAGTGTAACCATCACTTTTAACTTACTATTGCTTCCTGTTGCAGGTCTGAATCGAACGTACTGTGTCTAGCACTTCAAAGATTTTTTCCAAACTTTCACTGGCTTAGTGGCAGTGAACAAAATTGAGTAAAGCTTCTGTCACACTAAAATAATGGTAACCCTTTAATTCTCAAGAATCCACACATAAAAATATTAAGTCCAAGTTTCAGTCTGAACTCTGCATTTTGTTTATGTTGCACTTAATGCATTAAAAAAAATTTGTACATAAAAGCACGCACTTGAGAGGACAGTATTTTAAAAATAAAGATAACATAGAACCCACAAGGAAGTTTTGTTAAGGCATTAAGATAAATGGAATACCATTTAAATGTAAACAACTCTGCCATTTTCATTGTTGTCTCCCTTCTTATTATGGAGTCAACTCTTAAAGGAAAGAATTTGCTCCCTTAGGAGCAAATTCTTTCCTCTAAGAGTTGACCCCCATTTAAGTGAGGGCTACTCATAAAGGGAAGCCAATATTTAACTCTGTAAGTTGTCCCCCTTCAAAAATTGGCAGAATCTGCATGAAACTGTGTATCCATTCACCGTAATATCTGTCTGTACTTTGAAAAAAAAAAGAGAGTAAATAACCCTTTAAGTGCAAAAAAAAAAAGCAGACGACAAAATTTCCGCTTGCAAAATTTTAAAAAATGCTTTAAGATATTTCATATTGAGAATCAAAAGATCAGAGGGTAAATATTAACAGTGTAGATCTAGGTGAGGTGGCTTATTCATGAACCGCCTCAACAGGATCTATATTGTTTGCAAATTCTGCTTTTTTTTGTCTCTGGCATTTAAAGTTAAGAGATACATTTGTTAACCCACATCATCCATTTTTATAAGCCTGTTTTGAAAAAAAGAGCTGTCAGTCCATTCTTGTGTGCGCCATAAATCAGTAATTAACCTTTTGGGATATCTTCATGAAATTTTGTAAGAATATGTATTAGGTTGGGGGAGCATGTCATGTACAAAAATGGTTGCTCCCCCTTCCTTAGTTTCCAAGTTATGCCCCATTAATTATTTTTTTCCCTGCAAGTCTTGTGCGCCCCACAAGTAGATAACTGTTTGGGATATAAAGCTGAAACTTCATAGCAGTGTGTATGAAGTCCCAATGATGTGTTGCGTGCAACAATGTTTGCTCTCCCTTTCTTCGTTTTAGAGCTACATCCATTTCATTAAATTTTTTAAGGCTATTTTTGTGTATACTTATCTTGTGCAACACAACTTAATGGTGATGTGTATATTGTCAAGGGAATGTATTAGAACCAAGAATGGTAACTCTAGTATATTTAGTTTATGAAGTTTCTCCCTTGTTTGACTTTGGCATTACTTAACTTCTCAGCCGCTTCACCTTGGAAGCTGATTTTTGGTATACTAATAGTATTTGAAGTTTTGTTTAAATATTGTTGCTGTCATTAATTATAGAGTTGTTGCCCCTGTTTGTCTCCTGTCCATCCTTCTATAAACAATCTTGTTCATTCTGTAACTCCTCCATGACATTAAAACGGGCATATTATGTGCCGCTTACGAAGCCCTTGTTAGAAACAGCTGTAGAACAGGGCCAATATGCTGGACTCCCCCCCCCCACCCCCTGCTCTCTCTCTCTCTTTCACCCTAAGCACCCTAAGAACTTCAAGGAATGCAAAAGGAAGAGCTCTGATGCCATGCAGGCTAATCTGAGTCTACTGTTTGCCCAAGTGATAATGTCTTGGGGTTCAAACTGTATGATAAAACAATATGCTATCACAGGGCTTATTGATATCAGCTGATACAATACAATGATATCTTATCCGAGTAATAACCAATAATAATAAGTAAATGACCATAGTACTAATGACATGTACTACAAATATGGATGAAATGCATATCTGAAAAAAGTAAATAAAAGAATATCTTCTTGACAGTCAGGTACCGTCAAATTGATGGATGGATGGATGATAGTGGGGTTTATGACCCTTTCAATAGTATAGTTTAGGACTTTTTGGGAAGGTAAAAAGGTAAAGGTAAAGGGTTTCCCATAGCCTAATAGCCGTAGGGGTTAGAGACCCACTGTATCTTGGGCACAGCTGATGAAAGGCGGAGCCCATCCCTCTCCTTTCGCTGCCTTATCCTTCCCTGATTCGAAAAAGGTACCCATTTACTGCTGGGTTGACAGAGAGAGTTTTCCAGTCATCGTATAGCCACAGTGAGCCGCGAACTCACGACTTTACGGTGACTTTCTGCACAATAGCCGAGCCACTCTAACCACTCGACTACGGCGCCTCTTTTGGGAAGACCATATCATAATGAAGATGACTGAGCTTTTTAAGCAAGAATCAAACCCAGGACCACTAGATCTGCTGGCCAGCACGAAACCCACTGAGCAGATGGAATAATCCAAAAATTTGAGACAATTAACCTGGCTTACTTTGGTTAATCAGGAGTCCAGAGATACAGCCCTAGGTAAGTTCAGAAGACCAGAACAACACAGAGTATAATCGAGTCCGCCAATTTTCCCTTCCTGCAGAGACTGTACATCATATCTGGCTTCCGCCGAGACTGTCCGCAAACTCTTGCTTCCTGCCGAGACTTCTGTACATGATAAATGGCTTCCTGCAGAGACTGTCCGCGTGATTCTGCTTCCTGCCGAGGCTCTCGGCAGGAAGCAGAGTCACGCGGACAGTCTCGGCAGGAAGCCATTCCTCGAGGACACTAGTCTCTGCAGGACGCAAGAGTTCGCGGACAGTCTCGGCGGAAGCCAAATATGACGGACAGTCTCTGCAGGAAGCGAAAATTGGCGGAATCGATTATACTCTGTGAACAAGGAAGAGCAAATCTAGTGGGATTTGAAATATCAAAGCAAACTGTGTAGAACCAGCTAGATCACACAGCTCAAAATGGAGCTGTCTGATCTAGATATGTCCTGTTTGCTTTAAACAGGGATCAGGTTGTCTGAATTTGACAGGTGGAGTCATTTAGAGAAGTGCACTATCATTTGCAACCCTGGCTACCCTCAGACTGGGGAATTATTGTGTCTTCAGTGCTATTACCTTCTAATAATTTGCACCATGCCTGAAGGATAGTGAAATAATGAAGCAGGGCGATAAAAGCAACCCCAACTGTTGAACAGTTACCTGTGGGAGGGGCTTTTAAACAAGGCTTAGAATGGAAACTTGTCTCTGCAGACCCGGGCATCTGCAGGGGGGCTGACTGCAGAGAAAACCTATTCCATGCCCTAGTGAGGTAGTTGCAAGGATGCATATGGGCTGTGTGTCCCAATAGACGCAATTATTTTCATAAGTATTAAATAGAAAATATTTAAATGCAAAATATTTACCAAGCTAGGTGTATAATATCCAAATATTATCCCAAATTTTACTCCATACACAAGTATTTATGAAATGTAAACACCTTAGCTCGTCTTTGCCTACATTAGTGACAAGGGTCAATGAAAATATTAGGCAGTAAAAGCGACATCCATCACATTTACCTGGGGAATTCACCTGGCGTAACTTACTATCATCGGTGTTGTCGATTAAGGTATCCCCGCCCTCAAGACACAATCAACATGCCAGGTATCTTTATTTAGTGATAAAAGTGACATGGAGGTTATGATCATGTTTTGATCGTAGGTATTGGGAATGACAGATCAATAGAAAATGACCTCATTTAAGATCTTCATAGTCATAATGCTGACGAAAGTGTTTGAGCTATCTAATTTTATATACATTGTATGTTATAATGTTGATAACTGTAAATAATTCAAGGTATATGCATTTAAGGTACATTATAACATTGATAGCTGTAAATGCATTCAAGGTATATGCATTTAAGATAACGTTGATAACTGTAAATGCATTCAAGGTACATGCATTTAAAGTACACTAAAATGTTGATATTAAACTGAATGCATTCATGGTACATGCATTTAAGGCACATAATAATATTGATAACTGTAAATGCATTCAAGGTACATGCATTTAAGGTACACTATAACATTGATTGCTGTAAATGCATTCAAAGAATATGCATTTAAGATAACGTTGATAACTGTAAATGCATTCAAGGTACATGCATTTAAGGCACATTATAACGTTGATAACTGTAAATGCATTCAAAGTACATGCATTTAAGGTACATTAAAATATTGATAACTAAATGCATTTCAAGGTACATGCATTTAAATCTTAAGGTACATTATAATGTTGATAACTGTAAATGCATTCAAGGTACATGCATTTAAGGTACATTATGATGTTGATAACTGTAAATGCATTCAAGGTACATGCATTTAAGGGACAGTGAGCGAAAATTTTAGTGAAAATGATTTCAATTTGTGAACTCGGGACCTGGCAAATGTTAATGCATAAAATAACCATGTTTGATCCCTATCCATACTCTGCAAAAGAGTTTAAGCTGACAACAACAACATTAATATATTCCATAATTCTTCCAATAACTGCCTCAGGGGTACTGCAATCCACTGAGGTCCTATAAATCAGTGCACAAAATAAATTAAAGGGCTGCTTAAATGAAGAACAAACTTTGCTATTTGGCCTCTCTTTACAAGTAATGTAAAGAGGTTTTTTAACTCTTTAAGCCCCAGTGACGCAATTAGCAAAATTTGCAAACAGCGTAGATCCTGATGAGCCGCCTCATCTGGATCTACACTCTTTGCACTCTAGTTTTTGAATTCTCAATATAAAAAGTCTTGAATGTCGCTGGCCGGGTTTGAACCCTCACGGATGCTGCGACAGCGCCTAGCACTGCAAAAAGTCTTGGACAAGGCATTTTTTTAATTTTTGCAGACGTAAATTTTGTCGTCTGCTTTTTGGTACTGAAAGAGTTAAGTAGAGGTGGCATTTACTTGCTTTACTGTGACAAAAGCCATCCTTAAAGAATCTGCAGTGCAATATAAGTGAACAATAGAAGAAGAATCATATTACCTGTAAATATTTTGCAATCTGTTGACACAATATAAAAGTCATATCAGTGCATAATCTTCAGCATAATATAACTTGCATAATCTATAACCATATGAGCCGCAACACGAAAAAAACAAAACAAAGAGAGGCATGTTTGTCCAGCGAAGACTCATATCAGCCTGGGCATCCACCCAATCTGATCAGAGTCTTTGCTGTGCACTTATAGGGTAGCTAAGGGTCTAAGCTACCTCCATGCTGACGGCAGAGACTCTGATCAGACTTGGTGCATGCCCTGGCTAATCTGAGTCTTTGCTGGGCGCACATGCCACTTTGTTGGTTTTTGTCATGTTGCGGCTCATATACAGTTTGCTGTATCTATGACAAACGGGTACACATATTTATTTCTGCAAAATTTCATTTTTTTGGGGGGTCCATTTTAAAGCAACTCACATTATAAATAGCTGAAAAGATCAAAATGAGGTGACTCATAATGAGCTGCCTCACAAGTGGATAATGCTGCCTGCAGAGGCAGCACAAACAGCATTATCCACTTATGTGGCAGCTCATACATGTAGCAGTGGGCAAGTAGCATTATATCCACTCATGAGGAGGCTTATTATGAATCTCCTCATCTTGATCTACGCTGCTTGCAAATTTCAACTAGGGTAAAGACAGGTAAATTCGGACAGCGGCTAAATTCAGACAGTGACATTGTTGCCTTTTTTTTGGAATTAAAACAAAATTAACTGGGCAAACAGTGAAAATCCAGATGAGACGGCTTAAACAGTGAAAATCCTGATGAGACGGCTCATAGTGAAAATCCTGATGAGACGGCTCATAATGAGCCGTCTCATCTGGATTTTCACTGTTTGCCTGAAATGGTATATCCGAATTTACAGGCAGTCCTAAGTTACCCGACTTTACCCTATATTTTCATTTCTGTCTCTTTTAGTGATAAATATGAAAGTTATGTCAGCAGAAAACTACATGCTCATCTTCTAAGGAAAATGATCTACTTTTATTAAAAGTAAATATTTGGCATACTTCAATGTATCCTATTTTACACATATTTACACATTATCCGCTACACAAATAAAAACCGCCGGCCATACGAAAATGACTAGCAGATTATACAGACCCAACTATATTTACATTAAAATTATATGTAGTACATTTTGCTACATTTTTACAAAGGGGAACAACTTTGTAATTTACTGTTTGCTTCCCTGGACAATGTTGCCCTTTTAAAAATGTAATTTCTTTAAGGATTTGGTTGGTTGGTATTGGTTGTTTTGGATTAAATGGCCCCTTAAATGAGACTGTATTTCAGTCTTCCCAGAGAGGAGGAGAAAGAAAAGAGAAATGAAAGATGAGAAAAAAAATATCCAAACAACCCCTACCCGCAACTATTTCAAGCACAGTTGGCCCTTGCCCTACTTTTATCCAAAGAAGTAGGACCCCCCGTCACTGGAAGTTATAACCAGCACCATTGCTCAACCACCTACCCCTCTCTTAAAGGAAAGAATTTGCACCTAACTAACATCTTTTTTTTTCATTAACTCTAAGCACCAACGACAAAATGAGCAAAATATACAAACAGTGTAGGTCCTGATGAGGCAGCTCATAATGAGCTGCCTCATCCGGATCTACACTGTTTGCCCTCTAGTTCCTGAATTTTTAACATGATATAGCTTGGATGAAACATATTTCGAAATTTTTGGAGTCATAAATTTTGTTGTCGGCTTTTTGGCGCTTAAAAGGATTAAAGAGCTGACCCCTGTTGAGAAGAAAGACAAAAATGAAAGAGACGGAGTTGCTTCCCCTGAAAGTAAAAAAATTGCATAAAGTTAAAATAATGGATTCAAAGCTTGACAACAAATGTTCGAGCTGCATGCAATATACCATAAAGTGCTAAAGTAGTGGGACACCTAAAAAGCATTAATTTTACATTTGTCCCAAATGGAAAATTAATGTTTTTTTAGGTGTCCCAATATTCAAGTATATTAGGGTAAAATAGTAGACCCAAATGAGTGTTCTCTACTCATTGAACACTATAAAACCATGCAAAATGCACTCAGAGTCCCACAATGCATGAGCTTAGAAATACTAATAAGAGGCCCAAAAGAGGCTGATCTGCTCACCAAACCAAAATACCCTTCAAAATTAAGCCACTTTATAAGGGTCTGAGTCACATCCTAAACACTTGCATATAAGGATTTAATGACCGAGTGGTATGACATTAGAAAGCTTGATAGCCCTCATATACATGTATTTGACATTAAGC
Source organism: Ctena decussata (assembly GCA_963989385.1). Taxonomy (NCBI): domain Eukaryota; kingdom Metazoa; phylum Mollusca; class Bivalvia; order Lucinida; family Lucinidae; genus Ctena; species Ctena decussata. Next base: position 63,984,385 of record OZ022506.1, on the reverse strand, counting down.
TCATCAGGATAAATGTTTTAAGTAAATTCTATTAACTAACTATGATCGACTTTAATTACTGTAAAAATTCTAAATATAAGGGCAAAAAGGTTTGTGCAAACACTGCAGACCCAGATCAGACTGCTCCTTAAGGAGCAGTCTGAACAGGGTCTACACTGTTTGCCATTCCAATTGCAGCTTTAAGATGCATTCTTGCTATGAAAAACGGAACTATTCAATTTTAGGACAGTTACAGTAAATAGTTCAGGCGTCCCAATTTTTTTTTAATTTTTCATTTCTATATTTCTAGATTTGGGGACATCTTTTTCAAGGCAAGAATGCATCTTAAAGGTGCATAATTCATATTTCTTCTAATGAGCCGCGACATGAGAAAACCAACAAAGTGGTTGTGTGCCCAGCTCACACTCAGATCAGCCTGGGCATCTGCCCAGTCAGATCAGAGTCTTCGCTGTCCACATGAAGGTAGCTTAGACCCTTAGCTACCCTTAAAGTGCTTAGCAAAGACTCTGATCAGACTGGGAGGATGCCCAGGCTAATCTGAGTGTGCGCTGAGCGCACAACCACTTTGTTGGTGTTTGCGTGTTGCAGCTCAAATGCCACCTCTCTAACAAATATTCCCCTAATTTCTCTGTGGAAAAAAGTTGCCAAGATTGTATTTAGGCAATTTTTGTCTCAGGAATACCACAAATTTTCGAAGTTGGACATACAGTATACTTAAACTGATTATAAAAGGCTGCAGTTTCTGTCACATGACACATGGCTTACAGCCTTTTATTCAATTTTACATTTTGAGATGACTCCCAAATGAACAAGAATTAAATGAGGATTAAACAAGGAAGAATTGTAGAATGAGACGTGACACGACAAAACCAACAAATTGGCATGTGCACCCAGCAAAGACTCAGATCAGCCTTGGCAGCCACCCAGTCTGATCAGAGTCTTCACTGTCTGCATGGATGTAGCTTAGACCCTTAGCTACCCCTTAAGCACACAGCAAAGTCTCTGATCAGCCTGGCCAGATGATCTGGCCAGGCTGATCTGAGTCTTTGCTGGGTTCACATGCCTCTTTGTTGGTTTTGTAGAGTCGCAGCTCTTATAATATACTGTATGTAAACACCTGAACTTAATTAAGGAAGTTGAAAGATAAAAAAAATATTTATTGTTCTGTAAACTTTTCATACAGATCACAAATCTCCCATTATTGAAAACTTCCTTCACTCCCTTAGGATCCTTAACTTGAGCCGCGACACGACAAAACCAACAATGTGGCTGTGCAGTCAGCGTAGGCTCAGATCAGCCTGGGCATCTGCCCAGTCTGATCAGAGCCTTCGCTGACCGCATGGAGGTAGCTTAGACCCTTAGCTACCCTTTAAACGCTAAGCCAAGAGTCTGATCAGACTGGGCGGATGCCCAGGCTGCTCAGAGTCTTCGCTAGGCGCACAACCACATTGTTGGTTTTCTCGTGTCGCGGCTCAACTTTATACTGATAAGTACCGTGTCATAGGTTTTATTTGTGAAACTTTAATTATTGCTTATATTTTGAGCTTGATAGAGATAAAATGTTTTTAAAGGAAAGCTGGTAACAGTTCCATAAATTTATACCTGTGAGATAAGGTCCATGCAATCTAACTAAAATGGAAAAGTTTTTGGGGCAAAACTACAACACCCCGGTAGGTGGCAATCGAAAATGCTCTTAACAATCGATTAACACAGATAAAAAAAACGTTAGAAACAGCGTTTTCGATTGCAATTTGCAATCAAAAATGCTGTTTCTAACGTTTTTTGATCTGCGTTCGTCAACTGCAAGAGCATTTTTGATTGCTGCCTATCCGGTGTGAAAACTGAATTATTATTATATTATTTTATTTGTCCCAATTAGCTTAATTTCAGTAGACTCTGCATGAGTAGAAGTGGCAGTCTTATTCAAGAAATAGTTCAGCTCTAGCAGTGAATTGTTGAGTAGTAATTCACTGTTTGGAGGTCAGTTGTATAGTAGATCATATCACAAGCACAGAGCGCGAGCGATATGATCATGAACAAACTCAACAATTCAATGCTAGAGCTCAATTATTTCGATTTTAACACTCAAAAATGCTGAAAAAAGTATGCTTTTCATTCAAATTCTCCCAACCTTCCTGCCAGGGCGGTACCATTTCACAGATACTGCCGCTAATATTCTAAACTGTATCTAAGATAAAATGTAAGTTATTATGGCAATTTTAGAAAGAAAAAGATATGTTACACCGCCTAACACCTCAAAACGTCACAAAATTACGTCAGCATCGCCAGTGACATCAGCAATAAGACTCATGCGCTCCGAAACAGTGAATTGTTGCAGAATAAAACAGGGAAACTTTCGATTGCTTCTTTAAGTCATTTATAATGCCAATTCAAGGGATGCATGTTCAAGCACCGGCTCCACGGCTCCACCAGACAATTGGATGAAGACTAAACTCCATTGCACTCAGAACGGCCAAAACTCCATAGAGTTTCGGCCGTTCTGAATGCAATAGGGTCAAACCACATGCAGTACCCATTTCCACATGACCTTCAGTTTTGTTGGCCTGAGTTCACAAATTTTATGAAAAACTTGAACCTGAATAGCAAAAAAAGTACAAACCTGATCAGATTGCTCAGAGACAAGGAGTCTGATCTGTGTTTACATTGTCAGCCTGAATACTCTGGAAACCCCAAGAGCTCAGTGTGGGTTAAAGCAATGACTGGTCTGTTATGCTAACCATCTTGGTTCCAATTCTCCAGTAGAATTCTTTTCAACCATAAGCAGGGCTTTATTGCACACATGCAACTTTTAAGTTTTACCCTACTTAGATACTGCTAAAAGGGCCATACCATCCATCTGAATACTGGCCTTCTTACATTTTATGTATTTATGGTCATCAATATTGTCAACAAATGCTAATATTTGTAGAGACTACCATAAAAATTGCACAAATTGGGACACCTGAAATAATTACCATAACTGTCCTAATAATTGGGACACCTAAAATAATTACCGTAAATGTCCTTAAATGGGACAGTTTGGTTTAACAATGCAGTAATGTATCTAAAAGATGTAGATGGAATGGCAAACACTGCAGACCCAGATCAGACTGCTCCTTCTGGGTCTGCATTGTTTGTTCAGACCTATTTGCCCCAATACTCTGAATTTTTATGGTATAAAACATTTCATTTTACACATGTATTTCTATCCTTAAGTACTGTGCAAACATTATGTCACCAGAGATTAAGTCGCCCACATGGGCTTTGAAATGTTTGTCTCCGAGAGATAAAAAAAAAAAGTATAATTTGTTATGAGACTATCTGACAGACCCCTTGAGACTTTCTGACAGACCCCTAGACAATCTATTTAAAGTTACATATAAGTCATTAAGGTGATAATGGGTATACACCTCCATGTTTTTCTACCATTTCTACATTAAAGGGAAACAACTTTTGAGACGTCCTGTTTGCTTTCCTGGATGTTAGAACCTTTTCAAAAAGGGGTCTGACTCTTAAAGGAAATGAAGAATTCTTTCCTTGTTGAGTTGGCTCCCATTGAGAAGGCTGGAAAAAAATGAAACAGAAAGAGTTGCTTGCCCTGAAAGTTTATAAATTTACCTTTAACACCCCAGGCAGACTCCATGCTTAACAAAAAGGAAGTTACTTTGACTCTCAACTGCACAGCAATATTATTAGTTGCCAAAAATGTCTCCACTAAAATAGCTGACAATTCCATGGACATAAGCAGCTGCTTTAAAATAAGATTGGGTGGGCAGGTAGGGGTGAGGGAGGGGGGGGGGGGGGGGGGGACAGCATTTAGTAGTGTGGGGCATTTATCATAACCTTTGGTAATATTAGAGGCTGCATATCATCACAAACTTTGACTTTCAAACTTTGGCAGATATGCCATAAATTCCAGGTCATGACCCTGGAGCTCCAGTGGCTCAGTGGGAATTATTCAGCACTAGCCTACTCACCTGTCCCAGGTTTGATAAATTTCTAGACTGGGATCTGTGAGATCTATTGAAATTTTGAGTGAGATCTGACTATAAATTAGTTGAGACTATTACAAAATTCTATAACAGTTTTGAAAAATATTTTCTGTGTATTTTTGTGCAAGAATTGAATATTACAATTTCCATAAGATATCAGGACACATTGTGCCTGCTGTCAATGCATGCAGGGCAATAAATGTGTGCATTTTATCTGAAAGGAGGCTTTTACAAATTGAAAACAGATGTAAACCAGTATACCCCCCACTTTTTCAAAGCCGGGGTATAATAAGTAAAGTAAATGCAAAATATGCAGGTTAACCCTGCATGATTAGACTGATCATGCAAACAGTGCAGACCCTGATCAGACTGCTCCTCAGTCTGATTTGGGACTGCGTCTCAGTCTGATTCCGGCAAAATATTAATGTTTTTGCCTCCAGCAGGTCAACACAGGGTATAATCGATTCCGCCAATTTTCGCTTCCTGCAGAGACTGTACATCATATTTGGCTTCTGCCGAGACTGTCCGCGTGATTCTGCTTCCTGCCGAGAGCAGGAAGCAGAATCACACGGACAGTCTCTGCAGGAAGCCATTTATCATGTACAGAAGTCTCGGCAGGAAGCAAGAGTTCGTGGACAGTCTCTGCGGAAGCCAAATATGATGTACAGTCTCTGCAGGAAGCGAAAATTAGCGGAATCGATTATACCCTGTGGTCAATGACTTGCATCAGTCTTTCCATCAGAAAAGAAGGGGTAACAGGGATAACTTAAGGATACTTTTTCTTATTTCTCAATGAAACATATGTTGTGAACCCTCATTAGAATTGCCTCAGACAGACACTTCTAAAAAGGGGTCACAACATATGTTTTTGTGCAGAAGTATGAAAATTATCCCAAAATTTACCCTGTTACCCCTTCTTATCTGGAGCTATGAATTTTACAGAAAATGCATGCAACAAGTATTGCATTATACATTAAACATGCATTTGTAGTAATACTTACATATACATAAATATCTAAATTATTTATAAATTCAAATTAAATCCAGATACAGAGATTTCAATATATTCAGAATATATTTGCCCTGATTCATTGATTTCACTATACAGTGACATACCTATGTATTAATTAATCTCACTTGAGGGCAGTTCAACAGATGTTCTACTGTTCTGCCTCATTCAATCACAACCTTACAAGTTGAAGAAAGCCTAGAAAAAAATATGAAAGTACCACAACAGTTACTGTTTGGCTACTGTGATACTAGCAGGCTACTCGGACAAATAAAAATGAAACGTCAAGAACAGGTTTTGACTGAGAATCACAGATTAAGCTGAAATATTTATATTCCACAAGGACTAAAGTGGATATGTTATTAAAAAGCATGATATGTAAGTGTAATGATATATACAATACATGTACATGGCCCTTTTACCATTATTATTAGGCCATAAGTTCTATAGTGTAATTAAAATTATTCCTCACCAACAGAAAATAAAGTCTTCATTATTATTATCATTATTATTATTAACAAGCTTCTTCCATAATCTTAATTCTTTTTAGAGAACAGTCTGATAAATATAAATCTTTGCAACTGGAAATACAACTGCTTGCATATTCCAATCATCTGTGAGCCATTGAAAATATGAACTGAACAGTGATTTAGTGGACTATCAACATGATCAATGTAGGTTAGGAAAATAAGGAATTTTGAAAGTGGCAAAATTGTCCCCTAAATCTGGAAACGAAAGTTGGTAACTAAGATATATTGATGCTGACATAATAACCACGGAAATTTCCACTTACAGTCCAGCACAAATAGTCCAGTCTCAGTACTTTTTGAACATAGCACTTTTTGAACATCCCTCACATGCAACATTGATGAGCAATGCATAACATACCCACACCTGTTACAAAGTACTGAATCAATTGCTGATAATGTACTTAGCTGGTGGTCACTGATTTCGGGATGAGGTCAGATTAAATGTTGTAAAACTTGCAACATTTGAACTTTTGCTTAACCAGGATTTAAAAGAATATTTTGTCCAAGCTATATCAACAAAATCAAGTGCAAACAGTATAGATCCATATGAGCCACCTCACCTGGACCTGGATCTATACTCTTTGCAAACTAAACTATTTGCTTTTTTGCAATGGAACTTTTTAACATTCTGATATTTTTTGTTTCAGTTACCAAGTTGCAAAATGATTATAACGCAACATACGGTTACTGCTTATATCTCCTCAACCACCACACCTTCAAAATGCTAAAATTCATAACTGTGCTTTTATTTTCTGAAATCCAAGAATGTCATTTAACCTTAATGATTGGCTTAAGCCTGTTTCACATCAGCCGTGCGATTTTTTGTTTGTACGATTTCGGAGCCCATGGGTGCAGATCGCAGACAAATTCGCAGAGTATCTGGGCGGGTCCACCGTGGTCTCAGAGATCGCATGGCAGCCGTACATCTGGCTCACAGGTCGCACGATTTTGCAGTTTAAAAGCAGGAAAATATAAACAGCATTTCGTACGGCTGCTGCAAGATGGCTGTGCAGCAACCGTAAGACTGCCGCAAGACTGCCGAGAGACGGTCGTAAGAATTTGTCAAAAATCCTGCGGGCACTGTACAACGCTCAAGAATTAGCAAGGCTGTCTCACAAATGTCTAACCATTACGGTACGTTCATCGTACGAATTCGCCTCGAATGAGGAATAAAATGCAAGAGCACCACCCAAACCCCTCATAGTTTCACCACCGCTTGTCGACACCACAATTGGATCCTGATGGCTATCCCACAGCAGCATATTGTCCTTCTAAGAAGAAGGCTCCGTGATGAAAAAGAGCGTCATGCCGCCATCCTGGCATTGCTCCTCCGAGCACAGCAAGGTAGATGACGAGCAAGGCATTGCTGGGGCAAGCCCTGGATCTGTTTTGCTGGGGGCATGCTACTTCTCTGGAGTCTAGACTATGAGTACAGATCTACTTTTAAGGGAGACGCAAGTGACACAACAATCGTAGGACTTTCGTGCGACTGCCGTGCGGCTGTCATGCAGCTGCTGTGCGATTTGCACGATTGTCTAACGATTCCCAACATTCTTGCGATAGCATTCTGTCAGGACGCACGACTGTCGTAAGATGCTCATGCCGCTGTCTTGGGACAGTCGCAAGACAAATACAAGAAATGATTTACGGCAGCCCTGCCTGCAAACTTGCGAACTCCTGCAAAATCGTGAGGCAATCGTGCGGTTTTCCACAGACTGCCAAAAAATCGCAGAAATAATGTGCATGTTGAGAATTCAGTTTGCGACGTTGCGACGACCTTGTGACGTCTAAAATACATACGACGATCTTGTGGCTGCCGCACGAAACACAGCAACTTTTGCCAGAAATGTGATGGCAGAGGGCCGTACGGCTGATGCGAAACAGGCTGTAGTAATTACAATGAACAGTTCATAATTTTCCAGAAAATGCATTTTTTGTAAGTTGATTTTCACAATCACCACATTTATGAAGAAACTGAGAATCACAGACAGGAGTTTTAACCCTTAATGCCCCAAAAAGCAGACGACAAAATTTACGTCTGCAGAATTTCAAAAAATGTTTCATCCATGCGATATTATATTGAGAATTTGAACACTAGAGGGCAAGCAGTGTAGATTCAGATGAGGTGGCTCATTATGAGCCACCTCATCTGGATCTACACTATTTGCAAATTTAACTATTTTAATTTTTGGTGCTTTAAGTTCTAACGTAAAGGGGCTGAATTACATTCCATTTCAGAACTCAGATAGAATTTTCCTGATTCAGTCATTGTTTTGTTGAATGTGGTACCACGATTGTGGAGACTGATAATAAACTGTGCATTATGGGTACTCTGAGACCAGCATTTTTTCTGGTATAGAAAAAAGTAACTTCCCATGCAGCTGTCAAACCTGATGACCTATTGAACTGTAATTTATGTGAGGAGTAGCATAGCTATGACTAGAGACCACCAAAGATATATCATGTACATGCAGAAACAATGTTGACAAGACAGCATAGTATGGTAATTATAACACCTTTGTCACATAAATGCACCGTTCAAACAAGGTCACTTTTTATGCGATAAATTACTGACAATATCAAAACAACTTTCTCATGATTGCATGCACTATGAAGTTTCATTTGTGATCAAGCCGCATTGATCAAAGTTTCAAGAAATGAGCAATACAAGTTAAACAAAACTTTGCTCCCTAACTAATAGACACATATAACACTGACACCACATAAGAAAAATATATTAAATTTAAGATACAGTATAGACATTCTTTATTATCATATTCTCATATCCTCTTTTTCAATGTGCTTAACTTAACTTCAACTGCTGCTAACAAACTAATGAAATTTAAGTTAAGACATAACGATCTGCATTTCAGTTTCAGAGAGTGTGTCTGCAAGCACTTTCATTGTAAAGTCAGTGAGTCTGTCTGCAAGTACATTCATTGTAAGTTCAGTTATGCTATCTGCAAGTTTATTTATTGTAAGTTAAGTTTGTAAGTACATTCAATGTACAGTTAGGGAGTCTGCCTGTAAGAACATTCATTGTAAGTAAAGTGAGTCTGTTACTCTGTCTGCAAGTACATTCATTGTAACTTCAATGGGTCCATCTGCAAGTAAAATCATTGTAAGTTCAGTGAATCTGTCCACAAGTACATTCCCTATACACTCGGCGATTCTGTCTCCAAGCCAATTCATTGTGCATTCAGTGAGCCTATTTGCAAGTACATTCTTTGTAAGTTCAGTGAGTCTGACGGTGAGTCTGACTTCAAATATGTTCAGGCTAATTAGGTATGTGAGTCTGTCTGCAAGTATGTTCATTTTTAATCCAGTGAGTATGTCAGCATGTACATTCACTGTCAGTGAGTCTGTCTGCATGAACTTTCATGGTAAGATCAGTGAGTCAGTTCACATGTACTTTCATGGTAAGTTTAATTATGCTGACTGCAAGTTTATTTCTTGAAAGTTCAGTTTGTAAGAGCATTCACTGTAAAGTCAGGGAGTACATTCATTGTAAGTAAAAGGAGTCTGTATGTTACTCTTTCTGCAAGTACATTCACTGTAATTTGAAAAGGATCTGTCTGCAAGTATAGTCACTATAGGCTCAATGAGTCTGTCAGCAAGCAAACTCATTGTAAATTCAGTGAATCTATTGGCAAGTACATCTTTTGTAAGTTCAGTGAGTCTGACTATAAGTCTGATAACAAATATGTTCATTCTAAGGTCTGTGAGTCTGTCTGCAAGTATGTTCATTAAATCCAGTGAGTCTGTCTGCATATACATTCATTCTTATTTCAATTAAGCTGTCTGCAAGTTTATCTATTATATGTTCAGTTTGTTTGTAAGTGCTTTCATTATACAGTCAGGGAGTCTGTCTGCAAGTACATTCACTGTAGGTAAAGTGAGTCTTTCTGTCTGCAAGTATATTTATTGTAGCTTTAATGGGTCTGTCTTCAAGCACATTCATTGTACATTCAATAAGTTTATCTGCAAGTGCAATTATTGTAACTTCAATGGGTCTGCTTGCAAGCATGTTCATTGTACATTCAGTGAGTCTATCTGAAATTTCATTTTTGTCAGTCAATCAGTGAGTCTGTCTTCAAGTATTTTCATTGAAAATTCAGTGAGTCTGTCTGCAAGTATTTTCATTCTAAACTCAGTGTGGCTGTCATTCTAAGTTCAGTGAGGCTGTCTGTAAGTATATTCCTCGTCATTTCAGAGAATCTGTCGGCAAGCACTTTAAATGTGAGATCAATGAGTCTGTCTGCAAGTATGTTCATTGTATGTTCAGTGAATACATCTGAAAAGTTCATTCACTAAGTTTATTGAGTCTATCTGCAAGTACATTCAGTGTATGTTCAATGAATCTGTCAGCAATTACATTCATTGTAAATTCAGTGTGTCTGCCTGCTAGAACATGTGTTGTAAGTTCATTGAGTCTATCTGCAACTAAATTCAGTGTATGTTCAATGAATCTGTCAGCAATTACATTCATTGTAAGTTTAACAGTGAGTCTGTCTGCTCATACATGTATTGTAAGTATACATGTCTGTATCACTGAGTCTGTCTGCAAGAACATTCAGTGTATGTTCAATGAATCTGTCAGCAATTACAGTCATTGTAAGTTCAGTCAGCCAGTCTGCTTGTACATTTATGTTTAGTTCAGTGAGTCTGTCTGCAAGTTAATTCTTGTAAGTCCAATATTTAGACTGTTTGTCATACTTTTATTGTACATTCAGTCAGTCTTCTAGTACATTCATTGAGACTGTCAGTCTGCAAGTGTACTTATTGTAAGTTCAGTGACTGTCTGCAAATTCATTCTTTGCAAGCTCAGTGTGTCTGTCTGCAAGTATACTTTTTGTATGTAAACTGTGTCTCTCTGCAAGTATACTCATTTTCAGTTCAGTTAGTCTGTCGGCCAGGTACATTTATTGTAAGTTCAGCAAGTCTATCTGCAAGTACATTCACTGTTAGGTCCGTCATTCTGCCTGCATGTCTGCATGTACATTCACTGTAAGTTCAATTACACTGTTTCCAAGTATACTCACAGTAAGTTCAGTTAGTCTGTCTGCAAGTGCATTCATTGCACATTCATCAAGTCTGCCTGTAAGTACATTCATCGTAACTTAAGTGAGTCCATCTGTCTGCAAGAACATTCATTGTCATTCAGTGAGTCTGTCTGTGCGTACATACATTGTTAGTATGAGTTTGTCTGCAAGTACGTTCAGCGCATGTTCAATGGGTCTGTCTGCAAATAAATTCACTGTAAGGCCAAAAAGTCTGTTTGCAATCACATTTATCGTGAGTTCAAGAAGTCTGTTTGCAAGAACATTTATTGTAAGCTGTCTGTCTTCAACTTCAACATATGTATGTTCTGTGAATCTGTCTGCAAGTACATTTATTTAAAGTTCAGCATGTCTGTCTACACCTACACTTGTATGTTCAGTGTGTCTATCAGCAAGTAATTTCATATTAAGTTCAGTTAGTCTATCTGCCAAGTACATTCATTCTATCTACAGTGTGTTTATCTGTGAGTACAGTCACTGAAAGTTCAGTGTGTCTGTCTAAAATATATTTATTGTCAGTTCATTAGGTCTGTCTGCAAGTACATGCACTGTACATTAAATGGGTCAGTCTGTATGAACATTTATTGTATATTCAGTGAGTCTGTCTACAAGTACATTCATTGTAAGTTCAGTGAAACCATCTGCAACTTCATAAATAGAATGTTCTCTGAGCTATCTGTAAGTACCTTTGTTATAAGTTCAGTGAGTTTGTATGCAAGTACATTAGCTGTAATTCAGTGAGTAAGGTCACTGAGTCTGTCCCTACGTACAATCACTGTTTATGCATTAAGCCTGCCTGACTGAAAGTACATTCACTGTATGTTCAGTGAGTGTGTCTGTAAGTACTATTATTGTAAGTGCAGTGAGTCTCTCTGCAAGTACATTCATTATAATTCATTGAGTCTGCAAGCACATTCATTGTAAATTCACTGAGTCTGTAAGTACATTCATTGTAAGTTCAGTGAGTCTGTCTGCAAGTACATACATTGTAACTTTGATGAGACTGTAAATTTAAAGAGTAACTACACCTCAGGAACTGACTGAATCAGATCGCAAACCCTATCCCCAACATGTAAGTAGATGCATTGTAATGTTACTCCAGTGAGTCTGTCTGTAATTGCCCTTCAATGTACCTAGGTGAGTCTGTTAGTATTATCATTGTAACTTTGGTGAGACTGTAAGTTATTAATTGTAGCTTCAGTGAGTCTGTCTGTAAATATATTCATGATACCTTCATAAACTTAAGAATTAGTAACTGAAGAATAATTGGATTACCTTCCTTAACCACACCGGGTAGGGGGCAATCGAAAATGCTCATGCAATCGATGCACGTGGATCAAAAAACACTAGAAACAGCATTTTTGACTGCAAATTGTTGTCAATTTGCAATCGAAAATGCTGTTTCTAACTGTTATTGATCCTCGTTAATCAATGTTAAGAGTGTTTTCGATTGCCGCCTACCCGGTGTGTTAACCAGTACTATATGTTTACTCCTTTTGCAGCATGTTTTATTTCTCGGGCACAGCATATAAAAGGAGGAGCCCATCCTTTCACTGCCTTAATTACCCTACCCAGTTTAGAAAAAGGTACCCATTTACTGCTGGGTCAACAGAGAGAGTATTCCTGTAGCTAGTTGCATGACCCAACCACAACTTTCTACACTATAACTGGGTTGCTCTAGTCAATTGACCATGGCCAGTCTCCACAGGGTATAATCGATTCCGCCAATTTTCGCTTCCTGCAGAGACTGTCCGTCATATTTGGCTTCCGCCGAGACTGTCCACGAACTCTTGCTTCCTGCAGAGACAACTGTCCTCGAGGAATGGCTTCCTGCCGAGAATGTCCACGTGACTCTGCTTCCTGCCGAGGCTCTCGGCAGGAAGCAGAATCACGCGGACAGTCTCTGCAGGAAGCCATTTATCATGTACAGAAGTCTCGGCAGGAAGCAAGAGTTCGTGGAAAGTCTCAGCGGAAGCCAGATATGATGTACAGTCTCTGCAGGAAGCGAAAATTGGCGGAATCGATTATACCCTGTGGTCTCTCTCATCGTTACTATTTGAGCAACTCAGTGGAAGTCCTGGACTGGTAGCGAGTCTACACAATATGACTAGGACAGTTGACAGGAAGATGGATCAGGATGCATATAAGCATCATTATCTATGATCACCAAGTAATAAACAATTAGTTTATGTCAAAATGGTATTGTGACATTCTATACTTCCATATCATATCTGTGACTGACCAAGAATATCCCTATTTAATTCTAATAAATGTCCAAGCCTTATTAATCCTTAAGGCGCCAAAAAGCTGATGACACAATTTATAAGCCTGCAAAAATGTTTCATCCAAGATTTTAAACAGAGTGCAAACAGTGCAGATCCAGATGAGGTGCCTCATTAGAAGCCAACTCATCTGAATCTGCACTGTTTGTGAATTGAAGCATTTATGTTTTTGGCACTTTAAGTGTTATCCCAGCGGGCACATAACGTCAAAATGATGTCATATCGACATCAATGCGACATCATTATGTCAAACTGATGTCAACATGACATCATTTTGATGCCTCATTTCTGCTGGGATAATGCGGCAAATACTAAGACTGCACCAGATTTCCCATTACATGTTCCTCATCAAAAGCTCATGATTCGCAATATATTTTACGGAACTGTCCAATCATTTAAAAAGTGACCAACAAGGATGCCTATTTTTCAACTTAGCTCAAATAATGCTTATTGACTTCCCTTTAGAGTCTGGCCAGAGCCCTAGATAAGAGGGAGTATTTGGTGATAATTAGGGATAATTTTTGTTAATTCTGGATAAAAATATATGTTGTGACCCCTCATCTGAACCGTCTCGACGAGACGGATCAGATGAGGGGTCACAACATATGGTTTCAATGAGAAATAAAGAAAATTATCCCTCAATTATCATCAAATACCCCTCTTATCTAGAGCTCTGACTTTAGATGCAACAAATGTGTGCAATGTAATGCCCTTCACTGCTGTAAATGAATTAAATAAAACACTATATAACATGACTGCATTTCTTTGGCTGTATGTACCCTCACCGATAAGCATCCCAACTTGCTTTTACTTTGAAAATGGAAGTACCGAATTCCATAAAGAGAGGCTTTTTAACTTACAGCAATAAGCAGTTGAAATTGGCATAATCAGACAAGGAAAAATTTCTCCAATCATATACGTCATTCTTGAAAGGTTTAATATTGTGTTAATTTTTAATTGCGGGTCATGTCCCACACATAAACCTTAACAAGAAAGTTCAAAATCATTTTGACGCCGGATGCCAGGGGGTACAGCCATTGCTTTGTTCTGTTGAGCCTCTCTGGAGGTGCCGTTAAAACTAATCAACATAACAAACATTCAAAATCATTTGACGGACAGGCAAGTCAAGCTGACAGCATCAACAACTTAAAAAATTCACGGACAAATTTTTCAAGCATATTTAGCTTATTAATTTAATAAATCAGTCAAGAGTTTATTGTTAAGTCTTCTAGCTAGTACATATAATATATATAGTATACTACTATTTTTTGATAAAAATGTGAGGAGCTTTTGCAGTGCAAAAGCTCCTCACATTTTTGTAACAAAAAAAAAACAATATGGTTGTGAGCAATGCAACAGAAAATTTAACATTTCATCAACTAACAACATACTGTCCCTGCAGTGACTTACTTCATATCTTTCAGATGTAAAAACTGTCCCATCTTGTGAAGATCACTAAGAAATCCGAAGGAAAATTATTGATACAGAACCTACAGCTCAGTATTCAGTTTCATGTTCAATCAATACAAGATATATAAACCTATATTTATTTCTTCTGAAGAAAGCATCTTATATTTATAGAATGAAATATAAACCAACAGCTTTGTAATGAAATATATGGACAGCTCAAATTCAGAATAATCTGAGCCACGACATGACAAAACCAACAAAGTCCCATGCATGTGCGCCAAGCCAAAACTCAGATCAGCCTGGGCTTCCGCCCAGTCTGAGCAGTGTTTTTGCTGTCGGCATGGAGGTGGCTTAGAACGTAAGCTGCCATTTGAGCACACATCAAAGACTCTGGGCAGATGCTCAGGCTGATCAGAGTCTTTTCTTGGCATGCATGCCACTTTGTTGGTTTTCTCATGCCACTGCTCAATTCTGAGTGATTCAGTCAAAGCATAATGTGCATCAGACATTCAGTAATTTCAGGACTGCAGACAAGCAAAATTTTGAAGATGTAGCTTTCATTATTTTGAATACTTTCTCACAGAGCACATGTTGTGGGTCTTAATAGAATTGCCTTGTAAATTGCTTTACAAGGCAATTCTGTTGAGACCCACAACATACATGTATGTCTTTTCTGACAAAAATAAGAACAAATTAATAATGTAGAAAAAAATGTTGACCCCGAAAATCTTGGCTACCTGGAGCCCTGTAGTTTCTCATGCTTTCAATCTGCAATCATTCAATGGTCTGCTCTCTGCTGCTTCTGAATCATAGAGTATTGATGCTGTGAGGTTACTAACTAATAAAATGACTCAGCAAAAATTGAGATTAAGAAGAACTTCTCTTTAATTTTCTCTTATGATCACAAATTGACAGCTCAGGATAATGTGGGTAGAGTATTTCAGTCATGTTGAGCTGATGAATGGCTGATGATGAAAAGCTGTGAGCAGTCAAACCCGAGCCTGTTTACAACTGAAAAGAATTTCATCTCTGCCAGGCAGGATTTAAACCTGGACTGCTAGCTCAGCAGGCCTATACTTAACCCACTAAGGTACCAAGGTCAATTTGACTGTGTAAGGGCCAGTGATCCTTCATGTGAATCTCCCATCTCTTCTCTCATTCTCTCCCCTCCCTTTTGAAAGGAGGTATATTCCCTGATGCATATGAGACATCATATTATTATTATCAAACCCAAGTAGGTTCATGAGCTAGATCTACATACCCCAGCAGGCACCAGATGTTGAAAGGACCTGGTACTGATGTTGATGTGACGTGATGATGTCGCATCAATGTAAGTATGTCCTTTCCACGTCATGTACCCACTGGGACCTGATCCAATTAAGGTGCACATCATACTTTTCTCAGCTCAAACTGTTTACAACTTAAAACTTACAATAAACACCTACTTAAACTGTACCTCGATCGCCAAAATGAGCTCTTTTGATAAAGTTTTGTCACCAAAATTTGTGTACTATATTTTCACAAGACAAGACAGCTGAAATTAACCATTCGTCTGCAGCATAATTATCGTATCATATGCCGTGAGAACCACCTCAAGGGTTACGCTTTAGTTCATTGAAGCAAAGCAGAATGTTTTATTTTATGACCTTAAGTTTGTTTATATGCATTTTTCAAGGCCTGACGAGGCTTACCGCCTACTAATTATTATGAAAAAATTATTTTGCAACAATTTACCAGGTTTAGCTTAGATATATGAGTACATCTCCATGTTTTCACACCATTTTTACAATGGGGAAAAACTTCTCTTACTTCTTGTTTGCTTCCCTCACCAGGATTGCATATTTAATGGGGTCCCATACAAGGAATATATGACCACAACGATGACGTTGTACTGATGTAGATTGGACGTCATGGCGTTGCATAGACACAAGTGAGACATCATTTCCAAGTCATGTGCCTGCTGGGGTACTACTCAGACTTGCAGGAAAGAATTTGCTTCTGAGGCATATGAGGAAATGTGTGAAATGATATCATAAAAATTCTAAAAATTGGGACACCTAACATTGTGTCCATATCAGTAACTGTCCTAAAACTGGAACAGTTTTTTCCAATCCAATAATCATTGCAGCACCCAACCGAATGCAGATGGAAAGGCAGACAGTGAAGACCCTGATTAGACAGCTGTTTGCTCATGCAGAACTATCTGTCCCGGTATATAGAATTTTTATGGTAATCCATATACAACTTGGGGCTGTCATGGACAAGAACCCAATTATGAGTCCAGAGTTTAAATTACCCCCTTTGGCCAACCTTTGGTACATGTTTATGGAAAATACGCTTCTTTATCAATAAGAAAACATTTCACACTTATTTAAATATTGAATATGCAATTTCACTCAATAAGTTGGCTAGACCATTGGCCACTGAACCAATTACTTGTTTAAATTTGCGGTCAACGCTGGTCAAAGGCCTAGAGAGTTGAATGTTTTTAAACAGCAGTTTTAAGCTACCATAATACTACTATGTAGTGGCCGGGACACAGGTACTTTTTCCATCTCTGACAAGTCAAAGTCTCTTGTTTTACCGCTGCTGATGTTGTATTATAAAAGTGGCAGCTGAATCAGAAAACATTGCAAACCATAATCAGACAACCCTAGTATCGATCCAGATCTACAATGTTTATTCAGGTACTGTCTGTCTTAATCCGGGTCCCAATACTTTAGTTGTTGTTTTTTTATGTTATTTTAACCTGTCATCTATATTTTCGGAGGACAATTACCCTAAAAATTGAAAAGTTTGGGTTTCCATATTGTGATGCATCTACAAGATGTAGACCCTGATCTGACCCCAGCAGGCACACAAGGTTGAATCAACTTTGAATCAACCTTGATTCAACATCATGATATTGAATCGAAGTTGATTCAAGGCTGATTCAACCTTGTGTGCCCAACAGGGCTGCTCCTTCAGGAGCTGTCTGATCTGGGTTTGTACTCTTTGCTCAGACCTAATTGTCCCAATATTTAGTGTTTTTGCTGTACCTTTTTGAGGACTCACCCTAATTACCCAAAGTATTGAAACAGAAGTGCACAAACAAACAGTACATGCAGCTCAAGATCATACTGCACCTGAAAACCATCAGCATTCTGATCCACTTTAATCACAGGGTATAAACCAGTCCGCCAATTTTCGCTCCCTGCAGAGACTGTCCGTCATATTTGGCTTCTGCCCAGACTGTCTGCATGCTAACTCTTGCTTACTGCAGGGACTACTGTCCTCGAAAAATGACTTCCTGCTGAGACTGTCCACGTGACTCTGCTTCCTGCCGAGAGCCTCGGCAGGAAGCAGAATCATGCAGACAGTCTCGGCAGGAAGCCATTTATCATGTACAGAAGTCTCGGCACGAAGCAAGAGATGGCGGACAGTCTCGGCGGAAGCCAAATATGATGTACAGTCTCTGCAGGAAGTGAAAATTAGCAGCCTGTGTTAATGTGTAGGCTAGGCTTTCAACTATAACACCTTATAAACCATGAATAATTATAACATCCTGAATGAACATTATTCTTGTAAGGTAAGTTATAAGTAATATTATGTAGCTGACAGTAATCTATGGTGTTTTCTAAAAGCGAAAAATTTCATCAAAATATTTTTGGCACACACAAGGCTGGAAGGACACTAAATCAATGCTGACTAACTTCTGGGCCCAGTACTACCATATATTATAACTAGAGCAGAACTTCAATGACTCAAATAGGCCTGAGGCCATCAAAATTAGTTCCAGCCAAAAGTAGTTCTAGCTATCCAGGGCTAGTTTCTATACAAACTGACCTCTAGGGACCCCAAAACAACTTCAAGCCAGGCTGGGTAATTGAGCCACCAGGGTTTGAACCATTGAACTTCTACTGTATAAATTTTGTGTTTGTGTGTTCCCTTCATAGACAGAAGACCCAGTAAATACCAACTCAGTGCGTTGAGCACTGGCCTGCTGAACTAGCCATCCCTGGTTCAATTCTGTCTAGAGGTGAAATTCCTTCTAACTGCAGACAGGATTCCATTCCACATGCACAGCCTTTCATTAACATCCTCCCACTGTCCTGATATGACTGAAATACTGTTAAAAGGATTAAAATTGCAAGCCAATTCCATCCAAACATCCTTTATAGACTAGCTTGCATCTGTAATGACCCTAAATATATGGACTCCCGAAAGATGGACAATTGTTAAAAAATTCTTAGAAAGTGGATTTCACACATGTTAATGCATCCAAATGATGCTTAGTTAATGGCAAACGTTGTAGACCCTGATCAAACTGCTCCTTGAGGAGCAGTTTGATCTGGGCATACAATGGTAGCTCAGACCTGTCTGTCTGAATATTTAGGATCAATACTGTAATAGGTAGTTCTGAGTCTTTCTTGCTAATACCATAAAATACCTCTGTATTGGGGCAGATAGGTGGGACAGGTCTAAGCAAACAGTCAGAGCTCCAGATAAGAGGGGGTGTTGAGGATAATTCAAAGATAATTTTTCTTATTTCTCAATGAAACATATGTTGTGACCCCTCATTAGAACCGTCTCAACGAGACGGTTCAGATGAGGGGTCACAACGTATGTTTTTATGCAGAAATAACAAAAATTATCCTTAATTATCACCAAATACTCCTGCTTATCTAGAGCTCTGAAACAGTGCAGCCTCAAATCAGACAGCTCCTTAGATGGAGCAGTCTGATCTTGGCTTACACTGTTTGCCATTCATTCCATCGGCATTGCTGCATAACAGAGCCAAACTGCTCCATTTTTAGGACAATTAAAATAATCATTGTAGATGTCCCAGTTTTAAGATTATTTACTGTTTCACTCTTTTTAAGTTTAATTTATAAAGTTAAAAATGGTTATAAAAACCTATATAATGACCCTCGCCATGTAAGGTTACACCCATCTTGAATTGTGACACAAATTTAAAGCCTAATTTCCTCTTAAAAATAATGGTTGAATACATATTTTAAATCTTAATTAAAATTTTATATATTCATAAATATGTACATAAATATATTTTTCATATATAGCAAGCAAAATAAGGAAGCGCCATATTTTAATTCTTTTAAAATTTGTTTGACAAAATAGTAGCGTTATCTTCATAGACATTTTGTTAATTTTTACAGTTAGAGTTTTTTCAAAGCAGCATTTTTTTCCAAATGCACTCCCAGGAGAAATATGGTATAGAAAAAATACATTAAACATTTATGCCTCTGGGTGTTTATTAAATATGGCAAATAAGTATTTTGAAATAAACACTTTTTTAATCACTTATGTGATTACAAAATATAGAGCAGTGTCAGTGTCAAATATAGGAATTATGGTTTAAGTTTTAAAATAACAAATTTTTAAAGGTATTCTAGCTGTCTTGATAAGCTTTCATTAAGTCTTCCAAACAGGTCACAAAATAAGGCAATATGCATTACTTAAAGACATTACAAAGTTACCCCATCAATAAAGACCTTGAACAAATTGAACCTTTGTAGTAAATTACATCGATAAAAGTCACTCTCCAATCCACTTTTAAACCTTTATTACTCTGATTTAATCAAATTTATGGCATCTTTAAATCTAACTCTGCTGACTTAATTTCGCTCTTTGATGTTGCAGTCTTCAAGGTGACAGCTCAGTACATGGTAAAGACTCTATGTATTCCTCTGTGTACCGTATGTGCGTATATATTGGGACACCTAAAAATAATGAATTTTTCATTTGGAACAAATGGAAAATTTATTATTTTAGGTGTCCCAATTCTAAAGCACATTAGGGTATTCAGAATTTCTTTTGGACACCACAATCTTCTCCCATCTACCATAATTATTCTAATTATTGGGGCAGACAGTTCCAAGCAAACCATGCAGACCCAGATCAATGTTTGCCATTCCATCTGCATCTTTTGGATGCATTTAATACAGCATCGCAATACCAACATTGCGGTAATGGTCCATTTTTCCAAACTAGGCTTATAGAATTTTCACTATAATTTCTATAAGAACTACTTGTCTTGTTAGCAGACCTGTTTTCTAAGTCTGTTAATAAGCTGGCTGTCATGTTGTTGAGACCATGATGATCAGACTGTTTTAGTCTGAGTAGTCTGATCTGGGCCTACAATTTCTAAAGCAACAGACTGAGCATAGTACCCCATACTGGCCCCATAATTACCAGTGGTGGTATTTATGGGGTCAGTATTGTACCGTGCTCAGTAACCATGCTGGATTAAACAGTGTAGACCTAGATCAGTCTGCTCCTTCACAGGTCAGAGAGTTGCTAAAGAACTCTGATCTGGTTCTACACTGTTTGCCATTCTGTACAGCGCTGATACTAACATCAACTTGTCCAAATTTTAGAACAACTGAGTAAATGGTAGTAGTAATAATTCTGAGATAATTTTCTCAACAAAAACGTATGTTGTGACCCCTCATTAGAACTGTCTCAGCAAGACGGTTCCAATGCTGGACACAACATGTTTATGGTGAAATAAGGAAAATTATCCAAAAAATATCCCTGTTACCCCTTCTTAGCTGGAAATCAGTTTGGGAAATTTATGAATCGTGGACATTAACTTAATTGCACAGGTAAATTTACCTTAAAAGGTATTGTTTACACCGATGACTCTCAGCACTATAATTAGCCTTCAGGACTCATTTCTGTCATAATGTGTCCGGCTAGATGTGCATATCTCCCCGATCATTGATCAATGATTAATCTTATGTCCCACTCCTTACACGCAAAAGCAAAACTGTACGAGTTTGATATTCCTTATACCTTCAGTGGTATAAAAATGGGCGTCATTTTATCGCTGTTTTATTTTCCGTGCCAATAGTGTTTATATATAATGTCACCGTGAAATTTTCATGAAGGTTATTATGAAAGCATATTGTGTCTGTTTTCAGCTCTAGATAATGAACTTAAATGAAGGTGTATGGGTACACTTTCATGTTTCCCTGCCATTTTTAGGAAAGGGAACACTTTTTGTAACTTTCTTGTCTGTTTCCCTGGATGAAAAAGCGCTTCCAAAATGGCATCTACTTTTAAGGGAAAGCCTTTGCTCCTACAGGAGCAAAGTCTTTCCCTTAAAAGTTGACCCCTATTGTGAAGGGAGGCAAAAATGAAAATGGCAGGGTTGTATCCCCTGAAGGTGTACCCAGTGGGTTTTAATGATAATAATGATAATTGAGCCGTGACACGACAAAACCAACAATGTGGTAGTGCGCCCAGCTCAGACTCAGATCAGTCTGGGCATCCACACAGTTTGACCAGACTCTTAGTTAAGTGTTAGGATCTAATCTACCTCCATGCGGACAGTGAAGACTCTGATCAGACTGGGCGGATGCCCAGGCTGATCTGACTCTGCGCTGGGCGCACAAACACATTGTTGGTTTTGTCGTGTCACGACTCATATGTTTTCTGTCTCTTCTCCTGAAAACAAAAACAAAACACAAACAAAAAGAAAAAAAAAAACATTTTTGGCCTCTAATTACAAGTGCTTTGGCAAGCCTGCATTCTAAGGTTGGGCAATGACATGTCTTTATGTAGAAATAAGAAAAAATTATTACTCCAACAACTGGTACATATCATACTTGAATTTCATAATTTAAACTACCAACAAAAGGGTGACACTCATGAACAAAATATGGCAATACTTATAACCTTTAATTTTGTGACTGCATTTCATTTTTTTATTATGCTTCAATACATTTTATAGGAAAATAATTTGTTTAAGGTGATTTCATTATTTTTCATAATGATTTCTGTTGTGGTAAAGCTCTAGTAATTGACACTCTGGTTTTATTTTGAAACATTATAACCCTGAAAACTACCGGGTAATGCATGTCTAATATTCAAACAACTAGTATAGTTTCCAGAAAAGCATTTCCAGTAATTCACACCATTTTACAGCTATGTATTGGGACATCTTAACCATATAATATAGTGCTATTTCCCAGAAAAACTTCCCACTTTGAGGACATGCTGTGTAAATGGTTTTGAATGGCACAAACTGAAGACCAAGATCAAGAAGAGACCAAGATTAGCAGAATCTAACCTGCTGAAGCAATCTTATCTGTGTACACACTGTTTGTCCCAATAATTTGTATTTAAAAACGTTTGTCAACTTATTAAACAATACAAAGAATAAATGCTATTAATAGACACACTTAAACCCTGAGACTACATTTTTTTCACAGAAAAACATGTAATGATATCTTAAGGGCTGGGCCCAGAGAAAACGTGCCAATTTTAAGGATAGCCAGTGCACAGTCATGCAGTCTGCAAGATCAGATATATTGCTCAGAGGAATTGCACTTCCAGACTACACTGAACGTACTCGTCTGGAAATGCCCAGTTTGCATAGACCAAAGACAGAATTGTGATATACCAGTACATTATACTGTGTTCACCTTTAATATGAAGATGCCCTTGCAAACAGTGAAGACCATGATCAGACTGCTCAAAGAGCAGTCTGATCAAGGTCTTCGCTGTTTGCTGTCCCATCAGTAATGGAAATTTTGGTTGATACTTAATTTGTTCTTGGACTTAAACTGTTATTAATGACATCAGCTTTACAGGGTCTGTCAGGTATAAAAAAAAAACCTTCTGAGCTGTAGTTTTTTTTTTACATTTAGGTTGATACTAACACTATTAAACTGTCTAATATGTGTCTGTTTGTTAATTTTGGGGGCATATTCCACCAGAATATTCGACAATCACTGAACGTTCGGCAAACAAATATGCAGATAACACAGAAATGGATGTAAAATGTCAAATGCCTGTAAAAATAGCAATGCAATACACATAAGTCAGATATTAGGAATTTCCAATTAAATGCTTCAGGCAAACATGTCAAAATCAATCTTGTGGAAAAAATACCTACAGCATTAGCCCTGTTTCTGATCATCTGTCAAATAAACTGCAGATAACTTTCTATACCTTTGCTCATCCACCTATCATAGATAATCTTTATTTTGTGCATGAGATACACCTAAAATCCGAGATATTACGAACTGTCATTTTCGATACACACCCCTTTCGCATTGTTGACAAAAAAGATGACAAATGTCACGTGACGCTCTCACAATTAAAAAAACATTAAGCAGAAATGTTTTACCTTTTTTGAAGCTTCTTTTAATCCTTGCGAGATTGAGAGCGCCTTCTGAAAGAATCGTACATCAAATCCTAGATGAACAAACAGATGACACACTTATTTTCAACCCAAATACAGGTAAATTACACCTACTTTCGGTTGTGTATTGGCTCAACCGCAACATGACACATAACCGTCACGCGACCGCGAGTCGACTATCTATTTTTAGCCTAGCCAATCAAAAGTTTCATGGATGAGTGAACGGAGTTCCCAGGGTGTTTCCCAGTTTTTCTTTCAAAAGGACAATTGAAACCTTGAATTTTTGCAAGAAACCGCAATGTTTTTTCATTGATAATAGTTCAAAAAAGCTCAGTAAACAACGCAAGAAAGATAACCAAATCAACATCTTGAGCCCTATTTTTTGAAGGTAAACTGTTATGAGTAATCTTATTATAAGTATGTTGTTGTTTGGCCACCCTGACATCTGAGGTTCTATGGTGTAATGGTTAGCACTCTGGACTCTGAATCCAGCGATCCGAGTTCAAATCTCGGTAGAACCTGTATTTTTTTTTCCCCCCACATTTTTCTTGTATTTATTTTATCGTCCCCCGCCTTTTCGAAGAAAAGCGAGGGGACATAGTATTCTGCTTTCTGTGACTTCGTGCTTCTTGTGTGAGCAACTCCTACTGTTTTTCATGAATAATTCTGAAACTTTGCAGGCTTCTTTTTCATGGTATGTAGTTGTGCATGTGCCTTAGGGTTTATTGTCAAA
Source organism: Ctena decussata (assembly GCA_963989385.1). NCBI lineage: Eukaryota > Metazoa > Mollusca > Bivalvia > Lucinida > Lucinidae > Ctena > Ctena decussata. Next base: position 63,960,218 of record OZ022506.1, on the reverse strand, counting down.
TGATTTTTTACCCCTTTTTTCGCTTTGCAAACTTAAGTCTATTTTCAGCATCAAAAGACCCTTGTGTGCGCATCTTCTCCTACAGTTTTTCATGAATCATTCAGAAACTTTGCAGGCTTCTTTTTCATGGTCTGTAGATGTGCATGTGTCTTAGGGGTTATCATCAAATATTTTTTACCACGTTTTTCGTTTTGCGAAAACAGTAATTTTGAGCACATACCTTGTGTACGCAACTCCTCCTACAGTTTTTCATGAATCATTCTGAAACTAGGCAGGCTTCTTTGTCATGGTCTGTATGATGTGTTTGTGCCTTAGGGGTTATCGTCAAATGATTTTTTTACCACTTTTTCTACATGGCAAACTTAGTCATTCTTCAGCATCAGAAGACCTTATGAGTATATCTTGTGTGCGCAACTCCTCCTACAGCTTTTCATGAATCATTCTGAAACTTTGCAGGCTTCCTTGTCATGGTCTGTAGATATGCATGTGACTCAGGGGTTATGCTCGGATAATATTTTACCACTATTATCTCTTTATGATCTTAGTCATTTTTGCCACATCTAAAGACCTAATGACAGTATACCTTGTGTGCACAACTTTTTATAAGCATTTTGAAACTTTGCAGGCTTCTTCTTGATTGTCTTTAGATGTGACTGTGACCTTATAAGATTACAGTCAGATAATTTTTGTCACTTTTTTCTTGTTTAAACTTAAGCCCAAATACAAACAAATGTATAGACAGTGGATACCTTGTGTGTGCAGCTCCTCATAGGATTTTGAACCAATCATTTGGAAACTGTGCAGGTGTTTTTAACATGGTCTAAGAGCTTGCATGTTGTTTTTGTAGAATCTACAGATGCATTGACAAGAGATACCTTGTGAGTGTATGTCCTCCTATTATTTTGAACATTGTACATTTTGGGATTGTGCACGCTCCCTTCTGTACGTTTTTCTAAGGTGGGGGCCATAAATTCATTGCATTGCTTGTTTATTTATTGTTTTCAGTCATCTTCTTTATAGATTGTTATGACATCTATTAACAACACAGGCTTTTCCAGATTCGGAATTCAGTGCTGGAAACGGCCAGTGGCCTGATGGCCAAATGCTCCTAATTTTTGTTTCGGGCTACCAGAAATCTCCAAAATACAGTCGAACTTCAATGGCTCGAACTCGCCGGGACCACCCAAAAAAGTTCGAGCGATCGGTAGTTCGAGCCATTGTAGACCAATTCACAAGGTCCAGTCGTATGTATTATGCTTTTTGTATGAATGAAGGGTGACTTCCTGTTTATTGATCGGTCATAATTTAAGCCACTCGGTGCCAGCAGAAAGCTCCGATCAGGGTATCCCCCCGTTGCCGGGTCCTTCACCAGATTGCTCGGAAGCTGACGTACTCTCTGACATGACTGCAGGAGTGAATGATGGGCCGTAGTAGTAGTATTTAAATTCTCCTATCGACGTTCTCCCACCCTTAGCAAAATGAAATGGATTTTTTACATTGATTTGCTATTAGTTCAGCATGGTTTCACCATTTTCCATTCTTACACTCTTTATTAACAAGTTAAATTTCATACCTTTCCTTAAAACCATTGCAAATAGGCTATTATATTTCCATTTTTGCAGAAAATAGTATAAAAATGGGGATTTTATACAGCTATGCCATTTTTTTATCCATTGGTTTTCTATTTTCTAGCTCTAAACAGAAATTTCTACCATGACAAAATGATATTATTTGAACCATTTATTTTCTATTGAATTTGACTGACAGGGAAATGGGCTTTAAATGGTAATTATCAAGGTTTGGGGCTAGAGCAAGAATGTGGTTTCTATAGCAATAACTATATATCAGAAATTTCCTGTCAGCCTCTCAGTACACCAGAGTTAGTTTTAAATTCTGGCGCAATATTTAGCTAAGTTTTAAAACAGTTGTATGTTTTTAACGTTTATTAAGTTTTGAGGTTTTGGAATATAGTCTGGACAATAAATAAATGGATCTTGCACAGTATGTGAATGAATACAAAAAAATTACAGCAAAGTAAGTTTCTATATTTAAAATTTGCATGTTTTACTTTTTGGCTAATGTCAGATTCACTGTAACATATTTCTGATGTGTAGTTATTCACCCAGGTTGCCATGTCTAATGATGTATTTTTTATTCATTCATTGAACCAATGATTTAAAACAGTAATGACACTGGAAAACTTATGAGTGCCAGAGTTTTAGAAACATAATGAAATAAAAAAAAGTCTGAAAATTCGGACACCTAGAATAACTACCAAAATTGTCCTTAAATTCGGACATTTTGGGCTTACAAAGCAGTGATATGTGTTCAGAAGATGCAAATGGAATGGAAAGCAGTATAATTCCTGGTGAGACTGATCAGGGCCTGCACCTTCTGCTCAGCCCTGTCTGTCCCAATAGTTAGAATTCTTACCATAGGGTTCCAATAAAATAAAATAGCCTAAAATCCCAGTGAAAAATGGACCGGTTACTATCAGGTCTGTTGGGTTTTTTTTTTTAGCTTGTATGCATTGTTATCATCTAAAAAAAATACTATGCTGGAAGAATACATATAGCAAAAGGCAGTAGCTCTGATCAGTCTGCACATTATTCTGCATTTAAGTGCAGGATGGTCTTATATGTAGTATCTGTTGTTTGCATGTGACATCAGGCTTCTTTTCTTGTGCTGTGACTCAATTAATTAGAGCTTATCATAATTAAGGTAGACGAATGGTGAATAAAGATATTGGTGGGGCATTCATTTCATTATACCAGCTGAATAACCCAAAGGGCTATAAAACATTTGGATAAGAAAAGAAAATTTTTCACCGTTTTGTTTTCCTAAAAAACAAACTTTTGTATTTATACATACTTTTTTACACATTTTCCATTAAAATTCATGTCTCTAGCACAAGGATGCACTTTCATTTCTGCAAATCATATAATCTTTAATATAGGGTATTTGAAACAGACTGGTTAGAAAAATTGCAATTATCTTGATTATAAGTATATTTTTACACTTTTTTAAAAAATGCAAGAAAATTGAATTTCATGAAAAACGGCATGAAAAATATATTCAATCGATGGGGCATGCTTATGCATATTGTTTTAGTAAAACTTACATTGTATGATACAGAATAAAACAAAAAAACAAACATTTCACCGTTTTGTTTCCTAGAAAAACAATGTTGAAGTTCAAAAATATCCCCCAAAAAGACTGTCCAAATACTGCACCTGCTGCAAACACAGCCGGTCCTTCGTTGCCCTGTTATTTATTTTCCTGTTGTTCCGGGTCTACCATAGAGTAATGCCTCAAAAATGCTCAGATGGAATTGAAATTGTAAAGGCCTTGATCACTCTGGTTCCTAAGGAACAGTCTGATCACGGTTTCCACTGTTTATACAGACGTATCTGCCCGAAAACTTAGGATCTTTATGGTAGGCATTGTACGTGTGTAGATTGATTCACCATGAACAAGAACTCTGTTATGTGTTTTTATAAGTCTATACAGAGTTATTGTGTATCTAAATACCTTAAGGTAGATATGCCATAGCAACCAGACAGCATAGAGCAATATGTGCAGACCCTGACCAGACTGCCAGAACAAATAATGTAGCATTGTCCCAGCAAACAGTATAAACTCTGATCTGACTACTGAGCAACAGAAACTGTGTAGAGCCAGATCAGACTGTCAGAATAGACCCTGATCAGACTGTCACAAGCAAACATTGTAAACCATGCGCAGGCTGTCCCCAAGCAAACAGTGTACACCACTGCAGACCTGAATCAGACTGACCAAGCAAAACTTTGACATGCGCAGCTGGTTAGACTACTGATCTGGGCCTTCTGACTGTTCAAATGGAAAGCAACAGATATAATTTTGGTCTGCTAGTGCTAACATAAATCAAGCTTGTTATCTATTACTAGTAACCCTGCAAATTATATCTGACATTTAGTGCATTATTTTTATTTGTTTGTACTAGAAAGAAATAAGATATTAAGGCTGCCATGAGCAAACGTTATAGACTCTGAACAGACTGCTTCCCAAACAAATAGTGTAGAATCTGACAGACTGCCAGTGCAGTGCAAAACCAGATCAGACTGCCCCAGCAAACATGATGCATTTGTACAAATACTTTGTAAAGATCAGAAAATTTAAGGGCACCTTGTTTTAATACTGCTTGGTCCACTAATTAAAAGAAGTGAAACCATAAAGGATTATTACTCTGTAAAAATGATAAAAATAATTACCATAGCTGTTTTAAATATGGAACAGTTTGGATTTGAAGGTGAAGATGTAATGGCAGACAGTGTAAACCCTGATCAGATTTTTCATTTTACAAGCAACCTGATCTGGGTCTGCACTATTTTCTGATCTATCTGTTCCAGATAGTTGAAATCTTTATGGTATTTTTTTATTTGTTTTTAATGAAGAGACAAGAAATGGTGCTTGAAGCAACATTCTTCTTCTGGTACAAATTTTAAGGTTTTTGTCAGTGCTTCTGGAAAATATACTTTATGCTTCATATAGCAAGAGTTCAGGGTCTTTGTTAGTACCTTCATGAAGGACTTTTGGAGTCTAATTTTCACACAGAGTGCACAATAAGGACACTTTACAGATTGTTCGAATTTGCAGGCTTGTCTGAGTTACTTATAACTTCCAGTACCTGGGCGTCCTACTGATTTGGATGATAGCAGGGCAAGGGCCTACTGTGCTTGCAGTAGGTGCGGGTGGGGGTTGTATGGACATTTTTTTCTCTTGTCTATCATTTCTCTCTTCTTTCTCCCTCTCTTTGGGAGACAGCCCGATATAGACTGAAATACTGTCTCAAAGGGCCGTTAAACCCAAAACAACCAACCAACGTCTGAGTTACTTACATAAGATATATTTTATTAGAATATAGCACATGATCATGCCATGAGAAAAGTATTATTTCATCACTATAACTGCATCATTTAAATGGTAGCAAACCATTTTAACTAATGTTCCAGCAATTTTTATGATGTCATTTCAATGTTTCAATGCAAAATGGAAATTATTGTTTCACCATTTCCATGATGTCATTTCAATAGCAGCCTAATTTGCATATTTCGTCCATTTTCAATGGTGGTCCAATGCTGCAATAAGGGTGATCCAATGGAAGTTCAATGATTAAGACTAATTTCCTCTCTATGGAAACTTTCCATTGCTAAGCCTTGCAATGAAATGATGAATGAATGAAAAATTAATGGTTAGAAAGAAATGGAAACTGAATAGATATTAAATGCATTTCTTTTTGCTAAGGGCAGCACCTCAGCGGAACGAATCCATAGCCGCAGTAACGGGGCGCCGAGCGCCGTCCAATATTAATGATGGGCCCTAATTTTGTTACATATTAAAGGCAAAGACGTAAATTTTGGCACGTTTTACTCAATTTCGGTATGAAATTTTAATTGAAGAAAAATATTTTACCATCTTTAATTTCATATGCCGTTATTGAAATGGAAATTATTTACAAGGTAATTAGTGCGAGCCATCGGTGGTTTTTTACATAGAAAATGTACCCTAGGGACCGGGTTTTGGGTTCGAGGGTTCGAGCCATCGTAGTTCGAGCCAAAGGTCGCAGGTTAAATTAAAATAAATGGAAGTTTTGCCGGGACTGGAAAGTCAGTTCGACCGAAGCATGGTGTTCGAGCCTTCCGAGTTCGAGCCAGTGAAGTTCGACTGTATGACCTTTAGTGGCCCAAATCTATCTTTCTGACAATACTAAATGAATGGGAACTTTCGCTAGTGGATAATTTGGGCCACTGAAAGTTAGGCCTGCTATGCTTTTGGGCCACCACATAAAACTTGCGAGTTTCCAGCACTGGAATTCACTTGGAATATGTGAATTATTCTGGTTTTTGTAGTTGTAGGGAATCTCCTCCACAGAAATTCAGCCTTAGCAAAAGCATAGCATAGACTTAAGTGGTTTTATAAATACGGCCCCATGTTCTGGCTGCAGTGTCAAAATCTATGAGACCACGTCCGTAAGGGAGGCGCTAGGACATGTTAGGCTTTGGCCCATTTTGTGCCAATGACTGATCTTTATGAAAATTCTATATAAAAAACCTTAAATTTGGCAATTCATTCATAATAACATTGCTGTATCATCATATGGGAATTGAACGGGTACACCAACCTCCTGTGCCTTTTTCATGTAAACAGGGCACCGGCTGACATATCAGCCCTCCAAACGGACAGATAAAAAGCTTATAATTGTTATCCATCTTTTAGCAGAGATATTTATATTTACTCAATCTAAATGGAGTCAAAATTCTTTCTGAATATCGCCTCCTGCCCCTGCCCCTCTTTCCCCCCAACCCCCTCCCACACGGTGAAGACTCAGATCAGCATCCATCCGGTCTGATTAGTCTTTGCTGTCTGCATGGAGCTAGCTTAGACCCTTAGCTACACTTTCAGTGCTCAGCAAAGACTCTGATCAGACCGGTCAGTCTTTGTGTGGGGCACATGCCACTTTATTGGTTTTTGTGTCGCAGATCATATGATTTTCAGACCCAGATCCAGACCACAAATAGCTCGCGGGGCTCTCTCTGACACCTGGTGGGGCTTAGGACCCAAAGAAAGAGGCCATAATCAGGGTTCCAGGTAAAATAGAGTATTTGATGAAAAATCAAGATAATATCATGTTTACCTTTAAATATATGCTATGGCATCTCATTGGAATCGCCTCAGTGAGGCAATTCCAATGAGATGTCACAACATATATTTCAATCTAACCTTATGGAATATGGCTGTATCATCTAAAATTATCATCAGGTGCTCCTTATTACCTACATTCCTGCTTTCTATTTGACACAGAGCCCCAGGTGGCGGGGCTTAAGCCCCAAAGCCCACACCTGGATACGGGGCTGGTTTTCTAGACCTGGAGCAGAAACGAAATATTACAAAAACATAATCAACTTTCCTGGAGAAACCTGAAATGAGCCCAGACACAACAAAACCAACAAAGTGGCATGTGCGCCCAGCGAAGACTCAGATCAGTCTGGACATTTGCCCAGTCTGATCAAAATCTTTGCTGTGAGCTTACAGGGTAGCTAAGGGTCTAAGCTACCTCTATGCGGACAGTGAAGACTCTGATCAGACTGGGCGGATGCCCAGGCTGATCTGAATCTTCACTGGGCACACATGCCACATGTTGGTTTTCTCGTCTCCCGGCTCAAATGTTTTGAAGGTAGACAGCAGAAATATGCACAGGGGCATAATTCTGTAAAAAACTGAAATAGGTTAATGATTCTTTTTCCCTGCAAATAGTTCTTTGTACAAACTTACAAACTTTCAAGACGAAACTATGACTGGTTTTGAAGATGTAGACCAGACAGGAAATACTACTAAATCACTGTAAGAAATATACAAAGGGGCATAATTTCATCCAAACCAGATTCTTGTTCATTACACATTGTCTGACGGTGCTTACGTTTGCTCAAACTTTTGTGAAACCTTAAATGTTTTTTATGAAAATGGAGGGGACACAAAATGTTGCCTTTAGAACCTTCCCCTAAAATACAGAAGACTATTTAATGTTTTAGACTTACTGAAGGTATGGATGAATGGCTGACTTGCGGTTATACATCCATTTTTAACAGTATTTCAGTCATATCAGGACAATGGTTGGGTGATAATGCAAGGCTGTGTGCAGTGGAACCCCGTTTACCATTGAGAAGCTCCATACCTACAGTGGGACTCGAACCCGGGACCGCCAGATCAGCTGGCCAGCGCTTAGCCTACTGAGCTACCGGGGCTCCTGACTTACTGAAGGTAAATTAAAAAGAGAGTGAATTTTAACAGTTTATAATTTATTTCACAGATTCACCAAGTTGTAAACATTGAATATGAATGATTTAGCAAAATTTAACGGCAGAGATCAATGACTATATTAATATTACGATTTTACATATATATCAACATATAAATGATAAGGTGCAAAAATGCAACAACACATTTCAAATGCACATTATAATTAGCAAGAACTGTTATCCCGTTCACCTAACCTTAAAGCACCAAAAAAAAAAAAAAAAAAAAACTGACATAAAAAAATTATGTCTATAAAATTTCATAAAATATTTTGTCCAAGCTATATCATAACGAGAATTCAAAGACTAGAGGGCAACATTGTAGATCCAGATGAGGTGGCTCATTATGAGCCACCTCATTTGGATCTACACTGTTTGCAAATTCAACAATTTTCAGTTTTGGTGCTTTAACTGTTAAATGCATAGTGTAATTAACAAGAACTATTATGCACTAGTCATTTGCAACCACTGCCCCCCTACCTATGGGGTAGGATGGGGATGGCAGGGCTAAGGAGCAGGGCAATAACTTTTTTACTATCTCCACAGTGCCAGGGTTATAACATTTGGGTCTTTATCCCCTGAGGAATTTTGTTATACAGAGCGGGGCTAAGAGCAGGGCTATAACCAACAGCATGTCCTCAGAGGGTGGGGCTTATACCAGGGCACTTAAAATGAAAAGTCATTAGCCCCGCTATTCCCCATAGGTGTGTGTGGGGGGGGGGCAGTGGTTACAAATGACTGGTGCATTATGGAGTTCACTAAAAATATTCAAATCATTCTGAACACCTTGGATATCTGATATCCATCAATACCTTTATCACGAACTATCATGGAGTTCACTAAAAAAATATTCAATCATTCTGAACACCTTGGATTTCTGGTACCCATCAATACCTTTATTACTTCAAAAATTGTAAAAAATAACTGTAAATAAGCTGAAAAAAGAGTAAAGTCTAAGACAAGACTTCATTTAGATTTTCACTGAATGTTTGAACTACATGTATTTGGCATTTGATTTTTTTTTTTCGATATGACTCCTTTACAAACCTGGAAAAAACATGTAAATACAGTCAACTCTTGCTATCTCATAGTCGAAGTTCATCCCAAACTACCGATTTCTCAAAGTAAATTTTCTGGTCCCAGAAAATTTACTTGAGATATCAGTTGTTTGAGATAAAAGGAGTAGAAATGAAAATAGAAATAGGGAATGTATCCAAACCATATTCTTTGACAGAAGAGGGTACTATGAGATATCAGTGTTAGAGATATCAAGAGTTGACTGTAAACTGAAAAGAGAGTAAAGTCTAAGACAAGGATTCATTCAGATATTACTGTATGTTGTTACTACATGTATTTGACATCTGATTTTGTTCGGTATGTCTCCTTTATGAAATGAACTATAACTGAGTTTTACTAAGGAGTTATTTTGCATACTTTTAAATGTATAATAACAATAGAGCAGGTGCAGATAAGCACTTTAAGCACGGGTGACGAAAATAGCAGAATTTGCAAATAACGCAGATCTTGATGAGGCAGCTCATCATGAGCCGCCTCATCTAGATCTACACTGTTTGCCCTTCAGTCTTTGAATTCTCAATATGAGATGTCTTGGACAAGGCATTCTTTAAATTTTTGCAGACGTAAATTTTGTCGTCTGCTTTTTGGTGCTTAAAGAGTTAAAAGACCTATACAGCAGTTCCATATTTGATAAGAAAGAAATCAATGGAAACATGACCATGCTTATGATGGAAACATGAATATTTTTTGTGAAGATTGGCAGGGATAAGGGCAAAAATCTGACATACAAAAATCTTAGCCTAAGAATCTCAGAAAGCACTAAACCCAGCCGGCACATGATGTCGAAATGACATCATACCAACATCAATGTGACATCATCAATTTGTATCAGCTTCAATATGACATCATTTATATTTCCTTATAAAATACGCATACGAAAAATGCCTGATAGGAAGTAACTCTCTCATTTTCATTTTGGTCTTCCTTCTCAAAGGGGTCTACTCTTAAAGGAAAGAATTTGCTCCTCTTGGAGCAAATTCTTTCTTTTAAGAGTAGACCTCATTTTGGGATACTTTTGTCATCATTGGCAACAAATTGGAAGTCACATAAATACGTTTAATCTAAAAAGAATTTGAAAGAGGACTATCAAATGTTGTTATTACTTGTGTCCAATCCCAATGTCTGAATGCAAAAGAATATGTTTAATCACAACAGTTTTTTCCCTTTGCAAAAAAGGCACAAAAGCCTATAGGCATACTTGTTTTCATATCACAGACTGTTGATAAACACAAAGACCCTCATCAGTCTACTCCTATGGAGCAGTCTGATCTGGATGTATATTCACAGTTACTGTAGATTCACAGGTTCCTGTATATTCAAAGGTCTCTGTCAGAATAATCAAAGTACATGAAAATAAATAAAATTTCCTTTTAAAAGGAAGGCTTGCACTGCTAAAACAGTGGAATTTTCATGAGTTGTTATTGAAGTGAACCCAATTGTTAGTGTACTTTCTGTTGTTTACTTTTATTTAGCAAAGTATTTAATATCTAACTTTTTAAATGGTGGCATTATCCACGGGTGTAAGGTAAAAACAATTGTAGAATTTATTTGAAAAACAAATTGAGGAAACACACACACACACACACACACACACACACACACAACACAACAACAACAACAACAACAAAAAAACACAGTTTTCCAACATTTTGGCCGGCAGTTAGTCATGTCGCATGGAAAATAACTATTTGGACCTATTTCAAGTCTTTTCTTTACAGCTGTTGAGTCACATTTAGTCTGAATCAAATTTTTAGGAAAGACTGTTTCAAACCCATGTCTATGGAATCTTAGAACATCTGAACTTGGCATTAAAAGAAGAAATAAATTAATATTTACTGAAGTTTAGTTTTGGTTTAAGTGGCATCAGTGGCAGTGACTGGAACAAAATTTTGACACTCTGAGAAGAAAATGCATGCTGTTATTGTTTGGACAATAACTTGCTTTACACCATTTGGGAACAACAAAGCACGGAACCTATTGCGTTCGTATTTCCATGAACTCCCGACAAATGAAATTTATCTTTTATATTTACACAATGTTTTTACATCAATTTTGTTTACTCATTCATGAAGTTCTGACTAATTTAACGCCGAGCAAAGGACGAAGAATAGTTATTAACCAACGTGTTTGGTAATGAAGTACAGCAGCCGTCACTATGACATGACGTATATCAAACGTTACCTCGGCCAATCATCTATTTGAGTTATCCGTGACCCTGCTTACGCGTAAGATTGCATGAATGTGTGTTGTTCGTGGCTGTATGAACATCGTCAGTCCAGTATAGGTTCATCTAAGGAAATCGTCGACGAGTGTAAATATTTCTCAGTACATTTGTATAGCTGAACGAGAGTGTTATAAAAGCAAGAAAAATGTCCACACACCCCAACCCGCACCTACTGCAAGCACAGTAGGCCATTGTTCTACTATAATCCAAATAAGTAGGACGCCCCGGCACTGGACGTTATACCCAGCATCATCGCACCAACCAACCAACCCCTCCGTTGTCATAAAGCTGTCAATCAATCCCTAACAGTTTCAAATTTTAACAATTCTGAGTTTAAAATGTTAACAATTCTAAGTTGTCCCCTTTTTCTGTATCATTGTTCAGGCTATTCATGAACATGTTGATGACCAAAAGGAAATTTATCAGATGCTAAAATATCGCTTTGTGCCATGGAAAGGCCTGTTGCAATATACGTAAGCGTTAAGTACTCACCGTTTACATTCATAACAGGGTCAGTTCTACATATAAGCAAGCCACACACATAGATAGATGGAATAAAAAAATCAGTTAATGTGAGAAGGGGAAAAATGGTCAAAAGCGCTTGTTTCTAAATCTAAACAATAAATTTGAACTCTGCTCTTTCAGTTTTTACAGATACACAGATCAGTCCACTCCGGCATAAGCGCAGTCTTATCAGTCTATCATCAGCATAAAAGATGTTTGCATCATGGATCATCATGAAGAATATATATGCCGAAAAAGACTGATCAGATCCCATGAATGCACCAGCGCTGGACAGGGTGCCGGCTGCTCTGACCAGTCAGATTATGCGATGCCCTAAGGCCTATTTTTCGCAACGCCGCTGCATGATTTTTGGAATAGCTAATGCTTTTCGCTATTGCTATATATAAACACTGTTTCTTATACAGGTTTTGGTATATTTCTTCGGATGCAAAGCCAAATACTTTGGATTAAATTCGGAGTTTCATTTTTAATGCAATCAGTTTATAAAAAGCAAAAGAAATGTGGCCAAGTTCAAGGCACTTGTAAAAGAAAAACGTGCTTTTTAACGGAAATATCAGAAAAGTACATGTACTATCAAAAACAGAAGAAAAGTTTCCATCTGTTATTTTTAGCAGATGAGGTAAATCGGATATGGATAAAAATTGACAAAATCGGAAGAGGTCTTTGTTTGTTATGTCGGTGAAAAAAATAATGAAGAAATGCAGTCTCAAACCGGAAAGAGCTTTCCAATCTCTTAAGACTCTTTGGCTTAATATTGCGGCCCTAAAAACGTCTAGAACGAATCGTTGCAGTACACACTCTCCAGGTATTTTCCGACTAAGTGTGACGTATCGTTTTGTCCAAAAATAACTCGGTATCACTAAACCACTTGAATACTGGCTTGCCGCCGAAACGGCAAGCCAATAAGCTGAATCTATAAATAAATTCAGTGCAATAGAATAACAACCCTATCATTTTCATTTTTGCCTCACTTCTCAATGGGGGTAAACTCTCCCATGAAAGCAAAATTTTTGAGCCGCGACACGTGAAAACCAACAAAGTGGTTGTGCACCCATCGCAGACTCAGATCAGCCTGAATGCCCAGTCTGATCAGAGTCTTCTCTGTCTGCATGGAGGTAGCTTAGACCCTTAGCTACCTTTTAAGTGCTTAGCGAAGACTCTGATCAGACTTGGCGGATGCCCAGGCTGATCCGAGTCTGTGCTGGGCATACAACCACATTGTTGGTTTTCTCATGTTGTGGCTCAAATGATTTCCTTAAGAGAAGACCCCCTTTTGGAAGGGCTTTGTCCTCAAGGGAAGCAAATAGGAGCTCAAAAAAGTTGTTTCCCTTCTGGTAAAACTGGCAAAAAAACTTGGTGTACCTCAATTATGCTATGATTCGGATTTCCCATAGAAGGGTCCATGAAAAAAAAAATGCATAACTTTATGATTGCGTAGCTTAACCATTATTGTATTCAGTTTAATTTGTGCACAGAATTAAATAAGTGTATATCATGGGCATTTCTGAGGCATGTGATTATAAGCGAACATATTTTTACTGGTTTAATACCTTGCCTGCTTGTTCACAAAAACTGAAAATGGTTTTATAGAATCTGAGGTTTTAATTGGAAAGCTTTTCCATCTCTCTCTGTCTATCAGCAGCTTTTCTCAGATGCTTTCAATATTAAATGAGACATGATAAAACAAACAAAGTGGCACATGGACCCAGCGAAGACTTACATCAGCCTGGGCATCTCCTAAGTCTGATCAGTCTTCCCTTTGCACTAAAAGGGCACTATGCTGACAGCTAAGACTCTGATTAGACTGGGCAGATGCCCAAGCTGATCTGAGTTTTCGCCTGGTGCACATGCCCCTTTGCTGGTTTTGTCATGTCATGGCTCAAATTCTAAGAGTGGTCAGCAAGTGTTACTTTTCTATCAAATATATAAATGAAATAGAAAAAAAGGGAAATATCTATCAGTCTAAATCAATAAATTTTCACTGATTTAGTTGTGTTAAGTGGACAGAAATTATTAGGTTATCCTGTGGAAACACATACTCAAATACCCTGAATCAGGGTATTTGTGTACGTGTTTCCACAGGATAACCTACTAGATTACTGTCAGATCCTGTACCATTATGTACTGTATTACATATAATGTACATGTATTTATTTGAATAAAATATTGTTTAAACCAAATACCCTGAATTATGGAAAATAAGCATAAAGTATAAGCATGGGAGATAAATGTGGCAAACATGTTAATACTATATCTGGTATCAAATATGGAATTCTGAAATACACATTTTACTGATAAGTAACACAATATCATAATAAAATATCTGAGAATAAATTAGTAATTTCAGAAAAAAATCTTCTTTGTAATTTGGCAGTGACATCATGGTGAAGTCACGATAGTTTCAAGACAATCAGAGCTCGAGATAAGAGGGGGTATTGAGGATAATTCAAAGATAATTTTTCTTATTTCTCAACGAATACTTATGTTGTGACCCCTCATTAGAACCGTCTCAGCAAGACGGTTCTACTGATGGGTCACAACATAGGTTTTTATTGAAAAATATGGAAAATTATCCCTAAATTATTCCTGTTACCCTTTCTTATCTGGAGCACTGGACAATACCAAGGCTATGTCATTATCAGATGAAGTCACTGTGTCATCAACATGACATCATTCTCAGCTTCAAGCACTTACTATAAGTGCAATATACCGTAATGTGCATATATATTGGGACACCTAAAAATAATTAATTTTCCATTTGGGACAAATGGAAAATTTATAATTTTAGGTGTCCCAATACTTAAGCACATTAGGGGTATGTGAAATTGGCATAGTAACCACCAAGATGTTTTGTTCAAACAAATAAATAATCAAATCATTTAACATCTTGCTAATGTCTTTAGACCTGTAATGGCGATTACATGGGAATCGGTAAATGCCATCTATTATTGACATACATGGTATCCTGCCTTTGCTAGATTTGAGCCATTATAAATGAAGTTGGCAATGATAGAGTACGAACTTAGTCAGTGTTAGATGGTATAATTATATAGATTTGCCTATACATGTACTTGATGTTGTGGGTCTAAAACTTAAAAGTAAATGCCCTTTGAAGTATTTAATATTATAATGATAAATAAGGAACTAAATGAAAATACCCTTAATGTGCTTAAGTATTGCGACATATGAAATAATTAATTTTCCATTTGGGACAAATGGCAATTAATTATTTTTGGTGTCCCAATACTTACATACATTCCATTCTACTGATATGTGCTTAAAGTATTGGGATGCCTAAAAATAGCTAATTTTCCATTTATTCCAAATTATGTCTGCTAAATTAATACCAGATATCATTTTTGTAACCAAATTTTTTGTTTTGTTTGAATGTAGGTCAAGGTCATTTAGCACTATCTAAGAATGATGGAATATCAACTGAAACACAAGTATCTTGATACTGTATCAAAATCTATACAGTATCAGCTAACTTTAATAAATATTTATTTGGCTACAAGACGGCAGTTTACCCCTCTGAAACAACACCAGGGGCCGTATTTATAAATCGACTTAAGTGGTTGCTATGCTGTTGCTAAGGATGAATTTTTATGAAGGAGATTCCCTACAACTATGAAATTTGCTCTGGAGGAACAGTCTGAAAATTCTATTAAGGAGATTCCCTACAAGTATGAAATTTGCTCTGGAGGAACAGTCTTTTTCAGACTGTTCCTCCAGAGCAAATTTCATAGTTGTAAGGAATCTCCTTCATAGAAATTCCACCTTAGCAACGGCATAGCAACCAGTTGTTTTATAAATATGGCCCCAGGGCTATATTGTTCAAAGTATTGGTAGCTTAACCAAGTTGTTTGTCACATATTTGTTAAGTCTTCTAGTGCTCATAAAATCAAGCGTCTTAATATTTTTTGCAGAAAAATTGTGAGGAGCTTTTGCAGCAGTGCAAAAGCTCCTCACAATATTTCCAGCAGAAAATGGAACTGTTTTTGCGCATAATACTTTTGAAATTTTTTAGTCTCTTTATCTAATGAGGTTAGTTTTGAACAAATGAGCTCAGATATCTAGATTTGTCTTATAAGATAGATACGGATTTTCTGTCATCAACAGTATCGTCACAGCTTTCATGAATATCTATTTGGCTAAAAGATGGCAGTTGACCCCGCTGACACAACATCAGGGCTGAGTTGTTCAAAGCATTGGTAGCTTCATGAAGTTGTTAGTCACATATTTGCGTACCAATGTAATCTTTTAGTATCCACAGAATCAAGTGTCTTAATACTTTTTTTTCCGAGAAATGTAAGGAGCTTTTCCAGTGCAACAGCTCCTCACAATATTTCAGCCCAAAATGGTAGTGTTTTTGCATAATATAATACATTTGGAATTTTAAGGTCTCTTTAACTGATTACGTCATAAGTTTTGCACAACTTGGCCAAGAAATCCAAATCTGTCTTACAAGATGGGTACAGATTTTCTATGCATTGACAGTATCATATCAGCTCTAATACATATGAGCCTCGATGTGAGAAAACCAATGAAGTGTTGTGCCTCAAGTGAAGACTCAGATCAGCCTTGGCATCCACCAAGTCTGATCAGACTCTTCGCTAAGCACTTAAAGGGTAGCCAAAGGCCTTAGCTACCTCCATGTGGACATCGAAGACTCTGATCAGACTCGGCAGATGCCCAGGCTGATCTGAGTATGCGCTGGGCATACAACCACTTTGTTGGTTATCTCGTGTCACATATTCTGCAGTTTACCCTTTTGAAACAAACCCTGAAATCTAGACCTGTCTTTTCAGATGGATAGAGATTTTCCGTGTTTTTCTTGGGACTGTTTTGGATCCAAAATAATCCATCTTATAGCAGCATTACCACTTTAAGCACCAGTGACGAAAATAGCATAATTTGCAAACAGCGTAGATCCTAATGAGGCTGCTCATTATGAGCCGCCTCATCTAGATCTACACTGTTTGCCCTCTAGTCTTTGAATTCTCCATTGAAATGTCTTGGACAAGGAAATTTTTGGATTTTTGCAGATGTAAATTTTGTCGTCTGCTTTTTGGTGCTTAAAGAGTTACACAAGACTGATTACAATATTTTGGGTTATTCAAGAGGAGGAAATTTCTGGTCTTATAGCCAATTGTTTTGGTAAATGAAATGTGGGAGCTAAAAAATAAATTATTCCAACACAGGACAAAGCCAACAAAATGGCGTGTGCCCCTAGTGAAGACTCAGATTAGACTGGGCATCTGCCCAGTCTGATCAGAGTCTTCACTGTGTGCTGAGTAGCTAAGACATAGCTTCCTTCATGCTGACAATAAAGACTGATCAGACTGGGCACATGCAAAAATTGATCTGAGTCTTTGTATGGTGCTCATGCCCCTTTGACGTTTTGTCGTGTCACAGCTCAACTATGCCTGACTATACTGACACATCTACCCTATTCACCATCTGGAAACGTAACTCTATTAACCTTAATCATTGTGTCTTTTTGGCAGTGGGATGGAATATACAATAAGCAAATTCACAATGCCCGAATGCATGAATGTGTAATATTTGACTAGATATCTGTGCATACATCAATGTGTAGACAACGAATAATGTGCAAACAATGAATAACAGTAATTTTTGTTCTGAATTTTATGGAATTTTGATCCTTGCATTAGAAAATACATGTAAGCTAAAGCCCAGGCCTAACAGTCAAGGCTAGCAAAAACATTCATATTTCCCAAGATCATGGGAAATACTGATAACTGCTAAGAAATACAAGGAAACAGATATGTTGCCTACTACTAACTTTAAACCTATTTCTTTTTTCACAGCCTTACAGCTGTATGCAGAGCATAACATTGTTAAATCATATTATATAAACATCCATTTTCTTCAATCATTAAAAAGGATTCTCAATGTTGTAAACAGATATAGTATTGTCTGGCTCCACATTAGCAACTAGTCCTTCAAAGCATCGTTAGCTTAAAGGGCTACTGTATTGCTTTTCAACATGCAACTAAATCACAGGAAACATCTGATACTGTTTTATCTAAATGAATGTCGAAAACTGCAAGGAGAAATTCCTTAGGGTTAAAAAGTTATAAGGAATTTAAATCTTAATTAGCTGAAAATAAGCAAGGACTCATACGACGACATTTGAGTAATTCAAATTATTAAAAGTTACATCATCTCATGAAAAAAAAATCAAATATTTTGAATCAAAGTATGGTGATAATAACTGGAATCCAAATTACATTATGCAAGAAAAGCTGTAAAAAAGAAAAAGTGAATGGGGCTTAAAATCTAATTTGCATAAACTTTAATTGTCAATAACTACAGTTTGGGTAAGAATTTTTCAATGGGGTTTTCAGCAATCTGTTCCTCTCAAAAATACCTATTTATTAGGAATATTTTTGGAAAAAGTGAAGAAAACAATGCAGTAGCCCTTTATGGAAGTCATTAGTCAATGACTCTTTAAGTCTTCTAGCAGGATAAAATATGTGTGCTCGTATTTTTTGCTGAAACTATGTGAGAAACTTTTGCACTGCAAAAGTTCCTCTGACACATATTTTCGTCAAACAAATGGCAGCACTTTTGCTTACAATATATTTGGAAATTTAACGTCTCGTTAACTAACAACAAAGTTAGTTTCTAATAACTGGTCTATGTCAGTGATGCGATGAGATTTTAAAGTACCTGTAGTATTTGATATTATTTATTGAATTAACACAATTCTTTTACTTAAACCTTAAAGCAGGGGCAGATAAGCCTGTAAGACATAATTCTGCTTGTGACAGTAAGATTACTTTATAAAGCCAATCCTGTTACTTATGAAATTGTATTGTAGTATATGTATGTAATTTATTGTTAACAAAATATTTTTTTAAACCAAACTGAGGGTATAACATAGTGTCCAGCCAATACTGTGTGGCCTGGTATAAAAATCAGCAGTTTTTAAAAACATTGCTTTATGATATACTGGCTCTTAAGGCTCACTTAAGGTTAATAATCCTATCATTTTTACAATAGAATAACAGCATATATTAAACATATTACGACAATTTTTAACAGAATTAACAAGATTCATTCTTCTCCATTCCTGAGCTTCTATTTCACAGTAATCTGAAAAATAATCTGAGAAAAGAATGCCTTATGTTAGAATGGTGTCTCAAAGTGCCAAAAAAAAAAAAAAAAAATAAAAAAAAAAATGCAGTAACACATTTGCCGTTTAAGGTATAACATTACACCTTTATGGTAAAAAGAGAGACAGCTTTTGTGACTTTCTCTTTGCTTTCTGGTTGTTAAACCCCTGCCACAATGTGGCCCACTCTAAAAGGAAAGAATTTGCTCCTAGAGGCCTAGAGGAGCCAATTCTTTCCTTTAGGGGTCAGGAGCCCCAGTAACTCAGTAGGATAAGTGCTGGCTTGCTGATCTAGCGGTCCTGGGTTCAAGACCCGCTGAAGGTGGAAATCATTCCAACCCTAAACGGGGTTCCACTGCACATCACCTTGCAATGGTCCTGATATAATAATTGAAATACTGTTTAAAAGGATGTAAATCGCAAGTCATCCATCCATTCTATAGGAGCTGACCCCTTTCCCAAGGAGGGGGGGGGGGGGGGGGGGGGGGGGGGGGGAATGAAAATGGCAGAGTTGCTGCCCCTGAAAGTGTACCCATTCATTTTCATTTCTTATTTTTGACACTGTAACTTATACTGTGCAAGTCCATTAGAATCACCTACTTCATACCAGCCCCCAAACTATTATGCCAGCCTGGAAGCTCCAAAAAGACTGGGTTGAGGAAGACCTCACAGCCAACAAAATATTTAAAGTATAGTGTATTAATCCTATTAAATGCCCGGGAAAGGGGGATGTATTTTACCAAAAGGGGCATTATTTAGGACCTTAAGGGAAGTAAATCAGGCAAAGCCAAAATACTTCTGATAATTAAGCAGTATCAAGGAGAATGGATATACATGAAGAGGAAGCAAAACATTTTTTTTACATTTTTGTGCCTCCCTTTTCAATAAGGGTTGACTCTTAAAGGAGAGAATTTTCTTGAAGAGTGGACCTCATTTGGAAGAGCTCCATCCTGTCAAGATGGCAAGTCAATTAAATAGAGGATCTTACATGAGTGCTCATGCATTATTGAATTTATTAAACGAGTTGGGGAAAAAGATAGGAAGCGAGGCTTTGCCGAGCATCTTATCGGTTTTCCCCAATGAGTTTAATAAATTCAATAATACAGGAGCACGAATGCAAGATTCTATTTATCATATGACACTAAAATCACATTTTTAGCAAAATTTGCGCTAAAACGTCATGATTTCGCCATTAGAAAACGCGACGTTTTAATGGAGGTCAACGTATAACGTTACGACGTAATTTGCATATCTAATGCACTAGTGGATTATCGTTTTTAATGCATGGCTTTATTACACTCTCAGATGCGACGTAATATGATAAACGTTATTTTTGGAAAAGTGGCAGGGGCGATTCTTAGGACAGGGGCATTTCTTAGGATTAATATGGTATTACCCTAGGTTTATGGTGAATTGGAGCACTTTCAGTAAGTTACACAAAAATTCTAATTTTTGCCTCCCTTTTCATTTCAGGTCAACTTTTAAAGGAAAGAATTTGCTCCCCAGGGTGTAAAGCAAATTCTTTACTTGAAGAGCAGATATTCAAAGGCCTTCAAAACAGTAAGTCCAAACAGTTGTTTCCCTTTGTAACAAGACCTGTCTGCATACAGGACAGCTTGCCTGACAGCGCCTTGCTTGTCACATTAAAAAAATCTTTGTCATAAAACTTTGAAGTGTGACTCCCATGCCGATGCCGATGTCAGGGTGACAACAATAGCTCCCTGTATTTTCATAGAGGCAAGCTAAAAATGGCAGGACTATACACCCAAAATATAAAAATAAATAAGTTTATATATCTTAAACTTTGGCTTAACACTGGAACACTCATTAGCACAAGGCATCTTTTCATATGACTATCTTCAGCCTGTGCAATACACTGGTTACTTCACCATTCCACGGTTGACTAGTTCCCTTGCAAGAGCAACATTCTTCGCTGACTGTAGACCTAGAACAGCTGGCCTGTCTTCTCCACTCACCATTGCTTTTACCTAAATTATAAATAAACTGGTTATAAAGAACTGCTGGGATATGAGATCACTTATTGTAGTTATTCATTGTAACTGCTATAAGTGATCTCTCACTGCCTGCTTATTCTTCATATCTGCAATAAGTGGTCTATCACTGCAAAAAGGTAAAGGTTTTCCATAGCCTAGTGGCAGAAGGGGCAGTGGGGGTAACAGACCCAATGTATCTGTGGCACAGCAAATGAAAAGCAGAGCCCACCCTTCTCCTTTTGCTGCCTTATCCTACCTTGATTCGAAACAGATACCCATTTACTGCAGGATTTTCCAGTCCCCGGATGCCCCAGCCCGGATATGAACCCTTGACCTTCTGACCACCTTCTGCACCATAAATGAGTCACTCTAACCACTAGACCAAAGCTCCTCAGATATTCAATACATAACTGCAATATAGGAGGTCACTTAAAAGCACCAAAATTAAATTACACCAGTATGTTATTCTCAACAAACTTCCAATTTGTGATACTACCAATATTGGGGGTCAATAAATGATACAGTTTCTTGAAATCAGTCAGATTTCAATGACATTCAACAGTCTAAATTCTACTTTTATACCATTACCATTACCCAGCAGGAGCAGCACAAGTGCTTTGAAACTTCTAGGTAAAGTTCAAGCAAAATTATGGGATCCTGAAATTATCATGTCGGGCTACCAAGATTAAAATTCCAAGAGAAAGTAATAACTCCTCAGCTTTTTTGCTCTGCCTACAAAAAGCTAAAACATGTCTTAATTTAAGCTGCCTCTTTGAGACCATCACTATGAGAAATGGAAAAACAACATTAATTCAAGCCCTAAAACATGTTCTCAGGATCCTATATGTTTGCACTAACTTTACTTGGTATGCTCAAAATTGCTAGCACTGCTTCTATGGAGTGTTACTGAGAGCATGTTTTATACAGTCTACTGTTTTCAACATACAAGCTTTAGCTCTTTGAAGATCCTGAATGAAAAAAACAACAAAAAAAACAAACAAATCTGACACTAAACTGCTTGGTAAGAAGTTCATCATTTTCATTCACTTGTTCAAGATACAAATGCCTGATGCCAATATGTATTGGATTCTATGGCTTTCACGACGTTAATACCTCAAAGCGTAGAATTATCAACAATTTAGTTTGAGATTACTGTACAAGATATACATACACTAGGTCTTATCATTTCCAAAGATGAAAGCATGAGTGTGTATCATTTTGGATGCTGTACTGGTTTTCTTTGGTTATAAGATGGGGTTTTTCCCTCCTAAAACAACCTCAAAGACCTAGATCCATCTTGTAACAAGACGGATTTAGATCTTTGGGATTCTTTTGGAAGAAAAAAAAAACAAGAGCTGTCGCCTGACAGCATAGCTCGCCTGAATTGGTGCTTGTCCATCACACAGCCGCTATGGTGGTGTGGACTGCTATGCATAAAACTTCAGGCAAGCATGTCCATAATAAAAACACATTTATAAACAAAAGCTATCTCAGAAATAAGTCTTAAAAATAAAATTAAAAAAAAAAAAAATGAAATGAAATTTCAAAGTTCATGAGCTTGAGGTAAAAAAACTGACAGGTAGTGGGGTAGGGGGGGGGGGGGGGGGGGGGGGGGGGGGGGGTGGAGCTAGGATGTATGACAACCCTGAACCATTATCTAACATCAGTTCAAGTATTAGTATCAACTGAGTCCATCATCGTGGCACTGTGAAATGATGTATTCATAAATATATAACTTTAACCAAAATCTTTAAGACAAAAAGTCGATGACCTTGACTTCAAGGTCATCCAGTGGGGTAAGTATAAGGTGTTTTGTAAAAACTCAAAAAAGAGTCTAACATCAGTTCAAGTATAAACTAAATCTCTGCAAAGCATTATGAATCAGTATGCAATTACAAAACTTTAAAAAAGACAAAAATTTCCCAAGTCCCTGACCTTGACATCAAGATCACTGAGTGGGGTTGGGGTAGTACTCTGTAGATCTAACTACAGTGCAAATATAAAAAGAATGCATCTATGGGTTCAGGAGATATGTGTCTTTAAAAAACTTTAACCAAACATCCAATCAATAAAAAGACAATATTCTAAGTCCATGACCTTGACATCAAGGTCACAGAGGGGGGTGGGGGTAGTACCTTCCAAAACTTTAGACCAATATCTAACTTGAGTGCAAGTATCAAAGGAATCCATCCATGGGTTAAGGAGATGTTGGGCTTTATAAAACTTTAACCAAAACATCCAGTCCAAAAAAATACCAAGTTTCTAAGTCCATGACCTTGACATCAAGGTCACGGAGTGGGGTAGGGGTGGTACCCTGTTAAACCTTAGACCAATATCTAACTACAGTGCAAGTATCAAAAGAATCCATCCATGGGTTTAGGAGATATAGGTCTTTAAAAAACTTTAACCAAAACATCCAATCCGAACGCCGACGCGGACGCTGACGCGGACGCCGACGCCGTGGTGACAACAATAGCTCTTCCTGAACTTTCGTTCAGGCGAGCTAAAAAACATTAAAAACATTTTTTAGCTGAATAACACAAGACTGACTTTTCAGTAATTTTGGAATGATAAACAGCTGTTTTATTTAAGAAATAAATGTCATTTTTCAGATTTTCATGGAAGTATGAACCCAGTGGGTTACGTGCAAAGTAAGTGACGCCCAAAGGGCATCATGTAAACTTTGCACAGAACCCATTGCATTCATACTTCCATGCACCTCTGATAAATGAAATTTATCTTTTATATTTATACTATGTTTTCACATCATTTTCTTTTTACTTATTAGTGAAGTTTTGAATAACTTAACACCAAGGAAAGGATAAAGAATAGTTATCAACCAGCTTGTTTGGTTATGACATTCAACAGCCGTCACTATGACATGACATTTATTGAATGTTACATCAGCCAATCAACTACTTGAATTATCAAAGACGTCACTTATGCGTAACGTCTGTGAACGAGTGTTGTTCATGGATGTATGAACATCATCAGTCCAGAACAGTTTCATCTACAGAAATTGTCAACAAGTGTAATTATAACCCAAAAAATATGGTGACCGTTATATCTGAAGGACTGGCAAGCATCATTTTACCTTTGATGAGTGTACCACCACTCCACCTGAGGCTGTCAACTCTGTTTTAGTTTGTTCTATTGCAGCAGCGTCTACCCCTCGGCAAGCATCATCTATTAGTATAGTTTTGAACCCATGCTCCAGAGAATGAAATGATGTGTAACCTGAAGGAAAAAACAGAAATTACCATTTGGCATTCAATTTTAGCTACACAAAAAATTCACACTGTATCTGATAATGCATGTATACCAAGTTAAGATTTTGTGGTTCTTTACAGAGCTGTTTGACACATGCAAAGATCGGAATAAATATTGCATGTCAGCAGAGTTTTAATTTTAAAATGAAACCATTGTATCATACATGAAAGTTTGCCACCCATACAATAATAATAACAGCAAGAACTACTATCATTGTTTTTAAGGAGCAGTGTTTTCTTTTACCAGAGCTACAAATTCATGAATCATCACATATTATTCAACCAGAAAGGTAAATGCAAAGTTTCTTGCTTTGACAGACAGTGCCAGCCCATGATAACAACTTCTATAAAACACTTATATTTGGCAGCAACTTTATTATGGTACTACTGGCTGTAAAAACAAAATGTGGCAAAATAAAGTATGTGAATATTCAGTTATTAATACATTAACATAAACATATACCTAAAATTCATTAAAGCACCCAAATCGAGTTATGCGAATATGCTTTTCTCATAAAACTTCCAAAAATCTGATACAGCAAATATAAGTGTTTTACAGTAACAGATGTAAGTATTACATGTAATACTGTGATGTGCCTAAATGTTGGGACACCTAAAATAATTGATTTTCCTTTTGGGAAAAATGGAAAACTAATTATTTTAGGTGTCCCAATATCTAAACACATTGCAGTGTATATAATCTTACCAACACAGACATCATATGCAACTCCACATAAGAACACATCTGTGACACGATGTTTGGCAAGGATACTGACAAGTTCTGTCTGCGTCAACTTATTATTGTCCCAGAATGCAGAGTAACTGTCTACCTCAGAGTGGCATCCCTTGTATACAACTACTGAACCTTCCGCAATCTGTAGACATCAGGTAAAAATAACAGCCATTGAAATTAGGGCAATAAGTAATAGCACATTTATGTACTTGTTTCAAAAGATTTAATGTTTGATATAATGTAACCCTATTAAATTTTGTGAGCTATTTATTTTTACCACTTTTTGTTAGCATAAGAACTTAGTGAAATCAATCACAGCAAAATTCTAATTCAGCGATTTTAACAAATGAGCCGCGATGTGAGAAAACCAACAATGTGGTTGTGCGCCAAGTGCAGACTCAGATCACCCTTGGCATCAAACCAGTCCGATCAGACTCTTCGCTTAGCGCTCAAAGCGTAGCTA
This sequence comes from Ctena decussata, assembly GCA_963989385.1. Taxonomy (NCBI): domain Eukaryota; kingdom Metazoa; phylum Mollusca; class Bivalvia; order Lucinida; family Lucinidae; genus Ctena; species Ctena decussata. Next base: position 63,934,960 of record OZ022506.1, on the reverse strand, counting down.
AGAGTCTAAGCTACCTCCATGCGGACAGCGAAGACTCTGATCAGACTGGGCGGATGCCCAGGCTGATCTGAGTCTGCGCTGGGCACACAACCACATTGTTGGTTTTGTCGTGTCGCGGCTCAAATGCAACAAGGAAGAATCATGCAAAAGTTAAACTCAGTGCCATCCCAAAAAATGCAAAAAATAATAGCCACAAAAATAAATAGGTATGCATTACTATAGTAACAACAGACTATACTGAGTGGAGTTTCCTAATAATGACTGGCTGACAGGATATGCTGAGGGGAGTTTATACTGCAGAGGGGACTTTATAAATCCTGCTGATGCTGCATTCATATGCAACTTTCTTTTCCAACCAGATTTCTGCTTTTTTTCCTTGACCAATCAGTTATTTTGAAATTTCTATTTGTAATAAAGATTGAAGTCCGAATTTTTCTTAAAACAAGCATGTTTTTATGTTAATTATGAAATAATATAAATGTCTGTGTATTCTTCAGTAAAACTCCAAGCTAATAGTATTTATTTATGTACCCGATAACGGGTTTAGCTTAGAGAAAATAAAATTCTACCTACCTTGAGATCTGGGTGGAGTTCTGAGCCCCATGTATCTTGAACACAATGTTTTGGCCAAAGTTTTTGTTCTGTTCCCGTCGTTAAATCAAACTCAACAGTGTCATATACTTTAGCTGAGTCTGCTTTCACCTGAAATAATTAACTCTTTCGGTGCGAAGTTTATATAGAAATGCATCTGCCAGCGCAAAATTTATTTCACAATATTGGGTGTTTCTGGTACATAAAACCCTTGTAAGTCTCTAAATTTCATAAAAACAGCCAAATTTTGTTTTTCTCACGAAAAAAAATCTTCATTTGCCATAATCTGGTTGTAATGCTTCTCTTGGTAATGTCATAAAATGTAGATAATTAATGGGACTGTGCCGGTCGCATTAAAGCAACAATGGCACTCTGCCTAGCAACCACATCTGGGCGATAATGGCGCTGCAAGTGTTGAGCGACATCATCCAAAAATGTGGCAACTTTGTCATGTGATAGTCAGATCATCTGTCTCATTCATATAGGATCTTTAGAGACCTCACTCTGGCTCTATGGCTTGGACCACTTTCACTGAAGGCTGATGAGATATCGGTAAGTAAAGGCTCAGTCTGATCACAGCCTTTGCTTGTCACCAATGCCATTTTGCTGAAAATCACATGATGTGGCTCATATGACCCATCTTAAGGTCATGCATGACTAACCTCAATATACAAACACTTGAAGCTGAAACTTTCTGCCTCCCTTTTACAGCATTTGTACCTGGTATCCGTTCTAAAAGCAGGCTATTGTTTAAGACAAGACTGGTTTATTCATTGTCATGGTCTCATCAAAATTGGGATTTCCTACTAGGGAAGCGCTCCCTTGTCATTTCCATATTTCTGTATGCCTGTGAATTGTTGACATTGACAGCAGAGTTAGAGAAAAGAACACAGGCCTTTGAGATGAGATGCTACTGAAGGTTACTGAACATTACGTACAAGGACCATACAACCAATGAGGAGGTTCGCAGAAAGATCCAAGCAGCCATTGGAGAGCATGATGAACTCCTGAGGCTGGTCAAGAAACGGAAACTAAGGTGGTTTGGCCACGTCTCAAGGTCTTCTGGTTTAGCAAAGACGATTCTACAGGGCACAGTAAAAGGAAAAAGAAGAAGAGGTATACAGAAGAGGAGGTGGGAAGACAATATTAAAGAGTGGACAGGGATGGACTTTGCCAACTCAACTAAGGCAGCTGAAAATAGGACAAGGTGGAAAGGGATTGTTTCGAAGTCATCTGTGGTGCCCCAACGACCTAGTAGGGTTATGGGATAGAATAGAATAGAAATAGACTAGGGACCACTGGAATCCTAGGTAGGCACGTACCATGTTCATTGTTCAGTGGTAAAATACTTCCTATATCTTAATCCTGTTACATATTCAACTGAATGGTGGCTGTTTTGTTACCACAAGGCATAATGAGAATTTTGCTGGTTAAGTGAGTTGCCTCAAAATCATGGTCTTAATAAAAGGCTATATTTCAAAGTTATCCTTAACTACTCGACTGACTACCTAAGTTCAGCAGTCGTATTTATAAAACCACTTGTCATTGCTAAGGCTAAATTTCTATGAAAGAGATTACCTACAACTATGAAATTTGCTCTGGAGGAACAGTCTTTTTCAGACTGTTCGTCCAGAGCTAATTTCTTAGTTGTAGGGAATCTCCTTTATAGAAATTCAGCCTTAGCAACAGCATATAGCAACCGCACTTTAGTCATTTTGTACATACAACCCCAGTTTCTTTTAACCCCTAACCTGTTACTTCCATAATGGATTAATCTCTATCAGTATCCAAGTTTTCAGAAGTTGCTCCATACAAATAGAAATTCAACTGTACAACATCGTTACACCTGACCAGGGTTCAAGGTTATAAAATTTGAGAATAATCTCAAACTCAAAATAAAATAAAGAACACTGATTGGTTGCTTCTGAGCATGTGCTCAGAAGCAGCCAATCAGTGAGCATTATTTTGAGTTTGAGAATGTACTCAAGTTTTATAACCTCTGGGCCTGGCTTCTTCTTAACAGCAGTCTGATCTGAGTCAACAATGTTTGCAGATATAAAGCTGTTGATCTTCAACATGCAGAAGAATAATCTTAATGACAATATTCACTGTTAGGCAGTGCTAGCAGAAGCTGGAGTAAAAATTTCAGAATGTAGGTCACTATGACTCTATCTGATTTGAGGATGGTGTCAGCTAGTACTCATAAACAGTTGTACTGGTTCAGTCAATATCACCTACCTTACATCTTTCTGTCAGCGGCCTGGCTTTCACATTGTCTATAAATGAGATATGATTATCAGGATGCCAATCTTTAGTGTATACAATCAGATCAAAAGGTACTGTATCTAAGAGGGAGTTGATGATGGGGATGACCTCGGACCCGTCCTGACCCGCAGGACAATTCTGGAGATTCAGGGATCCGTCTATGAAATCATTCTGTACATCCACAACCACTAGAGCTGATATGGGTTTCAGAGTCTGAAGAGAGAAATTAAAGTGATGAAACTGACATGTGAAATGCAAACTATGTTGAGATTTATTGACAAAAATCCCCTATATTTACCTTAACTGTTGGAACCGACTGGAAACCCATTTTGGAGACATATGGAAACAATGCAGATCTAAATCACATGCCTCAGAATGGGGCATCTGATCTGGGTCTACACTCTTTTGTTACAAGAATTTTTATGCAAAATATGATAAAAGTGAAAAGATTCACTACAAGACAGGCTTGACAGTATTTACAAAAGTTATTTCCCTTGTAAAAAGTTGGGAAAATATGGAGGCGTGCTCATATATCTTAAAATCAAACATTTGCTACACTGGAAAAAAGTCATTACTAAAGCTTTAACTGATTTATGCATTCAAGGAAATATTCCATAACCTCTTAATTTTCAACAGTGGAAGTCTTCTTACTTCAATTCCATCAACTGAGGGGTTGTTTTATAGAAGTAACATATTGGCAAAGTACTATCTTTTTAATGGGTTTACTACCCTCTCAAAATATTTTATTCACATCAAGCTGATCATTAAGCAAAAGTGGGCTAAAAAACTGGAGCTCTGAGACAAAAGTTACTTGATCTTGGAGTACTAGCAGAACATGGTTTTCTCATCTGTGCACTGACTGATCAAGGCTTGAGCCTCAAGTGGGCAAACAAAAAAACATCCTAGATCAGGATTGCTCCTAAGAAGCAATCTGATCTAGGTTAAGACTGTTTGAAAAACTTTTAAACTTGCCCCTCCCCGCCACCGGATGATGAGTTTAAAGGTTAAAACACTTACCCCAACCTGAAAATCTTTGATCCTAAGCATCCTTAATCAGGTTTTTACAAGCACAACTTAAACCAACACTGAATTCTTCATAGTCATTGTATGAACATATGACTAGCCAAAAAATGATGCAAAGTCCAAATATTTCAACCACCATATTAAGATGAATGGGTACTCTTTCAGGAGAAAACAACTCTGCCATTTTGATTTTGCTTCCCCCCTAAATAGGGTCACCTCTTACAGAAGAGAATTTGCTCCTAGAGGAGCAAATTCTTTCCTACAGAGTAGACCCCTCTTGGATGTGCTTTGTCCTCCAAGGAAGCAAAAACAAAAGTCACAAAAGTTGTTCCCCTTTGTAAAAATGGCAGAAAACATGGAGGTATATCCACACATCTTAACTTTATATATATATTTGGACACATTAAACATGTAGTAATGTCTTGCCCATTTCTAAATTGGAAAACTCCATTAATTTTGTAATATCATGTAGCATTTAATAAATCTTTTGGCAAACAGTGCAGACCCTGATCAGATGGAGCAGTATAATCTGGGTCTGCATTGTTTGTTACTATATTCCTGCCCAAATATCAAGGCTAAGTATCTCATCTCTTTTACAATGTAATAAATATCATAAGAAGACATCTAATACTGTTACTGAGTCATGCAAACAGACATTGAACCCGAAAAAACAAAAGTGTGTACTGCACTCAAGACACTTAAGCCCTAATATGGTAAAAACCCACATTTTGGAAGAGTTTATAGTCTCATGTTAGAAGAACAGCACAGAACATAATACTTTTATAAGATTTTTTTTTTAGGATTCAAAAGTTTACCTGTTTCAACCAATAATACCCACATCTTCTAAAATCATTCAGGCTCAGCTTGCCATCCTGAAAAATGTAAGTAGTATCTATAATTATCCCTGGCAACTACCGTAATCGACAGCACACATGCCCCAATAAGTGCACATCATGGGAATTTCTGAGGCATATGATTATTAGCGCACATACTTTTACTGATTTATCTCTTTGATTGCTTGTTTGCAAGAGCTAAAAACACTATAAAATCTTCCAGTTTTCACTTACAAAACTTCTCCATCCTACATGACTATAAGGCTTAAGCAGCTTTTCTCTGATGCTTTAAACATTAAATTCTGTTTCTTTCTATATCTAATAATTCATTGAAATGTGCGCTTGTTAGGAAGAAAGCCTACTGCAAGTATTTAATGCCATTTTGAAAATGTTAAGCACATGGAGCGCTAAAAGGGTTAAATACAGTATTGAAACTAGGCATACAGAGCCTCAAACAAATGAAAAGCAAAATTAATGCAGTTCTGTTCTAACTTGATGACATAGTGAATGTGTTAAAAAGTAAGTCGGTGATGTCATTTAACCAAATGATCATTTTTTAATTACAGCCAATGTCAGTATGTAACCAGTCGTCTTCAGAAGTTGCTTCTAAAGGTACTACCTGATATCATTCCTGCAGGCACAGCGGTTCTATACTGACATGATATCACATATTATTATCATACCCCTGCTATCAGGTGGGTTTTGCTGTGGATGCATGGTAAATGCAACCCTGTCTTAATATCTAGGGTAATGAGAATGCAAATTTGAAATAAATGATGTTCAACACTTAACATAAATGGGTATGCATCAATGTTTTTCAGCCATTTTTATATTAAAGGGAAATAACTTTGTAACTTCCTATATATTCTTTCCTGGATCACAAAGTCCTTGCAAATGAGGGTGAATTCTTTTAAATAGAAAAGAATTTGCTAAAAGAAGAGCAAAATATTTTTCTTTAAGAGCTGAACCCTCATTGAGAAGGGAGGCAAAAAAGAAGCTGACAGAGTATCTCCCCCTGAAAGAGTATCCATTCATCTAAATGTGACCCAAAACACAATAAAACCAACAAAGTGTCATGTGCACCCAGTGAAGACTCAAATCAGCCTGGGCAGCCACCCAGTCTGATCAGGGTCTTCACTAAAGGGTGGCCAAAGGTCTAAGCTAGCTCCATGCAGACAGTGAAGACTCTGATCAGACTTGGCAGATGCCCAGGCTGACCTGTGTCTTTGCTGAGTGTACATGCCACTTTGTTGGTTTTGTCGTGTCGTGGCTCATGTATACAATAAAAGTAACGTACTTTATCTTCATCTAATAGAGTGAATATTTTCTGCCGCATATCCTCTGACAGTGAGTGTGAATTAGTACAAAACAGGTCTCCTAGCAAGTCAGACAGTTCATCCATTGACAAGGCATTATCACTGAAATAAAATAACAAAAAATATTGGAGCTGCGACATGACAAAACCTGTGGCATGTGCGCCCAACAAAACTTAGATCAGCTTGGGTATCCAAACGGTTTGATCAGAGTCTTTCCTGTTGGCATGGAGGTAGCTTAGACCCGTAGCTACCCTTTAATTGCACAGCAAATACCCTCATCAGACATGGCAGATGCCCAGGCTGATCTGGGTCTTCACTGGGCACATATGCCACTTTGTTTTGTCGTGTCACGCCTCATTTTATCAAAAGTACCATAAAATCACCATGTATTGGGCAAGTGAGTAAGTGAACTCAGATTTAACCTTCAACCAACACACTGGTCAGATGGGACCTCCATTTAACATTTGAATGACTGGAGGAACAAGGGATCTAACCTGCCAGGCTGCCACCCCTGGACAGGCTGGTTGTGTTATTGCTTAATGTTCACTGTAAACAGCTGTGGCCATGTCGGGATGGTCAGTTAACCTAGCCACACTATTCCTGGGCAGGCAGACCTCCTAAGCGGTTAACCAGTACTAAGTGCATTTACTTTCACCAGTAACTGACAACTGCCCTTCTTGAATCAGCGGAAGGAGAAATGAAAGTAAGTGACCAGACCGGGTATCGAACCCAGGACCTCTGGCTTATAAGTCAGGTGCCCTACCGATTGCGCTATGCAACCCAGACCCTGGACAGGTCGTCTAGCACATGAATCACTACACTACCACTACTCCTAACATGTATTGAGAGAGAAGCAATTATTGCTTCTCTCTCAATACATGTTAGGAGCAGTGGTAGTGTAGTGAATGAAGCATACAGTGTTGACACAGATCATACTTCTCTTTAGAAAGTTCTGCCACTTGTCATGCAGAAAGCTCTTTTATTACCATAGACACAGTAATTTGAGTGGGTTCAAAATTTGCAATTTTTGGCCTAAAACAAGAAAATTAATTTCCATAATTTTTCAATTTTCACAGTAACTGCCAACAATTTAAAGTCTATGTTAAACTAATAAAGATAGAAAATGGCTAAAAAAATAACAATGAAATAATGCACTTTGTGCAATTCTATTATATAATGTTTCTTTTTTAATTTTTTTTAAGCCTCGGACTTGTAAGACAAGTTTACCAATAAATGTCATGATCTTGCTGTCTTTGCGTGAACCACCCCCCACCCCAAATTGTCAAATGCTACTGTGATTCCTATACATATAATTGATACATGAGCACAAGTAACAGAACCATTTCCCACCTCCCCTGAATGTCCCTTGGTAGCATGTGCACCAAGGCAGTTTTGTCATGACATTGGTAGTCCACCAGCTCAATCCTGGTGGTAGCTATGGGCTGATGAGCTGAAGGTGTGCACAGGCTAGTCTGAATATGTTAAGTTCACTGTGCCTTAAAGTAATGAATATTTGATGACTGACTTGATGCATGATTGGTTATGCAGTGTCCAGATGAGGGGTAACAGGGATAATTTTCTGTATTTTGCCATAGAAGCATATATTGTGACCACTCATTAGATCCATCTCACCGAGGTGGTTCTAGTGAGGGGTCACAAGATATGTTTTCGTTGAGAAGAAAGAAATTATCCCTTAATTATCCCAGTTACTCCTTTCTTATCTGGAGCTCTGATTATGTGTTTGCTCTCTCTTACACTTAATTTTTAGTAGTGCACTAAACAGTTTGATTCTACAAATGAGAAACTACTCTGTTGTTTATGTGGAGTAAGAATGACACAGGTATATGTATGCCTGTGCATCCGTGCAGTCTAATCAGAGTCATATTCCTGTTTGTATGAACAATCCATAAATCCTAAGGATTCTGAAAACTGAGGACTCAAACCAGTCTCGGCTGTTGCACCGTCTATTTTGAATATATATGCAGTTATTATTTCTCCATATAATTGGTGCCTATAAAAGGAACCAGTCTTAATCTAAAAAAAAGCGGTACTATCTTTTTTTTTTTTTAAAAGCAAGTTGAGAAATTCCCAACTGCAAGAAGGAATGTGCTCGGAAAATTCATCTCACAAGATTACTGTTATTATGTGCATAAATTCTGCAAAAGTAAAGCACAATACCACCATTAATATTATAATAAATAACCATCATCAGTCATCACCCCTCTTGAGACTACATACAGGTTTTTAAAAAATTTCCAATTATTGTGAAAATCAGGCAAATTTCCCAAATCATTTGGCGCTGGCATCATTCCCAAAATTGTGAAGAAAATTACTGAAATGAACAGTACCCAGATGGCATAACTCAGTACTATTGATCACTACTTGGAGAAATGAGGGCCATCGGAAATGAGCTGACTTATAGTACATGTGTCTTTTTGTGAAGTTTGTATACTGATTAGCTTCCACAGAGCTATTTGGTGTTTGCTAGTTAGACTCATGATTAATGTTAGATGCAAACAATAAAGACAGGTCTAACTTCCTTTAGCGCAGGCTGGCTCGATTATTAGTGTATAATAGCTAATAGCTGTAGGGGCAGTGGGGGTTAGAGGCCCACTGTACCTTGGGCACAGCAGATGAAAGGCAGAGCCCATCCCTCTCTATTCACTGCCTTATCCTTTCCTTTCTTTCTTTCTTTCTATATTTACTGCTACACCCTCTTTTCAGAGTATTATGAGCAGGTGTACTTTTGTACACTCCAGTGTTGCAAGATGAAAGCCTACATATAGCCATGTAGCTATAGTAGGGATCTTTAACCTGCACAGGGGATGACTCTCCCTGCACAGGGGGCCTCCAGTTAACGTCCCGACCCGAAGGAGGGCACACTTGTTAGCATCATCCCTGCAAATGATGCTAGAAAAACGCGTTCGGACATAGGAAGACTTCACCTTTGGTGAGGCTCAAACCCACAACCTCTGGCTTCAGTCAAGTGTACTATCCACTGAGCCACCGCTCCTGATTCCTGATTCGAAAAAGGTAACCATTTACTGTTGGGTTGACAGAGAGAATTTTTCAGTTCAACTGTTGTCAGATAGCGAAACCTGGGCGAGATCTCAAAACCATCCGGTGACTTTCTGCACCATAACCCAGTCACTTTAACTACTCGACTACAGCACCTGCATGCTGGCAATGTTTAAATAGTTGGTCCATATCTGCAAAATCGAATTTGAAATGGGCGAAGGCGGTACCACAAAGATGCTTTGGGTCAGCACCATTTTGGTAGGTTGGTTGGAGGACAGCACACATAAAACATTTTAAGGATGACCTAAACTAAAGTCTAGCCGCACTTTGATCACTTTTTATAAAGGAGTGTGAGATTTGTCAGTGTGAGATTTGTCAGAGTAAACTAAAGCTGAGATACACAGCTCCCATAAATTTGTTCTCGTACCCATCTTTATCATATAGAGAAAAACATTCTGAACAAACTGTGTCTGCAGAATCAATTTTCTCAACCACAGATTGAGGAAATCTTTTGACATCTGCCATTTCTGAAAATATTGTTTACATCGATCCAACAACTTCGGATACCTTCAGGTCGTTTTGGGTAAACGCCAAGACCCATCTGGGTGCTACTAAAAACCGAAATTGCAGGAACTCCACAGCTCACCCACGACACGGAAAAAAAGCAACATGAATTAGCAACACAAGTTGTAGATAGAAAAATGAACAGCTATTTCCCTTTTATGTGGTCACAAAGCTAACCTAAAAAGAACAGTAGTAAAAGTAGCAGTGGTGGAGTGGTGGTGGTAGCAGTAGTAGTCTTTTTATACATGATTTACACTCTGTTGGAAAACAGATGACCTCTTGCCTTTTCTTGGGAGTGTCAGCTTAAGTTTCTTCCTTTCAGGTGTTCAGGGCAGAATGTGGTAAGCGATTGTATTGCTGCCTGGTCACTGCCTTCTCATTTACTTTGTCTTCTTTGATTTGAGAAAAGTTATGTGAAAGCATGTCTGTAAGTATTCATTTTCTATTCAGGTATTTAACACTGGATTCAATAGTTCAGGTTTGTAATAAATTTATACTGATCATTCCAAGGTGGCGTTTCTGAGGTGGTTTGTTATTGTTGCCTTGTTTGTCGGGTGTCAGTTGTTTTTGTTGTTTTTTGTAAATTGATTGAGAAACCTCTTGGCCATTTCTTGGAAAGAACTGATCTCTTGGCTTTTCTGTTTACACTGTTTACACTGTTCCGAGCCAAATGTTGTTGTCCACCACATAAACTAATAGTTTCTTAAGCCCTTTATTTTATGCTTTATCAGCCCGGTAAATTACTAAATGATAGCTTCCAGATGCTACTAGTTGTAACAGGATGCACTAAACTTATGGGGATGGGATGACCAAAATTTGTTAAGGCGTGCCTTAAAAGAATTAAGAGTGAATCAGAATCAGAATCAGAATTGTTTACTGGTGATACGTCCAAAGACAATCATTCACCAGGACCTGTGAATCAGGGAAGCTAGTCCCTAGCCCTTATAAGAGAAGTAAACTTAGTAACTGAATCCTCTGCACACTCAGCAGCAGAAATAAGTGAATCTTCCAGGGAATTCCAATCTCTAATAGTCTGGGGGAAGAAACTGGACTTGTAAATGTCAGTCCCAGCCAATGGGGTTTGAAATGTCAGGGAATGATGATTCCTGGTACGCCTATTTGGGGGAACAAGGTCATTTATGGGTATACTGGCTGCACCCCTCAGACCTTTGTAAAGCATTATAAGTCTACTATCTTTCCTTCTCTTTTTTAGGGATTCCCACTTAAGTTTCTCCAAAATGCCAGTCATACTCCCAGTTTCATATGTGTAATTTCCCGTTACAAATCTAGCTGCCCTTTTCTGCACCTTCTCAAGTTCATCTTGAAGAAGTATACTTTGAGGGTCCCAAACTGAACTGCCATACTCCAGGACTGGACGCACCAGTCCCTTGTATGCTGACTCCTTAACATCTTGTGGACATGCTGCCAAGCTACGTCTGAGGAAGCCGAGGGTCCTATTAGCCTTTGTGCAAATATTATTGACATGTGTGTTCCATTTCAAATCATTGGCAATGGTTATGCCGAGATACTTGATAGTTTCTACATTACTGAGGACCGTTCCCTCTAAGGTATAGGAAGCATTGATCTTCTTGATCCGTTTCCTTGTAATTTGCATTATATTGCATTTAACAGTTTGAAATCTCATGTCCCAACTCCTTGCCAAACAACCTACTAGTAAATGATCTATATCCTCCTGAAGTTTCACAGTGTCTTCAATATCTCTGATACGTTGAGTGGGTGCTGAACCACTTCCTCTGTAAGAGAGTTCCAGAGCCCAACCACCCGGGACCTGGACACACCCCTCCCGACCCCGTTCTTGCACTGTCCTTGAATAATTTAAGACTGTGTCCTCTGGTACGTTGATATGTATTCCTACGACAAACCTTTTCATTTTTCACTTGATTGACACAGTTCATGATCTTATATAACTCAATCATGTTAGCACGTTCCCGTCTGTATTCTAGGGTGGGAAGCCCTAAATCTCTGAACATTTCCTGATACGGAAGGTGGTTTAAATTTCCAACCATCCTAGTCACCCTACGTTGTAAATTCTCTATTTCAGCTATATCCCTTAAATAATAATAATGGGACCACATAACTGTAGCGTACTCCAAGTGAGGCCTCACAATGGCCTTATGCAGGGTCAAAACATTTCTTTGTCCATGTATGTAAGTGTTTTACAGATCAAACCTAAATTTCTGTTCGCTTTATTAATCTTCTCAGTTATATGGGTCCTAAACTTAAAATCAGAATCAAAATGAACACCCAGATCCTTCTCTGAAACAACTCGCTGTATTGGTTTAATTTGCCCATTTTTTCCTTCATGTAATATTCCACTTGAGATTCCTCTGGGTCAGAATGACCCAACTGCAAATATTTACGCTTTTTAACATTAAATTGCATTTCCCAAATGCCTGACCAGTCACATGCTGAGAAAATGTTATCCTAGGCCTGCATTACATTAGAATTTTGTCATCAGGACTCGTCTCCTTACTCTTGTATACATTTTGGTGTCATCTGCGAATAAACGCAAAATACAATTCCTTATATCCGGCAAATCGTTTATGAAGATTAAGAAAAGAATTGGACCCAACACACTACCCTGCGGTACCCCACTTAGAACATCGGTCCAATCAAACTCAGCCCAACTGACGACCACCCTCGGTCTCCTATATGCCAAAAAGTCCTTAATCCATTTTAACAACCTACTCCATACTCCATCGCTTGCCTAAGGACCTCTGACAGTTGTAATGTTAATTTGCCAATAAAAGTGGTCAAAATTGAACTTTTGGTATACTTAAAAAAATTCCACTGAAATGTATTCCTCGGAACTCCCTTTATTTGGTATAATTTTTTTCGATTATTCAGCACACAGACTGAGATTTATGGTGTAAAAAGCAAGATTTTATAATTGAATGTATGGAAAATAGGAAAAGTTTTATAAAGATACTCCCCCCCGCGTGCCTCAGCTAGCCACTTTGCATGTATGTCTGTACTGTCAATATACACATTATATGTGAGTGGCAAGCTGAGGCACGGGGGGGGGGGAGGGGGTGTGAATGATAGTCTACAGCTGAAAAACTGAAAAGTAGGTGGGGTAATTAGACCCTCTGCCTCTTAAAACAAGGCTGGCATACTTTTTTATTTACGCATTATTGCATGGTATATGCAGTTGTAGTGTTTACTTTATTTTAAGCATGTTTTACAAAATAAAATTCAGTATATAAGAAAAATCGAAAATTTGATGTATTTTGGATGGATGAAAATTCAACATACCCCTTTTGAGATAGTCTGTGAGAATTAGTCTGCAGACGTGGTATTTTTTCAAAATCAATTTAAAAACGTCTTTATAATGCATAAGTCTACAAGCTGATGCTAAAATCATCAACATTTACTTCTTATGGAGGCTGTAGTAATTTGTCAAAAAATAGGCATATCTGCATTGAAACTGTCAGAGGTCCTTTGCTTTTCGTGCAGTCTTTATTTTTTTCCTTTCCAATTTAGTGATAAAGGCAGAATGTGGAAAGCGAATGTGCCGGTTCCTGATCGTTGCCTTCTCGTCTACTTAAAAAATGGAAATATGTTCCTTTGTATGTAAAAAAAAACAAAAAAAATAAAAAAAAATTCTCGAGGAAACTATGTTGTACACTTCACTTAAAGCGATGCGGCTTCTTAAGTCAGCCAGCAAAGAAACTTTTTGAACAAACATTATTAGTACAGCGTAAATGTAACAGAGAATGTGAAGTATGTATTTCCCAGCATAGTTACTAAACGTGTGGGGAGGTGGAACATCCGACATTCAATGGAATAAACAATAGAACGAGAACTTAAATTAGCAACAAAGAAAAACGTTGGATATTCTTACTGTAACAACGAAGGACGCGACATTCTGAAGAAACAACGTTGGGTGTGGTTGTCTACCTATGAATCTAGATGAAATCTAGAGATTGTTTTTACGAAGACACTGAAATTTGATAAGCATATTTCCCAAACTATTGGTCATGCAAATATATACTTGGTTTAATTAAGAGATCCTTTTCACTCATGGATATGGACTTTTAGCTCTACAAGAGACATTGGTTAGACCCATTCTTGACTATGGAGACACTATTTAGCACCCGTATACAAAGAAAACAAGAAAATGATTGAAAACGTGCAAAGAAGAGCCACCCACCTAGTGCCGAATTGCAAAATATGATAGGTTGATAAAGTTTATTCCCTTGATTACCGTAGGAAGCAGGGTGACTTTTTACAGCTTTTCAGGATTCTTAAAGGAGTCGAGGCTATTACGGTAGAAAATATATTCCAGTATTCTGCTACTCATACTAGGCGACATAACCTCAAATTGTTTAAACCAAGGTGTAACAAGAGTTTTAGACAGCATTCTCTAAGCATTATTGTAACTGATCAATGCAACAGTTTATCTGCTAGAGTTGTTAATTCACAGACTGTCGATGAATTTAAATCACATTTAAGTGGACAAGGCGTGGAGCTACTTGTATTTCAGTTCAGAGGATGTGTATTAATGGGGGTTGACATAGAAATTTTAAGGTGGCATTTAAGTGACCTCATATTGGATGATAGGCAAGACAACAAACCGAACTGAAAGGAAGTTTATATACCCAATATTTTAAAGATAGTAACAGTACTGGTGGTGAAGAAAAGACTTTAGGGTTTACAGATTCGTCGCTGGATCAAGTACGTAATCGAGAACGTAATCAAGTACGATATTGGACGTCAAATATTGACAATACGTATGCACATGAATGTTTATATTTACATTATTTTCTATCTATAATTGACCACAAATTTGCTTTAGGGGCTACAGCTGCAGCAGAAAAAACAGTTATAGGCAGTTTTCTACTAAAATCGGAGCAGCGTCGACGACGTAATGTTCAACGACGTCATAAGGTCGCCTACGTTCTATCAGATCGTAGAACCATGGTTTTATTTTGACGTCACTTAACGTCATATAACGTCGCGTGAACCGATGTAGTTATTGGGGAATGAATTTCATAATTCTGAGGTTTATCGAAGTGTAAACTACATTGGGTCACGTGCAAAGTGAATGAACCCCTATGGGGTTCATGTAGACTTTGCTAGTGACCCAATGTAGTTTACACTTAGATAAACCTCGGATGTCCGAATGCGTTTTTCTAGCATCATTTGCAGGGATGATGGTAGCAGTGTGCCGTCCTTCGGATTTGGATGTTAACTGGAGGCCCCCTGTGCAGGGAGAGACATCCCCTGTGCAGGTTAAAGATCCCTACTCTAGCTACATGGCCATATGTAGGCTTTCATCCTGCAACACCGGAGTGTACACAAGTACACCGTCTGTGCCTCCCTTTGGGGTTAAGACGTGATGGAAGATAGATAGATAGATAAATGCACTGATAATGTAAATATTAAACATTAAATATTAAACCTTAAATAATAATTCCCTTGCTCTCCTGCATGGTAGCGTCACGGCGTGTGAGCCTGTATAAGCTGGATTTCCACAACACGTAACAAGCAATAACTGGTATGACTGGGTTAATTGTAAATATTAAGACCATTATCGCTGATAGATAACATTGAAATACTGGTCAATCTTCAAAGAATATGACGTACGCAAGGCAATGTATTAAGACCAAAGGTAGATCATACCATTTCCTTACATTTTTTAAAATATTCAAATAGTTCAAAATAGTTTCGATAGTATAACTGTACAGGGTGTTATTTGTCAATGCGAATGTATTTATCGGTTAGAAATAGTTTTTTTTATCTTTTTTTTTTTTTTTAGAAATAGGAATTCAATCTAGATCATTAATTTTTTCGGTACTTCGTCACACCGAATAGTATATGATGACCGGTTTCTTTTATCAAAGTAAAACGAAAACGCCTTGAATTTCCAATTTGAACCAAAACCGAAAGTAGAAACTGGAGGGAAAGTGCATGTTTTGCATGATTAATAAGCAACTTTTGTAGGTACAGAAAAGGAATATTCAAATGATATAATATTGCAAGATATTATTATTCCTTCCTCTCGACCGAATATCTGAAATTTGATGTATGCTTCTTGAAAAATTGAGCATGTAAAATAATCTCGTTTTGGGAGTAGTTTCCTGATGTTTACAGTTTTTTTATCATGCTTTGCACATGGAAACTTGTACATATTACAGACAAGGCTTATAACCCACTGAACATGAATTATAACAGTTTACTAGCGACACACCAAGGAAACATTCTTTCACCAGGGTTCCACTATCCACTATTAAGGACTTACATCACTGATGTCTCTGGAGGTTGACAAAACACGGAAATTTCACGGATTCACGGAATTACTGTTGACAAAACTTTTAAATTAGTGCATTCTTAAAATAACTCACGGAAAGTAGCAGTCTACCTACACGGAGAACGACAATCGGAACACCGGTCGGCCAATTCACTGAACTGCAGCCAAGCGTGCTCCGACTGGCAGAACGAATGTCACGATAACGGAGGTGTCCAGTCAATTATTTTAAGGAAAGTTCTCTGTTTCTCTGGCATTCGGCAAGGAACCTGATTATTTGCATTATAACAACGTAAAAAGGAAATGACTTTATAAATAAGCATCTTGCTTACTGTCAAATCCTGATACTTTTGAAATTGTATTTTAGTATATGTATGTAATTTATAGTTAATAAAATATCGTTTAAACTAACAACGTAAAAATGGGGTCGCATCTTATAAAATGCATTGTTAAGGGTAAGTTTACTAAATTTCCCTACAAGCAAGAATCTAGGCAAAATCTATGCGTCAAAGTTCATAGCATCCCCATTCACTGCACTTGCCGGGTTCCAGAGAACGAATTAATGTCCCTGTGCACAATTTGTCGACTCTGGTTTCATCCAGAATCCAAAAAATAAGCACACGGGCTTAAAAAATCGAGAACCGTCAAATGTCTAGAGTGCAGATCAAAATAAATAAATAAATATAGATAATAATTAATACTAATAACATAATGATTAGGTTTATTCAATCTTCCCGAAACAATCACAGATTTACGGAACCTTCATTGACTCATGGTCATATTGCATTTTTTTCACTGAGCAATCGTGGATTCACGGAACTTTCAGTGACTCATGAGCTATAGTGGATTTCTCTAGTCCCTCACTGACACTGACAGTTCACTGTTAATCTGTTGCTAACGCTGCCAATCAAAAACATCAAAAGGCTTTTAGAAGGCTCGGATTATAGTCAAGTCTAGTGTACTGTTTTTCCCTTGTGTATTTTCTGTTCAGTTGTTACTCTCCTGTGAGTTAGGGATGGTGTAACCCGAGTCTTCTCTGGCTGCAAGCCCTTATCAATAAGCCACCAATCAAAATTATAAATAGGCTTTTTCAGTCAGAGAAGGCTCGGATTAGGGATGGTGGTGGTGGTGGTGGTGGTGGTGGGTGGGGGGGGGGGGGGGGGGGGGGTGCGCACACGTAGAATTTTAACTCAACCTTACAAAAGAGGTAGTGTTCTAGTACAGTATGTAAACCACCTTGGGTATTTTTTTTCAAGAAGTAAAATCGGAGTTATGTCAATTTATTTATTGGACTAATGCACCAGTCATTTGTATCCACAGCCCACCCACGGGCAGGGTAGGGGATGGCAGGGGAGATGAGTCATGTTTTTATATTTGCATCATCCCCAATGTGCTGGGCAAATTCTGGGGTTTTATCTTTTAAGCAAAAATAGCAGTGGAAGAAAAACATCAGACTGAGGGATCAAACAGCAGTGGTTGTTTACCAACTGTTTGTCCCTGCAGTGCAGGGCTTATAGCGGGGCTTTGCTGGATGTAAAGTCAAACTCAGGTTTCATAAACACATTTTCTAGTGTGAATACATGTATTTTCCCAAAAACGAAGAAAAACTTTTTAAAATGTTCCCTTTTATAAAAGGACAGGTAGCTTCCCAAAATCTTAGATAAAATCATGGAAGGCCTATAGTGGCATTAGACCTTCAAAATCAGATACATGTATTAATTGGCTATATTTTGGCTCATCAGTCATGACAGTGCCGTTTACAAGACTTTTGAATTGCAAAACACTGGAGCATTTTTAAGGAGTAGTAGCTGAGGTAGAAGTGGCGAAAGTTGGGTAGGGATGTGGTTGGATGTGCCGGAGTGCAATGGGAATTGTAGTATAGATGCAGGGTTGGTTAGGTTTATGGCTGAAAAGTGTAATGTACATATTGTGTTGGAAGGTTCAAAAGTCAGGGATATCGTGGATAAGGGCAGAGCAGTAGTGGATTCAGAGGGGGTTCAGATGGTATCAAAAGAACCCCCTCGTCAACCTATATTATTTCATTTTGATGGGGAATTTCAGGAAAAATTGGTCAAACTGCAGAAATTAACCCCCCCCCCCCACCCCAACCCCAGCTAATTTGAACCTGGTAGCGCAATCGGTAGGGCACCTGACTCATAAGTCAGAGGTCCTGGGTTTACCCGGTCTGACCACATACTTTCGTTTCTCCCTCCGCTGATTCAAGAAGGACAGTTGTCAGTTACTGGCGAAAGTATGTGCACTAATTACTGGATAACCGCTTAGGAGGTCTAAGCCTGCCAAAGAATAGTGTGGTAAGGTTAACTGACCGTCCCCACATGACCATAGCTGTTTACCGTGGACGTAAAGCAGTAAATCAATCAATCAATCAAAAATTTGAACCCACTATCCAAAATGGCTGGATCCGCCCCTGCAGAGGTAGGGAGAGTATATAAAAAGGTGGTTAGATTAGATAGGGCTTGGATCAGATGGATAGTATAGGTTTGAAAATAATTGGGGTCTGGAAAAAGGAAGTTGGAAGGGGAGGAATAGGCAAGGAGTAGGTGAGTGGTGGAAGGGAAGGTTAGGGCTGGACAGTGGTATATTGGATAAGTGCAGACTTGCAAATGCAATTTTACCCATTTATCTCAAGACATCCCAGTGACCCAGTTAATGATAGAGTATGGTACTCCACGTACCGGTAGTGTATGTAGTTTTCAGTGCAATTCAGTGCTCCAGATAAGAAGGGGTAACAGGGATAATTTTTGCTATTTCACCACATAAACATAGGTCGTGACCCCCCATTAGAACAGTCTCACTGAGATGGTTCTAATCAGGCGTCACAACATACGTTTTCATTGAGAAATAAGAAAAAAAATAATCTTAAAACTATATCCTCAAAACCCCATCTTATCTGGAGCTCTGGTGAACACTTTGGTAGTGTATTAATTACTTGAGCCAAAATAATTGTGGACACCACTGGTCCTTTTACCATTTTCGAGGGGCCATTTTATATTCTGTAGGCCAGGGACTTCAGTACATGATATTGTAGAAAATGCTAAAATTGGCCAGCTATTGGGGGTCACCTGGGCTCCATATTTTGTTTTGAACGGACCCCCTGCAATTACAGGTAGGCAAACAACACCATGACACCCTCCTGGTGCAATATTACTTCTACCTCAGATTGGAGAGGTGCCATTTCTACTGTTTAGGGGTATATGATTTAATTTTTTGTGTGATTTTTAGACATTCTTTAATACAAACATTATAGTTCCTGATTGAATGCCGCATCTTGCGGCATTGGATCTGGGTCTGCACTGTTTGCCAAGACCTGCTTTATCAATTAATGTCTGGAAATTAAGATATCTCAGAGCTCCAGATAAGAGGGAGTATTTGATGATAATTAGGGATAATTTTTGTTAATTCTGCATAAAAACATATGTTGTGACCCCTCATCTGAATCGTGTCAACGAGACGGTTCAGATGAGGGGTCACAACATATGGTTTGAATGAGAAATAAGAAAAATTATCCTTAATCATCATCAAATACTCCCTCTATCTAGAGCTCTGATATCTGTTTCAGAGCTCCAGATAAGAAAGAGTAACAGGGATAATTCAGAGATAATTTTTCTTACTGCTCATCAAAAACATAATTTATGACCCCTCATTAGAACTGTTTTGGTGAGACGGTTTTAATGAGTGGTCACAATATATGTTTCTATTGAGAAATACAGAAAATTATCCCTTAATTATCCCTATAGCCCCTTCTTATCAGGAGCATTGTGTCTTTGTCTTTTAACAGGATTAGTCTGGTAATCCAAAATGGACAGCATTTGTGGAGAACTGGTCTGTGGGGTGTGCCTGGAATTCTTCGAAGAACCATTGCTTCTTCCGTGTGGCCACAATTTCTGCAAGAAATGCATCTATCGGGTTATAGAGAATTATGCCCCTTTTGTGGGCATGATTTCAATGGGGCATTCATCAAGTTACAAATGCCCTGTATGCCAGAAGAGCTTCAATTCTAGAAGTTTTTCGGTTGAGAACCTCCCCAAAAACAAGGCTTTAGAGAGCATTATTGGTCTTCACATGTCGGCAGCCCCTGTTGATATTTTTGACACAGGATGGAATTCTGACCTTGACGTGAGAATTTTAAAGTGTGTAAAGCATGAGCTGCCTTTGAAGAGTTTCTGTCGCTCCTGTAACTTGTCAGCATGTGAGAGGTGTGAAAAGGAGCATCACCAGTCAAAGGATTCAAAACAACGTCATAAAGTCTTACCAATAAAAGATGTGGCTTATAAACACC
Source organism: Ctena decussata (assembly GCA_963989385.1). Taxonomy (NCBI): domain Eukaryota; kingdom Metazoa; phylum Mollusca; class Bivalvia; order Lucinida; family Lucinidae; genus Ctena; species Ctena decussata. The sequence goes on along the minus strand of OZ022506.1, from coordinate 63,914,779 downwards.
AGGTATACAGCATTTTTGAAACTTGAAAATGACACCATAAAATTCTTAATATTAGGAAAGTTAGATAAGAACAAACAGTGCAGGCCTAGGTCAGACTGGTCACCACTATTGAATGAGCAGTCTGGTTGCCATTTCATCGGCATCAATTGGATGCATTACGGCTTTGAAACACCAAACTATTTACAGTAGGTTTCTTATTTATTGCCAAAGTTTAATGAGGGAATAGTCTAGATGGTTGATCTAAGATTTAAAAGTGTTTACAACTGTATTTTAGTCATTTTTGGCCATTGGGCGAGATGATAATAAAGAGGAAATAATTCAGAGTCAGCTTGGTGGTTTCAAAATGAGTCTAGATCATAAAGGTTTATGGGTACATCTTTATTTTTTTCTGCAATTTTAGCAAAGGGAAACAACTTCTGTGACTCCCTTTTTGCTTCTCTGGACAATGTGTCAAATTGGGGTCTTCTTTTAAAGGAAAGAATTTGCTCCCAGATGAGCAAATTCTATCTTTTAAGAGTTGACCCCAGTTGAGGAGGGAGGCTAAAATGAAAATGGCAGAGTTGCTTCCCCTGTAAGTGTACCCATTACCATGAGACCCACCTCAGTGATGAGATTCCATATGTTCAACATAGATATTTATTGCAGAGTGAAGAAAAATAATTTATTTCCAAAATTTTGGTGGCTATACAATATAATGGGAAATTTTTGCGTCGCCATATTTTCGTGGAATTTCACGGTGTGGAGCGATCCGCGAAAATAAAACTCCTCGAAATATTTTCCAAGTTTGTACATTCCAGTTGTCAGAAATTTGAATCTTCCATACATATGGTTTGAGGTATTTAAGGGGCCCCACAAAACTAAGTTGGAAGCTGTACAGCTTTTACCTGTGGCTCAATTATGTTCATAGGTAATTAGCAGCTGGTAGTTATAGTTTGAACAAGCTGTCTCTTTCATCGGCTTATTAACAATCACTTGTACCTAATCATGCAATTACAACTGAATGAATTGTCCCTGACTGTCAGTTCTGTTTACTTTTGTCCTTAACAATAGCTCTTCTCTCAGTTGCTAGCATGTTTTAGTTGACTGTTTCAATGTGCTAAACATTGATTTGTATAAAGTCTGCTTTAATGAAGTTTTTTCTTTTGTGAAAAAAAGGATGGAAGTGGTATTCTCCCAAATCGAAATAGAGCTTTATCTGAAGAAAGAGTTTCCCTCGGATTATAATGAATACAATAAAGGAGCCTCGGAGCTTATGTGTGCTTTCTCAAAATGCAGACAGCCCAACTCCGTCTTCTTCAAAATAACACAATTGGTGTCAAAATGACTGATTGTTCATAAATGCCGAGTAATCAGATACGATTTTTATTTTGCGGATATTCGCATCCGCAAAAATTAAAAACAGCGAAAATTTATCTTCATATTTTTGAAGCAAATCTGCGAAAATTTGGCGACGCGAAAATTTTCCATTTTACGGTATATGAGCCATGTCATCTTCGAACAATGTGGCTTTGGTGACAAGCAAAGGCTCTGATCAGACTGCACATAAGTTCATAAGTCTGATCAGAGCATTTGCTTGTCACATCAGCCATCAGTGGAAGTGACCCAAGCCATAGAGTCAACAGTGAGGTCTCTGATTACCCTGTTAAATGAGAAGGATGATCCGAATATTACATTAAGACACAATTGCCACATTGTTGATTTAAGGTGGAGGGAGTCACTTTTATGCTCCACAAAAGAGTTTCCTTTCATGATCATCTTAAACTGGCAGCTGTTGTTTAATTTCAGTTGTCTTTTTTCCTGCCATTATTGTTAAAAAATGTACAATATAACTTTTTGATAAACTGCAAAAACTGAGCCTCAACACGACAAAACCAACAAAGTGGCATGTGCTTCAAGCAAAGACTCAGATTGGCCTGGGCAGCAGCTCAGTCTGATCAGAGTCTTTGCTTGTGCTTAAAGGGTAACTGAGGGTCTGTGGTAGCTCCATGCGGACAGTGAAGACTGGTTAGTCTGGGTGGATGCCCAGGCTGATCTGTCTTCGCTGGGTGCACATGCCACTTGGGTGGTTTTGTCGTGTTGCTGCTCAAATGTTTTACAGTACTTGACTTGTGAGCAGCCTAATAAGTACCAATGAAATTTTGTCCAAAATTTTTTTGTTTAATCTGGAGCTCTGTTTATACATTTTCCAGGCTGAGATAGCTGAAGCCCTAACAGAAATCAAGAAGAGAAGCATCAACCTGAATGAGAGACTTAACATACTCAAAGACATGGAGGAACAGATTGAGGTACAAGTAGCATAATAATTATATGGGGTGGTAGATTGAGCGAGAGTTTGGCATTGGGAAGCCCTGCTTTTATTGGCTGAAAGTTGGGCAAGGGCCGTTGTGGTTCCAGATAGTGTGAGTCTGTGAGGGCTGTTTGGATAGTTTTTCTCTTGTTTGTTACCTCTCTGAGACTGCTTGCTATAGACTGAAATACTGTCTCAAAAGTTTGTTAAGCCCAAACCAACAAGCCATTATTATCACATATTTGTAGTCTTTCTGTTAGGTGAATCATATATACTTTCAGGGAAAGTAATTTTGCCATTTTCATTTTTGCCTTCTTCTCAGTGGAGGTCAACTCTTACAGGAAAGACTTTGCACCTATATAGGTACAAATTCTTTCCTGTAAGAGTGGGGGTGGTCGGGTGGTGCGAAGGTGCGGTGTGTAACTTGCAGTGCCGGGGCGTCCTACTTATTTGAATAGTATAGGGCAGCAAGGGCTTACTGTGCTTGCAGTAGGTGCGGGTGGGGGTTGTTTTGACATTTTTTCTCTCGTCTATCATTTCTCTCTTCTTTCTCCCTCTCTTTGGGAGACGGCCCGATATAGACTAAAATACTGTCTCAAAGGGCCGTTAAACCCAAAACAACCAACCAACCAACCAACCTGTAAGAGTGGAACCCTTTTGGAAGGGCTTCTTTGTCCAGGGAAGGAAACAGGAAACCACAAAAGTTGTCTATGTGAAAAAATGGCAGAAACTCGTACAGGTATACCCTTTCACCTTAAAAACTCATGCATTTGGAGACCCTAACTAGACTGCTCCTAGTAGTAATCTCATTAGGGTCCACACATTTCTCCATTATTCTTGTTTGTACAAACTGTTCCTTAACAGTGGTGATACGCAGTTGCTAAGCAGTGCTCCAGATAAGAAGGGGTAACAGAGATAATTTTGGGATAAGTATCCATATTTCTCCACAAAAACATATTTTGTGACCCATCATTAGAACCGTCTCGTCGAGACGGTTCTAATGAGGGGTCACAACATGTGTTTTCGTTGATAAATAAGAAAAATTATCTTTGAATTATCCTCAATACTCTCTCTTATCTGGAGCTCTGGCTAAGTTCAACCTTTTTTTTCTTCAGTAGCACAGAAAGCTCTACAAACATATAATAGAGGGTTTATAATAGTCCGCCAGCTTTTGCTTCCTGTCTAGACTAGGCATCATACTTAGCTTCTGCCGAGACTGTCCGCAATCTCTTGCTTCCTCCCAAGACTGCTGTGCATGATAAATTCTACAGGAGCAAATTCTTTCTTTTAAAAATTGACCCTCCACGGAGAAGAGGGTCCAAAATAAAAATGTCAGAGTAGCCTGCCTCAAAAGCATACCCATTTATCTTTGTAATTTTATTGCAGAGTAATGAAAAGTCCTTACTGACAGAGCTAGACCATCATGTAAACACAATAATGTCATCAGTACGTAGACAGCATGAGGAACTCAAAAGGAGTCTTAGGAATGACTTCGAAGAGTTGAAGAAACCTTTCACTGATGAGTTGAGACGATGCAACTCGCTGAAGACATCCATGCAGGAACTTATGAAGAAGGTGTCAGAAATTAAAAGAACAACAGATACTGGCCTCAAAATATCGGTATTTACTCTATAATTTCTCCCACTTTCACATATTCAAGATATTTTAAAAATCTATTTCAGGTTGCCCCCTGGGCAAGTTGCTGTCTGGGCCTTATTTCTAACACTCCTATATTTCTCCCACTTTCACATATTCAAGATATGCTTTCAGCTCATATAAGAATATAAGTATCTTTCACTGGTGTGAGGTGCGGATAGAAATATTTGTCAAGATGGTCATCGTTTGGCATCAGGAGACTTGCCGAGTGATGCCAAACAAGTATACTGAGTGATGGAATTTCTGTCTGCACCTCACATCCGTGATAGATACTTTTACTTGCATAGCTTTTAATTTACAATGTTTGATTTTAAACAGAGAACGTCCTAAAATGTGTAATTTTAAAGGGCTACTGCACTGTTTCTTCACTATTTCCAGAAATATTTCCAATTAACAGATATTTATGAGAAAAACAGACTGCTGAAAACCCCATCAAAAAATTCCTACCCAAACTGTAATTATTGACAATTGAAGTTTATGCAAATTAGATTTTAAGCCCCGCCCACTTTTTCATTTCTATAGCTTTACTTGCATAATGTTAATTTGATTCCAGTTATTATTACCATATTCTGATCCAAAATATTCAAACTTTTTTCATGAGATGATGTAACTTTCCTCACTAAATCTATTTTAGGGGAAAAAAGTATAAAAAATGTTTTCAAAGTATATTTTTTTTTAGATTTAAATTATATGAATGACTCAAATGACGTCATAAGAGTCCTTGCATATTTTTCAGCTAATTAAAATTTAAATTGCTTATAACTTTTTAACCATTTGGAATTTTTCCTTGCAGTTTTCGACATTCTTTTAGACAAAACAATACCAGTTATTTCCAGTGATTTCAATGCATGTTGAAAAACAGTACAATAGCCCTTTAAGGTTTGATAGGTTTCTATTTAAATTGAAAAGAAAGCCACTATGTCAGCAAAAAAACATTTGGTTCTTTCTGTTGTTACGGGTCAACTCTCCTAGCTTCCATTATCTACAATAGTAGATTTGCGCATAGCTTCCTTATATATTCAATCTCAGACAACTGTGTCAGGGAGTTAATTTTTTGACTCAGTGGTTAGAGCATTGAACTCACACCCATGAGTTCCGGGTTTGATTCCCAGCAATAGTCAGGAGTTTTTTCAGCTATGCTTTGGTCCGTTTGTTATGGCAGTAATGTCATAAGATAGGGGCTCGTCCTGGATTGGACATTCTAAGCCAAAATGGCATTCAGTCATCATAAATGATGACTTCCTTGAAGTGGGGGAGTGTTACGGGCCAACACTCCTACCTTTCATTATCGACAATAGTAGATCTGCACTTAGCTTCGTTATATATTCAATCTCTGACAACTGCGTCAAGGAGTTAACTCTTTGGCTCAATGATTAGAGCATTGGACTCTCACCCATGAGTTCCGGGTACGATGCCCAACAAAAGTCAGGAATTTTTTCAGCTATGCTTTGGTCCGTTTGTTATGGCAGTAATGTCTTAAGACTGTATATACCTGGTGTGGCATAAACTGACGTCATTTTGCCATTTTCTTGATGTCATCATCTCAAAAACCAACTTCACTTGACAATGTTGGTATATAACCTCCTATACAACCAGTGCATTGACTACACATGATTTTTATTTGGTCCCGGTTGAGAATAGGATTGTCGGTTCAGGTGAATTACGCAGATATCCTTATCTGGTGTGTAAGAAACTTCTATTATTCATCAGCAACATCTTTCTTGCACACTAGATAAGGATATCCGCGTGCTTCCCCTGTACCTACAAATCTTATCTCACCCAGGTTATCTCACCCAGGACCGGATAAAAATCACGAGCATTCGATGCATTGGTTGTAATGGAGGTCACGTTAACTGTGTCGTCAAGTGACGTTGGCGTTTTAGATGATTATGTCACGAAGACGGCCAAAATGACGTCAGTTTATGCATGCCAGACGTTGACGTAAAGAACCGAATGGCGGTCGTTGAAAGCGGCGCTTTCTTTTAGAATCGAATAGAAACCTCCGAGGTACTAAAACTACGCAGTGTAACAAGTTCTAAAGATATATAAAACGTGGTGTGCAAGAAAAAGTATCTATCATGGGTGTGAGGTGCGGATAGAAAAATCCGTCACTCGGGATCACTGTTCGGCATCACTCGGCAAGCCTCGTGATTCCGAACAGTGACCCTCGTGACGGATTTTTCTATCCACACCTCATACCCATGAAAGATACTTATATTCTGCCACAAGCAAATAGTTTTTTTCAATTTTTGGCTACGGTAATGACCCTAAATTATTTGGACAAGTCTGAGCAAACATTATAGACCCAGATCAAACTGCTCATGAAGGAGCAGTTTGATTAGGGTCTACAACAATTGCCATTCACTAAGCAATATTTTTATGGATTCATTAAACATGTAAAATTCACTTCTAAGAACTTTCAAACAATAATATTAATAAAGGATCAAATTCTTTCCTTTAAGAGTTGATCCCTACTGAGAAGGGAGGCAAAAATATTTTAGTTGCGTCCTCTGAAAGTACTGGTATTAAAGGTATTTTGGCAGTGGCTGATTTACTACTCTTTAGGTTCAAAATAAAGCCCCCCTTTTGCAAAATGCAACACCCCAGGGTGTTTTATAGGGCATTTTATAGGATTAATATGGTACTTCAGGGATTTTCTTTCAGGAAAGCCAGTACAATCCCCTAAAGTTCCCTCCCTCTGAGAAAAAATGATGAAAAAAAGAAAAAAAGAATGAAATAAAAAATGATCGAGTACACCCATTAACCTTTGACTTGTTTCTGTTTATAGCTTATGACTGGGACGAAGAAGCAGTTGAACAGCCTGTTATGTTTTGACATAGCCTGGAGTGTAAAAGATCATTCCCTACCAGTGTTAGACTTGCCCACTTGGAGACTAGATGTCCAGCTTGTGATGGAATGTATCGACAGTCTAAAGTGGGTTAAAGAAGGTTGGTAATTAGCATCCAGGGCCTGGTCATTCAAAACTAACAACATCGTTAGTTAATGAGACCTTAAAATTTCAAACGTTTTAAAGTATCTAAAATACGCCAACATTTTTTGTTGAAAAAATATTAAAAGCTTTTGCCTTGCAAAAGCTTTATACATTTTTGCAACAAATTTGATTATAAAGCCTTAAAACGATTAACAAGTTTACCTCTTAACGAGCTCATTAGGCTAACGATGCTATGAACAACCGGGCCCAGTTGTTCAACACTAACAAAGTTATGAATACTGTGATGTTATAATTTGGCACTGAATTTCAGCATGGGACCCCTCTTCAAATGACCTTTGTGTTGGTGGTATATTAAAGCTTAGTTCAGTCACTTGGTTTGAGAAAAAAATGTGAGTAGCTTTTGCGTTGATAACTTGTGTTGAAATTTCATAAATGCATTGTACATGAAAAATGGGCAGACCTATCTCACTTCCCCTTTTTGGCAGCCTCATGTCAGGGGTTAACACCAATCCAGGGTTTGATCTGCCACTCGTCTGGTCTTTTGGATGAGACTTTAAACTGAGGATCGTTTCTGCATATGACCTATGTGTTGATGGAAAGTTAAACACAAGTTTCATCCCCTCCCCCCCCCCCCCCCCCCACACACACACACAAACCCCCCCCCCCCCCCCCCCAAAAAAACAAAAAAAAACAAAAAAAAACAAACAACTTATAACAAAATTATGCCCTGCAAAACTTTGGCATTTTATATATTTTATGTACTTGAAGTGTTTGACACAGGGAGCTAACTTTTGGTTTATTACTAGCATTTGGTTATTGTTAGTATTACATGTAGGTATGTTTTCCAGTGGCATAGTATTGCTTCTGCATTGTAGTCTTTTCTCGAGTTTTCTGGTTACTTTAGCTAGCTGGCGGGGCTCTGTCTGGACAACTGATGGGGCTTAAGGCCTGAAGAAAGAGGCCATAATCAGGGTTGCAGATAAAATAGAGAACTCCTAAAAAACTCAAGATAATTTCATGCTTACCTTTAGATACATGTTATGGCATCTCATTGGAATTGCCTCGGCTAGGCAATTCCAATGGTTGCCACAACATGTATTTCAATCTAACCTTATGGAATATCATCTCAAATTATCATCAGGTTTTCCTTCTTACCTACATTCCTGCTTTCTATTTGACACAGAGCTCCAGGTGGCGGGGCTTAAGCTCCAGAGCCCACCCCCTGAATCTGGGGCTGGTGACAGTGCACACACAGGCTATTCTCTTGTTGAGGGACTCCAGCAAGTGGTTTTTAGTGGAACTTTTTTCTTTAAAGATGCTTAAATATCAAAATTTTAGGTTAAACATACCCAAAACCATTTCTCGTAGCTAAATACTGACTTGCAGCATATTGCATGACCTCTTTTGTCTATTTTTATCATTTTTATACCCCGCCACACGTTAGTGGCGGGGTATTATGTTTTCACGTTGGCTGTCCGTGTGTCCGTCCGTCCATCCGTAGTACGTATGTCCGTCCATCCGTCCGTCCGCACTTCGTTTCCGTTCGATAACTTAAGTATTTATCAACGGATTTCCTTCAAATTTTGCATGTGCATTTGTACTAAGAATGTCTCGCTTGGGATTGTTAATGGGCAAATTTCGATAATTTCTGACAGAGTTATGGCACTTGTCAATGTACAAAAAATGGTTTCTGGCCTTTAGTTCCTTTACTATTTGGAGTATCATGATGAAACTTCACAAACATGATGGAAGTAACAAAAGCTTTGTATGAACACAGAAATTTTATCATAGGGGGTTATCTGCCCCTGCCTTGGGGCTATATACATGTATAAAATCATGAAAAATTCCATATAAAATCAGAGTTTGAAGCAATTTTTCTGAAACTTACAGCAAATGATCAGAGTTATGAAAGCCTCCAGTGATGATCAAATTTACCCCATGGGAGTTATCTCCCCCTGCCCCCGGGCTATATACATGCATAAAATGATGAAAAAATCTATATAAATTCACGTGAAACAGATTTTCAGAAATTAATATCTTATGATAGAATTGATAAAAGCTTCTTGTGATGATTAAAATTTGACCCTTTAGGGGTTATATGCCCCTGCCCTGTGGCCACATGTTTAAAATCACTAAAATTGTATTTGATTAGAGTGGTAAGTGAATTATTGGAAACTTATTGTAATTGATCAGAATAATGAAATGTCCTATCATGACAAAGATTTTTATCCATGTTCAATGGGGTTAGGATGCCGTTGCCCTGGGGTTATACAGAGAAAAATAAATCTGGAAAAATCAGTATGTGAAAAAGGTTTGCAGTGGCGGGGTATCACACAGTCGTTTGCGATGCTTTTATTTGTTTTGAGGTGGGTTTTCCAATAGTAAAAATATTCCTTCTGGTTTCCAGCCTTTGATGAGGTTCATTTTAATTTTAATAAAGCTGGGAACCACCCATTGTGACATCACAACAGAAATGATGTCATCACTAATCACCTGATCTGTTTTGGAATATGACCATTTCAGCAAAGTGTTGTTTGCAGTGTCAGCTACACTTATGCATCTTTTTGTTTTCCAAAAAGATATTACTTATGAAAATAACTGCTATAAGATATAAGCATAAATTCTTCTGAAATGATTTCATGTTAATCTTATATGAAATGGTAATTTTCAAGAATGTGCTTGAAACATGCCACCCCTACAGCAATAATCATGGTTTATCTTGAGGCGGCCATTATGAAACTGAAAAAAATACATTGCAGGAGACTACTTTCCAAGCTTGAGAGCAAGCCAATGAATTTCAAAAACTCTACTGGACAAATCTGACTACAAGAAATGGTAGTAAACTGTACCATGTAAGTGGACTTTGCTGTTTCTCTATCCTTTAAGTATAAACTTCGAAAAACCACTTGCTGGAGTGCCTCAACAAGAGAGTAGTTCAAAGCACAGGATTCCATGAAATTCATATTGAATATTATCCTGATTCATTGCAGGTGTGAAATCGAAAACTGTTGCATCTCAGACAGAAGGAGAGGCAGCCAACAAAATTAACACAACAAAAGAATCCTCAGTTTTGCACCAAGCTGATTTAGCAGAGTTAACGAAATGTAAGGACGGCCATGATGAGATTCAGACAAGTAAACTTGCTCCAAGTCTTTATACTACTGATAAAGCTGCTAAGCCTAAAATTGAAACTACTTTTGGAGTGGACAATGTTATTGCCTTTGGTGACAAAAGCGAAGTCAGGCCTAAAGTCAGAAGTGATTTGAAGGGTTTTGCCATGTTTAAACTTCCTCAAGATGTTGAGATTGATGGTATAGCTAGTGATGTTGATGCTAATGACGACGGATCTGCCAAGCTTTCTGTGGAAAATTTGGAACACACGCTGACAGTGGCTGACATTGGTAACATGAAGAAGATGAATAAGAATATAAGCCCCTCGTCTTCTATTCGCGGAGGGGACTTTCATCCTACGGAAACTATAGAACTCATCAGGTCACAGACATCGGTATTGCCAAATTCTAATCAGAACAATTCAAAACCTGCAGTTGATTGTACTGGTAGTAATAATGAGAGGAGTGTACCAGAAGTTGAAGAATTTGCAAATGCTGATGCCAGGCCAAAGGTTACTGTAAGCCAAATTGAAAGTAGCGGTATCACCGCTACTGTCAATATGGCTCACAGTAAATTCCAAAACAGTTGTCCATCAAAGTCAAAAGAATCAACGAAAGGGGAAGTTCCAAAACTTGAAACTTTACAGAAGAAATCAGAAAGTGTTGATGGAAATTCCCCAGAGTTAATGGAAATTTCCCAATCTTTTGATGATGACAGTGCCGATGACCAGTTTCTGAGTCAGAGTTTGAACAGAATTAGTTTTCAGCCAAAGCCAGAGGTCAAAGAAGATCACAGAAACAGTTTTCCTCCAGACACACTTCCCAGTAGCAACTTAATGCCAAGAACACAGCCGTTTCATAGATTTGAGAAACCGAAAGAAAAGCAAAGAAGCCCTCATCAACATGCAGTGGCTAAATTTGTAGCCAGAAGAAGAACAGGCTCCCCACACATTTCTCCTCAAAGCCAGTTATCTATTTCGAAAGTCCCTGAATTTCCTAAAACTATGTCAAGTCCGGCTCTGTCACAACTGTCAGCAGCTAATGAACATGCACCAGACCTTGGAAGGAATTACTCAGATGATCCTCTGTGTAAGACGGATAGTGTTGTACTCAGTCAAGGTCACTTGTACCCAGAAAAATCTCTTCATGTTACTGTTGGTTTGAAAGACGTTGATATGCAGCTGGACACACGTAAAGATGGTCAGGAGGAGGGGATTGAAATGAGCCATATGGAAGAGAATTGGAGGCTTAGCCCTAAACCAAACCGTAAAATAATCAAAGGAAAAAGATCAGTAGAGAAGTAGTAGTTTGAAGGAGAGAAAAGCAGAGCAATGTACATGAAGACCTGCTTAAGTGAATGGGTACACTTTCAGGGGAAGCAACTCTGCCATTTTTCATTTTTGTCTCCCTCCTCATTAGGGGTCTGCTCTTAAAGGAAGAATTTGCTCCTGTAGGACCAGTCTCTTTCCTTTAAGAGGAGACTACACTTTTGAAAAATATTTGCATAATGGGAAGCAAATCTCAAAAGTTGTTCCTCTTTGTAAAAATGGTAAAAATCATGGAGATGTACTCGTACACCTTGAGAGGTATGGATATGCCTCCAAGGGGGATCACTGTCTTCAGAAAATACTTGTCCCCTTTTCACAAGACCAGAGGCTGCTCTTTAAGGAAAGAATTTGCTCTCTGAGAGAGCAAATTCCTTCCTTGAAGATTAGTCTCCATTGAAAGGGGAATCATCCACCAGGGAAGAAAATAATATTCTGCAACTGTTGTCCCCTTGTTAAAATGGTCGTCAAACCATGATGTGTATGTATATCTTAACCCTTCTTATGCTAATTGTGTGTATATACGTTTTTGGGGGATAGGTCACTTTGTGAGCCTGTCAGGCACGCTAGACACCAAGTACACCCTAACAGTGGAGGTTGTCCTACGAAGGAGGGATTCTGCTTTCTAACAGAGCAAGTTTTTACCCACACCACACAGGTATGGTAGATATCTGAACACCAAAAATACGTCAAAAACTTACGAATTTTTCAATATCAATTTTTCAAGTCCCTCCCTCACTTGCGTGATCCCGAGTTTCTTCAAACAAGACTTGATTCATCTAAACTTTTACTATTGATAAATGTTCAGCTATAATCCCGGCCCCCAGGGAAGTTATTGCTTTGTTCCTACGAAGCATACATTGGGGCTAATATCTTGAACTTTTTTTTTTTAAGTGTCTTAAATGAACACCGGTTAGTCACCTGACCACCATATTTGGACATCAGGTGACAATCTGACATCTGCAATACGGGGGCTTACATCAGGTTGTAAGTTGGTGAAATTTTCAACAATATCGGTGAACGTTTGTGGAATTTATGGCTTCTTAGGTAAGGGTACCCCCCTTTTAGCATCATATGAGCTGAAAATGTAGCATGAGAAGGGTTAAGGAAAGGGATTTGATGATAGTTTGTGTATAATATTTCTTGAAAATACACCTTATTTATTTTTCCCAGCCATCAGACAAGAATATCCCTTTCTAAAGCTGTCAGAGATTTTTCTATCTTGGCCTGCTATCTCAGCCTAGGCTCAGAAAGCTGTTTTAAAATGTCAGTCATTACTACATGTATATAGTACAGACCTATATTTTCAACAAATCTACTTGCTGCCTGTCATGTAAATTGCATGCAGAATATGAAATTGACAGCCAGTGATGTGCATGAAATGTCACTGTAGATTTCTGATTAGCTGCTAGGCATGTTAAATGCATGCACAAGGTGAAATTAACAGGACAGAACTAAAAATAGAAAATTAGCTTGAGGTTTATAGGAATGGCCGCAACAAGAAGCTAAGAGCTCAGTAGATATTCTGTTTTATGAAATATAATGGGTGAGAAAAATAGTCAATGATGGGGTTGAGGCCTCAAAAAAGAAATCTTGGGCTCTTTTTCAGGGTATTTTTAAGTCTTATGGGAGGCCTGCTCGCATACAACTATAATCTGAAAACTAGCCTGAGATTTCCTTGTCTCGGCCTCAACCCCATCATAGATTCTATACATCACTTACAATTTTGAGCTATTACTCTTTAACAGACAACGAGTAAAACTGACTTATTACATTCGTTTGTATAGTTTCAATTTAATAAAATGTGTAATTGTTTATGTTTTAACACTTTAAGTGCCAAAAATGAAAATAATTTCAGTTGCAAACAGTGTAGGTCCAGGGGTCGTATTCATAAAACGACGTAAGTGGTTGCTATGCTGTTGCTAAGGCTAAATTTATTTGAAGGAAATTCCTTACAACTATGAAATTTGGTCTGGAGGAACAGTCTTACAAAGACTGTTCCTCCAGACCAAATTTCATAGTTGTAGGGAATCTCCTTCAAAGAAATTTAGCCTTAGCAACAGCATAGCAACGACTTGTTGTTTTATGAATACGGCCCCAGAGGAGGTGGCTCTTACATTCTAGTCTTTGAATTCTCAGTATGATGTTTCATGGATGAAATTTGGTTTTAAAGTTTGCTGAAGTAAATTTTGTTGTCTTTTTTGGCGCTTTAAGTGCTATGCTAAAAATGACTTATTCTTGTATTTTTAGGCAAAAATCATTTTTGATGATGAGGGTTTAAATTTTTGAGATTGTTTTCTTATATGTTAAAAACTTTTGACCCATATACTAAAAGTCTGTGATTTTAATCTCTTTTTTAGCTCACCTGAGCCGAAGGCTCACAAGGTGAGCTTATAGTATAGGCTTGGTCAGTCGTCCGTCGTCCGTCCCTGCGTTGTACGTCCACACTTTTGAATATTAATATCTGCTAAAGTAGCTGGCCAATCTTGATCAAATTTTATATGTAGCATGGTTGGGGTGGGGGATTGATTGGATATAGTTTTGAGACTGATTGGTTTAAAACTGTGGTTACCATGGCAACAGAAAGGTCCCATAGACTTATAATGGGGAAAATGTTGTCCGGGCCCTAGCGTCTTCATTTTTGATCGCAACTTCTTCAAACTTGCAGGTATCCAGGACAGTAAAAACATCTCGGACCAGTTCAAATTTTGGCCAGGTTGGATCATTTTTTTCAGAGTTACTTGCCCTTGAGCGATAAGATATTTTCCCATAGACTTACAATGGAGTAAATGTTGTTCGGGCCCTAGCTTCTTCATTTTTGATCGCAACTACTTCAAACTTACAAATATCCAGGACTGTCAAAACATCTCGGACCAGTTCGAATTTGGGCCAGGTTGGATCATTTTTCTAGAGTTACTTGCCCTTGAGCAATAAAATATTTTTCCCATAGACTTACAATGGAGAAAATGTTGTCCGGGCCCTTGCTTCTTCATTTTTGATTGCAACTTCTCCAAACTTGCACCTTTTAGGTATCCAGGACAGTCAAAACATCTCGGACCAGTTTGAATTTGGGCCGGGTTGGATTTTTCATTTTAGAGTTACCTGCCCTTGAGCGATAAAATACTTTCCCATAGACTTACCATGGAGAAAATGTTGTTCGGGCCCTAGCTTCTTCATTTTTGATTGCATTTTCTTCAAACTTGCAGGTATCCAGGACAGAACAAACATGGACCAGTTTGAATTTAGGCCAGGTTGGATCATTCATTTCAGAGTTACTAGCCCTTGAGCAATTAATATTTTTCCATAGACTTATAATGGGGATTATGTTGTCCGGGCCCTAGCTTCTTCATTTATAATCGCAACTCCTTCAAACTTGCAGGTATTCAAGACAGCCAAAACATCTCGGACCAGTTCGAATTTGGGCTAGGTTGGATCATTCTTTTTAGAGTTACTTGCCCTTGAAAGATAAAATATTTTCCCTTAGACTTATAGTGGGGAAAATATTGTCTGGGCCATAGCTCCTTCATTTTTGATCGCAGCTCCTTGAAACTTGCAGGTATCCAGGATGGCCAAAACATCTCGGACCAGTTCGAATGTGGGCCAGGTTGGATTATTATCCCCTCGCACAACGAAGTTGTGGAGGGGATATAGGGTCTGTCCCGTTTGTACGTTTGGATGTTCACCTTTTGTCATCGCTCTAGCTACCTCATTTATTATATAATTTTGATATATGTTCACACAAATCACGGCTGGTAATGTCGTAAGGGGCGATCAAAAGTTATGCATATTAAATCCTTACGAGATGTTCCGGACATGAGCAACGGGAGCGAACTACTATGGCAACCGCTACGTAAGTACCAATATTTTATCTGTTTTTTACTGCTTCGCAACACAATATAGGCAAAAGGAGAATGTGTTTCCCAACAATAATAATTTCTGCACAAGAAATGAAAGAATCAGACGTCTGACAGTCAATAGCTGACGTGTAATCTAGGTTCTCCCATATATGGTGTAGCCGTGTAATCAGTTTTCGTGGTTGTTTTCACAGGTATTCTTTACAACAAATGGTCTAAACTGCTTTGTGGTTGTAAGTTATTGTATTCTTTCCCCACTATCTTTCAAGCAAAACCAACCAGCGTTAACTTTTTGGTGCCACATTGTTACCGCGACGAGCTTTTGGTAACTATTACCCCTTACGACATCGGATGCCCCTATCGAGACGATTGCCCATTACGAGACGAATTATTGCAATACCATTGGGACAAAAATAAGGATATTTTTTTTATAATTAACCATCTGAAATGAGACATTTAGTTTTTTGGGGTGTTGCCCGTGTTACAAATCAGGTCAAACACTTGCAAATAAGACATTTCAATGAGAAAAAAAAAACATAAAAGATAAGCCTTACAGTCTCAGTAGATATCTAAAAACTATTCTCTTTATAACTATAGCTCAGTCAAAAGCTGTAATTCTCTGTCAAAATCCGTTTTGCTCAGGACCGGGAGGTCAGGGGTTCGATCCTCTCCAGAGTGTGTTGTTTCCTTGAACAAGAGACATTTTCTCCCCAAAAGTACTGGTAATAACCAGGAAGAGGTGGCTCCGTCCCAACATAACTGAAAAATTGTTAACCGGGACGTTAAACAATAATCAAAAAGTTTCGCCATCACAAATTCCAAAAATAGTGGTTGGCTATTTACTGTGATTCTAATTTCATATCACCTCAACAGCCACAGGGTTATTCTCGTACCAGTTTTTAACCGGTTGCGAGCAACAATGCTGTCTCTGTTTTAAATAGTCCCAAAATTATGTTATTTTGAGCTAATGCACTAGGCATGTGTAACCTGCCCTGGAGCAGGGCAGGGGATAGAGCAGTGCAGAGGAAATACCATTGGTTTCATATATATATATAGGTAAACATGGCAGTGCAATGACAATATAACATAATGCCATAATGCGAGGGGGGGGGGGGGGCGTCATATAACAACTGAATGTCCCCACAGTGCTGGGCTTTTAGCAGGGATCAAAAACACTGTTACTCACTGGGACTGGGAGGGCCATGGTTACAAGTGACTAGTAGTGCATGAATGCTTGTAAAATGGGATGATTTCAAGTGTCTTTGGAGTTTGAATGATGCTCGAGCGTTTTACCAAGACCCATCAACAGAGACTTTAAGAGTATTCCGTTGGTTATTGGATAATCAGAACATAAACCAAATTGACCCGTAAGGGGTAACCGACCCGTAAGGGAGAGTCGATCTCGTAAATCATAATTTTTTCCTATTTTTTAAAATATCAACCTTTATAAACCGAATTTTAATGACTTTCTATTAAGACATAAAAAATATTCGTAGTTAGCATTTTTGTCTCACTAAACATATAAATTTACGCCTAAAACACGCATTTTCAAGGTCAAAACAGATAAATCAACAACCCCCCTCATCCAGGAGAACTGGATTTTTAGACACACTCTTTTGTTATAAACCTCTGTGACCTCTTACGATTGCGCAAAAATGCTAATTGTTGGGAATAGCATTGTCCGATTTTGAAATATTTACCTGAGAGCATCATAATAAATGATAAATTCGCCTACGTGACATGTTTGTTGTTTGTTGTTCGCTCCCGTTGCTCATGTCCGGAAACTCTCGTAAGGATTTAATATGCATAACTTTTGATCGCCCCTTACGACATTACCAGCCATGCAAATATTGGGTATGACATTACCTCGAACGAGTTTGCATTTCAGCATGATGGGGTCAAGGTCAAGGTCACAGTGGCTATTTTTAGAAAAACTTTGTTATCACTCTAGCGCCTTCATTTGTGGACCGATTTCGATTTAACTTCACACAAGTGATAAGTATGGCAATATCTTAGACGAGTTTGCATTTTAGAGTTCGGGGGTCAAGGTCAAGGTCACAGTGGCTATTTTCAGAAAAAACATTGTCATTGCATTAGCGCCTTCATTTATGGACCAAATTGGATTTAATTTCACACAAGTGATTGGTATTACAATATCTTGGACAAGTTCACATTTCAGCGTTCTGAGGTCAAGGTCAAGGTCACAGTGGCTATTTTAAGAAAACTTTGTCATCGCTCTAGCGCCTTCATTTATGGGCCGATTTTGATTAAAATTTCACAGAAATGTTTAGTTTGACAATATCTTGAATAAGTTTGCGTTTCAGCATCCTAAGGTCAATGTCAAGGTCACAGTGGCTATTTTTAGAAAAACTCTGTCATCATTTTAGTGCCTTCATTTATGGAATGATTTCGATTGTACTTCACAAAAGTGATAAGTATGATAATATCTTGGACTAGAACGCGTTTTAGCGTTCTGGGGTCAAGGTGAAGGACACAGTGGCTATTTTTTAGAAAAACTTTGTTATCGCTGTAGCATCTTCATTTTTGATTTAATTTCTCACAAATGATTGGTATTACAATATCTTGGACAAGTTTGCATTTCAGCATTCTGAGGTCAAGGTCAAGGTCACAGTGGCTGTTTTTAGAAAAACTCTATCATCCCTCTAGCTCTTTCATTTACGGACCGATTTGGATTAAAACTTCACACAAATGTTTAGTATGACAGTATCTAGAACAAGCTCGCATTTCAGCGTCCTAAGATCAATGTCAAGGTCACAGTGGCTATTAATAGAAAAACTTTTTCATCGCTCCAGTGCTTTCATTTATGGACCATTTTCGATTTAACCTCACACAAGTGATAAGTATAGCAATATCTTGGACAAGTTTGCGTTTCAGCATTCTGGGGTCAAGTTCAAGGTCACAGCGGTTATTTTTAGAAAAACTTTGTCATCGCTCGAGTGCCTTCATTTATGGACAGATTTTTTATGCCCCCATGACGATAGTGAGGGGGAATTAAGATTTGCCCGTCTGCCGTCTGACCATCTGTCCATCCTTTTGTCACACTTTGTGGTATAGAGTTTGTGTAATCAACTTCTGCAGTTTTGAATGGATCTTTTTCTAACTTTGCATGCATGTTGTGGACATATTTGACAGTTTCAAACTATCAGGTTTGTTCAGTTGATGATCCTCATTTTACTTTTGACTTTTTACTCAGGTGAGCGGCTCAGTGCCTCATGGCCCTCTTGTTTGTATCTCTAGTCTTCCTTAACCTTTGTATGTAGATGTATATATTTTGTAAACTAATTTTCTATTCTGGTGAAAAAGTTTTGAATTGAGTTGCTTGCAGTAAAATATTTTTCATTTCTTGAGCAGCTGTAATCATGCCAGTAATACCCATTTCCCTACCTGTGCTTTCAACCGAGTCGGTCAATTATTATCATGCAAAAGTGGCTGTAGACCAATACGATCGACAGCAGTATCAGCTCGGCTTACAGCCATTAATAATATACCATTTTCGGTTATTGGTAATACTAACGATCATATCCTCCATCAACAGCAACTTTGTATAGTACAGACCCGGTCGAAAGCACAGGTAGGCAAATTGGTATTACCCCCTTGGAAATGTACAGAGAGCCTCATTATAATGCTACTCATTACAGAGTTACAGATAAGCGGGGGTATTGAGGATAATTTAAAGAAATTTTTAGCTCACCTGAGCCAGCGGCTCCGGGGGAGCTTATAGGATGGTAAGGCTCCGTCGTCCGTCGTCCGTCGTCGTCCGTCCGTCCACAATTTCAAACGACTTCTCCTCTGAAACCGCTAGGCCAATTGTAACCAAATTTCATATATGGCCTCCAGAGGAAGGGGGAACTAAAAGTTGTTCAAACCGTCCTGGTCACATGACCAACATGGCCGCCACACCCATATATGGTAAAAACCTAAAAAAATCTTCTTCTCCAGAACCAATAGGCCGATGGCCTTGAAACTTGGTATGTAGCATCGGGTACACGAGTACTACCAAGATTGTTCAAATTATTACCTTGGGTTGACCTTGACCTTTTTTACGGCAAGGTCAAATTTGCTTCCTTGTGCTTTTATATGGGAAAATGCTCGAACATAAGATATCTTGAAAACTGTTAAAGATTTTGGGCTAAAAGTCAATGTCTACAGTCATCTTAATGAGTACATGAAGATTTATGAGTACAAAAGGTCAAGGTCATTCTTTGACCTTTGACCCAGAACTCTCATATTTTGACAATTTTAAACAATCTTCTCAACAGCCACTGGGCGAATTGTAGCCAAATTTCATATAGAGCCTTCAGGGGTTGAGGGAACGAAAATTTATTCATACGGTCCAGGTCACATGACCAGCATGGCCGCCAATGCCCATATATGGTAAAAACCTTGAAAAATCTTCTTCTCCAGAACCAATTGACCGATGGCCTTGAAACTTGGTATGTAGCATTGAATACTCATGTACTATCAAGATTGTTCAAATTATTACCTTGGGTTGACCTTGACCTTTTTACGGCAAGGTCAAATATGGGAAAATGCTAGAACATAAGATTTCATGGAAAGTTTTGAAGATTAAGGTCTAAAAATTGGTATATGCAGTCATCTTTAATGAGTACAATGAAGATTTGTGAGAACAAGAGGTCAAGGTCACTCTTTGACCTTTGACCCTGAACTCTCATATTTAGACAATTTCAAACAATCTTCTCAAAAACCACTGGACCAATTGTAAACAAATTTCATATAGAGCCTTCAGGGGTTGAGGGAATGAAAATTTGTTCAAACGGTTCAGGTCACATGACCAACATGGCCGCCATGCCCATATATGATAAAAACCTAAAAGAATCTTCTTCTCCAGAACCAATTGACTGATGGCCTTGAAACTTGGTATGTAGCATTGGGTACTCCAGTACTATCAAGAGTGTTCAAAATGATGACCTAGGGGTGATCTTGGCCATTTAACAGCAAGGTCAAATATGGGAAAATGCTAGAACATAAGATTTCATGGAAAAGTTTGAAGATTTAGGCCTAAAAATTGGTAAATACAGTCATCTTAATGTGTACATCAAGATTCATGAGTACAAGAGGTCAAGGTCGTTCTTTGACCTTTGACCCTGAATTCTCAGAATAGTTTGACAATTTCAAACTTCTCCTTAAAAGCCAATACGCCAATTATAACCAAATATTAAATAGAGCCTTCAGGGTCGAGGAAATGAAAATTTCTTCAAATGGTCTGGGTTACATGACCAACATGGCCACCATGACCATATATGGTAAAAACCTTTCAAAATCTTTTTCTCCAGAACCAATTGATCAATGGCCTTGAAACTTGGTATGTAGCGTTGGGTACTCCAGTACTATCAAGATTATTCAAATTATGACCTTGGTTGACCTTGACCTTTTTTACAGCAAGGTAAAATATGGGAAAATGCTAGAACATAAAATTTCATGGAAAGTTTTGAAAAGTTTTGCCTAAAAATGGTATATATGGTTGCCTTAATGAGTACATGAAGATTTATGAGTACAATAGGTCATGGTCGTTCTTTGACTTTTGACCCAAGACTCATATTTAGACAATTTCAAAACATAAGAAAAAGCCACTTTGCCAATTGTTCAGGTGAGCGATACAGGGCCTCATGGCCCTCTTGTTTTATGCCCCTGCCATTTTTATAATGCCCTCACCATTTTTAATGTGGGAGCATATAGTATAACTGCTGTCCGCACGTACGTCCATCTGTCCAGTACGCACATCCCGTCTGTACATATGAAAAATGGTTTTTGTTCGATATCTTTTAAAAATATCAGTGTATTGGATTTATATTTTATACACTGGTATATAATCATAAAATACAGGTCAAGTTTGATTTAGGGTAAAATCCATCAATTAATATGGGAGTTATGGCCCTTTCTTGGCTTCATTTTGTGTGAAAAAACAGTTTCCGTTTGTTATCCTGTGAGATAACGAACAGATGTCTCCCCCACTCCCTCCAACCCCAACCCACCTTTCTCTTAATCCAAGAAGCACACAATACATCTACCTAAGGAAAACAATAAATCATGTAATCCTGCAAGTGCTAGTACCTTTATCAAGGTGCCATCTTATTTAGGGCACTAGGCAGGGGCATCCGTGTTCAATGGACACATTTCTAGTCTTATTTCTCAATGAAAACATAAGTTATGACCCCTTATTAGAACCGTCTCAGTGAGACCGTTCTAATGAGGGGTCACAACATATGCTTTTGTTGAGAAGTTTGGAAAATTTTCCGTAAATTATCCCTGCTAACCTTTCTGAGCTGGAGGTAAAATATTTTTCATTTCCTGAGCAGCTGTAATGTACAGGACAACCCCACCCCCCCCCCCCCCAAAAAAAAAATTTTTTTTTTTTACAGATTTGGATTCTAAGTCCAAATCACTTTCACTTACTAGAGAGCTCAAAATTAGATTTGTACTTTAGAAGTTATTCACACATTTTAAAATGTTGAATGTATCATTTGCAATACATTGTCTACATGGTTGCCGTTTGAGATTTTACCTCTTTTTAGAAATCTGGCATACTGTTTTGGTCTGAGTGTTAGATAATCATGCATCATGTCAATAAGGAGCATAAAAGAATGACAGTATACTATTTATATGCGTTTTGAAGTGCACCCTGGTTACCAAGGCGCAGGGGGCCTTCGGTCAGGGGATTTGCCATCTCCTCTGATGGCTATTTTTGAGCTTAAAGGGTTAATTTTCATGCATTTCTGTCTAAACATTTTAGGGGAAATACGATGATTTTTATCCCCCGACCGAAAGGTTCGGGGGATATAGCGATGAGCCTGGCGTTCCTACCGTCCGTCCATAAACATTTTCTTGTCCGCTCCATATCTTGAATACCCTTTGGAATATTTTCATGATATTTTACAGTTATGTAGAACAGGTCATGGCAATGTGTCGTATGCAAGAATGGTAACTCTTGCTTTTGTAATTTTTGGTTATCACCCCTTTGGTGAATTTTTGGCAGATTCGTGTCCGCTCTGTTACTTGAATACCCTTTGGAATATTTTCATGATACTTCACAGATATGTAGAGCAGGTCATGACGATGTGTCACGAACAAGAATGACAACTCTTGCTTTCTTACTTTTTGAGTTATTTCCCCTTGATGGTTTTAGGTGTGATTTCCTGTCCGCTCCATAACTTTAATACCCTATGAAATATTTTCATGATACTTCACAGATATGTAGAACAGGTCATGATGATGTGTCGCGAACAAGAATGACAACTCTTGCTTTCTTACTTTTAGTTGTTTCCCCTTGATCATTTTAGGTGTGATTTCTTGTCCGCTCTATAACTTGAATACCTTTTGAAATATTTTCATGATACTTCACAGATATGTAGAACAGGTCATGACGATGTGTCGCATACAAGAATGACAACTCTTGCTTTTGTATGTTTTGAGTTATTTCCCCCTTTATGGTTTTAGTTGTGATTTCGTGTCCGCTCCATAACTTTAATACCCTTTGGAATATTTTCATGATACTTCACATTTATCTAGAACAGGTCATGCTGATATGTCGCGAACAAGAATGACAACTCTTGCTTTCTAACTGTTTGAGTTATTTCCCCTTGATGGTTTTAGGTGTGATTTCGTATCCGCTCCATAACTTGAATGCTGTTTGAAATATGTTTATGATACTTCACAGATATGGAGATCAGATCATGACAGTTTGTCTCATACAAGAATGACAACTCTCGCTTTCATACTTTCCCGAGTTACTTCCCTTTGGAAGTTTGAGCTGCAGTTTTGTGTCTCTGCTGTCTGCTCCATATCTGTATAACCCTGGCTTGCTCCACAATTTTAATACCCTTATACCTTTAAGAATATTGATGATCATGCCTCATGACATCCTTTTAGTGTTCCTAACTCTATGTGACTCTGCCACCGCATCCCCCTCCCCCCCCCCCCCCCCCCCCCCCCCCCCCCAAAAAAAAAAAAAAAAAAGAAAAAAGATTTTTTTCTTCCAAATTTGGATTCTTTGTCCAAATTCACTTACTTACCTAGAGAGCTCAAAATTAGATTTGTAGGGCTTGTACCTTAGAAGTTATTCACACATTTTAAAATGTTGAATGTATCATATGCAATACATTGTCTACATGGTTGCTATTTTGAGATTTTAACTCTTTTTTAGCAATCTGGCATACTGTTTTGTTCTGAGTGTTAGATAATCATGCATCTGTTAAACAGATAATGTCAATAAGGAGCATAAAAGAATGACAGTATACTATTTATATGTGTTTTGAAGTGCACCCTGTTTAGCAAGGCGCAGGGGGCCTTTGGTCGAGGGATTTGCCATCTCTTCTGATGGCTATTTTTAAAGGAAAGAGTTTGCTCCTTATGAAAATCATGTCCCTGAAATTTATCCAAATATTTCTCATAGTGAACATAAAGTCCCCATATTTTATTTACTTATTTCACTGAGGGAGAAAGTTGCAAAAAAAGTTTATTTCATTTGTTGACATGTAAGAGGTGCTTCATGTTGTAAATGCTTTAGATTAGGCCAAATAAAAAAATATGTGTGGTTCTGGTTACAACCTGAAAAAAATTAGGGTACGTAGGTAGGAAACATTTTTTTTTTTTGAAAACTTTTTTTTCTTGGAATATTCAGATCTGCTTGGAAATGTATCAAATAAGACAAAACTGATATAAAAGGGTCTATTTTTGAAGATATAACTTTGTTTTAGTCCTTTTACTTCTAATACTAAAGACTGAATGCATAGAAATTTAGATTTCCATTTCAGATGGTCATTTTGATACGTATTTTGTTCTGATATTCTCTTCCAACTTCAGAATTTGGAGAAAAAAAAGTTTAGGGTAGGGGGTAAAAATTTAGGGTAGGTCGGGTAACCTGAAACACACATATGTTTTTTCTTGGCCTTAGCATGGTTTGAATGTCATGTTATTATCCCCCGACCGAAAGGTTCGGGGGATATAGCGATGAGCCTGGCGTCCGTCCGTCCGTCCGTCCGTCTGTCCGTCCGTCCGTAAACACTTTCTTGTCCGCTCTATATCTTGAATACCCTTTGGAATATTTTCATGATACTTCACAGTTATGTAGAACAGGTCATGACGATGTGTTGCGTACAAGAATGGTAACTCTTGCTATTGTACTTTTTTAATTATCTCCCCTTTGGTGATTTTTTGGCAGATTCGTGTCCGCTCTGTAACTTGAATACCCTTTGGAATATTTTCATGATACTTCACAGAAATGTAGAACAGGTCATGACGATGTGTCGCGAACAAGAATGACAACTCTTGCTTTCTTACTTTTTGAGTTATTTCCCCTTGATAGTTTTAGGTGTGATTTTTTGGCAGATTCGTGTCCGCTCTATAACTAGAATACCCTTTGGAATATTCTCATGATACTTCACAGATATGTAGAACAGGTCATGACGGTGTGTTGCGAACAAGAATGACAACTCTTGCTTTCTTACTTTTTGAGTTATTTCCCCTTGATCATTTTAGGTATGATTTCGTGTCCGCTCTATAACTTGAATACCTTTTGGAATATTTTCATGATACTTCACAGATATGTAGAACAGGTCATGACGATGTGTCGCGAACAAGAATGACAACTCCTGCTTTCTTATTTTTTGAGTTATTTCCCCTTGATGGTTTAAGGTCTGATTTCGTGTCCGCTCTATAACTTGAATACCTTTTGGAATATTTTCATGATATTTCACAGATATGTAGAACAGGTCATGATGATGTGTCTCGAATAAGAATGACAACTCTTGCTTTCTTACTTTTGCAGTTATTTCCCTTTGATGATTTTAGGTGTCCGCTCCATAGCTTGAATACCTTTTGAAATATTTTCATGATTCTTCACAGATATGCAGAACAGGTCATGACAATTTGTCTCATACTTGAATGATAACTCGTGCTTTTAGACTCAGTGAATTATTTCCCTTTGGTAGTTTGAGCTGCTGTTTGAGTCTCTGCTCCATAACTATATAACCCTGGCCAGCTCCAGAATTTGAATAACTGTGTACCTTTTAGAATATTGATGATCATGCTGTGATATCTTATCAGTGTTCCTAACTCTCTCTTACCCCTCCACATTCCCGTGACCCCTCCCGCACCCCCCCCCCCCCCCCCCACCCCCCAAAAAAAAAAAAAAAAATTTTTTTTCCAGACTTGGATTCTTTGTCCAAATTCACTTACTACATGTAGAGAGCTCAAAATTAGATTTGTAGGGCTTGTACTTTAGAAGTTATTCACACATTTTGAAAGTTGAATGTATCGTATGCTATACATTTGTGTATATGGTGGCTGTTTGAGATATTACCTCTTTTTAGCAGTCAAGCATACTGTTTTAGTCTGAGTGTTAGATAATCATGCATCTGTTAACAGTTAATGTCAATCAGAAGCATAAAAGAACGACAATATATTACTAATATGTGTTTTGAAGTGCACCCTTTTTACCAAGGCCCATGGGGGTCTTCGGTCGGGGGATTTGCCATCTCCTCTGATGGCTATTTTTTTTCTTTCATTATTGTGTTATTTAGGGTGCACGGGTACACCTCCACATTTTCCTGCCACCTTTACCAAGGGGAACAACTTTCGTAACTCTGCTCCTTTGGAGTACTGACCCTTTCAAAAAGGGTTCTACTCATAAAGAAAAGAATTTGCTCCAAAAGGAGCAAATTCTTTCCTTTAAGAATTGAACATCATTGAGAAGAGAGATAATAATGAATACAGCAGAGTTGGTTCCTCTTCCATATTCTGGGAGTGTACCCAGTCACCTTAATACCTATGTGTTAATACTTACCTTGTTGATGTCTGTTTTCCTATTTATTTAGCTCTGGTGTAGCTTCTATATTGTTTTGTAGAATAGTTCTTTACTTTTGTTGCTTATGAGCTTTAGATAAGCTTTACTAACAATACAGACAAAAAAAAGAAAAATAAAATACTGGGTACAATGTGTTTATTTATTAATTTATCTACTACCTAAAAAAGTTTATCCACTACCAGAAAAAATATGTTTGTAGCAGTTTGATCAGAGTCTGCACTGTTCATCCGTGTTCTGGTATGCCGCCATGTTTCAATTTTTAGCTCGCCTGAACGAAGTTCAGGAAGAGCTATTGCACGACCCCTGGTGTTGGCGTCAGCGTCGGCATTAGCAAAATGTTAAAGTTTTACGTTAAAGTTTTTTATGTGATGGGCAAGGCGCTGTCAGGCGAGCTATCCTGTCCCTGTGACAGGTCTTGTTGTGACTTCCTGTTTGTTTCCCTGTATGGCAATGTGTCTAACTCTTACAGGAAAGAATTCTCATAATGGTCTGTACTGCTTACCATTAACCCATTCCATTTGGGATACCCCTTTAGGGGTATCTGGGCAAACAGTTTGGATCCAGATCAGGCCCCGCAAACGTGGGGCCCGATCTGAGATCCAAACTTTTTGCCGCCTAGACATCATTTCTACAAGAGTTAGACCAATATTGTCAAAATATGCTTGATTTTTGATGCAGACGAGAATTTCAGCAGACGACAAAAAATACCCAGAATGCAATGAGTTAAGGTGTATTTGTACACTGCCATGTTTTTCTTTTCAAAGAGAGACAACTTTTGTGACTTCCTGCTTGCTTCCGTGCATGATGAAACCGGTCTGAAAAGGGATCTACTCTTAAAGAAAAGAATTTCAAGGCCATCAGCCTATTGGTTTTAGAGAATATTTTTTAAGGTTTTTACCATATATGGGCATGGTGGCCATGTTGGTCATGTGACCAGGGAAAGGAAAAAAAATCCATGTATTATCACCAAATAAAAACGATACATGTAATCCAAGGCTAAAGAAGAATCAAGACACAAGTGGCTGAATACTGCCAATTTACCTCTCCACTAATGCAACCAAGTCGGAGCCTGGTTGTGAAAGCATTATTAGCGTAACAGTAGTAAGTCAAGGACTTGTTAACCCATTGCATTCTGGGTATTTTTTGTCGTCTGCTGAAATAGTCGTCTGCATCAAAAATCAGGAATATTTTGACATTGGTCTAACCAACTCTTGTAGAAATGATGTCTAGGCAACAAACAGTTTGGAGCTCAGATCAGGCCCCACGTTTGTGGGGCCTGCTCTGGATGCAAACTGTTTGCCCAGACACCCCTAAAGGGATATCCCGAATGGAATGGGTTAAGTCTTCCAGTACACATTAAATCAAATGCGCTGCTATTTTTTTGCAGGGAAAAATGAGGAGCCTTTGCCTTACAAAAGCTTCTCACATTTTTTTGGCAAACAATGGCAGTGTTTTTGTGTATCACAGTTTTGACAATATAACATCTTGTTAATGAATGGCATCCTTAGTTTTGATGTAAGTTTTTCTATGCTTGGACACAAATAATAACAACATAAAATGTGTGTCTTGTATGTGTATTTACTCCGTGAAAACTACCTATTCTCTTAACAGTTCTGTTATTAAGAAAAATAAATAGATATGATCGTCTTCAAAATTCTTGCTTCTAAATATAACCCAAGCTGAAAAGACTACACTCTAGGGGAAAAAAAATCACACTATTATTATTGAAATCATTACAAACTTTCATTTCAAATTTACATCATACAAAATCCAACAACTTAACACAAAGGAAAGGCTACTAATAGCTACCAGATTTGTTTCTTGAAAATTCACTGGAATTGTTAAAATTGTACCATCTATGTGTACTGAGAAAGCCAAACCATGATTGCTAAATTATTACAATGTATTTCAGAAAACAGCTGATGTTCTTGATATTACATTTTTGATTTTCGATCATATTTTTCCCGAACATAGAGTCACAAATACAGCACCCAGATGGATAGAACTGTACGTTTTTATGTGCAAAACAATCTAGATGAAAAGAATTTCAGAGGAAAAACTGAAGTATGACGGATGGTCCTATATTACCAGATATTTGCAGCACACCAAATGCTTTGTATTCTTGTCTTTTTTTGTCTGTATTTTACTGATGAAATTCTGACACACCACCAAGGAAGCATCAGTAGTAGCCTTTCCATTGTTAATCATCATCACAGACACAAAAATCTTTTCTCTAATCTATGGCTTTCATGAAAAAGTTTACAGTTAACATCCCATGAATGCAAGATTCTATGTAAACCAATGTAAACTGGAAACTGTCAGCTTAAGACTTATATTTTCAAATGTTTCGCTTATATTAAAAGTAGCAAAATGCTTACAGCTTTTATAAATTCAAAGAACCATAATAAGTATTTTGGAATTAGAAACTTCAAATTGAAAAAAATATTTCATATAAAACTAATGGTGGAAATAAGCATGTTCAGACATTTCCATTCTAAAGTCTTTCACATCCTCTTGCAAACATGAGATGACAATTAACTGAGCTGCCTTGCCATGGATTGGACGGAATATATAGTAATTAGGGTAGAGTCGGTTAACTTCGGACAGGAGGGTAAATTCGGACACACCATTGCAAACAGTGAAAATCCAGATGAGACGGCCTATAATGAGCCGTCTCAGCAGGATTTTCAGTGTTTGGCCGGTTATTTTTGTTTTAGTTCCAAACAACTGACATAAAAAGGAAACAATGTCACTGCCCGAATTCACCTGCTGTCCGAAGTTACCCGACTCTCCCCTATGCAGACATAGCAAAATGACCTGATGGCTGAGGCAACTCCAGTTTCAATAAATAAATAAAAAAATATCACAGTACAGACAAGCTAAGTATGGGAAAGAAATCAACGTTGTTAGGTTTTGTTAAACTGGTTGATAAAGACCTGATAAATAAAAGAATTTTTTTAAAATAAAGAAGCTACTATTTTACAATCACAATTTTAATTTTTATCACAGCAAAACTCAACATAGAGATATTGTAAGTTAACATGAATGGGTCAAATGGGTGCAAAGTCTTCCTTTAAGAGTTGACCGCCATTGACAGGGTAGGCAAAAATAGGAAGTTACACCACATTTGCAATCCGGCAAAGCATATCAATTTACCTTTAAGCACAACTAGAGGGGTATGGGGGTCAAGGGGGGTAAAGTGGAACGGAACACAAAATTATGTATCCTGACCAATCTGCTTATACCTCAGCTGCTGTCTGTCCTTACATTTAGGTGGGGCACAACAATTATTTTTTGTGAAGAAATCGCAATTTATCTCGGAATTGACATAAAATAATCCCCTTTCTCCACATTTGCAGATGGTGCTGGCTTCCAGCTTGGTCTGGCTCTTTGCTGGTTCCATGCATTTCTGAAGATGCACCCCTTTTAACCCATTTAAGCCTAGTGGACTCTTCTAGCCTAATAAATTGGATGAGTCCATTCATCATATTAGGGATGTCTTGTATATTCTATCATTTTAAAGAAATTGCTGTAAATTTTATGCAAACAGTGCAGAGCCTGATCAGATGCTGCATTCTGCGGCGTCTGATTTGGATCTGCACTGTTTGCCTGTCTTTTTCACGGGACGCTAGGCAGTAACGGGTTAAGACTATGGCAAAGATAGGATTAGTAAATACTGAGCTGACTACAACATAAAGTCAAATCAAATTTGGCCGCTATTAGAAATTCACTGATGCAATGAAGACAAATCATTGTACCATTGCAAGTGATAGAACGAAATGAGAATGAAGAATTGGTTAGGATGAAATTTATGGATTTACTGTAAAATATGTGACACTCATGAGCTGCATTCAACTTCTTATTGGACAAATATGTCCATTCAAAGGGGACATTTTAAATGAGCCGGCAAACAATGTAAACCCTGATCAGCTGATCGTAGTCTTCACTGTTTGGTCAAGTACAACTGTCCAAAAATTCACAGTAAATGAGACTGATTAGACAATAAAGAACAAAAGAAAAGAAATCCTGAATATAAAGCCATATTGTCTACATGCTTCTAAAACTAAGTCTTTCAGTACTGACATATGAATAGAACCACAACGCTGTTGTGTTGTCAGTTTACAGTGGCTACAAATGAAAAATTATGTGTGGCAAGAAAAATTAAATATGAACAAGATAATGTTCTGTAAATTTACGCATGGGCATACATTAGATTCAATAGCAATTCTGGCTGTTGTAGCTGTTTAAAATCCTATAAAATTGTTCCTTTTTATACCAAAGACTCGGACCAGAAGATCTTTCATGAAAAGTGAAACCCAGTAATCAATCATGTCAGGAAGACAGAAATATTAGTCAATCATAAACAATAAGCTCCAACACAGGAAAGAGTTTTGGAATTCTAAGACATTCAGGGGAAGCTACTCTGCCAATTTCATTTTTGCCTCCCATCCCAACAGGAGTCAACTCTTGAAGGAAAGAATTTGCTCCAAGAGGAGCAAATTCTTTCTTTTAAGAGTAGACCCCTTTGGGAAGAGGTTTGTCGTCCAGCAAAGCAAACAGGAAGTCACAAAATTTGTCTCCCCTTGAAAAAAAATGGCGTAAAAAAAACCCCAGGAAGGCATACCCATCCACCTTAATTCTGCATAAAAATGTGATGCAGAATGAGGGCTTTAACGTAGGTTTTTTTCCTGAAAAAAAAATAGGAAAAATATCTCAGAAATATCACCAAACTCTTCCTATATATGAAGTTCTGATAAAAAGCAAATAATCAACTTCATGTTGTGTTTTATTCTTTTAAAAATATATAATAATACATAGATAAATATATACATTGTATGGTAATATAAAATACACATTTTACCCCAACCAAGTGAGATTCGTCTCTTTTATATCACTGCATTTACATTAAATATGGACGGATATTAACTTTTAATCTTTTGTTTGTTTTGATTTTTATTGCTTTTATTTTTCATTTTTATAGTTGCCAAGGCTACTTCTTAGAATCTAGACTGAACAAATGCAGTCTATACAAAATTTTCCCAGAGATTTGACTGCAAAGACAATCTGTCTTGAGATTTTTGACCGCATAAAGATTAGCTTTTTCATGTCTTTGACCATACAATATTTTCACAGATTTTTTATCTTAAACAAACAGAGGTAAACCAGAGCTCTAGATAAGACGGCGTATTTGATGATAATTAAGGATAATTTTTCTTATTTCTCATCAAAACCATATGTTGTGACCCCTCATCTGAACCGTCTCGTCGAGACGGTTCAGATGAGGGGTCACAACATATGTTTTTATGCAGAATTAACAAAAATTATCCCCAATTATCACCAAATACGCCCTCTTATCTAGAGCTCTGTAAACAATGTTTCAAAACCAGCGCAAAAACTACAAACAATATCTCTTTCAACAAATACAAACAATGACCCCTTCCTATACATGATCGACAAATAAAACTAGTGATAAATATAACAATTGTTAAATATAGAAAAATATCTATCATTTTGTAAAACTAATGACACTAGACAGGAATATATTATGAATGTGAAGTCACACTAGTATTTGCAATGTCAACAGTTTCAACCAACTCCAGGGCTCAATCAGTTTACTTTATTTCTAATATAATTTTTCTATTACAAGTATCTTAAAAGATCAAAGTCAAAATGTTTTAAGTTTTTCTCTTTCTTTCTTTCTTTCTTTCTTTCTTTCTACATGTAATCACAAGTCTCCTTTTTTCAGACATCATTATTATTATGTTTTTGCACCAAGGATATTTTTTTCTTTTTTTTTTTTGCACAGATCTTGAGATTTTATTTCTTCAGAAAAATGTCCTTTCTGTTTGAACTGATTAACATTGCAATACTCTGATTTCATATACCAACAATATCTTTTCAAGTTTCTAAATCTTAAACCTTCCAAACAAATTCCAATTCTATTCCACAAAGTCTTTACACTTATATGTGTAATCCTTGTCCATACAATCCCTTCAATATTCTTCATATCATCATATCTGGCTGTTAATAGCATCTAGTATACTGGAAATAAAAAGAAAGATGACATAAATCAATAAATAATCGTGACAGTTCTATATTCACAGTACAGTACATGTCAGTCTGCATGTACTGAGTTCGAGGCAAAATAACGAGCAAACACAAACATGTTAAGTCTCCCTAATTTTCAGTGAGACTCCCTAATTTTGGGCTCTCAAAACCCTGTTACATGTCCTGTCTCACTAACTTTTTTCTAGAAGTTCACTATATATTAAAAATAAAAAGGTCTCACTGATTTCTTTCCAGAACCTCACTAATTTTTTTTTCAGAATATGTCAGCAAACAGATCATAAAACTCTTGACACATAAACTTTACTCGAAGCCAAGTGCTGTGTTTATGTGGTAAGAAAAGTGACTGTGATATCCGTTACAGTAGTTGCTCTAACATCTATGTAATATGAAAGCAGTTGTAAACAGTGCTCCATATGGGGTGGGATTAGTTAATAATGTCTCTTGGTTCAATAAAGTGCTTAGGTGGTCAGTTGCTGACGCTGTATGGATCAACGCTGGGGGTCAGTGTGGCTTCAAAGGAGACTTGGTGATGCCTCACTCCTTATGAACTCATACTGATCCAAGTTATTTCCATAAAGGTCAGTAAAAACCATCTAAGTTGGACCAGGCAATTCCCAGTATTATTAAAAAACACCTTTTATCTGGAGCTCTTGTATGACTGCACAGAAACACCTCACCGGTTAATTATATAGGGAAAGCATAGAAAGATTGTGATTTCTTTCCTTTTTTTTTTGTTTGTACACAATTATAATAATGACAGGCAACAAGAAATCTGAGGTGCTGTCACTGTTAAAAGCCAAGGGTACTAAGTCCACTTTGTTCCTTTTGTACGTAAGGAACAAAGTGGACTAAGCACCCTTGGCTTGCAAAAATTAGGTGCTGTATGATTAGTGACTCATTCCAATGAAAAAGCAGCACAGCATCAACTTAAACGACGCAATCTCTTAGGAGCGGCTGTAGCGTAGTGGATAACACTCCGGACTACCAATACAGGGGTCGCAAGTTCGATCCCCCGCTTCTCCAATCTTTCGGATGAGACTTTAAACCGAGGTCCCGTCTCCATATGACCTCGTTGTTGGTGGGACGTTAAACCCGAGTTCACTCACTCACTCACTCACGACGCCATCTCAGCTCACACACAGTGTAAAAATAATATTGTATTGATGCTGACGCAGCAAATGATCTTGCATTGATGTGAGAAAAGATATCTCGTGAAAGTGCAAAAATCAAGAAATCAGATCAGCAAGCACATAATGCCCAGACATACCAGCAAGATTTTTAATTATTCTAGGTATATAGTTGAAATGATTGCAGAAGACTGACAGGACTGGAGCCGTATTTATAAAATGACTTAAGTGGTTGCTATGCTGTTGCTAAGGCTAAATTTCTATAAAGGGGATTACCTACAATGATGAAATTTGCTCTGGAAGAACAGTCTAAAAAGATTGTTCCTCCAGAGCAAATTTCAAAGTTTTAGGTAATCTCCTTCATAGAAATTTAGCCTTAGCAACAGCATAGCAACCACTTAAGTTGTTTTATAAATATGGCCCCTGGTCCCCTTTGCATTAGCCAGAATGAACTGCTTTCTCAAGAGGGCTCCATTTATTTTTTAATTTTTTTCGGGCTAGCAATTAGCTTTACCAACCTGGAGTGAAAGGGCTGGCAGTTCTACGAGGACTTGGGGATCTGCTGCGGCGACGTGATGGGCTAACTGATCGGGATCGTGAGCGGGATCTGGGACCTGGGCTTAGTGATCTACCCCTTGTTGGGCTACGGCTTCTCCTTGCTGAGGACTGCAAATTAAAATAGATATGAAAACGGAAACAATATTTTTAAATAAAATAGTTTCTGCCCATCAGCTAACAAAAGCTCCTCACATTTTTAGGGGAAAAATGGCAGCTTTTTTATGTATATTATGTTTGAAAGTTTATGGTCTGGTGTCCTTAGTTGTGAACAACCAGGCCCAGCTGTCTTTGTGTGTCCAACTAGACCCTTAAAACTCCCAATCATCTTATAATCACAGTCTAACATTTTGTTGTGCTTGAAAATTTTCAGCTGCAACAAGCACTGTCTTGACTTTTCTGTTTCCTCCGCTGGGATAAAAGGACGATTGTTGTTCTATTATTTTGTAATGATTACCTATTTTATCACTGACAATCACACAGTTTTTATTCCAAATAAGACAGCTGGTGCTTTCCCAATATATAATAACAGTGAACTAACAACAACAGCTCTTGATTTTCCACAGCCAAGATTGCATACAAATAAAGGTATGTGAAGATGAAGTGTCAGTGCTACACCAGTGCCCACTGATGAAAAGTAAGGGTGTTTGTTAGTGCCCTTGTGAAGATACAAGAAATTGTAAAGTACAACTTGCATTTTCATCATCGAAAGAATTTGTAAATAAAATTAACTTTTATCTGGTTTTGCTCCGTTAGACAAAAATTCTTTCCTTTAATACTTGACCTCTTTTAGGAGGGCTTTGTACTCCAGAAACGCAAACAGGAAATCAGGAAAGTTGTTCTCCTTTGAAAAATCGTGGAAAAAAGATAGATGTGCACCTGTTTGCCATAACTATTTCAAATCACTTCTTATTTCAGTGTTCAGGACAGGCTGTACTTTGAAACTGCTGCCTTTCACAGGTACTTTCATTTTGTAAGAATTATACAAGACTTCTGTGGAATGCTCTGGCTCGTCTGTCGTGCATGGTCACAAGGCTGTGCCTGTACTTCTTATAGAGTTAAGCCAGAAAAGCTCAACAAAAGTGTACGCTGCCGCTGTCGCCGACACTGGGAAAGTAATACCTATCATATTTAGTTTGGCTATAAAATGCAGTTTTCCTTTTCTAGAATGACCCCAGATATCTAAGGGCTTTTCCAGGACAAATTACATACTGGGGCAGAAGCGGAAACTAATTCAAGTTTTGGTGGTGGGGTATTGAACAGAACAAATACTAATATTTCATTTGTAAGTGTAATTAAAATTTCCTTGGTGGTACCCCTCACAAAAGTTCCTTTCCTGCCCAGGGAGGTACTTTTATCTAGAATAGCCCTAATTAAGTCTTTTGAATTTCTGTTGTAAGCTGGGAATTTCCTCTCCAAAACAACCCTGATAATCTAAATCCATCTTGTAAGATGGATTTAGATTATTGGGATTGTTTTGGAAGCAAAACCCTCTGTCTTATAACCAAACAAATGTGGTACATATTACTTCTGCTAGTTGTTGGCAAGAAAAATAGGTCAGACAAAACCAGGTTAATTACATACCAGAGATGCTCCCCGTTTGGTGACACACTCTCCCTTCATGATGACACGGGCTCCCTGCATCAGTGATGGCCAGATATGGTGGTTCACTAGTGGTGCAGTATACTCAGAGTCGTAGCTGCGGCGGTATCTGGAATACAGTGTTGAAGGTGCAAGCTACTGAAATTTAAGTACCTTCCACAGTAGCTCTAGATAAGAGGGAGTATTTG
Organism: Ctena decussata; assembly: GCA_963989385.1. Lineage (NCBI taxonomy): Eukaryota > Metazoa > Mollusca > Bivalvia > Lucinida > Lucinidae > Ctena > Ctena decussata. The sequence goes on along the minus strand of OZ022506.1, from coordinate 63,879,210 downwards.
GTGATAATTAGGGATAATTTTTGTTAATTCTGCATAAAAACATATGTTGTGACCCCTCATCTAAACTGTCTCAATGAGACGGTTCAGATGAGGGGTCACAACATATAGTTTCAATGAGAAATAAAAAAAAATTATACGTCAATTATCATCAAGTACCCTTCTTATCTAGAGCTCTGCTGAGTAATGAGGTGTGGATACAAAACTTTGTCCCAAAGACCATTGTTTTGCACCAAGAGCCTTGCTGAGACACCTAACAGTGACCTCAAGGGATCCATCTTTCTATCAGCACCTCACACACATGACAAACACTTTTTCATGCACACCATCTGATTTACATCATTACATTTTCAACTTGTTTAAAATGCATAATACTGTATTAGATTCCTATTTAATTCTGACAGAAGACAATGCAGTTCTTCACATTAAGTCTGCTGTTCCATATACTCACCTTTTCGTGCAATCTTTGTGACTTCATCAGCTGTACGATCCCAAAAATCTATATCTGTCTTACAGATGGCTCTAGATTTTTAGGATTGTTTTGGAATTTTACAACTGAAGAAATGTGCTTAAGCGTTGGGACATCTATAATAATTAATTTTCCATTTGTCCCAAATGGAAAATTAATTATTTTTAGGTGTCCGAATATATACACACATTACAGTAACTTACTTGCAGCTGTCAAAGAGCTCAGCATCGGTTGATACTGAGATGTCGAGTGGGTGAGCAAGAGCAGCCATCTGCCACGCCAGCTTAACAGCCTCACGGATGAATGGCTGGATGATGGCAAAGGTCGTGTCTGGTGGCAGGAAGATCTTGGGATTTCTGTTCAAGGCACGGATAACATCCTGAAAGATATAACGTACCAAAATTACTATAAATAATGGATAACTTCATCAATTACTGTAATATCCTAAATAATGTGATTATCAGGGCCCAGTTGTACAAAGCATCGTTAGCTTAATAAAGTTGTTAGTCAAGTATTGATTAAGTCTTAAAAAAGTGCATAAGAATTCAAATCAAGTGTGCTAATGTTTTTTGCCAAAAAATGTGAGGAGCTTTTGCGCTGCAAAAACTCCTCACAATTATTTGGCAAAAAATGGCTGTTTTTGTGTAGAATGCATTTGGAAATGTAAAGTCACATCATCAAATAAATTCATATAAATAAATTGAACAACCAGACCCTGATCAATTACTGTAAGATACTAAAATACTAAAACCTCAGCAGTTGAGTTTACTAACAAGCCATTTCACTCCTAGTGAAGCTTTTCCTAGACAGGTTACTTAAGGTATTACTTTGACGGGGCAGTATGAAAGTCGCAAAACTGGCACTGGTTCACTTATGACAAAACAAGTCTCTGTGGAGAATAAGCATACACAGGATGCTTTTACAAGGAGTAGTAGCAAATTATCTCAATGAACTTTATCTAAATATTTATCATTCAGAAAATTCAAATGCAAATGTTAGGAAAAAAGCAGGTAAAGTGTCCAATATCTAGTAATTATCCTAAATCTACACACAAAAATGGTAACTCAGTTTATGAGTACAACTCCATGTTTTTTTCCCTACCATTTTTACAAACGGAGAATAACTTCAGTAAATTCCTGTTTGCTTCCCATGCCATTAAAGCCTTTCTTTTCTTTCCTTTAAAAGATAACCCTTTTGAGAGGGGAGGTAACAGAGAAATAGCTATGCGCTTCCTCTGAAAGTGTACCCATTCAACTCAAAATAATAATCAGACATAAATGAGCCGCGACACTACAAAACCAACATAGTGGTTGTGCACCCAGCGCTAACTCAGATTAGCCTGGGCATCCCGCCAGTCTGATCAGAGTCTTCGCTGTCCGCATGGAGGTAGCCTATACCCTTAGCTACCTTTTAAGCACTTAGCGAAGAGTCTGATCACACTGGGTGGATGTCCAGGCTGATCTGAGTCTGTGCTGGGCGAACAGCCACTTTGTTGGTTTTGTCATGTTGCGGCTCAAATGTCAGAGCAAGCAGTGTAGACCTTGATCAGACTGCTTCTTAAAGGTCAATTATTAAGGTGCTTTTTTATTACAGAAATGAAAGCAGTTTTCTCTAAGCAACTGAGTATCGAAAACCGCATCAAATTATCATTAATAGTTTTCGAGATATAAAGAGTTGAATTAGTAAATTTTATGACATCTGAAAATCATTTTGAGCTGCCTCATTAATATTCATGAGGCCTTCGATGACGTCATCGATGAACACTGAAATTTTAAATTTATTTAAAATTTTTAAATTGTCAAATATTTTCTTGTTGAACATTCTAAAATGGTAAAAAATTGTATTGTATTATTGGTGACACTTATAACAATTGCCCAAATTCAAAATATTGCCGATATTTGCATTTAAGCAGTTAAATTTTCAAATTTAAATATTTAATTAAAATTTGTTTTATTTCAATTTACATGCTTATCAATACATATAATTGAACATAGTAGTTTTAGATCTGTTTAATTAGGTCTCTGACAATGTCTTTTGTGTACTGAAGTAAAAGAAAATGTTTTAAAATCTGTTTTTAATTTTTTTTTAATTTAATTTAAATTTTGAATAAAATTTAAATTTGTGGATGAACATTCCCAATAAATTACCCAGCTAATAAACAAAGATTAAAATAATCAAAACTGTAAGATAACAATCATTTACTCTTTAGAATAAAGGTTGTTAACTAGTTTAAAAATTCATTTAAAAAATTAAAATCATCAATGACATCACAGAATAGTGCATTGTGGTTAGAAATACTTTAAAAAGTAAGGGAGATAAGTCATGTAGGAAAAAGCAGCCGTGGGATTTTTAAACTGGCATAACTTTTGAACGGATAGGAATTTTTCTATGCCGTTTGTAGCATTATAATCCTCTCTCTGTCCACTATCAATTTGCCTCAAAATTAAGCATTTATACAATTTCTTCATAATTGACCTTTAAGATGTATGGTTTTCTGCCATTTTTTAACCCTTAAAGCGCCAAAAATGAAAAGTTACTGAATTTGCAAACAGTGTAGATCCAGATGAGCCACTTTGCAAACAGTGTAGATCCAGATGAGGTGGCTCATCATGAGCCACCTCATCTGGATCGACACTGTTTGCCCTATAGTCTTTGAATTCTCAATATGATATAGCCTGGACAAAACATTTTTTGAAATTTCTGCAGACATAAATTTTGCCGTCTGGTTTTCTGCCATTTATGCAAAAGGAACAAAATTTGTGATTTCCAGTTTCTTTCCCTGAAGGAAAAAGCCCTGGAAAATGCTCTCTTGAAGGAAAGATTCTTTTTTTCCTAAGGAGCAAATTCTTTCGTTGAAGATTTGACAGACATTGAGAAGGAAAGCAGAAATGAATATGGCAGAGTTATTCATCTTTAGAACAGTCTGATTAGTGTCTACACTATTGTCTAAAACTTTATAACACATACCCTGATAATTAACGCAAAAAGCCTGGTCAAATTCATAGCTAAATTCCAATACATAAGGGTGCTGAATAATTATCGAAAATATGATATGTGCAAGTTATGGACAGAGACCACAAATCCTAATGATTGGAAAATAAATATTCAAAGCTAACATATAACATTATTATCTAGAGTTCATGCAAGTTATGTAAAACCAATACATAGTCTACTAAGCAGTTAGCCATTATTGACAATAAACACAAAAAAGTATTACAAAAATATTATGAACCACTATATCACAAGTGTGCATATATAAAAATATATTCAATAATCTAATTTCATGTGGGTCTAGTGCTCTGTCAAACTAAAGCAGCTGTCTCTCAGATAATCTTAAAGCCTTTACAGCTTGTAAACTTTGCATTAACTGCTCAGACAAAATGCTAATGAGACATCATGTCTAAAGTAACAATGTATACTCTACACTATCTAATATCACCGATAAGAACCACTGTACTCTGAAAACTCATTAGTTGGGGGCTGTACCAATCCACGAGGGCAAGTTTGTGTTGACACATTGTTAACCTGTGCATCGTTTAAGGCAGTAAGTAATCTTTATTTTACATTTTGACATTATTTTCCAAGTGGATCTTGTAAAACACCTATTCTTTATTGTCCATGTTAAATGACAACGCTCAAGTGGCAAAATTACCTGAATTGCGCTCCATTTTACTGTGTATGTTGTTACGTCGCGTGTAGAAAGTATGTTTAAATTCCTCCATCTCAATGTCTAATTTGTTTTATCTTACGATTGGAAGCATTGGCTAATGCAACAAAGATAAAATGAACAAAGTATGGCATATTTCTGTTCAGCAACACCGAATTTATTTGCAATTTTATCTCTGTACGCCGATTTTTGAATGTCGGGGGCACTGTCCCAATTGTTGAGAGCCGTAATATTGGATGTGTGTCCAGTCGTCGGGGTACAGCTGAATGCAGTAGTTGTGTGCAAAACATATGTTTTTGCCTAATTGACTTAGAAAGGGTCCGTTTTCTGTGTGTTTAAAGTCCCTACTGCAGCTTATGTAGACGGGATGTTCCCGTCGGTGTTTCGTTAGACATCTGGTCATGGAGTGGAACGAGGTACCGAAGTGGAAACGGAATACGGGTTAGCCAGCTGATCTAAAGCTTTTGTCACAAATACAAAGTGTATTTTTCATGTCCGCCAGCTGTTCTTTCACCCGGGGAGGGGGAGGGGGCGGGGGGGGGGGTGGTAACTGAACTTTGATATTGGTACAGGTGTGCCGCCGGGATTTTTCAAACCCACCCTATTCATGTATACCGCCTTTCAGAAATGTACACCTATTCATGTATGAGTTACATAAATTTGCTACCCATAAACGTATGCTACGAATTATTATCAAGATCAGACTGTAGCATAAAATTCTATCTCTGCTGTGTTTTTTTTTTTTTTTTTTTCCGGGGAAAAAGTGTAAAGAGCTTTTGCAGTGTAATAAACAAAAGGCACAAGTGTTAGCACACTTGTTTTTTATGCCCCCAACATACAAAGTATGTCGAGGGGTATATAGTTTTTGTGTTTCCATCCCTTCGTTCGTTTGTTTGTCTGTCCGTGCATCCGTACGTGCGTGCGTCCCTCCGTTAACATTTGCGTTAAAGTTTTACGTTAAATTTTCATTTTTTGCATACGTTTCCAACATCCTTTGATGGAGCCTGATGGTATGTGACTAGGTATACTTATATGTTCATGCAGAATAGTTGACATCATCAGGATGCTGCTGCTGACCTAAGGTCAAGGTCACAGACTTAAAAATTTGCGTTAAAGTTTTGTGTTAAGTTTATATTTGTCTTTTATATTTCAAATATCCTTTGATGGAAACTTTTGAAATTTGACTAGGGTTACTTTAATTTAAAGGCCACATTGCTCTATCAGCAAGAAATATTTTATTGTGAAGTATCGCAACATGCTTCTCACTCTAGTTTCGTCACTGTATATGATCGTGATTGGACAGCTTTAAAATATTAAAACATCCTTTGGATTCTCATAAAAAACAATTTAAAGGATATCTAGGTCATTTTAGTTGCCAACTAAAATGAACTACTTTCGATTTCACAAACTTCATTTACATGATAAAAATACAAGGTACAGAAGATAAAAATACAAGGTACAGGTATTTAATAGATGGTTTAAATACAATGTACGGCAAGGATTCCATTCGTTGCCTCGCTGTTGCGTAATTTCAGTGCTCAACGGGGAACCAGAAATAAAGACAATATTTTTTTATGGAGAGACTTGTAATTTTTCAAAAACCTCTGTTTCTCCTCTTTGCCAGTTACAGTATATGACACGCAAACGCACATCAACCGACGTTTTATCATCAACTCGGAAGGCTGTACCAGTTTTATCATGATTTGTGCTTTGGTGATTTTTACCACTTATAGGAGCATGGAGACTTTAAGATGCATACAGAGTAGTTGACATCATCTGGATGCTGCTGCTTACCAAAAGTCAAGGTCACAGGCTTGTATATTTGCGTTAAAGTTTTGCGTTAAGTTTATATTCTTTGCTTATATTTCCAACTTCCTTTGATGAAACCTTTTGATATATGGCAAGGTTTACTGTCAACTGTCAGATTAAATATTCCGCCGAAAAACTGATTTCTTTGATTCAATTATGACTGTATTAAAACCATACAAATAAGTCGCGGTAACGAGATTTGTGACGCCAGAGCCTCGCTGTACCCTGTAAATCTTGTAATAACACAGTGGCTGCCACAAAAGTCTTTAATAATGTAGCTGACTGGTACCGTTAAAGATAAATTTTGTGACTAGGATCCACTGAGGTTACATCTGTGAAGAAATGACTTAGCTTGTTTGTCTTTCTATTATTTTGAGATAACAACATTTTTTAACATGCTCCAGCAATGACATGTTGCAATAGTGTATGGATGTGTAGTTATCCCATTATTTCACAAGATAAAACCAATTTGTTCTGTCATTTGAAGCAATGGAAACTACATTACTTCAATGAATTTGCAGTTTTACCCGACTTATGGGTACAGTGGTATTTTGCTGATACTTGACTAATGGATACAGGCCATCCCGACTATTGGGCCAGTGCCCCCAATAAACATTACTAGGCTTACAGTATGAAAAACTTGAATAACTTTCTTATTACACATCCCACAAATTTCTAACTTATAGATATTATGTACATCGATATTCTCTTTAAATTTTCATCTAGGAAAGTTTCCCTGACATTACCATAAATGAACAAAAAACATGCTTTAGCGGTATTTTGTTCAAAGAAATGTCATATGCTTACATAAAATGTACGACACAGCGGCAATGCTTTCATTTTCAGGCCTGCAAATTGGCCAGACAAAGGATGGGTATATCAGTTAAGGTACCCTGCCGTAAAAAATATTTCAAAGAAAAATATGCAAGAATACATACCGTTTTGATTATCCAGTAGAAAATAAACAACAATAAATAAAGCCCCCTTCGATTGGTACAGCCCTCAACTACTGCAATTTCAGAGTACAGTGGTTCTTATCGGTGAATATGTAAGTATGTAGATTTTATTGATATGTAATCATACAATTACTGACCAGTAAAAAATAGAATAATTTTTCCCAGTTTCACTAGAAAGTTTATTGACCATTAGTATCACCCTAAATATCAGGATACCTCATCCGATCATGAACTCTTTTGGCGCCATTGTCGCCCAAATGCGACCATTTTCGCCCAAATGAGACTGCTACACAGAGGGCCATTGTCGCATCAAACACTATCACTTTAATGCGACTAGCACAGTCCCGTGTGTCGCATTAAACATTGTCACTTTAATGCAACCGGTACAGTCCCATTAAATAGCTCCATTTCATGACATTATCAAGGTAAAAAATTCAAAGTCCACGACCAGATTATGGCAAACAAAGATTTTTTTGCGAGAAAAACAAAATTTTGCTGTTTTTGGTGAAATTTAGCGACTTTCAGGGGTTTTTATTGACCAGAAACGCCCAATCTTGCAAAATAAACTTTTCAGAGCTAAGTCTGATCAGAGTCTGTACTATCTGCACAAGCAATTCAATCCTACAGCCAGGTAGCTAGTCTAAGGCCCGATTTCACATTGAATGTTGTACTCAGATTAGGATTCGGAACACCTAAACTTTACATCGTGCCTTAAGGTAAATTTAACCACAGCCTTCTTAATGTAAGTGAAATTGAGCCTAAGAGTCATTTTGCTTTCTTCCGAATCTCATAATGATCTTCCCCAGGAGGCTCATGGGAAGGAATTCATATTTGCTCCTCCTGGCAAGAAGTCTGTCTGTGTCCTCTCTAATTCAAAGAGGAGAGCTGGGCTCAGTTAGGATCATAATGGTGACAACATGCTATATATAGACACAGACACATATAGTGTATGCATACACAGCAAATTAGACCCATGTGCACCCGTGTAAGATGCATACCCAAAGCCTTATTTCCACAAGCCCATTGCCAATCTACAAAATTTCCACAGAAAATCAGGTTGTGATATAATCAACTTTCAAGATATAAAGGTGAACCTCCATGCTCTCCACCATCTTAACCAAGGGGAACAACTTTGTGACTTCCAGTGTGCTTCCCTGGACAAAGAAGGCCTTCTAGAATGGGGTCTACTTTCAAAGTACAGAATCTGCCCCCAGGGGAGCTAATTCTTTCCTTTAATTGTTGACCCCCACTGAGAAGGGAGGCAAAAATGAAAATGGCAGTCACTTTCCTTGAAAGTGTCCCCATTCACCTTCAAATTCATTATGCACTAAATACAGCAACACCGCAAACATCTCTGACAGAGCTCTCACAAGTTTATTTGTCATATGACCTTTTTCTTTATAAAAGTGCTAGCAAAAACTGCACACATGATTAGTCTTTGCTTTTACAGCAGCTGATATGATTCAACACTGTTTGTCTAAATATTTAGGATAAATAGACTTAAGAGTAATAGGGCAAAACACTTTGAAACCAGGTATAAATGCTGGAAAATGAACATTCTATACTCAGAAGAGCATCAAAATGAGGTCATGATCACAATCGCTTTATTACTGGATTTATCACTGCACAAAAACTTTTCTATATGAACTAACTATAGCCATAGCTTGAAATTAGGTGACTCGATGTAATTTCAGGGGAAGCAACTATTCCATTTTCACTTTTCACTACTGCATTCCTTCTCATTAGGGGCCAACTCTTAAAGCAAAGAATTTGCTCCATTAGGAGCAAATTCTTTCCTTTAAGAGTAGACCCTGTTATGGAAGGGCTTCTTTGTCCAGGGAAGCAAACAATAAGTCACAAAAGTTATTTCCCTTACCAAAAAATACACAGTTGCCTCCTCTGAAATAGACATATTAACCTAAAACTATTTCAAATACAGAAAAAAAGTGCAAATCTTACTATGCAAATTTAAAAGCCATGCAAAAACACGCAGAAGTGTCTATGACAGGCAGCTACAAGCCATATATCTACCTACCAAAAGAACTCCAGATTTTTTAAAATTCTCAGCAAGAAAGTTCAGCTTTTTATATTATTTCCCCACAATCAGTGGACAAATTTTGTCATTTTGTGACACTTCTGTTTACTTCCATATGTTTAAGTATTAGTTTTGAAATTTTGAAAAAAAAAAAATATATCAAAATTTATAAAAGACAAGATTAACTGAAGTAAATGCTGATGTATGGATGGATGACTTGCGATTCTGCGTCCTTTTCAACAGTATTTCAGTCATATCAGGACAATGGTAGGGTGATAAAGAAAGACTGTGTGCAATGGAATCCCGTTTACAGTAGGAAAGATTCTCCCCTCAAGCGGGACTCGAACCCTGGTCCGCTACATCAGTAGGCCAACGCTTAACCCACTGAGCTACCAGAGCTCCTTTGATGTATGGAATATATATATATATATATTTTTAAGAAGCATTTTTTTTTATCTGCATCAGTGTACAAGCAGTGGGTGAGATTTTTTTTATTTCATTTTAGTTTTATTCTTTTCTTTTTTTTATTTGGGGGGGGGGGGGGGGGGGGGGGGATGGGTTGGAGTAGAGAAGGGGGTTAGGTATGAATAATTTAGATATGCATGTGCATAAATTTTGTAAAGGCATTACTATGTATGTTGAATAAATTGAATAAATCTATCATCCTTTTTTTTATACTAGATCTACTGCAAAGAACTCAGCAGTGATCTTTTGATAAAATTATATGAAGTATAAAGATATCTTAATCATAAATGGTATATCGAAGTCACTGAAAACATCACAAACTGACCAACAAATTATGCCCACAGACCGCAGATACTATGTCAGCGCATAAAGAATGCTGGGGAGGAGTCTTCTTGACTTTTTATGGTAAAAAGTCAACTACACTCCTCTCCAACATTTTTCACCTTATCTGGAGTTCAGTATTTCTCGTTACTCACTGAAACCATTCCAGGTAAATCATATTTAAGGTCACTATGCTGGTTGATATAATCTTGGGTGGCCTCCTCTAGGGTATAGGGACCACAGTGCGTCAGAACTAGACTGGCACGTACTTTCATCTTATACTGACGGAAGGCCAACTTAGCAACACAAAACGCTTCCTATAACACACAAACAGACAGACATACAGACATGTATTACTTACAGAGACCATTCCAGGAAGGTCATAGAGGTCACAGTTGCGGTTGACATAGTCCTGGACTGCTTCTTCAAGGGTCTCGGGGCCAATATGGGTGATTGACAGATTGGCTCTCACCTTCATCTTAAACTGACGGAATGCTGATTTTGCTACACAGAAAGATTCCTATCAGAAAAACAAAAATTGATGATGAAAATAAGCCTATTAAAGTCAATTTCAGTTCCATCTAAAATTGCAAGTCAAATGTTCCAGGTAAAGGAAAAACTGTTCTGAGTGTAGAACTGCTACATTTATAATATGAGCAATTTTCCATCCTCTCGAATGTCACTAAATTAATGATTTCTCGATTGCTATTGAAAAAGTTTTTAACTGTTAATACAACACTTAATTGCACAATATTTTGACATCAGTAGAATAATTAGAGGAGCAATTGATATGTTTGAAAGACTCCCAACTGCTATAGGCTGTCATAAGTTTGAGAGCTTTTCAACCTTTCACATAGGACAATTAAGTCTGTTTTCCACAGAAATTCCTAAATTTAATGCAGACAGTGTAGACCTTGATAAGTTTGTTTATTCCAGCGTCTCTGATCTGGGTCTACACTGTTTGCAAAGATCTTTTTATAGGATGTTATGCATTTATGGGTTAAATTCTCAAGCATTGCATATCACAAACATTCACAATTTCAAAGAAAACTAACATGTAAATTTCATGTTCACATTACTACAGTACCTCATATATCCTATGTTTGGGACTGACAGACTGGAGTAAACAGTGCATACCCAGGGTTTACGCCGTTTGCCATTCCATCTACATCTTTGGATGCAATACTTCATTGTAAATCAGAACTGTTCCATTAAGAAACGTTTTGGTTTTTATTTCAGATGTCCCAATTTTTAGAAGTTTTATGGCAGTCTAGCTTAGCAACAGACCTGAATGGCAGAAAAGATGATTCTTTGGTTATTCTCATAGTCATCTGAATAGCGTCTTAGTGTATCCATGGCGTCAAGTCGGTCCTGAGAAAATGTATCATTCCAGCGGGAGATCAGGTTCTGCTGACGGACACGCTGGACTGGGTCATCAATGGACAGTGGAGATCCAACTCTTGGGGTGTAACGATGGCTGGTCAGGGAGTCATATGTATCTCTGCAAAAATGACATACAAAAATGAAGCAAAGCATACTGTGACTTTCGATTCTAACAATCGAAAACGCTGAAAAATTAATCTTTTCATTCAAATACTCTCAACTTTCCTGCCAGTATGTTCATGCTTGGACCCGCCAATATTGTTAACCATACTGAAAGTCAGTGCATATTCATATGGCGATTTTAGCAAGAAAAAGAGATGTAACACCATCTAATGCCTCAAAATGTCACAAAATACATCAGTAATTACACTCACACCCTCCTAAACAGTGAATTGTTGCAGAATAAAATATAGAATTTTTCCACTACTTGTATAGAATTGCTAATCGTAATGCAAGAGAAGTTGAAAATCATGTATTTCAATTTTGGTCAGGATCCTTCGTGATAAAGGCCAGGAGGTTGAAAATTAATAAATATAAGAATAGTAGCTGCATTTTATCATCACTAAAATTGCACAAATGAGGATTTTTTTGCCCGGTGTTTTCAGAGATGCTGGATTATCCCAATTTGTGTCTTTTCTGATCTATCATTCAGCCAAATCTGCTGTTTTGATTCTTGTAAGTGTTCATTGCTCTCAAGGGTTATACTTTTTAGAACCTTATAAGTTTAGGTGTATGGATACACCTAAATGTTTTTTGTCATTATTTCAAAGGGTGACAACTTTTAACATTTCCTGTTTCATTCTCTGGATGATGAAGCCATTCCAAAATTGGGTCTACTCCTAAAGGAAAGAATTTGCTCCTAGAGGAGCAAATTCATTCCTTTAAGAGTTGACCCCTATTGAAAAAGGGTGGCAACATTGAAAACGACAGAGTAGCTTCCCTTGAAAATGTACTCATTCACCTTCAGATGAAAATCAATTCAAGAGAGTTGCAAGATCTGCACTTTAAAATACCATAACAATTATCATTATTACCACTACAGATAAAATTTTGTTTACTGTCGTGTCAATGCACTTTTAATTTTGGACCAAACCATGAAATAGGTTGAACAGCTAGTAACGGAAAAAGTCGGCTCTTTCCGTAGTATTCTTAGCACCTTTATATATTACCATTTACAACCATTCCAATATATTTCAGTGTAGTCCAGCGGTTCAGTATGCACAGTATCACAACATTAGACAAAAGTCACGGTGTGGTTCGAACTCTGTATTACATTTTTGTTTATCTACTACGTATTTTTTTTTTATTTCATTCCCGAAGCCGGGACCGCTAGATCAGCAGGCCTAAGCTTAACCTACTGAGCTACCGAGGCTCCTCTAAGCTTTGGAAAACACAAAAGTTGTCCTTCTGTTGTCATTATGAGCCGGCTTTCCGTGTATAGTCTTGTTAGGATTTCATAATAAACAACATCTTGGTCAGACTGCATAATGCGCTGAGTTTGTTTTCGCTCTTTGTCTGTCGGAAACACCAGTTTATATGTCTTAAACAGAGGAAACTTTAAACCAGATTAAAAACGCACGACTATGCCAGGCTAAGCAACACGTAAAAGTATCTAAATTTAAAGAGTAACTACACTTCAGGAACTGACTGAATCAGATCCCAAACCCTATCCCCAACATCAAAGGGAAAGATTGACAAAGACATCCCAACAAACAATAAATTACAAGTGATAAGCCGAGTCAGCAGACATGGCAGACAATTGGTATGGGTGCAACAGCTATTGTTCAAAGGCTCGTAACAAAATCCCAGCCGTAAATCCCCAGAGAGTCCGAAATGTAAATGTAACGAAAGAATTATAGAAAAACTTAGATCATCTGAACGAAACGACACAATAGTTCGATAAAATACATTGCTCTGTGCCAATGGGATAGTTGAAAATTCCACCATTATGAAAATAAGACCATTACCCTGCCCCCTTCACCCCCCACACATCAAAAAAAAGAAGAAAGAAACAAAGGAAAACAGTGACCTCACGGCCAACTGTGTGCCCATGCAAAAATATGAGTTTTGCAAAGAAAGGTTATCGCTTTACCCACTACACCACGGCGGAAACTGTAACTTTTCTATAATTACTCAGGTATTATAAAGTGCAGGTTGCTGACGGATAACGACGAATGTATTCGGGTATATTACGGAGAAGGGCGAACGGTTGTTTTATTACAGTATAGTCACGGTTATACCCAATTACGCGGTTCGAATGGAATCGGCGACCTTTTGACACGACAGGCTAGAAATTTTATTTATAATTAAACTTGATAAATTTATATTTATCTATAATGCTGACATTTCCTTCAAGGGTCAAATACATGTAATCATTTTTGATAAAATTTAAAGCCTTAACTTAAATCAACATCTGAGCAATGATATACAAAAAGAGTGCTTAAGGCATATACAAAAGGCAACGGCCCAGGCCAGTCTTTGCACCTATGCAGTCTGATCAGTACCTTTATGGTTTGCACCATGGATGAACTGTCAGAAACCACCAGGCACAAAATGAAGGCTCTAGCTTGACTGCATGGGCTTATCGACTGGTTTGACTTTTTACTCCTCAAAGGCACATCAGGCACATTTCTGTATGATGTGCATCTTTAGTTAACACGGAGCTCCAAACAGGGTGTGCTCTTTGAAAATTGTGATATACAGTAATTTTTGTTCTTTCTCCTTGAAATCATGATGTGACCCCTAATTAGAACTGTCTCACTGAGGCAGTTCTAATGAGTAGTCAATATATATTATATTTTTACGGGAAAATAAAACACTGTCCCAAAAATTTAATCAAAACTCCACATTATCTCCAGCCTTGGTTGATAGAAACATTTCTTTTGCTCCCCATTTTGATAATAATGTACATTGTAACGTTATCTCTACAAATGAAAGATTCTATTGAGCGTTATATATGCATCTATGACTTTACTTGATATATGAGCCGCGACGCGAGAAAACCAACATAATAGTTGTGCTCCCAGTGCAGACTCAGATCAGCCTGTACATCCACCCAGTCTGATCAAAATCTTTGCTGTCTGCATGGAGCTAGCTTTGACCCTTAGCTACCTTTTAAGCACAAAGAGAAGACTCTGATCAGACTGGGCGGATGCCCAGGCTGATCTGAGTCTGCGCTGGACGCACAACTACTTTGTTGGTTTTCTCATGGTGCGGCTCATACACTTATTTCCACAGTAGTTGATATATATACATTTATATCATATCAGGTCATTTAAACAAATTATCAGATATTGCATTCCACAGCAATTGTGAGAATTTGTTCCTTTATCAATTATAGTTATATGAATAAAGAATAATCAATAACAATCTCAACAGTAAATAAATCACCGTATACCAAAATCTGAATGGCAAATTTTTAACATGACTATTCATGAATATATCAAATCATAGACTAGTAATGCCACTATAGGAAATTCTTGCCATAATTCACAGGGTATAATCGATTCCGCCAATTTTCGCTTCCTGCAGAGACTGTACATCATATCTGGCTTCCGCCGAGACTGTCCGCGAGCTCTTGCTTCCTGCCAAGACTTCTGTACATGATAAATGGCTTCCTGCAGAGACTGTCCGCATGATTCTGCTTCCTGCCGAGGCTCTCGGCAGGAAGCAGAGTCATGCGGACAGTCTCGGCAGGAAGCCATTCCTCGAGGACAGTAGTCTCTGCAGGAAGCAAGAGTTCGCGGACAGTCTTGGCGGAAGCCAGATATGATGTACAGTCTCTGCAGGAAGCGAAAATTGGCGGAATCGATTATACCCTGTGTAATTGCTCATTCAGATATGCCTTAGCTAATGGTGCAGATCCAAGAACAAATGCCTGATATGGGTCTGCACTGTTTGTAATTTCGCCACAGTGTTAAAAATTTTTTTTTTACTAAGCAAATGATTTATTCCAAATTCAAAGATATAGGATGATAATACAGATGTTAGTAGGATAAGGTGTTCAAACACATTACTGCACCCTTTTAACCAGTGATACACCAAACTAGAAACCTTTCTAAACATTTCAGATGCAGATTAAAGAGCTAATATCTCAGTCATTCGGCCTGGATCTATACTGTTCACCATTCTTAATGTGTTTTTCTCTACAACTCAACAAATGAATAGCAAAACAGACATGTTGGAAGCACCTTCATATGCAGCAAAGTCCATATTCAATGTACAGTGGACCCTCTTTACAACAACATTTTTTCCGAAACATTTTGACGTTAAACTGAATTTGCTGTAGTAAAGAATGCATATTTAGAATAATTTAGCCATTCTGTGAAAATCAAAATGACGTTATAGAGAATTTTACTGTTGTAATGAGTGCCGATGTAAAGAGGGTTGACTGTACATGTAGATAGACATTCTGTACCCTAATGTGCTTAAGTATTGGGACACCTAAAATAATAAATTTTCCATTTGTCCCAAATGGAAAATTCACTATTTTAGGTGTCCCAATATATACGCACATTATGGTATATATTAATACTATCCTAAAATTGGTTTTAGAAAACTGCTCAAAATGAACTTTAAGCTTTTGTGATTTGACTAAAATACCTTTTTGGATGCAAGAAAATAAAACAAAGGGCTAATGCAATTCTACCCCCATTTTCTTCTTCATCAATCAAAAGTATACAAAATTTTTTCAGGACCCTAAAGCAGACTCCAGTCAGTCAATATATTTATTTATATTTGATTTTGTTCTGAATGTTTTAAGATGTCATTCAATTTATTATTTGTATGCCCATTTTTTCTTTTTAATTCAAAAATAAGCATGCATACTCTCAACCCTTTCTAAACCATGAATGAAGTGAAACACCAAAGACAAAAAACATACAACATTTAAATCCAGATATCTTACCCTTCCAAGTAACTCTTTTTAGATGTTGCTAAATACAGCTCATCCTTCAGGTTTCTCACCTGTCGTTCTAAATCATCAACAAGACTTGCCTTTGCTCGCAGTTTCACAATTTCATCCTGTGCATCTGCAAGCCTGACCACAACAAAGGTAATGTCAAACAAATGAAATAACCAACTGATCATTAGAATAAACCCTTGTCTCATACTGGTGCACAAAATACTAGCTCATATGTCTGTTTTTATCATACAGATATATTTCCCCTTTAGTTAGCTTGCTTTAACTAAAAATCATTGATATGATGGAAAACATTTTGTGAGACATTCACAGCCTTTAAAGGCTGGTGTGTATATTTAAGAAATGTATCTTCTAAAAAGAAACCAATCTGCTGCACCAGAAATTGTATTGAAGTCTAAAAATGTAATCTCAGCTGATTTAAAATTTTTACATATTTTGGAACCAATGTCACACCAACCTATTGTTTTTGGTGCAGTCACCAGGATAATTAAATAAATTACCTGGATTCAATAATGTATAGAAAAAGACGCAAATACTCAGTTTTAAAGCACTGAATTGGCAAAACCTGGAAAAAATTGGTAGGCTGGTTATCATATGATGCTCTCTATGTATCTTTAACTACAACTGACATTGACATGAGCTAGTAGCTATGCACACCTCATAAACTAGAGTTTATTCTGATTGGATCTGACATAAGACCACGAAAGGAGAGGTTAAAGTCCCACACAATTTTGACCAATATTAAAAGCACAAGTAAAGGTAACAAAAGTTAACTGGCCACCAAATCAATATGACTTTAGTATTTCAGATATTTCTCAAATGAACATATGTTAAAATACATTCAATTGAGAAATATCTAAAACACATATGACCAGTATAACACTGACATGCAGATTAGAGAGTAAGCAGGGGAAGTAACCCTTTCTGTCTAGAACTCCAGGTGCTACAGAGTAAAGTGCATCCTACAACCTTACCCTAATGGTACTTGATCGTCAACTTTAAATTTTGAAGGTGTTGAAGGTCTGTAAGATGGTATGTCATCTTTTGCCGATGAAGAGGAGCGCAGAAGCGCATCTCGTCTCCCAGTCAACAAAGCAATATCATCCCGCAATCTGCGAACTTGAGTTTCATAATCAACTAAGAGCCCTGCTTTAGCTCTCAAGTTGCGAATTTCATCTTCAGCTGCAGCCAATCTAGGAAAAACAAAATTTCCATAATGTTGCATTCATATTTAGACTTTGTCAGGCAATTAAGTAACTGCTGACCCAGCTATGTAAGATCTACAGATAAACTGTGTAACCTCTCCTTTTGTGACAAACACAACATGAAAATTTTCATTGGTGATAAGTGATTTGAAATGACACCTGTGAATTTACCAACAGCAAGGGTCCTACCAAAGCTGCAAAGGCTCTGTTATAAAACCATCTCCTCTTTTTGATAAAAAAACAAAATGCACTTGAAAAGAACTTTGAAAGATGCAATGTACATAACATTTTTTTTTCTCAGAAAAATAGTACCCTGTTTATATCACCATGAAAATTCTCATTACAGTAAATAAACAAAATACTAAACTTTCACCAAAAAATGGAAGAATGAAATTTACTGTCTGGGATCAAGTGGCAATACCAAAAGAGCAGAAATGTCAACCCATGCAAAAATAACACATTCTTTAACCTGTCCAAGGTAATAATTTTAAACCTTAGTCAGTATCTGCAATTATTTACCATGCTCTTAAATATTTAATTTCTATACCCTTAATTTCTATACACATCTCTTTATAATGGGCCAAAATGGCCATTTTTTCTGAGCACACACAATGCATTGTCTATGTATACATTGCTTTATGCGTTTATGTGATTATAACAGACTGATTCCAAATTGTAATGATAATGTTTCTTCCTTCAGCTTTTCCCTACAAATGTTTTTTTTTTCAAAAGCTGTTTTGTTTCTTTCTGCTTTTCTTATGTTCAAAATAGCTATAGAAAGCTTATTTTGATTTAAGCAATAACCAAGCTAAATGGATCTGATCTATCAGCTGGTTATTCCACCTGTAGTTATGGTTACCTGTGATTACATTATGACTGATAGGATGACAAATACTGAATTTATTGTAATATGAAAATCAATTGTCCTTCAAAATTATTCTTAAACAGCTGAAAAATTCTGATTTCATAAAAGAATACAGGAGCAAAAATTCATAACAGCAGAATCATCAAAATGTCCCTTCAATTCTGCAAAAAGGAATGTATTTGCATTTTGTATAATGTATTTTTTTCTCTCATTTCTAATCATGCTTTCTGAAATTTGCCATAAAGCTTCCACTTTTTCTGTTTCTTTTTATGACTTCGAAAGGTTCTTTGCTAAGATGAAAGCTTTTTTCATTCATTTGTCTATCTTTAAGAATTTTCAATGTTTCAATCCTCAGACAAAAACTTGTGAGATACATACGCTGAAACTAAATAAACTGAATACAACATTTTGTGGCAAAAATGTGTCATTGATTTTATTCATGTAGCTGAAAAGCCAAAAGCTAAGCTTTTCAAACAAGATCACCACTTCAGAAAATAAGCCAAGCACACAATATTGTTGACTGATTGATTTGATGTTTAACGTCCATGGTAAACAGCTATGGTCATGTCAGGACGGTACAATATTGTTGATTAAAAAAAAAAGAAGGAAAAATCATTTTTGCAGAATAAACTCCACCGAGTTTGTCAACAGCCAGTTTCAAATTCTAATACCAAAAAACAAACTCCTTTATGAACCCTTGTCTAGTGACCTTGTAAAGCCAATGATGCTTTGAACAACTGGGCCTTGAATACGTATACCACAACATGACAAAATCAACAAAGTGGCATGAGTGCCCAGGGAAGACTCAGATCAGCCCTGGCATCCGCCCAGTCTGATCAGAGTCTTCGCTGTGTGCTTAGAGGGTAGCTAAGGGACTTAGCTAGCCTCATGCAGACAGCAAAGACTCTGATCAGACCGGGTGGACTTAGCTAGCCTCATGCTGACAGCAAAGACTCTGATCAGACTGGGTGGACTTAGCTAGCCTCATGCTGACAGCAAAGACTCTGATCAGGCTGGATGGATGCCCAGCCTAATCTGAGTCTTTGCTGGGTACACATGCCACTTTGTTGGTTTTGTCATGTTGTGCCCTATATATGGGCTCACTGCCATGGGAGATCATTCTGACATGAAACTGTTGGACTCTCTTTTCACTAGGGGTCCTCTTTAGGAGAAGAACTTGCTCTCTTAGCAAATTCTGAAAAGAATTTCAGAAAGACAGCGAATTTTGAAAAGAATTTCAGAAAGAGAGCAAATTCTTAAAAGAATTTCAGAAAGAGAGGAATTTCTGAAAAGAAGAATTTCAGACAGAGAGCAAATTCTGAAAGAAAAGAATTTCAGAATTTGCTCTCTTTAGAGAGTATATTCTTTCCTTCTTTCCTTTACAGGTAGCCCCCACCTCTCCTCCCTTGGGATAAGGATTCACATATAAGGGGAGGAAATACTACTCATCATAGCTGCCTCCCTTGTGGAAGTGGAACCAAATCATGGAGGCAAACCATACAACTTGAAAGCCCTTTTTGTGTGACAACAAACTCCCTGATAAATGCATATAAACATAATGTGTTTAGTATTGGAACACCTACAATAATTCATTTTCCATTGTTCCAAATCGAAAATTTATTATTTTTAGGTGTCCCAAAATTTTAAAAAGCACATTACAGTACTTTAAGATCCGTTTTCACAGGTTTTAATTGTGGAGTGCTAAGAGCATCTAAACTATCTATATATAAAGAAAAACTACTAAAAGGATAGAATAATAAAAGGCAAGCAGTTCAAATAATATCACTATGATACACCCTAAATATTCTCTCTGTAATCCTTCTTTTAATTATTATTATTATTATTATAATAATACAAGTAATATCAGATTTCTCTTTATTCTTGCAATTTTTTCCAAATTATGTTTTTGCAGCCTACTGATGAAAAAAAAAAAAACGAATTTAAAACCAAAAACAGACTTAATATCTCAATGCATAGTTCAATAAACATTGTTCAGTGTGTGAATTACATGTATGCTTTTTATTGAGTTGTGACTTAAGCCCATGATACACGGTAAACCAAGGAACATGTTCCTTGTAGTATGAAACTTTTGTTTCTTATTCCTTGTGCTGATACACGGTACAGCTTGAAACATATTCCTTCCCAGGTAATGCCTCGGCATAAGACCCTTTTACCTGCCTTTTCACTTGCTAGTCTATTAAAGGTGACTGGACTGCATGATATATGATGTCACGTGAATTATACAGGGATTTGAATAATTCTTGGAGGGGTCAAACACTTTGGAAAAACAAAATTAAAAAAGAATCAGACCTATCACATTTAATGTAAATGCTGATCATGGTGGTTTCATAATACCCTTTTTTTTTTATTAAATTCACATTACTGTTGCTTTGTGACCCTGTGACCTGACTTCTGATTGGCTGTGTGGAAGAAGGAACATATTACAAGTCGTATGGAATAGAACAAGTTCTATCCCAAAATGTGTAGTATATTACTCCAAAAAGTAGCATGATACAGAGAATAAGCACTGTATAGACGATAAACCTTGTAACATGTTTCAAGGAATATATTACTTGGTTTACCGTGTATCATGGGCTTTAAAATAATCAGATCAGATATCATATGAGAATAGGATATGAACGCAAAGTGATATAGACTGGTGAAACAAATGACTCATCAGTGAAGAATATCTACTATAATGTGCCTGTTATATATTACTAAGAAAGTGGAAGACATTATTATGAATTTAAGATGGCATACTATTGAGATTTTACACTTTTAGATATGACTGGCAGCGTGTGGACAGAGTACTTTAAACATGAACAAACAAATAAAGACTGAGCTCAGGGCCCGAGGTTATAAAACTTTTTTCCTGCTCAGCTGAGTTGAGCATGAAATTTTGCCTGCTAATAAATAGAAAATAACTGATAAGTACGGTTGTTTTCTTGCTCAGTTTGGCTGAGTATGAAATTTTCTCTGCTTATGAATATGAAAATGCCAACATTAGTTGGCATTTTCAAATTTATCAGCAGAGAAAATTTCATGCTCAGCTGAGTTGAACACGAAAAATTTTTTATAACCTCGGGGCCAGGCTATGTATCTGCAGAGTCTGATCAGTCTTCCCTTTTGTGTAGACAACCAATGAAACCTGGAGAATCTGAATGGTAGCGAGAGCAGATTCTTACCGTATTTTACAAAGGTCCAGACTAATTTGGGTGTTTACTGGATGCAGATGGTTGACCCCATTTATGCCCAGTCGGCAATTCTTATCAAAAGGGTGAGTCCATTTGTCAAGTTAAGGGGTGTCTGGTTTAGTTCATTTTTATAATTTTTATTTCATTTTAAAGAGACATACCCATTTGTCTAATGCAAACAGTGTAGCCCTTATCAGATGGCATCTGATCTGGGTCTTCACTGTTTGCCTATGTCCCGTTTATGGTCCTTTTAAGGCCTATTTTATGCCATAGGAATCATATCAAGACTCAAGACACATCAAGTTAGAAGGTGCCTTGAAGAAAGTGAGAACAGTGAAAAATCAGATCAGACAGTACAGTCCGATTAGAATCTACCTCGCCTGCACTGATAACCTGTACAGTCTCAGGACTCTGTACAGTGAAAAGTAAAGAATGATCAGCCTCTGCAGATGTGCACAAATATCTGTCTCAGTTGTTATCAGATTTGCCTTATTAGGACCTTATCCTTATCTCAATTCCTGGTATGCACTAAGCACTATATGTAATAGTTATATGAGCCGCGACGCGAGAAAACCAACAATGTGGTTGTGCGCCCAGTGCAGACTCAGATCAGCCTTGGCATCAAACCAGTCCAATCAGACTCTTCGCTAAGCTCTCAAAGCGTAGCTAAGAGTCTAAGCTACCTTTATGCGGACAGCGAAGACTCTGATCAGACTGGGCGGATGCCCAGGCTAATCTGAGTCTGCGCTGGGCGCACAACCACATTGTTGAATTTGTCATGTCGCGGCTCATATCATGGTTTGTCTGCCTGTACGAGGAGATAATCCGCGAGCTTTAGTGAGTGGATTACCTCCTCGTACAGGCAGACAAACCATGGTATAACTATTTTATACCCTCCTTACCAGTGTAGACCTTGCTAATTGCGAAATATTTTGTGCTTAAGTTGGTGTTTTCTGGTAGGGATGGTATAAATTACCATTATTATGTAAGAACACCAATGCCTCATAGCTGACATGCAGATTCTCACGAGGCAACCTGACACTGCACTCAGTTTGGAAAGTATGTAACAGACTGTATCAAAAGTGTAAAATCTTCAATACCCAAGCCATAATATTAATATGGGAGAGAACTATACAATATCATATCAGAGACCAAAGTTCAGGGATAAAAACTGAGCATTTTGACTATTCTACCAACAGTTATACTGTGGAAGTCATAAGACATCCTCCA
The DNA here is from genome assembly GCA_963989385.1 of Ctena decussata. Taxonomy (NCBI): domain Eukaryota; kingdom Metazoa; phylum Mollusca; class Bivalvia; order Lucinida; family Lucinidae; genus Ctena; species Ctena decussata. The sequence goes on along the minus strand of OZ022506.1, from coordinate 63,856,693 downwards.
AGGGACAATTCTAATGACAAATATAACAGATGTTGATCAAGTAATCAAAAAAGTGGCATTTTTATCCCTAAAATTTGCTAATCTAGTGCCCTGATACAACAATATAGGATTCAGAGCTCCAGATAGAAATAGATTTTGAGGGTACTTCTGGATTATTTTTTCTATTTTTTTTTCACCAGTAATATGTGTTATGACCCCTTATTAGAACTGTCTCACTGAGGCAGTTCTAATGAGGGGTCACAACATATGTCTTTATATTATATTAACAGAAAATCTGCCCTAATCGAGACCTCTGAAGGATATATAAGCTGTGCTCTAAGTAGGGTCATGCAAGCTTAAGTCTTACTTCCGCCGCAGCTCACGCGTTTCCATATCAGTAAGTATTTTATCGCTGGAGGAAACTCGCATACTACGATTTAAGCCATCTTTTGTTTCAAGAAGCCTGAAGGAAATTACATACAATCATCAACAAACTGATTCTATAAATAGCAAATCACAGAGTAAAAACTGCTTACTTTCTTCTCAATTCTCTGTTTTCGTTCTCGAGGAACAGTTTATCGGTAGTCGCTGATTTGGAGGTACGGCCAATCTGGTCCTTGGTCTCTGCCAACCTGTGTTTGAGTATGTGCAGTTATTAAATTGAATATGGTATATGACATTTTTCATATTGTAAGCTTAGAGCTTAAAGAAACACAGCCTCCTCCTTCTCTTAATCTGTGCAAGTCAAATTCTAGCTTATACATATTTTAGGGTGAAAATCAGTTTTATAATACCTGAGATATTTGAGATTCTGAAATATCCAAAGCTTGTATCTAGCACTGATGATGTCAAGTCATTAATTTCAGACTTTTTGCTAATAATTTTACAGTATACCGGTAGGTCAACTATGGGCATAATTTAAGAGAATATTCCAAGGAAGTTTGTTTGCGATCAGTTTGGAATATGTGAGATAATTGGCATTGGATACTTTCCAAAGCTCAGAACCTGTCTTGATGATGTCATGCTATCAATTTAAAATTTCAACCTATTGGCTTAAAAACACAGAATACGCCCCCCCCCCCCCCCCCCATCACCCCTTTAAGAGCTGACCCCACTGGTAGGGAGTGAAAAGTAATAAAAGCATCGCAAACGACTGCGTGATACCCCGCCACTGCAAACCTTTTTTACACACCGATTTTTCCACAATTATTTTTTTTTCTCTGTATAACCCCAGGGCAGGGGCAACCTAACCCCACTGAACAAAGATAAAAATCTTTGTCATGACAGGACACTTCATTACTCTGATCACTTACAATAAGCTTCAGAGAAATCACTGACCACTCTAGTCAAATACAATTTTAGTGATTTTAAGATTGTGGCCACAGGGTAGGGGCAGATAACCCCTGAAGGGTCAAATCACCACAAGAAGCTTTTATTGCTTCTTTCACCTGATGTATATTTCTGAAAATCTGTTTCACATGAATTTATATAGATAGGGGTGGGTGGGGGTGGCAAGGGGGAGATAACTCAAATGGAGTAAATTTGAGCGTCACTGGAGGATTTCATCACTCTGATCATTTGCTGTAAGTTTCAAAAAAATTGCTTCAAATTCTGATTTTATATGAAATTTTTCATGATTTTATACATGTATATAGCCCCAGGGCAGGGGCAGATAATCCCTGATGATAAAATTTCAGTGCTCATATAAAGCTTTTGTTACTTCGATCATGTTCGTGAAGTTTCATCATGATACTCCAAGTAGTAAAGGAACTAGAGGCCAGAAACCATTTTTTGTACATTGACAAGTGGCATAACTCTGTAAGAAATTATCGAAATTTGTCCATTAACAATCCCAAGCGAGATATTCTTGATACAAATGCATATGCAAAATTTGAAGGAAATCCGTTGATAAATACTTAAGTTATTGAACGGAAACGAAGTGCGGACGGACGGACAGACGGGCGTACATACTACGGACGGACACACGGACGGCCAACGTGAAAACATAATACCCCGCCACTAACGTGTGGCGGGGTATAAAAATGCCAGAGATACTTTCCCTGAAAGTGTATCCATGCATCTTAATATTATTATTCTGGGATCGTATTTATAAAATGACTTAAGTGGTTGCTATGCTGTTGCTAAGGCTAAATTTCTTTGAAGGAGATTCCCTACAACTATGAAATTTGCTCTGGAGAAACAGTCTAAAAAAGACTGTTCCTCAAAGGCAAATTCCATAGTTGTATGGAATCTCCTTCATAGAAATTCAGCCTTAGCAACAGCACAGCAACGACTTAAGTCGTTTTATGAATATGGCCCCTGATAGTCTCCAGTGATATTTGAGCCGCCACATGAGAAAACCAACAAAGTAGTTGTACATCCAATGCAGACTTAGATCAGCCTGGGCATCCACCCAGTCTGACCAGACTCCTCACTAAGGCTTAAAGGGTAGCTAAAGGTCTAATCTACCTCAGTGCTGACAGCGAAGACTCTGATCAGGCTGGGTGGATGCCCAGGCTGATCAGAGTCTGTGCTGGGGGCACAACCACTTTGTTGGTTTTTTTGTGTCGCGGCTCATTTCATATAGCAAATAAGTAGAGCCTGAGCAGTCTGATCTGGTTCTATGCTGTTGGCTCTGACACTTCTACCCCAATATTAAGGGTTGTTATGGCAATGACCTTGACCTTTGCCATGGTTACTCACTCATCTCTGAGATCCTGGTTTTCGATTTCTTTTGTTTTAAGGTCTTGCTCCAGTTCTTGAAGGGATTGTTCGTACATATCTTGTAATTCTTCCAACTCCCGGTTCTTTGTTGTGGCCTCAGCTATCACACTGAGGCTCGTGTCGGCTGTGCCCCCGGTGAAGAAACCTGTCCCCAACCATGGCAACAAGCGGGATTTGATTATGCTAGCTCCACCATACAAACCACCTGCAACAGGTTGTTAAATGTCAAGATTTGAACCCTTACTATCTTGTTTCTTTCTTAAACCACAGCTACATAATTTTCCACAAATTGTTCAGGTTAGTGCTTGCTTCACCTAATTTATATATGTACATGCATAAGAAGTTCCTACGCTCGATATAAACATGTTATACAACACAAACACTGCATTAAGGTGCCAAACCTGTAAACTGTTGAATTTGCAAACAGCTTCGATCCAAATAAGGTGGCATCTGGATCTACACTGTCAGTTCTCTATTCTTTGAACTCTCTCTATATGATACTGTTTGGACAAAGCACTATTTGAATTTGTCAGATGTCAATGTCGTTGTTTGCTCTTTTTGGTGCTTTCCTAAACACCACAAACACTGATAAGAAACTCAAGAAACTCTGGATTTTAAGAAGAAAAATTGTGCAGGGTATATGTATTGAATTTCAGTTAGTAGAAAATCCAATTGTCTTATTCAACTTGCTCCGTCTTTGACAGTAAGATGTTTTGACAGGTTATATAGACTTCACCAGACAGACTTAAACAAACAGATCACAGTAAGTATTTTGCAATAATTCTGAGAAAAGTCTTCTTAATTTTCAATGAGGACCTCTTACTGAGACAATCTGCATCAGGGCACACAAAATCAGGGATCAGCCTAGAGATTTCAGACAGGATGAAGTTTTGGGACATATTCAGGACTTGAGGGAGAAGTTTTGGCCCAAACTTTGGATTTCCCTATATGCTCTATACATTTAGTCGGTTCAAAATAGTCAGCCAGCTTAGGGAGACTATTTCTCCCAAATCTACCGCAAGGCTGAGTCTTGAAAATATGTTTTATCCAGAAATATCCCTATATATATAAACTGTGCAAACAGGAATTCATGCTAGTTTACAAAACACACTTATGGCAAAAGAGGCAGGGGGCATTTATTAGAGCAGGGGCGTTTGTAATGATTAATACAATCTTTATATCTACAACTTACCTTCCCCAGCACAGACACTGAGCAGTTTGAACAGCTGGCTCTGAACCTTAGCATTGAGCTCTATAATTTCACAGCAACGAGCCACATTTTGATCACATGTATTAATCTGAAAAGATAGAAAAATGAGTGTTATTTTTCTATTTCATTCTTCTTGCAGTTATCAGAGCTGTAGATAAGAGGGAGTATCTGATGATAATTAAAGATAATTTTTCTTATTTCTCATTGAAACCATATGTTGTGACCCCTCATCTGAACCGTCTCATCGAGACGGTTCAGATGAGGGGTCACAACATATGTTTTTATGCAGAATTAACAAAAATTTATCACCAAATACTCCCTCTTATCTAGAGCTCTGGTTATAATATAAAGTACCACTATTAAGGGCGCGTTTACACGACCAAAGTTTCTATGACAAATTAGGTTTGTCACAGAAAAAAATTGCTCGTGTAAATGCCAAAATATGACAATGTTTCTTTGACAAATATATATGGTAAAGTTACTTCTATAAATTAAATTTGTCCATGTAAACGGAGAACTTTGCTAAAGATTATGTAACAAAGAACATTGCTACAAGCGTGGAAAATGTGACAAAGATTTTGTTTCATCGCTGCAGGTAACTTTGACGAATAATATTTGGTCATGTGAACACTGCAGCAAATATTCCATTGCCAAAGTTTATGTGACAAAGATTCTATGGCACATTTTCTTTAACAAATAATTTGCTCCGTGTAAACGCAAAATGTTTGTCATACTTTCTTTGTTTAAGTTTCTGTGACATAGAAACTTTGCTCGTGTAAATGCGCCCTAAATGACTTGACAATAATTATTTGTTTGAGAAAATCTGAAGTTTCTGTTGGAAGAATTTCAGTTTGTAATGTCATTGAAAAATTGGCGGAGCATGGCATACATCCCACTTAAAATTTGAGAGAAGCATGGCATACAATGTATGCCATGCTCCTCTCGAATTATAAGTGTGATGCTACCTAAAATTTGTACATTGGAAAAGTGTGACTTTCTCAAATCTATAATTCTTTCTCAAATAATTTAATTCTCTGTTTATAATCAAAGCTGTTTTTGTACGTAATGATAAGGTCAACGACTGTTCAAATAGCACAATCCATACCATTAATTCCTACTTTGCAGTTTGGCATTTTGCCTTAAAACTGAACCACTTATTGTTCTGTTGGACATGGGTTCAATGTAGTCCAAAATGACTCAGCCCTCAGAACAAATTTTTTTGCTGATCATCAGCAGGTTAGGGTCTGACTCCAGTATGCACCAGAGCTCCAGATAAGAGCGGGTATTGAGGATAATTCAAAGATAATTTTTCTTATTTCTCAACAAAAACATACATTGTGACCCCTCATTAGAACCGTCTTGCCGTTATCTCTCAACAAAAACATACGTTGTGACCCCTCATTAGAACCGTCTCGGCAAGACGGTTCTAATGATAGGTCACAATGTATGTTTTCATTGAGAAATAAGAAAAATTATCTCTGAATTATCCTCAAAACTCGCTCTTATCTGACTCCAGTATGCACACAGAATACCAAGTTCAAAACAAGATCTGGTTAAAGATGCTAACAAAGCTAAATCTAACCTGGTGTGAAAAGCAGAGGGATTGTATCCACTTTTAGACTGAAAATACATAACATATCCTGATCCTGTGGCTGGTTATAATTTTGAATAAATACAATAAACTAATTTATTCAATAAGCTAATCATGGTTCGTTATTGAACAATATTTTTTCGGTGTCAACAAAATGCGATTGGAATTAAGATTTTTGTCTATGTTATAGAGGCAGATCCGAAAGTATAGCATTTAAGAGTTGATCTTTCCAATGAACAAGATGTAACCGTGTGAAACAGACTTTAGTTTTAAATATTAGCACCGCCTACATGTTACACTTGGTAGGACCGCTCTGCTATATTTCTGTTGCATGTTTTACTTTTCAGTTCTTGTATTAAATTCAAAGAAGCTACACGCTAGTGTTCCTGCTGTCTTTGTTCCTCACATTTGTGACTTACTTGACCTTACAATACTATTACATACAGGCCCACACACAACATTACACAAGACTTCCTAGATGCCACCTAGATCTACACTTGTCTGCCCTGTAGTATTTGATTATGATATAACTTGGATGAAACTTTTTTTTTCTTTTTTGCAGTTTTGCAAAACTTAATTTTGCTGTGTGCTTTTTCGGCACTTTTAAGGGTTAAAACCCATTCACTTAGTACACTAGATATGAACTTAAAATGCCAAGAATGAAATACCTCTTGGATTAAAAAGATTATTGGTTTTAAAAGCACTTGAAACCTAAGTCTTATCAATAAGCGTGTTTTATGTATGTCAAGTGAAATGTATAAGTAGTCTAAATAACATGATGTGCAAACAAATTATTCAATGAAAATACATTTTAGTTTTCACTTATAAGAATAATTGAGTGAATAGTTTAGTCAGTATACAGTTCATACCAGTACCAATAATTTGTGAGGTAACTGATAAGCTTGCTTCAAGAATACTCCTTTCTTTTTTCCCTTAAAACATTGTATGGGACCCATCATTTCAGAATTTATTAAATAAACACAGGGATTGGCCTAGAGCTTTCAGACAAGGGAGAAGTTTTGCGACATTTTCAGGACTTTTGGGAGAAGTTTTGGCCCAAATTTCCGATTTCCCTAAATGTTCTATACATTTTCCCTCAGCTCAAAATAGGAAGAAGTCAGCCAGCTTAGGAGACTATTTCTCCCAAATTGCCCTCTAGGCTGAGCCCTGTTTAAAAGTACAAAAACATTTTCACTCACTTAAAACTGTGACATTCATATTTTATTTAAAGCTCATGCTAAGCATTATTCTGAGCAACGATTTGAAAAAAAAATAAAAAAATAGTGAAATGTGCATGGCTTATCATCAAACAACCCCTGTCATCAGGTGATAATACATGTACCAATTTCCCGACCTGTTAATATGTGCTGTTGACTGGGCCAGTCAGTTACTACATACAGACAAAAGTGGCTGTTGAACAAGACAACTGAGAGCAGCATCAGCTTGGTAAACAACCATTAACAAAAGTTTCACTAACCATAGGATGTAAGCTGATTTATGAACATGAAAGTATTAGTTCTGAGACACTGCCATTAAATGTGTGTGACAGGAAAACAACTTTTTTTTCTGACAGCTAGGTTTTCTTAAATAAATATGCACTGACAAAAAATATAGCAGATCTGTTTTTACAATCACATTGGGCATATTTCCTTCTATCTTCCACTACACTTACCATTTCAATCTTTGTTTTTAAGAAAACTGCCAGGAAAAAAAGTTGTTTACCTGACACACGCAGTTTTCTACAATGTCTCAGAACTTACTCTTTTGCCTATGTGAAATGGCCTACCCAGCTGGCACACAATGTCAAAATGATGTTGTATTGACGTTGATGCGACATCAGCAGGCACATGACGTCAAAATGATGTCATATTGATGTTGATGCGACATTATCATGTCGCATCGACGTCAATACAACGTCATTTTGACATTGTGTGCCAGCTGGGTAGATACTGTGTTTACTGCTATAAAAAATTTCACTGTCAACAGCTACTTTGTACAGAATTGGATCCTTCAATAGCACCCGTAGGTGAACAAACTGGCACTACCCTTGTGGTCATTAGGTCAAGGGCTCTCTTGAACATGTTCAAATTTATAATCTGAATTCTCTAATGCAAATAGAAATAATAGATTTTTTTTTTCAAACTGATACTAAAATAATGCTTAGCATGGGCTTTAAATTAAACATACTAGTATGACTTTCAGAACAATGCAATAGCAGTAATTTTAACACTTGTAGAATTAAAATGTATTGATTTTAAAACAATGCCCCTGTAATTTTATATTTCAAACTAAGTCAGTTGTTTAAATCTACAAACCCACAGTATGACAATACACTATTTAGACAAAAATGTCTGAGCTTAACAGTGTGAAGACCATTATCAGACTGCTCCTAAGGAGCAGTCTGATCAGGGTCTACAATATTTTGTGAACACTTAAAACACCCCTACATGGCAAATGGACTTGTCAACATTCTGAAGATAGAAGAGTCTATTTTAATATAGAACTGCCATGGCTCCAGTGTCTGAAGTGTTACACTAAATATGACGAAAATCACAGTATAACATCTCAGATCATGAAAGATCCAAACCAGCCTGCGAAATGTTTACATATTCTGAGCATATGTAGTTTGTCTTCGTGTTAAACAGAAAATAATAATGTTAGAATGATTTAGTCTGCCCTTAACTGTGTCGCATAACCTGTTGTATTGACAATTTAAAGGAACTAATTTAAAAGCCGTAAATAATTGGCAAGGTCTCATTTTTATTTGTAACAGTTGGCAGAAAATATTCACGGTTTGGTGTTCATTTCATTTAACTCTAGTATATTTGCTATTAAAACGTAACCTATTCAAGTAACTTGCAGAGACAATTTCAGATTTTTAAAATTCTCAATTACTTTTCATTTGGACTAAAGTACCTATGCCATAACATTTGCTCATTGCAACCAAATTGTGAATTTCTTATTGCAATAAGAGCTGTGTGCAAATTAGATTCTTTTCTGCTGTAGTTCTGCTGTGAATCATTAGGCTGTAATGTGCCTAAATTTTGTGACACCTAAAATAATTGATTTTCCATTTGGGACAAATTAAAAATTAAATCATTTTGGGTGTACCAATACTTAAGTACATTTTATTAATCAGTAATTTATTAAGTTTACATTTCTTTAACAAAGGATAAAACTCACAACCACCTATGTGTTAAATATACTAGTCAAAACAAGTTCCGCCGCATTAACTTTAGCATCTTTTTCTGAAAAAGTACCATAATGAATGAACTTAAAAAGCCATTGTAGTACTGATATGACCTTTTTATATTGCTAGACAGACAGGTTTAAAAATTTTAATGTAAACCGACAGTTTGCGAAACTTTTAGTTTTAGTTGGGGTTATTTCTTATTCCGAGTTTTTTTCAGGTTAAAAGAATCGCCTTTTCTTTTAGTTTTACTCTCGTTTTCTGATCTGTGTTTCTTAGACACGTTTTTTGGGTGCCAGATGTTTCATATACAGAAAAAAAATCAGAATTCAAAACGGTTTTCACAATAACTTCTCACATCTAAATTTCAACGTTCAGGCAGAAAAGCCAAATTTTCTAAAGTTGCAGTGGCATTGTCATAAACATTTCAAAACTGCATGCCTGACACAATTTTGCAATAAACTGATGCATTCTCGTTTAAACATGTTGCAAAGAAACGTATTCACATCTCCAGAAGAGCAGACCTAAAATTTGCGACTCATTAGCCCATGAACTGAAAATCAAATCTCCTACAGTTTTGATTCAAAGGGAGGTAATTTACAGTCTTGCACACTTTAACATGCAATGTTCGCCATTTGAAAATTTGTTCAGATTTGATTTAGATGTTTCTAGAATGTAGGGTTTCTCGAAAATAAGACGAGACAAACATAATGGTACTGCGTATGCGCAATAAGCACCTAGTCGCAGTTTCTATGGTTTATGAGTTATGCGAGGTAACTCTGTACACGCAAGCAGGAAACTGAGACATTAAAAAAATTTTCCGTGGACAAACGTTTCGGCAACTAATTAACAGCAAAATAACATGATAATGTTATATTTAAAATGGTCAATATCAGGATTAAAAATGCGGCGGAATTTGTTTTGACGAGTATATGTCTTTTATAATCCAATGGTAAAAAAGTTTCAAAATTTTGTATATTGTAAAAAGCCCTTTGTATTAACTACCTTAATCTTCCCTTATTTCACTGAGAGCTTGGAATTCAAACTGTATCATTTTTCCAGTTAGGAGATTCTTGACACAAATGTACGTTAATTGACAAAATAATTCTCACTGTCTGATGCGTTTGCTCAGCACGACTCATTGCTGTCACCACAAACTTAACATAAAGTCATTAGGGGCATTCCTATAGCAGTGAACACCAAGGGCCAAACAAACAGCACAGAAATGCTGGAAGATCAAAGCTCTGCTGTTTGCATATGTTGTTGTTTCAGTTCTCAACCATGTTCCCCAAGTGGCTCAGCGGAACATATCCATAGTAGCACTGTATGTCTGTCCATGATAATTGCTCTCTTTTTTTGCGTGATTTCATCAAATACTTTCCTTCATCAAAAAGTGAATAAGTTAAGCATTTAGATATATTTGTCCATTCTAAAACTAAATCTTCTTGTATATATACACAATGAGATACTATGTAATGTACACTGTTTATCATAAAACTTTCAAGTGTTGGGACAGACTGGTCTAAGCAAACAGCGCAGACCAAGATCAGGCTGCTCCCGAAGGAGCAGTCTGATCAAGGTCTACACTGTTTGCCATCCCATCTGCAGCTTTTGGACACATAACTGCATTTCAAAACCAAACTGTTCCAATTTTAGAACACTTATGGTAATTATTTTAGGTGTCCCAATTTTTTAAATTTTTACCGCAGATTGAGAAATTAAACCAAATATTGGCATTCAATATCTAGATAGCAATTTATAACACTTAGTTCCTGGACCTATAAAAATTAAATGTACACGTTTAAACATGAATCAATTGTTTTGACATTTGCTACATTTGATACAGTTTTTTTTCCAAGATCACTGCAGTGGTAGTGAAAACTGATGTTTTTATGCACCAGTCATTTGCAACCATGCCCCCCTCCTCCCTGGGGCCGGAGAATAGTGGGGATATTGACTTTTCACTCTGCAAAGCCCTTGTATATGCCCTGCACTGTGGGGACATTTTTATGTCAAATTCCTTGTAAAGGTCTCTGCCCCAGGGGATCATATAAATATAAAAATCCATATTCTGACAATGTGTCGCAGTAAATTTCATTAAAAACACTCCACCATTTCCCCACTGTTTTGGTGGGAATCAAAAGGCCTGCATATCCACAGCACTGCTGGGACACATCTTAAGTAAAAACATAGTACTTAAGGCCAGCTATGCCCCCCGCCATCCCCGGCCCCATGAGGGCCATGGTTGCAAATGACTGGTGCATTAGTGATCTAGCAAAATAACCGTCACAACATGTTCTTATGCAGAATTAACAAAAATTATCCCTAATTATCACCTAATACTCCCTCTTATCTAGAGCTCTGCATAATCTTTAGAAAAGAGGCAGGGGGCACTTATTATAAGAGGGGCAATAAATAGGACTATTACAGTAAGTCAGTAAACATGCAGTCTGATCAGTCTTAAGATATACATGTATATGGGTACTTTTCAAAGGGAGACAACAAATAAATTGTGACTTCCTATTAGCTTTCTAAGAAGATAACTTAAGGCCCTTTGAAAATGGGATCTACCCTTAATGGAAAGAATTGACCCTTATTGGGAAGTGAGGCAAAAATGAAAATAGCCGATTTGCTTCTCCTGAAAGTTTACCATCCACATTATTTCTTCTATGTGCTTTTATGGGATCACAGTATGGAAGATAGAGTCAACCAAATGTTTGTTTTGTGTTTTATCCGATACCAACAGAGAGTTTAGCTGTTGACAAATGTGAGAAAGAACTGAGACTGTATAAAAGACAATTTACTCAAAAAAAAAAAAAAAAAAAAAAAAAATGCACTTCAAACCCAGTCCCCGCCCCTCCCCCTCTTTCCATCAACAACAACAACAACAACAAAAAAATATATAAAACCAGAAAATGTGTTTGTAAAACACTATGCCCCCAACTAAATGCCTGACCCTAACAAGGTCAGTTAAAAATGTATACATAACCTTACCTTCATCAGAATGATTAACACATAAATTACTTTAAGTACACCATAGATGAGGTCTCTGGCTCAAAAGGTTCAAAAGTTGGAAAAATGCCAAAGTTAATAAAGGGGCATAATTCAGTCAAATATTTATGAAATCAGCCCAAAAGTTAATCAGGTGATCTACACCTTAGCCCCTACCTGCATGCCGAATATGAGTATCCTAGCTCCAACAGTTCTCCCAGAATTTTGGGAATAAACTTTAATTTAATTTATCGAAAAAGGGGCATAACTCTGTAAGTACAAGGGTGACAGACAAGAAAAAAATATGGGTCCGCTAGTTTTTAATGGTCTACCAACCCATAAAATATCAAGTGCCTAGGAGTTACAGTTCTTGAATAATAGACCACCCTAAAATGTTTTGTACAAATAAGAAAAAGGGCATAACTCTGTCAATAATGAATACAACAAAACGTAACCATCATCAGAATGATCGACACATCAAATACTATCTGTATACCAAAAATCAGGTCTCTAGGTCAAATGGTTCAAAAGTTGGGAAAATGCCAAAGTTAACAAAGGGGCATAATTCAGTCAAATATTTACGAAATCAGCCCAAAAGTTAATCAGGTGATCTAAACCATAGCCCCTAGCTGTATGCCAAATATGAGTATCCTAGCTCCAATGGTTCTCCCAGGATTTTGGAGACAAACTTTCATTTAATTTTTCGAAAAAGGGGCATAACTCTGTAAGTACAAGGCCGACAGACAAGAAAAAAAATACAGGTCTGCTAATTTTTGATGGTCTACCAACCCATAAAATATTGAGGGCCTAGGAGTTACAGTTCTTGAATAATAGACAACCCTTTAAATGTTTTGTACAAATAAGAAAAGGGGCATAACTCTGTCAATAATGAATAAAACAAAACGTAACCATCATCAGAATGATTGACACATCAAATACTATCTGTATACCAAAAATCATGTCTCTAGGTCAAATGGTTCAAAAGTTGGAAAAATGCCAAAGTTAACAAAGAGGCATAATTCAGTCAAATATTTACGAAATCAGCCCAAAAGTTAATCAGGTGATCTAAACCATAGCCCCTAGCTGTATGCCAAATATGAGTATCCTAGCTCCAACGGTTCTCCCAGGATTTTGGGAACAAACTTTCATTTAATTTTTTCGAAAAAGGGGCATAACTCTGTAAGTACAAGGCCGACGGACAAGAAAAAAATACAGGTCTGCTAATTTTTAATGGTCTACTCACCCATAAAATATTGAGGGCCTAGGAGTTACGGTTCTTGAATAATAGACAACCCTTTAAATGTTTTGTACAAATAAGAAAAGGGGCATAACTCTGTCAATAATGAATAAAACAAAACGTAACCATCATCAGAATGATTGACACATCAAATACTATCTGTATACCAAAAATCAGGTCTCTAGGTCAAATGGTTCAAAAGTTGGAAAAATGCCAAAGTTAACAAAGGGGCATAATTCAGTCAAATATTTACGAAATCAGCCCAAAAGTTAATCAGGTGATCTACACCTTAGCCCCTAGCTGTATGCCAAATATGAGTATCCTAGCTCCAACAATTCTCCCAGGATTTTGGGAACAAACTTTCATTTAATTTTTCGAAAAAGGGGCATAACTCTGTAAGTATAAGGCCGACGGACAAGAAAAAAAATACGGGTCTGCTAATTTTTAATGGTCTACCCACCCATAAAATATTGAGGGCCTAGGAGTTACGGTTCTTGAATAATAGACCACCCCTAAAATGTTACGTACAGACGGACGGACTGACGGACGGACAGTCAGGCCCAAACCAATATGCCCCCTCAACTTCTTCGAAGTAGGGGGCATAAAAAAGACCTCAATAAAAAATGTTTTTAGCTAAATGCTCAGGGCAATAAATCATAGATTTTCCCAATAATCTGATATGGGCTAAAAAATATGTTCCAAGTCATTGCTGGTGAATAAATTATGCATAACCCACTGAGCAATGTGCAATTACCTGGAACATATTACAATAATATGTTCACAATACACACCTATATTTGCAAGTAATAAGCTATGGTTGTAAAATACCATGTTTTAAAATACGTAGGTCATTTGCACTATCAAGTTTTTAACCTGAAGTTTTCTGATATCGGATATGCCAACTTTGGGGGCTTATAACTTGTTTTATTCTCAAAGATGAAAAACTTAGGGATGTATGAGCCGCAACATGAGAAAACTAACAAAGTTGTTGTGCACCCAGCACCGACTCAAATCAGCCTGGGCATCCACCCAGTCTGATCAGTCTTTGCTGTCAGCATGGAGGTAGCATAGACCCTTAGCTTACCCTTTGAGTGCAAAGCAAAGAGTGAATGGACTGGGTGGATGCACAGGCAGATCTGAGTCTGCGCTAGGCGCACAACCAGTTTGTTGGTTTTCTTGTGTTGAGGCTCATATGCTTATGGTGGTCAAGAGAGAATTACTTAACATAGAGCATGCAGTGTTCTCCACAAGCCCCTAAGACTGGCAAATTTGCTGGCTACCAATATGAGTACCCCTGGCTACTTTTCATGCCGATCCTAGGCGTCTTCAGATATACTTTCGTTTTTGTTTGTCTACATGTGTGGCATTACACACTGTTGCGGAGAATCGGGAGCTTTGCCGCATCTGATCAGCGATTTCTGTTTGTCCCTGATTGACCGAGTCACGACATCACAGATCTCAGTTCCCTATTTTAGTATCTGCAATTTCTGCTGTCAAAATTCTTCATTTATACCGATTTTTTTTTTATTTTTGGCCGGACAGCTGTTCAGTGAAAAAAAAATAGACTAATGAATTGACATTAAACAAATATGTGAAATATAGATGCTAGAATGCATGAAAAAAATGCCTGCAAGACAGTGGCTACACATTACATTTAAATTATGCACTAGTCATTTGTAACCACTGCCCCCCCCCCTCCCTCCACCTACGGGGCAGGCTGAGGGATAGTGGGGCTAAGGTGCAAGGCAATAATTTGGATTGTCCAAACTTGGAACGACCTTCCAGAATATGTAATAATGGCATCCTCTCTGAACAGTTTCAAGAGTCGGCTAAATAGTTCATGGTACGGGCACCCATACAAATTTAATCCTTGGTGTTACACCCCAGGCGAGAGGATTAGAATTGAGAACACCTATTCAGATGCTTCAACAGAGGTTGCAGAGCCTAATCTGACTTCGACTATGTAAGAAAAGTAAGAAATAACCTTTTTATTGGTCCCACAGTGCCGGGAAAGTGCTGGGGTTCTAACATTTGGACCTTTACCCCAGTGGAATTTTCTGTTATACAAAGCAGGTCTAACAGCAGGGATATAACCATCAGCATGTCCCCAGAGGATGGGGCTTATACCAGGGCACTAAAAATGAAAAGTCATTAGCCCAGCTATTCCCAGGTGGGGATGGGGAGGCAGTGGTACCTTACTTGTAATTGCAGTAGTTTTACACACCAACAGCTCATCAAAAAGAACAAATAAAAAAAAGAAGAAAAAAAGAACAAAACAACAACAACAACAATATGTCTTAAACTTAACATGTGTCACATGCCACATCAAAAAGAGATAGATCTACATGTAGATTTACAATCACTTTTTCCCCTTTAAACTGGGTTTAATTGCTGTAAATAGCTTTTTCTGTATATTTACTAAATGAACTTTCTATGTCTTTTAAATACTATGACTCTGGCTAAAGTCCAAATTAATCAAAGCCATTACTACTGTATCGGTATGTGCTGACTGTGTCATAATACTAGCCTTAGTTTGCACTATTGGTAATACATAGCAGACGATTTTTCCATGTTCAGACTAGCCCAAGTAAATGGCGGCTGTATACCGGTCTTTGGAGAGTAGAGTTTCATGGAACAAATTTCAGAAGACAGCACAGGTATTAAACAACATATGAGAGTGTCAAATTGTTTGACATTCTCTGTAATCTTTGCTGTCACGTCCAATTTTCCTCTGCTAATTGGAGGGATTTTCCTTAGCAACCAAATGAAATCGAGAACACCTTTTTACAAAACATTTTTTTTCAGTCTTTGCGTTTACAAATCATTAAAAATTAAATACTCCATCTATATATAAAAGCATCAGAATGTACTCACATAGTAATTGTCGGACCATCTTTCTATTTTTTCTTGCAGAACGTTAAAAGTTCCTATATTTACGAGTCGTCTAAGGGAGGCCGCCATTTTGACGCTTTTCACTCTTGTGTACCAATGAACAACTGACATGCGCAGTAACGGGCACCTGTTGTCACGTGACTAGTTGCGGGATGTCTGAAACAAGCAAGGCTTTTTTTAAAAAATATACCATTCGAGCATTTAATACTGGAGCAGCTATAATAAATCTTCAGCAACTTGAGCTTGAAAGTCCAACCAACATGCTACATCCCGGGCGAGCCAGTACCAATGAGTAGGACTAGAGGGGAATGGCCGGATGGTTTCAATTAAGGAGTACTCAAGCATGTTCATGGATGTTATAATACAAGTGCCTTTGTCCCATGACTAAAGACGTAAAGGAAGATAGATAGATAGATATGGATTAGATTTACAATCTCAAATACTGAGTTTGTGTGATAGCAATAATTCATTCCTTGAAGGAAAAAAAGTAAAACATATCACTTGTGCCACTATTTTTCTTGGTTAAGGTGGTTATCACTACTTATGGCATTTAGGGTGTGTGGGTGCACCTATATATTCTTCTGTCATTTTTACAAAGGAGGATTACTTAGGTGGCTTCCTGTATGTTTCCCTTTAGCGAACCACCTCCAGCTAGGATGTATTCTTGAGGGGAAGTTTGCTCATAGGGGAGCAAATTATTCCCTTTAAAAGTTTTATTTCTGCTTCCCAAAGGTGATTAAAGGGAAAAACCCAAATGGCAGAGTTGTTTTCCATGATGGACCCATTCACCTTGAAAGTGTTTATCAGGTTTAACTTACACTTATATCTGTCATACTTATGGATAGGAACTGATGTGGGGTCATATGGTTTATTAGCAGATGATCAATGAACATATCGCTTGTACCATTACATGGAATTGAGGAGGTCTGTCGTTGCTCATGGCTTGTAAGGTGGAAGGGTGCGTTTCCATATCTTTTTATTTGCCATTTTTAAAGAGGGTGACTTATTGTGACTTCCTGTCTGTTTCCGTAACTGTCGCAGCCCTTCCCGTGTGTGTGTGTGTGTGTGTGGGGGGGGGGGGGGGGTAGTTTGTTCCTAGAGGAACAAATCCTTCCCATACGAGGGGATCGGCTTTGGGAAGGGAAGCAGTTGTCTAAATGACAAAGTTTGTCCCCCCTGAAAGTGTGCCCTTTCTCCTTAAACTGTAGTTGTATTTCATAAGTGTGCACAGTCTTTTTGTACCTGATATGATCTGTCATTTGGATATGCATTATCTGTCATTTGGATTTCTTGCCTTGATTTGAGCCGCGACACGAGAAAACCAACACAGTGGTTGTGCACCCAGCGCAGACTCAGATCAGCCTGGGCATCCGCCCTGTCTGATCAGACTCTTCACTAACCGTTTTAAGGACAGCTAAGGGTCTAAGCTACCTCCATGCGGACAGCGAAGACTCTGATCAGACTGGGCGGATGCCCAGGCTGAGCTGAGTCTGCGCTGGGCGCACAGCCACTTCGTTGGTTTTGTCGTGTCGCGGCTCATTTTATTTAGTTACTCTTTCATCTATTATCTTCTGTAGGTGCTCCTATGTGTGCCGAAAATTCGTAATAAACTTCTTCTATCTTGTATCAAAGCTTTGAGACAGCTTAGAAGGGTCTCAAGTATGGTGAGTTAGGGATGGTGTTTACTCTCGACAAATCGATAGCGAAGAGGACGAGATACTGCAAAGGTTAACTCGGTAATTGGGCAAGGAAATCCATGATGCAGCTCACTCAGAAACGGATAAAAAGTTTCATGCATCATATTAATTAAAAGGAACACTTCTTGAAAGTGTTCATAGTATCGAGAACCTTGGTGTTACAGTAACTTTCGATCTGATTGCCATATTGGAAAAGTTTGCATAAGAGCAAACAGAACACTTGACTTTCTCAGAAGAAACTTTAATTTTATTTTTGTCCTACGGATGCTGAGGATCAGCTTAAGCTTCTGAGGATTGCATCTCCAAATGCCGTAAAGTGTATTTCAATTCTCCTATCGACGTCCCCCACCCCTCCCCCACCTCCCGCACCTCAGCGGAACGGATCCGCGTAGCCGCAGTAACGGGGCGCATGCCGTAAAGTGAAAAGTGACTCAATTTTTGCAGAAGCGCAGTCTGATCTGAGTAATGAGTTTATTTGGACAAACGGGTCTGCGCAAACAGTGCAGACCCAGATCAGACTGCTCCTAAAGGAGCAGTCTGACCTGGGTCAGCTCTGTTTGCCTTACATCTGCATCTTTTAGTCGCAGTATTGAATAGAAAACCCCAACTATTTAAGTTTAGGACAAAAACGGCAATTATTTTAAGGAGGTGATTTGTGGTAAACACACAAATCTAAATTAAACCATAAATTTTTAATGTGTCTCCCTGAAAGTTAGCAGGCTGCTTATTTTTGTTGTTCTCTACAGGTCAGAATACAGAAAAGAGCCACATGCGTTTTTTTTTTAAAAAAGTGTTTAATAAGGAAAGATCAAAGAGTAATTTTCTGCACAAAATTCTAGAAAAACAACATCGTTTTTTTTAAAATGAAATTAGGTCTGAAGGTCCTTAAATGCATTAAGAAGGGCGTCCAAGCAAATATTAGTTTCAACTCTTTCTTAAATTGTAAGTTAGATCCAATGAAAACAGTAGCCTATTCTCACATGTTCAACCATGTATTAGGTGCATGTACACTGTGTGCATTCATCAGATATAGGATAGGCAAGTATACCTATATCATTGACCTGTATAAAAAATGCAATTGTAAGTGTAATGGTTCAATCTTGGAAAAGTAGAATCACCAGTATTTTCTTAAAAAAGGGACTCAGGCTACTTTTTTTATCTGCTCAGTCTGATAATGTTTAAAATAGTTGGAAAAAATAATTGCTAGGACGCCCTTCTTAATGCGTTATATTATCATCATACCTAAATACATTTTCAATAACTATTTTTTCTTAGATTTTTGCGCAGAAAATTGCCCTTTGATCTTTTCTTAAAGCAACCCTTCTTAGCATCAACAATTTCTGCATTTTGGGATTCTAAACTGTGAGAAACAACATAGAGAAGGCACTAGCTAAGTTTTGTAAAGATCTGTTATATTTTCAGTATTTTATGTCGATTTTTGGATTCACCGCGATTCATTTATAATCACCACCTTAGTTGTCGTATATTAAGAATATTTTACGGTAAACTGTATATTAAGAATATTTTACGGTAAACTGGCAAGTGTTTTTTCATGTTCTAAGATCCGTTTGCACGCAACGACGCTCTAGTAGAATATTAAGCTTTTCTCCGGTATGTTTGAGTATAAAACATGTATTCAATAATCTATGAAATAATGATAATAACAAGAAAAGTCTTTAAAGAAAGATAATCGGCGCAGATTAGACAGAAGTGTGTTTTGTTATATGTCTCTACAACAACTTTCATGAGTATGACTCATGTGAGCTATGTCAGTAGGCACCCGTAATTTTGACACTGGGTAGTGACAATGACTTGTCACAAGATTGAGCTGTCTAATATGGAATTTCAAAATGGACCGCGGTCAATCGACCTGATTCCAAAACAGTTACCAACATGATGTTATGATTGTTTGTGTGTATTAAACCGAATGCAGAAATCGAAAGTAGACTGACAACGAAACAAAGAAAGTTTTGTGACTTAGAATGGTGTCGATGTAATGTAAGTAATACCCATTCATAGAAAATACATATATGTAAAAAGAACACAAGTTGTGCAGGATCTATCCACTGTTCGACTCACCAGTAAATAAGCTGTCAATGCTCTGAATATTCGATTACTGTAAGCATCTTTCAAGTGATATTATGAGTTCCTGTTAGGACCTTTGACAGAGTTGGATAGGCCGTTATTGCACATGAACAGACTCAATGACCACTTTTTTTCTTCTTCTTCTTCCAAGGTAAGGATAGAAATTAGATATCATGTAGTTTACGCTGTGTAAAACTGCGATGCCCGATAAAAAACAGACAAAAACACCCAAGTCCCCAGTTAAAACTACAGATGGCTGTGGAAGCTAGTTGGACATCTAGAGTGCTGGATGCAGGTTGGCAAGGGCTTCCCTGAATCCCTGAAGAGTCTGGACATCGGTGACAGATGTTGGCAACCGGTTCCAGTCGCTGATGGTCCGGGGGATAAAAAGAGAACTTGTATGCATCACTGGTGGCCTGTAGCTGGTGTAGACGCTGCGATCCTCTGGTACGATGGTCGTTTAACCGAACAAAGTCAGGACAGATGTCAATGATGCCATGCTGGATCTTGAATAACATAATCATCCTGTTAATGTATCGTCTATATTGGAGAGACTACCAGCCAAGACTCTGTACCATGTTGGTCACACATCCTGGTGTACGTTCCGCATAGCTACGGTGGACAAACCGGGCGGCTCTGCGCTGTACTTGTTCCAAGTCTACTTGGGTCCACTTGTCTACTATTTTCGTTTTCTTGATGTGTTCCTTGCCTCCTGAATTGCTGCATTAATTATTTATTCGGTTATAACACGGGAATTTCCCCTCTAGAATGATATCAGCTATCTAAACCAGTCTCGTGTTATTCTGCTGTAACATGTCTTTTTCCCTTCCAAAAAAAATCCAAAAAATCAAGATCCGTCTTATAAGACGGATCTGGATATTTTGGATTGCTTTGAAATGGCGAGACCCGCGTCACATAACGTAATAAATATAGTACTATTTGACAACAGAACAAAATTTCTTGTGGAATGACCAACAGTGAAGACCTTGGCGAGGCTGCTTCTTTAGGGTAAACTGCTTATTAATAGCATGGAATACTTTTAATAGACATTTTCTGTTAAATATTTCTCAGCTCTACAGGGCCTGGGAAATATACTATGAAACCACCACAATCATGAAGGGAAATACCAACTTGCCAGCGCTAATGCAAACCGGAATCGAACCTGCGCGGCACAGGTATGTAGCTTGGCGAAAACACTTCAATATTTGAGATCATGACGGTATAAAGATGCGCATTGAGTCTCAGGTACGCTGATCCCTTCAACGTGGGCGTTTCTTTACGTATTTCCGAAACCTAATTAGGCTTTCAAATACCAGAAAGTCCTTTCACTGACTTTTTTCCACTGATACATAGATATGGCGAATGTATTATAGTAGGCAGGTGATGCTTACTACTCGCGAGCACCAGATCACACCTCTGTTTTGGGGTCCATGTCTGTGTATCTAGACTGTTTAAATGACTTACGAGTTCGGACTTATAATTTGGGTACTTTGACCACTCTCATTTACTCACGTTAAAGTTGTAAACACACGAGTCACTCACGTTATACATGAACATGAAAGATTGTGATGCCGGTATATAGATACCGTATACGCGATAATTTAATTTTCGCGGTGTTCCATTTTTGCGGTATTTCGCGGTAACTTAGAAACCGCCAATAGTAAAATCGCGAGATAATTTCATGTTTCTTTACAAATTATCTTCAGTTGACACAGTGTCTATATATTTTGTTTCTGGTTGCTTCGGTAAATTCTGGTACTTTTCTTTTGAGCCAGTTCTTTCATTAACCTGCGGCCCAGCCGCAGGTTGGTGAAAGAACTAGCTCAAGTGAAAAAGAAACGCTTTTACTTTTCGCGCATGTTGATAACCGCAAAAATTAAAAATCGTGAAAATTAATGTTTATGTTTTTGACTCAAAAATCGCGAAAATTTGAATCCGCGAAAATGACCGCGTATACGGTACTTCTGCGTTCTATTAAACTTAAGTACTTACAAAAACTGCCCTCTATCCATAATCATGCATGTCGTCTATTAAACATCACGTAACGCTGGTTGCCTAGACCAAAACGTCATTTTGTTGTCTTGGCGATAACGCTCCTGACGTTGAATAAAGTACGTTACTCTATTCAACATTTGTGGCGTAATTCAATGTTTTTTTAAAAGGAGGAATAAAGTGCGTTACACTGTTCAAAATTTGTGACGTTATATAAAGTTTAAAAAAAGGAGGAAGAATGAGAGGATGGCAGTTTTATCCCCCGACCGAAACTGGATGTGGCGGTGAGCCTGGTATCCGTCCATCCGTAAACATTTTCTTGTTCGCTCCGTAACTTAAATACCTTATGACACTTCACAGTTATGTACAACAGGCCATATCAATGCGCAGCGTAGAAGAATGACAACTCTCGCTTACGCGTTCTTTCTGAGCTGTCACCCTTTCGATGTTTTTTTGGAAGATTCGTGTCTGCAGCTGGAACACCTTTTTTAATATACACTGTAAAAAAAAACTGTGGATTTTACGGTAGAATAACTGGAAACCAGCTGCCAGTCCTTTCCCCGTTATTTTGACGGGCGTTTGCCTGTAAGACATTTTTGAAAATCACGAAATGGAAGTTTTATGTTAACTGACCACACTCGAAAAAAACTTTGTATTGTTGAGGGGCTATCTGACCAAAACTACACCTGCTCTATTCTGTCCCTCTTGGCTTGATGATTCCTGCAATTTTTACGGGCGCCCGTAAAAATAACGGTAAAATGACTGGCAGCTGGTTGCCAGTTATTTTACCGTAAAATCTACGGATTTTTTTTACAGTGTACTTCACAGTTATGTAGGACAGGTTATGACGATGTGTCGCGAACAAGAATTTCTGTTCTTACTTTTATACCGTTTACGATGGCGAAATAGCATAAACTGCAATGTAGCCTTCCAATTAATTGGGATTGGTTAGTTTGGAGGAGTTGATAATGTACCTATGCGGTTGTCGAGTATTTTTATGATAACATACCAGGGTCGTCGCCGCCAACAAAAAAGTGGTCCGGCCAATTTGGACGCCGCATTCACGAGAAGGGAGAGAGCACGGGAGGGATTTTCCCTTTCGTAAGTGGAGGGGATCTCCCCCGAAAAATAATTGAGACTAAGAATTGCTGTAGATGCATTTTGACTGCAATGTAGAACCTTACCAGACTGCTCCTTAGACTGCATTATTTGCGCAGACCTATCTGTCTTAATACTTAGGATTTTACGGAAATAAAGTATACAACAGCGGAAAATTAGACTTTTCTCTGGTATGTACACTGCACCAGCTTGTATAATTGCCGTACTATGAGCGCCGGTGGCTCAGTAGGATAGGCGCTGGGCTGCTGAGCTAGCGATCCCACTGGGATTTTTCAACCGTAAACGGGGTTCCATTGCACACAGCCATTCTTTATCACCTTCCTAACATCCTGCTATGACTGAAATACTGTTGAAAAGGACATAAAATCGGAATAAATAGTTGGAATGCCATAGACAATGTCCTGCCTGTCTGACTGTACAGTGCTCCAGATAAGAAAGGGTAACAGGGATAATTTAGGGATAAGTTTCCATATTTCTCAACAAAACACATGTTGTGACCCATCATTAGAAGCGTCTGAGCTAGGGTACTAAAATTATACCATGAACAGGTCATGCATAACGTGCACATATGTGCCAAATATCATACATGTGACTTACTTTCTTAGAAATGAGAGGGTTTTAAATGCAAAGGTGTAGGCGATACCGGTGGTGAAATTGCATAAACACGACATCTTCTACATGAGATGAGGGGAAGAAAATCCCTGCAGATCCGTTTATAATTCTTTTGACTTATCGGATTTTGTGTTTTAAGATGATTGTCTCATATTAAGGAACTCCAATAAGAGACAGTAATCATTTCATATTACCAAATAAAGGTGGTTGTTAGGCAACAAAGGAATGTTACAGAATTTTAGCAAATTTCTGGTATTGGACGCTTGCCTCTGGTCTTCGAACGCTGCAAATGATATTAAACGAGAGAAATCTTTAATAATATTTTTTTCTTTTTCAACATCTCGCGAGTACATTTTGATTACAAATAAATACCAGTTAAGGAAATACTTCAATTGTTGTGAACGCATCTTTTAGAAATAGTCATTTTATATGATATTGTATTCCCCGAAAGACATGGTGGTTTTACTTGGGACAAAAATTACATATTGACTGATGACAATATCTTAACTTTGGTATCGAATATTTACATCAGCATTATTTCTCGTGCCTCAAATCAAAATTCAGTTTTGTATAAGTGTTTTGCACTAAGCTAAAGAATCTTAGAATGAGGACTAGAAGCCACCGCCGAATCCCTAATGCTAGTCTTCTTCCATTGCCTCGCAACGGGATTTGCAACAAAATGACGTTTCTGAAAACAGTTACCTGAAAAGAAGGGAGGATGCATAAGAGGAATATGGACCGCCTGATTTGCTTTTGATTATTATCCCCCGCAGAAGGCGGAGGGATATAGTTTTCTTCATGTCCGTCCGTCCGTCTGTCCGTCCTTCCATCCATCCGTACGTTCGGATTGTTATTGCTCTGTCGTTCCATTCGCCCATCTTTCCGTCCGTCCGGAGCCATAACTAAGTAACCACTGGACGGAATTTCATGAAACTTAAAATAAAAATATATCACTATAACGCGCTGACTTACGTGAAGTTTTGTCAGACTGACTTTAGTAGTGCATGAGTTATTGCCCTTTAAATGACTTAAAATTGATAAAATGAGCCATACAATGTAAGTAAGTAACCAATCACCCAAATTTCATGAGACTTAATCTAAATATGTATCACCATAACGTGGCTATGCATAGAAAGTTTTGTCAGAATTACATTAGTAGTACATGAGTTATTGCCCTTGAATGAATTGAAGATTGACAAATTCAGCCATAACCAAGTAATCGATGAATAGAATTCTATAAAACTTATACTACATATGTATCACCGTAACACAATTGTGCATTTTATGTTTTATCGGAATTGCTTCAGTAAGCAATGAGTTATTGCCCTTGAATTGGTTTAAAATCAACAAGTTGAGTCATATAAGTAGGTAACCAATAAATGGAAATTTCTGACGCTTAAGATAATAATGTTTTGTCATGACACAGCAGTGCACATTAAGTTTTGTCATAATCGCTTCAGTAGTGCATGATTTAATACCCTTGAATTGATTTAAAATCACTAAATTAGCCATAACTAAGGTACCGGTGAACAAAATCGTATCATCACAGTGCAGTGAAGCTGAGGCAAGTGTTTAAGAAGAACAGCTTCAGCTTATGCCTGACTTATTCCAGAGCTATTGCCCTTAATTTTATTTACAATCCACAAGTTCAGCCGTAACTAAGTAACCTGTGAACAAAATTTTATATTGAAACTTAAAATAAACCAAAAAAAAAAAAAAAAAAAAAAAAATCAGCTGGGCCACTTCGGCGGGGATATAAATTCACCGAATTTGCTTGTCTTATTGACAATCCACAAGTTTAGCCTTAGCTAAGTAACCAGTGAACGAAATTTTATCAAACTTAAAATAAACCTTAAACAAATCAGGGACACTTCGGCGGGGGGTATAAATTTACCGAATTTGCTGGTCATTTGCCTGAATCTCAGTCATTTGCAGGACTTATTGGACGACCCTCGTATAAGACCCTCTCGTTCGGAAGTATCCCTTTCCAAAATTGACCCCATATCTATGATTCAGGTTTATGTAATTCGGCTTAAGATGGGATTTTCTCTTCCAAAACAATCCCAAAAATCTAGACCCGTCTTACAAGAAGGATCTAGATTTCTGGGATTGTTTTGAAAGGGAAACCCCCGTCTTATTAGAGAATAAACATACAGTAGAACTTCAATGGTCCGAACCCTGATGGCTCATTAACCCTGTCTGACTAGAATTTCCTTGATCCCTAGAGGTCTCTTTAAGTAGAAACTAACCCTGTAAAGCTAGAACTACCCTTGGCTGGAACTAACTATCATGATCCCAAGCCTGTTCGAGCCAATGAAATTCTACAGTAGTTGGGATTCGCTATACAAGGAAAGGTTAGTCTGGAGGGGTAAGTAAAGTGCCTTTCTGGTAGTCGAGAAATTTTTGGATTAAATGCGGTGTAAGATTGATTTTCTTGTAGCAATCCAAATCGGACAGTTGCCATTTTTATAATAAAACGATGCTAAATTAGTGCTCGTTTGGGCCCTGTCTGATGTTTGTTCGGAACGATCTATCCCAACGCTTAGAAGTTTTAAGGTATATGCAGAAACGGAATTGTCTCAGTAAACCAGCTAATGAAATGAATATGTGGTATTTTCAGTTCAGTTTGACCCTTGACTATTTGAGCCATTGCTGAAAGACAGGGTTTCTCTGCCGAGGGCTGTGGTCACTGAACATGCTGCCTGTACAGTGATGGTGTAAAAATCATATGAGCCGCGACACTACAAAACCAACAAAGTGGTTGTTCGCCCAGCGCAGATTCAGTTCAGCCTGGGCATCCACCCAGTCTGATCAGACTTTTCGCTAAGCGCTGAAAAGGTAGCTAAGGGTCTAAGCTACCTTCATGCGGACAGCGAAGACTCTGATCAGACTGGGCGGATGCCCAGGCTGATCTGAGTCTGCGCTGGGCGCACAACCATATTGTTGGGTTTCTCGTGTCGCGGCTCCATTATTTCAATCCATTTATGCCACGGGGTGCTGATTTCCTGGTCTGTTGACTTGTAGAAATTAATCGGACATATAATCTGCCTGTTGGGAGTCCAGCTACGACTCTCTGCTTAAAAGGCGAAGTAGACCAGATGCTTCGCTGAATGACACAGTAGAAGTCAGTCCTCCATTTATAGTAAGTGCCACCCCTCTCTTTTACATTATAAATATTCTTTTCATTAGAGATGTAAACAAAATTACTTCTTACTTTAAAAAACCTCTCTCCTTGGAATTGGAGTCCGACATTTTCACAGTTATCATACCAAAACATACAAATTAACGAAAAAAAAATCGTCCTTCATAGCTATGCTTATGACTTACGTACGTTCAGATGCAATGAGTGTTTTTCTTAAGATCTGTGGAGATATGTAAAGTGGTTTAAAATTTAGTTTGCTAAGGGAGTTAATACTTTGCGAAGGGAGGCAATTTAATTGTTTCCCTTCTCAAAATGTTAACTTTTTCTATCTACATTAATTTTCTCCCTTAGTACTAGTGATGATCCGATGATCGATTATAATCGAAAGTCGATCGGTTACAGTTGGATTTCGATTAATCGAGCCCAAATGTGTATAAACCGATTAATCGGGGAAAATGTAAAATTCATTAATTTGACAGCTTTTCAAGATCTCTAATTTGCAACAAACCTTACAAACCATTTCCATGATTTATTCAGCTAATAATATTGGAACTACAATGTACATGCCACAGAAAATTAACCCTCCATTTGAGTGATGCAAAAATGGGACAGGAAAGATCTATTCTTGATTACTGCTATTGCATCGTTCTGGTTTACTAAATATGTATTTATTAATTCAAAAGTACCTTTCTGCTTAGTATGACTGTAAAAGAATCTGAATAACATAAATACCTAAATTTCGAGATCTTATGTGGTGCCCACATGTATAAATTATATATATTTTAATGAAATTATGCTAACAATCTGTACAGTTTCTTCTATTTATGTGTGCATGTACTTACCAAGTTCCTACAAACCAGTATGGATTTGCAGAACTGAATAATGCAGTATAAATATGAGGAACTAAGACCAGAAGGGGGTGGAAGTGGGGGGGGGGGGGGGGTCAGCAATCCTAGTAATATTTTAGGATTTCTACCAACCAATTTCTGATCGATTATCGGTCACTTGCACTGAACCGATGATCGATTATAAAATTTCAACCGATTCCCATCACTACTTAGTACAATAGTTGTTTTCCTAAACTATGAAAACGGAGATAATCAAATATTTTAACGGGGAAAAATTAACCCATTATCATAATTTGAAAAAGTCTATGCTATTATAGCTCGAGTAAGATACGATAAGCTGATGAGCCGTTTCATCATAAGCGATGCCTTGTGGCAAACGATTTAACCCATTTTCCATCGACAGCAGAATCTTCTCCTCACACAAGTCTCCTGACAGTACCGCCACCTCATGTGTGCAGGTATAACAGACGTAGACGTTACCCTCAGGGTCGCTGGTGACACCTCTTGGATCCCGGCCTTGCATCTGACGTCTGTTGATAATCTGACCTGTATCTCCATTCAATAACAACAAAGTTTGGCTGCCCAGGTCTGTTACTATTGCAGTTGACGATCGTCCATTACTATGTATGCTCACGTTTAGCGGATTGTTGAATAGCGGTTGTTTCTCTGGGTCTTCAGACATTGACCAATAAACTTTACCAGCCCTGTCGATCAACTTCACAGCGCCAGGATTAAACTCTGAACACGTGACAATAAACTTGTCTTTGTATTTACTGATGCCTAGCAAATCGTATGATACAGGGGTTACTGATTTAATACGTAGCTGAGAACCAGATATATCTAGCAATACTAGTGAACAGTATACAGTGGCAAGAGCTTCCGTGTCACTGACCACAGCTATATCCCAGATTCTGCCAGGAACTGCGGTAGATAACAAAAACATCCTGTCTTTAGACAAAAGGGTAACCATGTCATTGTTTTGATCTGCAAGTAGTATGTTTCCATCTTTGGTAACTGCAATGCCAGTAATGTCGCATAATGTTTTGCTCCCAGGTTGTTTTACGCTGTGGCTTCCTAGTTCTGTAGCCTTGATTTGTGACAGAGGAGCATATTGCCTATTTACATTGTTTCCAGCAGAGCCCTTATGCGACACAGAATCAGGTATTTTGTTCCCTCGCAAAATAACATGATTCACTGTAGCCTGATCCGTCACATGGGCGTCGAGACAACCATTGCACAAGAACTGAACGCAGTCTTCGCAATACCCGGAGTTTGTTTTTTTAAGTCCGTCAGATGCAAAACAAGGACCACAAACATGATCGTGAACCGCGTCGCCCATATCGTGCTGAGAACCTGCCATCCTGGAAAAAAAGAACATTTAATTCTTAGGCTTAAATAATGGTAATAAGTAGTAGGCCACTTGATAATGATTTATAATCTATATACGAGTATGTATTGAGTGCCTTCTTTGCTTTTTCGTGTTTTATCAGGAAATTCGCCTACTAGGTTTTAGCTCTTGAGATCATAATTTTGTTAATATTGTATGTGATCTACGTATTTTGCCACCAGTAAAACGAACTACATATACTTACCAATAGATCTTTTTAAAATAAAGCCCAAAAGGAAAGACCCTTGAGACCAAGGAACACGAATGTGACTTTCATACTAGTTTTATACCAACAGGGTAGAATTGAACAGAAAACCAGCATATAATATTGAGACATTAAAAAGCGTTTTCAACATGCAGTCATGTATAAATGCTATCAAACGTAATATCGGAGGACCGAAATAGATATTTTGTTTATTCTTATAGCACCGCTCTTAAAAAGCGACGCTGTACTGGATTTGCTAGGCATGTAATTCCGTATTGTTTTATAAAAAAGGATCATAGTTTACTCAGGAACAGTTCAAGCTACATGTACATGTAGGATCTTCAAAATTGGTTTACACATGTATATTGAGTTGCAATATTACTTTGTTATTGAAAATCGACCTCATTGCACTGATTGTCCCTTTAAGTGTCTTTTCATAGGAAATTTGAGCCGCAACACGAGAAAACCAACAAAGTGGTTGTGCGCCCAGCGCAGACTCAGATCAGCCTGGGCATCCGCCCAGACTTGATCAGAGTCTTCGCTGTCCGCATGGAGGTACATTAGACCGTTACTATCCTTTAAGCGCTTAGCGAAGAGTCTAGTCAGACTGGCTGGACGCCCAGGCCGATGTGAGTCTGTCCTGGGCACACACAACCACTTTGTTGGTTTTCTCGTGTCGCGGCTCATCTGTGTTATAGTTTTCTCAGCAACTATGTCAGCTGGAATCTTCAAACTTGATACACGAACGATGAGTTATTGCATCGCAGGAGTGAACACCGGTGCTCATTGCTCATATTGTTTCCTTAGTTATACATGTACACTGTCCTTTCTTTTTCTTTTTTACACATTAAAACTCTGTGTCACAGGTTTCTCAGGAACTATTCAAGCAGTTGGTTTTCATATAATGGGTGTTTGTATCGTAGACTTGCAAAAGGGCTCATGGCTCTAATTCTTGCCTTTATTTGTTCAATTTTCTTGAACGATTCAAGGTAAATTGGTGCCACAGTTTTCTCAGTAACTATTTAAGTAATCTCCTGTTCATACTTGATATTCATACGAATATTGAGTTTTGTACCGTGAATTTGAGAATATGGCTCATTGCTCTCATTCCTTCCTTTCTTTGTCCATTTTTGTCTTTTGTCACATTTTTCTCATGAATTATTCAAGCTAGACTCTTCAAATTTAGTATCCATATGCATACTTAGTTTTGGACCATGGACTTGAAAAAAGGGCCTATTGCTCTAATTCCTGCCTTTATATATCCACTTTTCTAACTTTGCCAGATTAATAGAATCTATGATGGGGTTGAGGCCGAGACAAGGAAATCTCAGACTAGTTTTCAGATTATTTAGTCTTATGCGAGGCTTGCCGAGCATAAGACATAAATAATATGGAAACGAGCCTGAGATTTCCTTGTCGAGGCCTCAACTCCATCATTGATTATTTTTCTCACCCATTATATATATTTTATAAAACAGAATATTCATTGAATACCTAAACTTCTCGTTGAGGCCATCCCTATAAACTTGAAGCTGATTTTCTATTAATAGTTTGACATGTGAGTTAATTTCACCTTGTGCATGCATTTTTCATGATTGGCAGCTAATCAGAAATCTACAGTGACACTTCCTGTACATCACTAGGTGTCAATTTCATATTCTGCATGCAATTTACATGACCTGTAGTAAGTTGATTTGTTGAATTAAAGTGTGTAACTAATTGGGCTGTACTATATAACAATGATTGGCATTTTGAGACAGCTTTCTGAGCCTAGGCTGAGATAGCAGGCCGAGATAGGAAAATCTCAGACACCTCTAGAAAGGGATATTCTTGTCCAGTGGGTGAGAAAAATTTGTGTCCCAGTTTTCTCAGGAACTTTTTAAGCATCTCATCAAACTTGGTATACACATGGAAAATGAGTTTTGTATCGTGGATTTGAGAATCTGGGCCGTATTCATAAAATGACTTAAGTGGTTGCTATGCTGTTGCTAAGGCTAAATTTCTTTGAAGGAGATTCCCTACAACTATGAAATTTGCTCTGGGTCTTACAAAGACTGTTCCTCCAGACCAAATTTCATAGTTGTAGGGAATCTCCTTTATAGATATTTAGCCTTAGCAACCGCATAGCAACGACTTAAGTGGCTTTATGAATACGGCCCCTGGCTCCTTGTTCTCATTCCTTTCTTTATTTGATATATTTTTGCGCTGTCAAGGTTACTTTGTGTCACGGTTTTCTCAGGAGCTATGCCAGCTAAAATTTTCAGACCTTGTAAAGGTATGAAGAATGAGTTATTGTACAGTCGTTGGATTGAGAATCTGACTCATTGCACTTATTCTTCCATTTATTTCTACATTTCCATTCTTTTTGCTATTTCGCACATTGAATGTTTGCCGTTGTCAAAACTTTCTAAGGAACTATTCAAATCGGAATATCTTGGTATACATAGACAAAAAGAGTTGTTGTATCGGGGGATTGAGGATCGGGCTCATTGCTTTAATTCTTTCCGCTATTTACCAATTTACCTGCCTTTTCAAAATAAATTGTGTCAAAGGGGGGGGGGGGGTGCCTATAAGGCCCTTTTTCTGCCCAAGAGCAAAATGTTTTATTTTCAGCTGATGATTAGACTATAGTGTCCGCTATACAGAATCAATAGTGGTTAAGCTCCGTAAGCCCTACTTTTGGAATAATGGGGCTATTAAAAGGGGTGGGGTAAATCAGCATGAACCAGGGGTGTCATATTATAAGCTATATTTCTCCCTCAAATTTAAGGGCATTCATAAATACCTTCCTTTATAACTTGAAGTAGTGTATTTGGTGACATCTTCTCTCAAATTCTATCTTTTAAAGTAAAATCTTATGTCGGCAGAATTTCTTTTAGAGACACTGTCAATTTTCATTAATTTTGGTACTTTGAATTCAATATATTCTACCATATCTCTAGAATCAATGGATGACTTCTTACCAAACTAACATGGGATCGCGGTTGGGAGAGTGCAAAATGTTGATTAAGTTTTGGTGACCTTGATCTTTGTTTCAAGGTCACAGTAAGACTTATAATGTCAATTTTAAGTCAAGTTTTGGCCATTGTCTACACAGTAGCTCCTGAATTGATATGGAATTGTTCCCAAAGTGGCCTAAATTAAACAATATGAGCAGTTAGAGCACTAGTTATGATAAAATGGCCATGACATCATGATTAAGTAACCATGGCATCATCTTCAAGGTCAAGGTCATGGCTAGACTAAACAGAGTTTAATCATAGATTTCATCAATCAGGCGGCAAAAATGTACCAAATCTGAGTGCTTTCATTTGAAAATTAATGTTTAATGTGCACAGAATGACCTTGACCTTGGTCTGAAGGTCAGTATTAGCAAAACGTAATGAAA
Source organism: Ctena decussata (assembly GCA_963989385.1). Taxonomy (NCBI): domain Eukaryota; kingdom Metazoa; phylum Mollusca; class Bivalvia; order Lucinida; family Lucinidae; genus Ctena; species Ctena decussata. Next base: position 63,824,404 of record OZ022506.1, on the reverse strand, counting down.
CAGAATTGGGTTAAACTTAAAGGTAATAGAAAAGTCTATTGTAAAATAATGAACTTTTGAATGTATTGGTGACCTTCAGATCAAGGTCAAGGTCATTATATGCATATTAAGTGTTGTTTTACAAATAGAAACATACATATTTGTTTAATTTCTGCTTACTAGCTGTGTGAGATCTTTGGTTAAACTCTGTCTAGTCTAAACTTGACCTTGACCTTGAAGATGATGTCATGGCCATTTGATCATAACTAGTGCTCTAACTCCTCATAATGTTTAATTTAGGCCACTTTGGTCATGATTTCATATCAGTTTAGGAGCTACTGTGTAGACAATGGCCAAAACTTGACTTAAAATTAACATTAAAAGTCTTACTGTGACCTTGAAACAAAGGTCAAGGTCCCCAAAATTTAATCAACAGTTTGCACTCTCCCAAGGGTGAATCCATATTAGTTTGGTAAGAAGTCATCCTTTGGTTCTAGAGATATGGTAGAATATATTGAATTCAAAGTACCAAAATTAATGAAAATTGACAGTGTCTCTAACTCTATTTTTCAAATGACAATGCCTTACTTACAGGGTCATAAACAGATCCTGCGGGGCCACTGTCAAATCCTCTGACAGCTCTTGTTTGATTCTGAACAAGATGGTCCAAACTTCAAGTCAAACTTCAAGCGCCTGCACACTAAGTATCCATCATGCCTCATAGCTGAACATGATCGAGAGATATCGTTAATCAAATCGAATTTGTGTTTCATAAAAATCATTAATAGATATGCATATTAATATAGAAGTTATGATTTTAATTCAAATATATTTTGAATATCCATGCACAGGATTTACATTTTACGTAAATTATTTAGTCTGTCGCAAATATTAACAGCTGCAATTCTAGGCTATATGCAAAAAAATCTCACCTTTTATTGGAGATCCAAGTATGTGAAATGTGCTCGACATATACACTACCTTGTCTAGCTTGCGTAGATCAATACAAAACTATCCGTTAAATGGGCATTGACAATTTCAGAAATATATATTTTTTTCAACACCGTAATCAATATATATGAATAACCTAAACGCAAATTACACATTGACAGCTGTACAGCTATACATTGCGTTAGTATAAACTGTAGTAAATTACTGAAAAGGCATACACCGTTAAAATGCTAAAATTGGGAGACATAAAATAACTACAACTGTAAGAAGATCTGACTATAGCCCCGTTCCGCTGCTTTAGTAATACACTGTTATATAACAAGAGTAGTAAATATTGAATCCAATTTCCCGGCAGGCAGTTCCTGAGAAAATAAATAATGGGAAGAACAAGAGCCAGAACCCTGATTCTCGATCACACATTACTTAAAGTAATTACTCATATATCTACCAAGATTGAACAGAGATGCTTGAATAGTTGTCGAGAAAACTGTAACACAAATTTTCAAAATCCAAAATATGAGAAAGAAAACTGGAGAAATAGAGGATGAAAAATGCGAATCCTGCTTGTGAATCCCAGAACACAACTCTTTGTTTATTTGTATGCCAAGTTGGACTGAATGCTTAGCTAAAAAGTACGTATATACCTGGCAAAACTGTGACACAACCAATTACCAGAAAACACAGAAAAATAGATAAATAAAAACAAGAATATATGCAATGAGCCTCAGTTCCATAATATAAGAAGCTGTTGTTCTAATGTAAAACAAGTTCAAAGATCCTAATTTGAATTATTAGTTTCTGAGAAAAGTGAGACACAAAATATCACTTGTTTTAGCTTTGTGTTATTTTTTTTCGCATTATGTTTATTCCTGTATGAACAAGACATTTTGCTTCGGGATCACTTAGTTCACTGAGAGTTATTTTGAAAATTGAACTCCGCTTAAACCGATGCTAGGGGGCTGGCCAATGTCGCACGTTCAATACTTGTCATGAACAGACTCAGTTAAACCAAGTGTGCTATTTTCGTTTCTTTGGTGTATTCCTTGCTTACAAAGGATCTTACTATTCAGAATTTATATATCTTCACTGCAGCTGGTGTTATGCCGTGTGACGGCTGTAAACATCTCCCCGTGCCATCAAAATACAGATTATATTTTCTGGTCCTTTGGGATCATTAGGTTCATTAAGAGTTATTTTGAAAACAGAGTTCCGGTAAAGCTGTTTCTGGGGGCGTGGCAAGTGTCGCACGTTTCAATACTTGTCATGAACAGACTCAGTTAAACCAAGTCTGCTTATTTCGTTTCTTTAGTGTATAACTTGCCTACAAAAGATCTTACTATTCATAATTTATATATCTTCACTGCAGTGCTTTGCCGTGTGACGCCTGTAAACACCTCCCCGTACATCATCACAGTGCAGCTTATATTTTCTGGTCCTTTGGGATCTTGAGTTCATGGAGACTTATTTAGAAAAAAGAATTCCGCTAAAGCCTTCACTAGGGGGCGAGGACAGTGTAGCAAATTTCAAACCTGGCCATGAACAGACTGAATTAAACCGAGTCCTCTATATTCTGTTTTTGTGTGTTCTTTGCTTACAAAGGATCTTACGATCTTTTATCTTCACTTCAGCTGGTGTTGTGCCGTGTGGCGGCTGTAAAATTTTTCTGGTCCTTTGGGATCATTGAGTTCATTGAGAGTAATTTCAGAAATAGGATTCCGCTAACGCAGGTTCTAGAGGGCGTGGCCAGTGTCGCACATTTCATTACTTGTTATGAACAGACTCAGTTAAATTAATTCTGCTATTGTCGCTTCCTTGGTTTATTCCTTGCTTATAAAGGATCTTACTATTCAGAATTTATATATCTTCACTACAGCTGCTGTTGTGCCCAGTGGCGGCTGTAATCATCTCCCCGTACATCGTCAAGTGCAGATTATATTTTCTGGTCCTTCGGGATCATTTAGTTCATTGAGAATAGAGTTCCGCTAAAGCTGGTTCCAGAGGGCGCAGTGTCGCGCGTTTCATTTCTTGTCATGAACAGACTCAGTTAAATAAAGTCTGTTTTTTCGTTCTTTGGTGTATTTCTTGCTTACAAAGGATCTTAATACTATTCAAACCTCTTTTATCTTTACTTCAGCTGGTGTTGCGCCGTGTTGCGGACAACAATTCCTTCCACCTAGTCCTGTCTTCAGCAGCCCTAGTTGAGCTAGCAAAGTCCATCTCCGCCCACTCCTTAGTATGTCGTAACACCCCTCTTCTTCTTTTCCCCTCACTGTGCCCCAGGATTGTCTTCGTTAAGCCAGGAGACCTTGAGATGTGGCCAAACCACCTCAGTTTCCGTTTCTTGACCAAGGTCAGGAGTTCGTCGTGTTCTGCAGCGGCTGCTTACATCTTCATTAGCTGCATGGTCCTTGTACGGGATGTTCAATAGCCATTGGTAGCAACTCAGCTCAAAGGCCTGCGTTCTTTTTTTTCTAACTATGCAGTCAAGGTTCACGACTCACAGGCATACAGAAATATGGATATGACAAGAGAGCGCATGATCCAAGAGATATGTTGTTAACTTTCCATACTTGCTTCAGCTTTGTCAGAGCTGCGGTGGAATGTGCAATCCTTGAGAGAATCTCTGTTTCTGAGCATTCGTCTGAGACAATTGCTCCAAGCTACTCGAACCTTGTAACCTTTCCAAGCTTCTGTCCTTTAACATTGATCTCCCTCTGTGTGCCATTGGTGCTGTTTGTCATTAGTTTGGTATTCTTAGCACTTTTTCCATTTTATACATTGACGTCGTGCACGATGTTCGTCGTAAAGCGTTACATTAAAATGACGTCGTGGTTATTAGAAATTAAGCGCACAAAGAATATTCATTCGTTCGTTCGTTTATTTTATCAATCCTTTCAGTAATTCATTCACTCATTCATTTGCTCATTTATTCATATTCATTTATTGACTCTATGACTGACAGACTCGTATACAGTTGACTGTCGTAATCTCAAACACTAATATATCAAAGGTCCCTCTTATAACGAAGAATATAGATCGGACATATTTCTCTTTGTCTTTCCATTTTAACTCCGGATATCTCAAACTACTGGTACTAAAGTAAACTTCGTCGGACCAGACGATTAACTTCTAGATATCAGTATTTTGAGATGATCTTCGACTTTGAGATATTGAAAGGTGACTTTATTTATTGATTTTTTTAATTGTTGATTTAATGATTATAAAAATCAAATAAAGTCAGATTTAACGCCCATTTTACTTAACAGAGAAGACAACTGTCTTGATATCGTCAGGCGTTTCTGCACATGTATACCGAACGGCAAGCATATACACATAATTCAGTTTGGCGTTTAGGTTTAGTTTGCGTCTTTTTTCTTCTTTTTTTTTAATTCTTTATTTTCTCTCTCTTTTGTCCACAATACAAGCCCTTAACTACGCGACTTACTTATTATCAGTTACTGCTGCTAATTAACAAAATATCTCCTTTTACTAAAATGTTCAATGTCACTTGTATCTGATGAATTAGTTTTCGGTGATTTTTATAAAATTATATATCAGCGGCTGGACATCCATACTGAAATTATCATACAACACGGAATGACTGTGCGTTATTAGAGCTAAAATCGCGTTCCTGGGACATTTTATGAGAAATCAAAATGATATTCTTTATTTCTCAAATTTAAAGCGCAACACAGAAAGTTGCATATTTCTGTAATCTACAAACAATGTGCATTTCCTATAAACTATGCTAATTCAATTATATTATTTCAAAATCTGACAAAATAAGTTTTCTCAAAGCAGTTCATAAATCGAGACGCCGATTTTACGTCATGGGACAATTACTGAGAAATTGAAACTGGCATCTTAAAAATTTCATTCGACGAGCAGTCCTAACGAAATATATCTCACCATAAAGAGGAGCCATTGTGCATTTAAGATATATTTTAATCTTACCCATCCTCCTTTTCCTCCCGTGTTTATATGCATTTGTTTATTACGACGGTGACATTTCTTCTGTAGATGGACATTTTCTATTTACAATTATACTTCAGATTTTCTCCCCGTAAAAGACGCCCGTATAGAAAAAACAACGGAAATTGTCTTAAACATACATTATGGTAAACATCTGTTAAAAAGTTGATATGTTCTCGTGCGTTTCATGCGGTTCATTTATCATTTTATGATTGGAGGTGGCCGAAAATTGTAACGCTGGACATGCGATTTTGGACTGAAAATCGTATAGCTTTGCCGTCTCTCTTTAAAATGGTATATTTGAAATAATTAAAATTTACACAGTCATATTCTGCAGAGTTTTAGCTTCCATTTGATGTATAACATGAACAGCTTCTGCTTAAAACAAAAGATTTCTTTTGCAAATGACCCTCTGGAAGTGTCCAATGTTCGAACATCGTGCGCGACGTCATTATGAACGTTTTCTCGAAACTCTCATCTAGGTCTTCCATTCTCTGTTTTTCCTCAGCAGTAGCGTCAGTGTCATCGGCAAACCGCAGCTAGATTGGTAATAGTTCTGTCGCCTATGCTAACTTTTCCATCAAGTTAGGATGCACAAAATAAAATATGAATATTTAATAAGGAAATACACGTATTTTCAATAAAACGTCTTCTTTATGAAAGTATTATTCAAAAGTTTTCAACGGCTCATATCTTGAAGCGAATAAGTGGATTTGAACGACAGCACAAGTACTCATATAGCTCCTCTGCCTTACATGTCTTTAGGTGTATCGATATACCTCGACGGGACTATCATTATGATAATAAAATGCAATATTTAAAATATTTAACGGAGTCCTGTATACCAGCCTCGACACGACCAAACCAACAAAGTGGCATGTGCGCCCGGCCTGATCAGGGTCTTTGCAGTCCACATGGAGCTTGTTTACTCTTAGCTACACTTAAGCGCACAGCGAAATATCTGATCAATAAGAGCACATGCCACTTTGTTGGTTTTGTCGTGTCGCGACTACATATATATAATTTTACGAGTCTACACATAAAAACCTCCTCATCAGAATTAGTAAATACACATGACAGGTCATGCATCAATGTCTGTTTGCAGACATTGATGCCAAACCTATTAAAGGCAAGTTTTCAGTATAAAAGGGCAGGCTCCGCCCACCAAAATGTCAATCATGATAATTTTGAAATTTTGCACTTCAAGATATAATATCAGTATTTCTACCTTCCACAACTAATTATTTTCTTTTCAAAAAAATACAGAAGTGAATAAACATGACCTGAACAAATCCACATAAACAGTTTCAGAAAATCTGCCCCATAAATGCAATATTAAATCAGTTTATATTCAGAATTTTCAAAAATTTGCTGAGAAATGACAGTTAGTTTGAAATTTCACCTTTGACCCCAGCCACCTGACCACAACAAACTCAAAATAGAAAAACACATGGCTGTAGCTTGAATAGTTTGTTATAGAGATTATGCCTGATCCAGCTGATTTCAACATGTGCATGTTCTGTTTACATTCTGAGATGACCTGACTCTGACCTAGGTGAACCCATTAAATTTCAGATAACCACACCCCTACCAGTTACTGTAGGTCCTACAGCAGACTGGCCTTTAATTTGTTTTGATGATGAAAATTCAGTAGGGGAGAGTCGGGTAACTTCGGACAGCGGGTAATTTCGGACCGTGTCTTGTTTCCTTTACATGTCAGTTGTTTGGAACTAAAACAAAAAAATAACTGGCCAAACAGTGAAAATCCTGATGAGACGGCTCATTATGCGCCGTCTCATCTGGATTTTCACTGTTTGCAATAGTATGTCCGAATCCACCCCCCATGTCCGAAGTTACCCGACTCTCCCCTATAGATATCATATACTCGTAGAGTGCTCCTTTAAATATTTTGAGCAGTGTGTTTGCCTCCCATCAGAAAGCACTCCCATCCATGTAGGAGTAGCCGACAACGGGTAAGCAAAAATTACATTGCTAAACGTCACAAGTTCTGCTAAAATTGTCTGTCTAGTAAAATGCAAACAAACAATACCTTAAAAGTGCATATACATAGTCCCGAAAACCACGCCTACTTTAAACAGGTATACATCCCTCCATTAACTGTAGATAAAATCATGGACTGTTGTGGGACATTGAACATGTGCGATTTCATTTGTGGGACTCTGTCACATGCTAAATTGTCCTTTCATTGGCCATTTATACGCTGTCAAGTGTCTTTTGAGGGATATTGTGGGTGTGGCTCGAAACTGTGTATATCAATATACTATTTTGGTATTTGAGCTGTATGAGTTAACCTAGACTTTTTTCTCCAGCGGGTAAAAGGGAGACAACTTTTGTGAATAACTGCTTGCTTCCCTGGGCAACGGAAGCCTTCCAGAAAGGATCTACTCTTTAAGGAAAGAAGTTGGTACTAGAGGAGCATTTTTTTTCTTTAAGAGCTCAGTCCCATTGAAAAGGGACGCAAAAGATGATAATGACAGAACTGCTTCAACTAAAAGAGTACCCATTCATCTTAACGCATCTTGCTATACAGTCATGCATGTCCATGTGTACGGTAAACATTCTAAATGTTAGGACAGGTAGGTCTGATCAAATGGTGCTTACCCTGACCAGACTGCTCCTGAGGAGCAGTCTGGTCAGGGTCCATGCGCGCATTACTGCATTGTCAAACCAATCTGTTCCTTCTTTAAGACAATTATGGTCATTAATTTAGGTGTCCCAATTTTTTATTTTATTTTACAACAAGTTTATCGAAATGAATGACATCGTTGTTGACAGTGGTTGGAGTAGTCTGAAGAACTACAAAATGTTGCATCGCAGAACAGGTGGATCCCTTCGTGGTTAGATGTGTACTCGAAACCTTCAAAGACAAACCTCGTCTCATGAGCTGACTGGCTAATTATGTGAGTATTGGAATCTACCTCGCAGCTACAATGGTAATCATAATAACATTAGAAATAACATAAAACACCACCAATGGTATTTCGGCATTTGCAAGGCAAACAAAATGCAAAAATCTTATCCAGAACACTTCAGGTAACAAAATGCCAAATGTCCTATGTTTGCATGATTGACCTCGTTATCAGTTTAAAGTTGATGCGAAACCCTTGTTGTGGCACAAAATTAAGTATTCAATTAGACATATCAAATGGTCAGTTTAGAAATACTTTCAATTTGACATACTGTAAAGAAAATCCTGTTTCTAAAATTCTAAAATTTGGAAGACATTCCGCCTACGAAAACATCCGTTTCAACTATTGGAACACCTTGTCATTCTACGTATTCTGTTAAGGAGTTTTGCACATTTTGATTTAAGCATGTTATAAATTTTACGGCTGAACTGACATCAGTGCAAATCGAGATGAGTTTCTTTTGGAGCAGTGATTTGAGTCTTTACGTTTTGATTGGAAATTTCTCTCTCAGCAACAATGTGTTTATGGTAATCATCTGTACATGGTAAGCATTCTGACACAGAAATCAGGACTTTCGACTTAGGCGTAGGGATACACGCGAATACTCTAAATCTGCCTTCCACACTGAGATCATACTACCCCAAAAAAACTTTTAACTGGTGTCTGAATTCAGCCTCATAGGGGCTACTCTTAACAGTATTATCGCCCCTCGTTCAAAGCTCTAATGATGGACAAGGTTGGTCAGATGACGATCCATTGGATATTCATGGTGTGTCAGTAAATGTTTATAGAATTACAGATGGCTGCTTTTCAGACTTCATGCATTTAAAACCGGTAACACCGGCAAAATCGGACGTTCCCAAGTGCGTTTAACAGTGCTTGCTGGTGTTAAACAGGTCTGGCAGTAAAGTTTGAGACAAATAGACCGTAGCAAACAGTGTAGATCAAAAGCAGACTGCTCCAAAGGAGCAGTCTGATTGGGTTTACACTGTTTGCCATTCCACCTGCCTCTGTTGTGCGCATTCCTGCATCGTAAAACAAAAGTGCTCTTTTAAGGACGAATATGGTAACTATTCTTGGTGTCCTAACGTTCAGAATTATTACTGTTACAATACTTGCCCATTTCGAATAAAGGCATATTTCAAAAGTGCTTTTTTAAGCTCAAATATGGTAACTATTCTTGGTGTCCTAGCTTTCAGAATATTTACTGCAACAATACTTGCCCATTTCGAATAATGGCATATTTTGTGTGGTCCGGTGATCCTGGCGTTGGCTTAGTATAACAATCATGCACGACCATTTTAACATCCCAGTCCGATGCAGCAGTATACACCTTGACATAAACCTTTGTTCCGACCGTAACATGGATTGGATTGCCTTGCAACGGCGTCATAAAATTTGGATCTTGAAAGAAGCTCAATCTAACTGAGTAGTTGCTACTAATACCGGAGACATGATGAGATGTACCATTGGAAAAATCGTGGTGTAAGTGTCCCGTAGCTATCTGGTTGCGTCCAATATCGCATTCAACTTCAACTGTCCAATTGTAGCGCCGAATTATAAATGGGTTGTTTTGATCGTGAATAGCGTACACAAGTTCATTTCTGTATATAAGCTGAGAGCCTGAAATCTAGATTTAATATAAAGGAGGTGTGTAACCCGTATTATCACTTTCAAAACTTGCACATTTTGTTTATGATGGAGTTGAGACTGAGACAAGGACTTCTCATGCTATTTTTCAGATTTTTTAGAATTAAATGATCTGGAAGCGAGCGTGAGATTTCCTTGTCGAGGTCTCAACACCATCACTGATTATTTTTTCTAGCACACTCATAAAACAGAATATCCACTGAATGCTTAAACTTTTGTTCAGGCCATTACTATACAGGTGCGTCGTTGCTTTAATTTTACACCTATGTACTTTTTTCATGAGTCTTATCATACCCAAAAGTGCATTCTAGCTTCGGCTGAAAGTCTTTGTTGTCAAAAAAAACACAAAAAACAACAACTATACTTATCATGGAAATATATACTAAAGGGACACTGCTAAGGATTCCAGAAAAGTTCGCTGTATAGACAATTGCGGAGAAGCGACTTGCAACCTATCAAAGTTATCTTGACTATTTTGACAAAGGCTGAAACGCTCGCATTTCGATATTTTTCAAGTAGGGAAGACATTTAAAATTGATTCACTCACTGTACTTTGTACAAGAAAACACTCAAATACTGATGTTGTTTCCTGTAAGTTATCAGTGAAAAAAAAAAAAAAAAAAAAACTGCTCCCAAGATCATCTGATAGTCACCCTGCTACAAAAAATAACTAGAAATGTTTTTCAGAGAAAAACTGATGTACCCCCACCAGCCTATTTCCAATCCCCCCCCTTATGAATAAAAAAACCTGTGCAATTAAAATACTAGACAAGTTTGGAGAAAATCCATCCACTGGTTCTAAAGATATCCTACATAGATGACTATGTCCTTGCAATGAGGTCAAGGTCACCAAAATCTAATCAGCTTTTAAAGTTGACCCAATGATGTAGCCATACAAGTTTGGTGAAATTCCATCCACTGGTTCAGGAGATATTGTGAGTACAAGAAATTGTCAATTAAGTCTGCCAGTGACCTTGAAAATGAGGTCAAGTCACCAAAATTTAATCATCTCTTAAACTTGTCCCAATGATGTATCCATGCAAGTTTGGTGAAATTCCATCCATTGGTTCAAGAGATATAGTGGGTACAAGAAATTGTCATCTAAGCCCTCCAGTGACCTTGCAAATGAAGTCAAGGTCACCAAAATCTAATAGGCTCTTAAACCTGTCCCAATGATGTATGCATGCAAGTTTGGGGAAATTCTTTCCATTGGATGCGTACAAGAAACTGTTATCTAAGTCCTCCAGTGACCTTAAAAATGAGGTCAAGGTCACAAAAATCTAATCAGCTCTTAAGCTTGTCCCAATGATGTATCTATGCAAGTTATGTGAAATTCCATCTATTGAATCAGGAGATATAGTGGTACAAGAAATTGTCAATTAAGTCTGCCAGTGACCTTGAAAATGAGGTCAAGTCACCAAAATTTAATCATCTCTTAAACTTGTCCCAATGATGTATCCATGCAGGTTTGGTGAAATTCCATTCATTGGTTCAAGAGATATCGTGGGTACAAGAAATTGTCAGCTAAGTCCTGCAGTGACCTTAAAAATGAGGTCAAGGTCACCAAAATCTAATCAGCTATTAAACTTGTCCCAATGATGTATGCATGCAAGTTTGGGGAAATTCTTTCCATTGGATGGGTACAAGAAACTGTTATCTAAGTCCTCCAGTGACCTTAAAAATGAGGTCAAGGTCACAAAAATCTAATCAGCTCTTAAGCTTGTCCCAATGATGTATCTATGCAAGTTATGTGAAATTCCATTTATTGAATCAGGAGATATAGTGGTACAAGAAATTGTCAATTAAGTCTGCCAGTGACCTTGAAAATAAGGTCAAGTCACCAAAATTTAATCATCTCTTAAACTTGTCCCAATGATGTATCCATGCAGGTTTGGTGAAATTCCATTCATTGGTTCAAGAGATATCGTGGGTACAAGAAATTGTCAGCTAAGTCCTGCAGTGACCTTAAAAATGAGGTCAAGGTCACCAAAATCTAATCAGCTATTAAACTTGTCCCAATAATAAATTCATGCAAGTTTGGTGAAATTCCATTCATTGGTTCAGGAGATATTGTGCATACCAGAAATTTTCACGCCATTTAAGTCCTCTTGTGACCTTGAAAATAAGGTCAAGGTCACCAAAATCTAATCAGCTCTTGAGCTTGTCCCAATAATATATCCATGCAAGTTTGGTGAAATTCCATTCAATGGTTCATAAGATATTGTGCATACAAGAAATTTTCACGCCATTTAAGTTCTCCTGTGACCATGAAAATTAGGTCAAGGTCAACGAAATCTAACCAACTCTTCAGCTTGTCCCAATAATATATCCATGCAAGTTTAATGAAATTCCATCAATTGGTTCAAAAAATATTATGCATACAAGAAATTTTCACGCCATTTAAGTTCTCCTGTGACCTTGAAAATGAGGTCAAGGTCACCAAAATCTAATCAGCTCTTAAGCTTGTCCCAATGAAATATCCATGCAAGTTTAATGAAATTCGATCAATTGGTTCACGAGATATCGCACATACAAGAATGGGACGCCGACGTTGACGCCGACGCACCGGGAACCGCACTGAAAACAATATGTTCCCCCTCACCTTTGGTGGGGGACATAATTCAGAAAAGAACATTTATACTTGACAATCTCCTGAAATCATAAAAAGAAGCCAGGGTTTAAAATGCATGTTCCATTTTTTTTAAATCTGGACCAGATGCACAAAATGGTGACACCACTTATATTTTCAAACAAGCTTTATACCCGGCAGATATGTTCGATGTTCGTCCAAAGCGACATCTGTATAATATTTATGAAGTTCACATTTCAATATATTTACCGTTTCGCTTGTCAAACACTCACGAAGCCCTTGATGAAAAAGAATGGAGGAGCCGTAATTGATTCCAGTACAGAGGTTCTTTCCAAGGTAAATATCAGAGGCCCGTATATTTGGATACATGCTTCTCATAGTGATCATATCCACCCTAATGTCCCAGCCGTACTCGTTGCAATTAACGCTAATAGCATCCTCCAGTCGAAAGTCTGAAATGCAGTTTGTGTGTTGTAAAGCTACTAATATTCTCTTAACCCATTTATGACTAGTGGATGCTTAGAATGTACCTTTATAAAGGAGGGGCGTGTCTAAGGGCCTATTTTTGCCTAGAGCCGATTTTTTTTATATTTTGCTGATGAACAGTTGTGTATGTCTGCTTTATCCAGACATGCGTGTGTTCATGTCAGACATACATGTGTTCGCGGTTAAGAGCTATTTTCCTAGAAATAAGCATTTTAAAGTGGGTGAGGTAACTCTGTATGGTCCCATAGTGTATTTTGAATAGCATTTAAAATCATTCAGCACTAAATGATTTCTGTAAACATTCTGCTGAAATGGAACGGAAAATGCTTGACAAGCTGTTTGTGACACACTTTTATTTTCAAAAAGTAAGATTACTGCAAACAATAACTTACGGTTATTATTTAACTCTGAATAATTTAAATGCAATCCAAAATGCACTATGAGACCATACAGAGCTACCCCACCCACTTTAAAATGTTTATTTCTCGGAAAATAGCGCAAACGGATAAAGCAGACATTTGGAACTGTTCATTAGCAAAATATAAATAATGATTGTAGGTAGAAATAGGCCCTTATAGACACCCCTCATTTGATGAGTCAAGTCATCCTTTTAGGGGTGTCAGGTATTGAAATTTTTGCTGTAAATTTTATGTAAACAGTGTAGACTTTGATTTGTTTCGTCGCTGTTTGCCTGTGTCCTTTTTATGGAATGCTTATCATAAATGGGTTAAAATGATTCAGTGACTGAGAGATGTATTCGTCCTTTGTTAAACACTGAAATCCATAGCCACAGATTTTAGTACGTCATGTGGCTTATAAGGATTTTTCAATGACTACAGCATCTAGACAATATCATTAACTACCAAGCGACGTCAACAACATTATCAGCTTGCAGTTATAAAGATATACGGGAATTCTTAAAAGTCAACAGATTTGTTCCAATATGTAAATCTGCCAAAATATTCAACATAACGCACAAATGATAATTACGTTTAGGACAAACCAATAGTTCGAACGATTTCAAAAAGTTGCACTCAAAGAGAAAGAGCCTAAAGTATATAAATTTATATTAAGAACGGAAAAAGCTTGCAACTATTAAGGAAAGGAAACTGCTATGATTATTCTTTAACGGTACAAAGGCAAACTAGAACTGTCAGAAAAACTGACTATACCCCCGCTGTAGCGCTTCCAATGTATATGGCCTGTATGGAGAAAACAAAGCATGACATAAACAAATCTATGTATGAGCTGTCTATGATGAACATTTTCTGAGGACTCTGCTATGAAAAGTTGTCAAGCCATGTACCAATTATGAAACGGCAGAGTTGCCGAGAAACCTTTAACAAAAAATAACAGTAATGAATGCATGAAAAGAAAAAACAAATACAGGGAAGAACAAACAGGAGTGGTTCTCTATCCCATGATACACTTAGCCATTGTCAACCTGTATACCAAATACAAATTTTCTATCTTATACATCTTTGATGAAAAAGTGTGGAGAGAAAAAGAAAACAAATATAAGGAAAACACAGAGATTAAGGCCCATTCTCAATCCCCTGATACAACAAGTCATTGGCAACTTATATACCAAATATAAACCTTCTACCTTGAACAGTTGGTGAGAAATCTTTTACAAAAAATTACAGTACTGAATGCATGGAGAGAAAGAAAATTGAACACATACAGAGAAGAAATAATTGGAGAAGACTGGTTCTCTATCTCAAGATACAACATGTCATTGTCAACCTGTATACCAAATATTAACATTCTATCTTTTACCGATGCAGAGATATCTTTGACGAAAAAGTATGGAGAGAAAGAAAAGTGAACAAATACAAGAAAAACAAACAGGAGAGGGCCAGTTCTCAATCTTACAATACAACAAGTCATTGGCAACTCATATACCAAATATAAATCTTCTATCTGGAACAGTAGCTGAGAAACCTTTTACGAATAATTATAGTACTGAATGCATGGAGAGAAAGAAAAGTAATCAAATACAGGGAAGAACAAATAGTAGAAAGTCGGTTTTGTATCCCACGATACAACTTGTCGTTGTCAACTTGTCATTGTCAACCTGTATACCAAATATCAACATTCTACCTTTTACCGTTGCAGAGATATCTTTGACGAAAAAGGGTGGAGAGAAAGAAAAGTGAACAAATACAAGGAAGAACAAACAGGAGAGGGCCACTTCTCAATCCCACAATACAACAAGTCATTGGCAACTCATACACTAAACATAAATCTTCTATCTGGAACAGTTGCTGAGAAATCTTTTACGAAAATTACAGTACTGAATGCATGGAGAGAAAGAAAAGTGAACAAATACAGGGAAGAACAAACAGTTGAAAGTCGGTTTTGTATCCCACGATACAACTTGTCATTGTCAACCTGTATACCAAATATCAACATTCTATCTTTTACCGATGCAGAGATATCTTTGACAAAAAAGTGTGGAGAGAAAGAAAAGTGAACAAATACAAGGAAGAACAAACAGGAGAGGGCCACTTTTCAATCCCATAATACAGCAAGTCATTCGCAACTCATGCACTAAACATAAATATTCTATCTGGAACAGTTGCTGAGAAATCTTTTACGAAAATTACAGTACTGAATGCATGGAGAGAAAGAAAAGTGAACAAATACAGGGAAGAACAAACAGTAGAAAGTCGGTTTTGTATCCCACGATACAACTTGTCGTTGTCAACCTGTATACCTAATATCAACATTCTATCATTTACCGTTGCGGAGATATCTTTGACGAAAAAGTGTGGAGAGAAAGAAAAGTGAACAAATACAAGGAAGAACAAAGAGGACATGGCCAGTTCTCAATCCCACGATACAACTTGTCACTGTCAGCCTGTATACCAAATATGAAGTTTCTATCTTATGGTTCTTGAGATATCTTTGACGAAAAAGTGTTACGGAATTACGGAAGGACGGAAGGACGGACGGACGGAACTACGGACAGATGTAAACCAGTATACCCCCCACTTTTTCAAAGCGGGGGTATAAATAGCACTAGTTATTAACAGTAGTAATTATTTAGTGGCAAGTAGTGTTTTATATGAAAATGTACCTTCATCTAAAAGCATCATCTAAAAGCACTAAACGATACGTCTGTGGCAAGGGTGCCAAGAGAACTTAGAACTGTTATGGAAATTATCACACTCACCCTTTTGTATGAACTTCTGTATATTAATCAACCGGTTTTTGTCTTCTTTATATGTATTATACAGTATATAATGCCTTGTAATACGACGTTGTCTTCAGGTGTTTAAGTACACCTCTATGTTTTCCCATCGCTTTTACAAAAAGAGAACAACTGTTGTGACTTGTCGTTTGCTTCCCTGGGTGACAAAACTCTTTAAAATGTAAGTGGTCAAAGTACCCAAATCATAAGTATGAACTCGTAAGTCCTTTTAACATTGACAATACCGGAATATTTAGGATACACAGATATGTACCCCGAAATTGAGGTGTGATCAGGTGCTCGCGAGTAGTAAGCATCACCTGCCTATTATAATACACCAGCCATATCTATATATCAGTAGGAAGAAGGTCCGGTATTTGAAAGCTTAACTAAGCTTTGGCTGAGGCCATCAAATCGGAAATTAGTTTAGAGACGACCACATTGAAGGGATCAATGGTGTCTGCCATTAAACTTTTTAACTGTCGACACAAGCTTTACTTCTGATAACCCTGTGCCAATAATTTACAGCCTCCCTCTTTCAACAAAGTCATGATACTCGTATTTGAAACAGGCTCTCGCATAGCGAACTAGCTGAGAAACATAAACTCCATATGCGGGTGCCGAATGGATATTACTGCTCAAAAATGGAAAGTTAACTATGGGAAAATTGAAGTCGTCCCTCTTGTCATAAAGCCTAGTAACAAGCTTTCCATTGTCAATATAGAGATAACAATCTAAGAATGAGGCAGATGAATTGGACTCCGTGGTATCTTTAATTTCAAGTTCACATGGATAGATGAGGTCAATAAACTCCGAAATCTTTGGATTATTCAGAGACAGAACATCATCTATGTACCTGTAGGTGAAGTTGAATTTCTGTGCAAGGTGTTTTTACCCTCTTTTAAGAGCCCTTGTATGTACTCCTTCTCATATCCATAAAGAAACAAGTCAGCAAGAAAGGGGACGCAGTTAGTGCCCATTTGAATGCCAACCGTCTGTTGAAAAATCTGTCCGCTAAACTCCACATAGATATTGTCGATAAGAAATTCCAGTATTTTAGTGACATCATCCTCAGAATACTTTGTATAAACATCAGAGTGAGCCTTAACAAAATATGTGTCCAGATACCCAAGAACAACGTATTTGTACCGACGATTTCCGTTTTTATGAAAGAAACAATTGTTTACAATTTCTTTTAATTTGGATTTACAATTTCTTTTAATTTGGACTTTCGGGGACCTCCATACGAACCGAACTACCAACTAATTGTGTGCACCGCGGCGGAGGGTGAGGGTGAAGGTTTGGGCCCTGCAAAACCGGTTTAAACCCCTCAGTAATTATTTCTGACCGTCCCAGGGCGGTACTTTCGTTGCGGTTGCATTTGTTTTATGTTCGTTGCTGTTTAATTTATTGTGTTCTTATTTTAACCCTTCTATAATAAAATAGAAAATAGGTAAAAATAGTTGTTAAATGTTTTTCGTATAATTTGCTTCGTCTGTTGTACATGTAACCCGTCTGTTGGTCTAAATTATTTAGTTCAATAAAGATAGCTGAGTTGCCACCTATTTGGGAAAGAGCTGCTGACTCGGCTTATCAATTGTAATTTATTGTTTGTTTGGATGTCTTTGTCAATCTTTCCCTTTGATGGATGGGATAGGGTTTGGGATCTGATTCAGTCAGTTCCTGAAGTATAGTTACTCTTTAAATTTAATTTGTTATGTGGAATTGTCGTATAAAACGTAGAGAAATCGAAGGTTTTTATGCTATCGACTTCAAAAAGTGCTTGAAGCTCTTTAGAATGTTTTAGTATCCGCATCTGATTTACGCCACTTCTCGCGTAAGATAGGTCAATATTTCTGAAGACCATCCTTAATTGCCGTAAGGATTCTTGTAAGAATCTGAGAGAGAGACTTGGTTGAGCACTTAGCCGAACCCGCAATATATCGTTGCTTATATGGATCTTTATGTAACTTAGGGATCCAATACAGTTTTGAAAGATCCAAAGGAAAGTAGAAACGACTTATGGTTCCTAGAATTTATCTCTGTACTGTTGTGCATTGCTTAAAGCCAGCCACAAACCGATTTTAGCGGCCAGCCTGTAGCATCCCATGATCGCCGTATTTCACTTGGAGTTTTTAATCCCATCATGTAACGCAAAAGTTGCGTTTTGTTTAGAAAATCTGCCGAAAAATCAAATACCGAGAAGAAGCAAAATCGCATTTACCAGTTTGGTGCAAGTAAAAGAGCGTAAAATCGGCCTGTAGACAGAATGGCGATAGCGAAGCGTTTTATTCAGTATATTTACCACACCATATTATTGTTCATTGTAATTTGAAAAAAAAAATATCCAGAATTTCAGACGCACGCAGTCCAAAAGAAAAGAAGAAAGGGAGAAAAATATGAGCATATGAATAGCGTGCATTTTCTTTTTCTTTTGCACCTTAGTATATTAAAACATGTTATTTTTTAAAGAAACTTACGTCTCCTCGTGCTGTGAAACCATGACGTCCCCGGAGCAGCTGAAGATGACAAAAAGTAAGAGAAGACGATACATGAGCAAATATTTCCGACTCATAGGTGGCCTTCCGAATCACCATTATTACACATTGCAGAGAGAAAAGCATACAAAACAGGCACACGATGTTATATCAACTTCGGCGCAGAATCATTACTGCAGCTGCGTCCGTAACGACGTCGTTTGAATGTGCATCGTAACAGCTATATCCCAGCGGGCACATGACGCCGAAATAACGTCACACTAACGTCGATGCGACGTCATTACGTCGCATCGACGGCAGTACGACGTCATTTATATGTTTTGTGCCTGCTGGGATGTTTTCCAACTTCATTTTTACACTAAGAAGATCAATTTTTGTGAGTGCTTGTTTGCTTCCTTGAGTGACAAAACCCTTACACGAAGGATTCAAATTGGCTTGTTGAGGAGCAATACCTTTTTGTAAGTGTTGATCCCTATGGACGAGGGAAGCGAACATGAAAACTGTTGAAGTAGTGTAGACGTGATGAGCCCATATACTTTATCAGGTCGCGTTTACTAGACATGCTGATTATTTCGATGATTTACAGACACTTGAGCAACAAACCATATTGGCCCCTAGACAATTCGGCCCCAAACAATCTCGGCCCCAGTCACTTCGGCCCCAGTCACCTCGGCCCAAGTCACTCGGTCCCACGGACACTTCCACCCCTAATCATTTCGGCCCTTAGGACATTTCGGCCCCAATTGTATTTTCGTATTTTTGAGTATATGTATGTGTAATATTATCAGAAACGATTTTTAGAGGAATGCCAGTGATAACGGCTTTGTTTTGCATTATCATTAAATTAGAAGCTATTACCTCTGCGGTAGCTTGAAAGAATGCTCACAAATTACCGTAAAGTGAAACGGCTCACGAATTTGATTGCGGTCTGCGATTTTCCCGGATATGATCACAGTTTTTTTTGCCTTACTTTGATAGATAATATTCTGTTTTAACTACTTTAGAGCTGTCATGTAAAATTTCGTAAACATTTAGCGATGAAGCGAATGTAATTTTCTAGACTGATACCAGCATCAAACTTTTATAAAACATTCTTGATAATCTTCCTCGAAAAGTATTTCTTTCTTTCCCATTTTCCATTTGTTTGATAGAAGTTGTATGTATTAAAGTCGTGTCACATCTGAGCTCTATCCTCATCATCGGTAGTATTAATTTACAAGAGGACCAATGGTCCTGTAGCTCACCTGACACTTGGTCCTGATATATATTTTAATGCTTTTATACATGTATATAGCACCAGGGCAGGGGCAGATAACCCCCCTCCCTTGGGGATTAATGTTGAGTCCCAATTCTATATACCAAGCCACAAGGTCACTGGGCCCTTGTTTCTGGACAAAGATTTCTGAAGGGTTTTTATCATAAATGGGTGTGGCGGCCACCATGTTCATAAGACCATGACCATCTGAACAAACTTTGATTCCTTTGACCCAGTTTTAAAGCTCCATAATATATGAAACACAGTAATCATTTGTATAAACTATGATGGGCCTGAGTGCCCAATGATACATACCGGTACCAAGTTTCAAGGTTATAGGCCTTTCGGTTCTCGAGAAAAAGACGTTTGAAGAGTTTTTACCACATATGGGCATGGTGGCCATCTTGGTCAAGTGACCAAGATCATCTGAACAAACTATGGTTCCTTTAAGCCGGTGAAGCTCCATATGAAATATGGCTTCAATTGACCTTAGGGGCCACTGAGAAGATGTTTGAAAATGTTGACGGGTGACAGAATCTCAATGACCTTGTACAAAAGTCAAAGAATGACCTTGACCTTTAACGACACAATATCTTCATCTGGTCATTTAGTCAACCATATATACCAAATATTGCACCTAAGACTTAAATAGTTTCTGAAAAATCCACTGTTTAAGCATTTTCCCATATAAAAGCCTACATAATGTACCAAAGTTGACAGGGTCATAAATTAGGTCAAGGTCAACGCACGATCATTTGTATAAACTATGATGGGCTTGAGTGCCCAAAGCTACATACCAAGTTTCAAGGTCATACACCTTTTGGTTCTGGAGAAGAAGATTTTGAAGGGTTTTTACCATATACGGCATGGCGGCCATCTTGGTCAAGACCCTGAGAACAAACTTTTACTCCCTGATCACACTTAGACTCCATATGAAATTTCGCTTCAATCAGACCAGTGGTTTCAGAGGAGTAGATGTTTTGAACATCTTGATGACGGACAGACCGACAAAATAACCTTGACCTTTCAGTGACATAATATCTTCATCTGGTCATTTAGTTGACCATATATACCATGTATTGTACCTAAGACTTAAATAGTTTCTGAGAAATCCACTGTATAAACGTTTTCCCATATAAAAGCCTAACATACCAAAGTTGACCATGTCGTCAATTAATTAAAGGTCAACACATGGTCATCATTTGTATAAACTATGATGGGCCAGCATGCCCGATGCTACATACCAAGTTTCAAGGCCATAGGCCTTTTGGTTCTAGAGAAGAAGATTTTTGAAGGGTTTTTACCATATATGGGCATGGTGGCCATCTTGGTCATGTGACCCAGACCCCGGGTATAAACTTTCGTTCCACAATCCCACTGAGACTCCATATGAAATTTGGCTTCAATCGGCCCAGTGGTTTCAGAGAAGAAGATGTTTGAAAATCTTGACGACGGATGGTCCGACGGAATGACCGTGACCTTTAGTGACATAATATCTTCATCTGGTCATTTAGTCGACCATGTATACCAAGTATTGTACTTAATAGTTAAATAGTTTCTGAGAAATCTACTGTTTAAGCATTTTCCCATATAAAAGCCTAACGTACCAAAGTTGACCATCCCGTAAATTAGGTCAAGGTCAACGCAAGATCATGATTTGTATAAAATATGATGGGTTCGCATGCCCAATGCTACATACCAAGTTTCAAGGTCATACACCTTTTGGTTCTGGAAAAGAAGATTTTTGAAGGGTTTTTACCATATATGGGCGTGGCGGCCATCTTGGTCATGTGACCCAGACCCCGGGTATAAACTTTCGTTCCCACATCCCACTGAGACGCCATATGAAATTTGGCTTCAATCGGCCTAGTGGTTTCAGAGGAGAAGATGTTTGGAAATCTTGACGACGGATGGTTTGACGGAATGACCTTGACCTTTAGTGACATAATATCTTCATCTGGTCATTTAGTCGACCATATATACCAAGTATTGTACCTTAGACTTAAATAGTTTCTGAGAAATCCACTGTTTAAGCGTTTTCAAATATAAAAGCCTCACGTACCAAAGTTGACCATGCCGTAAATTAGGTCAAGGTCAACGCAAGGTCATGATTTGTATAAACTTTGATGGGCCCGCATGCCCGATGCTACACACCAAGTTTCAAGGTCATAGGCCTTTTCGGTCTGGAGAAGAAGATTTTTGAAGGGTTTTTACCATATATGGGCATGGCGGCCATCTTGGTCATGTGACCTGGACCAAATACATAAACTTTCATTCCCCATCCCACTGAGACTCCATATGAAATTTGGCTTCAATCGGCCTAGTGGTTTCAGAGGAGAAGATGTTTGAAAATCTTGACGACGGATGGTCCGACGGAATGACCTTGACCTTAAGTGACATAATATCTTCATCTGGTCATTTAGTCAACCATGTATACCAAGTATTGTACCTTAGACTTAAATAGTTTCTGAGAAATCCACCGTTTAAGCGTTTTCCCATATAAAAGCCTAACGTACCAAAGTTGACCATGTCATAAATTAGGTCAAGGTCATCACAAGGTCATGATTTATATAAATTATGATTGGCCCGCATGCCCGATGCTACATACCAAGTTTCAAGGTCATAGGCTTTTTGGTTCTGGAGAAGAAGATTTTTGAAGGTTTTTTACCATATATGGGCGTGGCGGCCATCTTGGTCATGTGACCTGGACCAAATATATAAACTTTCGTTCCCCCATCCTGTTAAGGCTTCATATGAAATTTGGCTTCAATCCACTCAGTGGTTTCTGAGAAGAAGATGTTTAAAATTGTGGACGCCGACGACGCCGACGCCGACGCCGACGACGCCGACGCCGACGCCGACGACGACGGACGACGGACCAAGCCTATACTATAAGCTCACCTTGACAGGTGAGCTAATAAGCTACATATAATAACGACCATTCTGTTGGTTACGTGAACATGTTAATTTCAACATACATTAGCAAAAATAAAAACTTGAAAGTCGCTACTACGGTAGTCGGTAAAAGGTGAGACAAGAAAAGACAAAGTAATCATTTTGTAAAATCACAGTCAGGCAAAATTTACAAAACAAAAATCGAGAAACGTGCCTCCACGCATATCTGATTATTCGTTCGAAAACACAAAAGATCCGCGCGAACGCATCCACGACAGTTCCCGTAAGACTGATGGTGGATGCGGTCGGCCATATGCAACAATGGATTATTGGCTATCCGAATAACCGATAATTTATTTTGCATTAGCGTCAATGGGGAGTAAATATAAATCCAGCAATAACTCTAATATTTCTAGTTTAATCGTTAAGGCGCTGATAGTTTTTAGAAGAAAAATCCCTCTTCTTTTCAAAGAACATTGTTTCATAATTTCATTCCTTTTACAAAGTAGTCCTTTTTAATAATGAAGGACACTACCATCGCTCATGTATAGTCCTATGGGAATGTTCATTTTGGAATTAGCTTTTTGTTTTTTAAACAATGATTTTATGATAACTTCAAAGAATTCTTTCAAGGCGCTGATGGAATTATGAGCGTATTTCAGTTCTCCTTAATTTGGTATAACTTTCAAAAATGTGAAATGAAAACATTTTGGTCCTTTTTTCATTTTTGTTAACCAACCATCGGTAATTTAACCATTATTTCACTTCTTACGAGCGGCTACGGAAAGATCCGATTGCAATATCGGAGATAGTTACCTGAGCCGCTGTAATAGATCACAATATGGAGATCTAGAATGATACAGGGGGACACTTTCCACTATTTATTTGTTTATTTATTTATTGTTCGTTTGTTTTGCTGGGACCATGCAATTCTGATAAAGATAATTTTTTTTCTAACTATCCCACAAATACTTTACCTGAATAAGAGGAATAGAAGCATGATTATTTTGGCTTTAGAAATATTAAGATCTTTTTTTAGCAATTTTCATAATGGTACAATTAATTAGTCATGGCGGTTCATTATGTCAAAGACAGGCAAAATGAAGGACATGATATTCAAAGAGTCATTTTTTTTTCTCAAATAAACGTTCAAACCGCATGAACTCAGATGCATATTTGATACTGTTTTATGACATTCCACGGTAATGGAAATGACCGCAATTCTAGTATTTTAACAACGTTTGATTACTCTGGTATAAATGTATAGATCTTTGATTATGTCCAGGAGGGCAGTGAAGACTCTGGTCAGAGTGGGCGAGTGCTCAGGCTGATCTGTGTCTTCGCCGGCTTCTGATCTGACTGGATGGATGCCCAGCCTGATCTGAGTCTTCACTTGGCGCACATGCCACTTGGTTTTGCTCGATTTTTATATTTCTGTTTTGTTATCTCGTTAAAAGTGCCTCATGCAGAAATAAGAAATAAGTCAACAGACCAAAAAGAAAAGAAAGAAAACGTCACTTAAAAAACAAGACATAGGCAAAATTTCCAAATGCATCTATATATTGAAAGAAAAGATGCAAGCAAGTATGGTCAAAATTAATTTGCTGAATTGCAAAAAACAACAACATTTTTTAAGCCCCTTTTCATTTGTTCTGGCTATATCGCGTACATAAATTTACTTGTTATATGACTAACAGAATAAGGGCAATAAAACAGCGCGTGTCCTTATCACTGAATAAACAAATTATTAACCGATAGTGTCAAGATGAGAATATACACAAAATAAAAGCATCGTAAACGACTGCGTAATACCCCGCCACTGCAAACCAATACCCCGTCTTCTATCTTTTATACGCTTTTTTTATCATGACGTGAACCTCATGAACAGAATTTTTTCATAATTTTGTACATGTATATAGCTCTGGGGCAGGGGCAGGTAACCTATGTGGACTTAATACTACTTGTAACAGAAAGCTTATGTTATTTTAATCATTTCTATAAAATTTCATCAAGATATACCGAAAATCTGATTTTATATTGATTTTTTCATGATTTCATACATGTATACAGCATGAGTCAGGGGCAGATAACCACTGGGGGACAAAATTTTGATCAAGACATAAAGCTTATTTCAATATGATAATTTGTTACAAGTTTCAGAAAAATCCCTTTCGACTCTAATTTTATACATTTTTTTTCATTATTTCATACATGTATATAGCCCTAGGGCAGGGGCAGATAATCCAGGTGGACAAAATTCTGCTCATAACTGAAAGCTTATGTTACTTCGATCATTTCTGTGAAATTTCATCAAGATATTTCAAAGTGTAAAAGAACTACAGACCAAAAACTGTTTTTAAGACCATGAAAAGGGCAATAACTCCATAAGAAGACATAGAAATTTGCCCATTAACAATCCCAACCGAGATCTTCCCAAGACCAATGCACATGCCATGTATGAATAAAATCCGTTAATAAATACTCAAGTTATCGAACGGAAACGAAGTGCTCACGGACGGACGACCGGACAGACGTACGTACGACGGACGGACGGACACACGGACAGCCAGCGGGAAAACATAATACCCCGCCACTAACGTGTGGCGGGGTATATAAAATTGAAATTGCAGTTAGATTGCTATTAAGATTATTATTCATTTTCTGGATTTCCTGTATAAATCATTGCGTTCAGAAATCACATTTTTTCCTATATTTGTAATTACCCAAACCAATCCTTCGTAATTACCAACTCAACAAAACTTCATTATGAAACTTGTCTCAGGCCACTCGCAGGTGGCATATAACAAAATGTAGCAAGATACAGTTGGCGCAGTCTCGTCAGGGCTCTCTATGTTTGCATGAACAATCAACTGATACCAAAAGTGGCCAAATGTTGTCGTGTGTTCTTTAAAACTGGCTGAATTGGGGAAAAAAACAATACTGATCATAGGCTTAGCTATTTACCCGTTTTGTTTGGATCGCTTGCGTAAGTTATGAAGACTGATTATACTACGCACTTAGATGCGCTTGGCTGATCAGAGTCTTTGCTACTTGCCATATGTTAAGGGTCACTCGCGTAAATAGTTTAGACTCTGATCAGTCTTCAGCACTTTGATGCACATGGTTGCAAAGGCTGGTGAGAGTCTTTACTATTTACTGCGAGTTGCTAGGTCACCAGCGTAAGTAGTTAAGTCTCTGATTAAACTATAGTACATCGATACACATGGATGCTTAGGCTGATGAGAGTCTGCGCTGTTAGCCAAATACTACGGGGACGATCCCGTAAATAGTTAAGACTACATAGACTACAGCACTTTGATGCACGTGGTTGCGTAGCCTGATTAGAGTCTTGACTATTTATAATGTTTGTTCACTTGCGTAAATGGTTAACATGCTTCATGTACAAGATCAAACCATACTGCATAATATTCATATTAAATAGTGCAGTCCCTGTTAAACCCAACGTATTTTTTAGAAAACCAGATCATCTGTATTATTTTGGCTCTGAAATGTATGTCTATACGCGCAAGAACCGCCTCAACTTACTATATATTTTTTCAAGCAGAAATAAGGAAACTAGTGCCAAATTCTATCTGAAATGTAAATTTCTAGGGTTATTAAAATGGAGCAAATTTCCCAATGAACAGTATGAAAGATTTTAGAAATTTCACCTTTGAAAGACAATTTTCATATAGCGATTAATCCGCTAGACAGATGTATTGGAAATTTAACAGGTATGAAGTAGGTAAGTAAGGTAATTCTGCCGGCCACTGGTAAGCTACCTGTCTAGTAGGTTAATTCCCCTGTCTTTCGATAAATCTGCCACCGGATCCATTGTTGGATATGGATGGTTCTTGGTAACTTTCAGTGCCGGGTGGTCCTACTAATTTGGAAAATAGTAGGGCAATGACCTGCAGTGCTTGCAGTAGGTGCGGAAGGGTGTTGGGTGGCTATTTTCTCTCTGCTATCAGAATCTCTCTTTTTTTCTACCTCTCTGGGAGACGGCTCGATATAGACTGAAATTATGTATCAAAGAGCCGTTAAACACAAGACAACCAACCAAGCAAAACTCGCAAGACTTGCAGGTACTGAGCTCATAATTTACTGGATTCTATTAGACTCTGTTTGAATATTACTGTAAAAAAGATGTAAAATATCTAAATGGGCAAAAAATAGTAAAGAAAAATGAATAAATAGAAGTTATTGCAATTTGTCAAACGGGGCCGAAGTGACTAGGGTCAAAAATAATGTGAATAGTGATAACAAGGAACCGGAATGACCAGGGGCCGAAGTGTCCAGAAATTTATTTCTAGGTGAGGTCGAGATAATGGGACCAAGACGACTAGGGGCCAAGGTGTCTAGGGGCCGGGATGATTTGAGGCCGAAGTGTCCTGTTATCATTTCGAGCTATTTATGAAATTGGTGAACTCTCTCTCTCTCCCTTCATCTCTCTCTCTCTCTCTCTCTCTCTCTCTCTCTCTCTCTCTCTCTCATATACACACACACTAAAAAGATATGACTGATCAGGAGTTAGTCGATTCGTCGTAAATCAACTTCGACGATGTGGGTTGGTTGGTTGATTTGATGCTTAACGTCCACGGTAAACAACTAAGGTCATGTCGGGACGGTCAGTTAACCTAACCACATTTCTTGGACAGGCTTAGACCTCCTAAGCGGTTAACCAGTACTAATTGCACATACTTTCGCCAGTTACTGACAACTGCCCTTCTTGAATCAGCGGAAGGAGAAACGAAAGTATGTGGCCAGACCGGGATTCGAACCCAGGACCTCTGACTTACGAGTCAGGTGCCCTACCGATTGAGCTACCCGGCCCGGCAACTTCGACGAACATCAGTACGACCGTTACGGACTATACACTTGGGAGTTGTTTTTTCTTTGTTTTCCCGCAAGACTATGAGATGACTCAGTAGTTTGGAGGTTTGAAGCCCTGTTTATACTTTGTCGGGTTTAGTTGCAAATTCGAGGACATTCTGATGATATCGAGCTTTTTAAGAGAGAGAGAGAGAGAGAGAGAGAGAGAGAGAGAGATTTACAGTTTACAGATGTTAATAAGTGCTTTAAAAGAGAGAGAGAGGTTTACTGTTTACAGATGTTAATTAGTGCTTTAAATACTTCTATAGCCTGAAAGCGACTTACAGACGTTTTTGTGAACGCTTTGAGCAGTACACCTGAAATTGTTTAAACTGAGTCGTTCAAAGTGAAGCATGGCTACATTGCAAAAGAGTAAAATTACTTTTGTTATCAAAACATACTTATAAAAATAAATGTAATTCAAACCACTTTTCATGTGTAATAGATGGACGACGCCCAAATAAGGGAGGATATATATATAAAAAAAAACTTACATGTACGTCTTGTGCTATGAAACAATGTCGTCTTCGTGGCAGCTGAAGATTCTTGAAAGGAATAAGGAACTGAAAAAAAGAGGACAATTCGTGATACTCGTATAACATTGTCTTTAGTCAAGGAATATCAAGAGAATTTCCACCCACACTTGAGGAGTCCTCTAAAGCCGTTTTTGAGTGACACTTTCGGGAGTTGCACTTTTGATTGAGTGTGAGTGACGACCTAGAATACTGACAACAGCCTAATCTATGTGTGTGAATGAACCCCATACTTTTCCAGTGATGAACCGTTCGTTATGGACGAAAAAAAAGAGACAGAAAAAGATCCTATTCATATTTGTTCAAGTCATGATTAAAGCTTACTTTTGGAAAGAACACATAAGAGAACGAAAATCAGAATCCCGGTTTAATTGATACTCTTCGTGTTAACAGCAATAGACCTATTTCACATCGTCTCTGCACATGCGCGTACCGCTCAGGTAACGCTTTATGTCCCGATAATCGGCGACACTTTACACAGATGGGTCAGCAGATTTTACGCCTATGAGGCTTTTTATGTAATGAATGATAATTTACTTGTTTTAATCATTTGTATTCTTATAAACTATTAAATAAAATCCATATATTTATTTTCTGCAATCTTATACATCAAAGATTATGAAAACTTGTCTTAATTTTACAAATACCGCCTCAAATACGCATTCTACAACTACACAGCCACATTTTTTATGTTTTTTTTCTTTTGAACTATAATTAATAGGAAGAATGGCTTGAAAACTATATAGCTACACAAAACGCAGAAACAGGTATAAAATATTGATGTAACTGTCAGAGAAACTGAATCAATTGTTTTTAATTTGAAACTGGGTGGTTAACATACACAATATTTATTATATACTTTGATTTTAAGATATCAAACACAGAATATTTCTTATTTCATTTGATTTTGCTCTGTCAAATTGAATCCCCTTAGAAAATAAGAGATAACAGAAATAAAAGGTATCTTTAAATCATCTCATTATTAGAGTCTGTGACCACTGCTGGCCACTGGGGCCCCAGTGGGATATATTCATAAATATATTCAAGTACAATCTGGAAAATGAAAGAGATCTGAAAACTATTTTTTAAAAATTTGTTGATAAGCAATCCAAGAATTAATAAAAATAATAATAATAGTAAAAATAATAATCATAATAATAATGATAATAATAATAATAATAATAATAAAAGAATAAACATGCAAAAAAGTAAATAGATAAACGATAAAACAGAACTAAAACCATTTTTCACAACGGAAGTTATTTACAGTAATAATCAAATATGAAATTAAGTGTGGTTTAGATAAATATAAAAGGGAAATGGAAAGAAGAATTGATTTTATCTTTTGGGAAAATGTTTTTTTTGTATTACATGTAAAACTTATTTTACTTTTTACTTTATTAATATTTTTAGTTATTGTTTAGTACGTGAATTTCTTCGTATTTCAAAAAACTTATACTTTAAGAAAAATCGCCCCCCCCCCCCCCCCCCCCCCAAAAAAAAAGTCATTAAATAAATAATAGCAAGTGCAAAGATAAAATTTCGTTTCACGGCTTCCTGCATAGACTCTACAGACTTTAATTAGATTGTGAAACAATGTTTTGAAAAGCAATGATGGGCAGTGTTATGACATTAAACATGTTTTTCACACCTACTGAAAACAATGAATTTATAATGGTTGACATTTTTTACAAGCGCTGACCACACATTTAGTTTTGTTGGTTTAAGATGCATTTTGTGTATTTATCTAACTTAAAATCAGTATTTATTTGTCTCCAAATTATGTAACATTTAAATAATGATATAAAATGAAAAAAAAAGAGAAAGAATGTGAATAGGGATAAATATGTTCGAAACAAGACATAAATTTATTTTGCGATTTCTTTAAAATAAAGGTAACGTTTTAAAGATTAATTTAAAAATGAAAAAGACTCATACAACAGCATCTTATACCAGTAACTGGAAGTAAATTTGGCACTTTTTCGGTATTACAAAAAAACAAAAAAAACAACAACAAACAAACCCTAAAAACTGTTGTTTTTTTCTTTCCCAAAATTTTGAAATCATTTAAAAAAAACAACAAAAAAAACAAAAACAAAAAAAAACTGTTGAACATCCTTTTCATACTTTCAGTGATGGAACCAATCTCCTATGTTGCTTTCTTCTCTTTGCGTTCACTATTAATCAATTGTGTCGGAAATTAGATGTTTTAAAACAGCCTACGCGTACAAATTATTACAATGAATAAATATTAAACAGTTAACGATTTGAACAGCAATAATTTATAATCACTTTATAATTATAAATCTTCAATTAGTTTATTATCAAAAAGCTTATAATTTATATTGTTGTGTCATAACGTTGTCGCACGCGTACGAAGTAACGCGAAATCTCGCCAGGTAATAGGCCGCGAGACTAGGGGAGATAACAATGTGAAAAAGGTCTATTATGTCGTTTGCAAGGCTGCAGACGCACTTTAGCGCTGGCCGAGTGGTACTCGATTTCCAAAGATACCAACATTCCCTTTTTGTACATTATCATAAGAGTAACTTCGCACCCATCTGTGCGGTGAGAATGTGCTCGGAAACAGCGAATCAGTTTGCTTTATTTTGAGCGTGGGATTATTCTCAAGTAATATAACCTCGAACCCTGACCTGGTTTTGCTTGTCTTGTTTCGCATATTTTAAACATATTTAATTGCCATATTGATATGCAATGGGGTTGGGCCACAAGTTCTACACACATTAGTTGTTTCGCATTGTGTGTTGTCTTTGTGGTTTTTAGTTCTTCCTTTCCATTTGGTGTTAAGGAGAGGACTGTGTCAGTACCTGATCAGTGCATGCACTCTGATCATTATCGCCGTATAGATTCCCCAGAACTAGTATATTACGCTGCAAAAAATGTCCGTAGATTTTACGGTTTACTACCTGGCAACCAGCTACCAGACCATTTCCCGTTATTTTGTGGGCGTCTGCCTGTAGAACATGTTGTGAAACCACGATATGGTAGAGTTGTGTTGACTCACCACACTCGAACATACCTTTATGGTGTTGAAGGGCTATATGACCAAAACATAATCTGTCTTATTCTACCTTTCTCTGCGTGATGATTCCACCAATGTTTACGGACGCCCGTACAAATAACGGGAAAAGGAATGACAGCAGGTTGCCAGTTATTCTACCGTAAAATCTACGGATTTTTTACAGCGTGTTTATGAAGACAAGACCGAGAATAAACACATCGCCTGTGACAAAACACGGAAATTGACGGATTCACGGAAGTCACATGGAAAGATTCCATAACTGAAATACTTCAGCCCTAGTTGCACTATCACGTATTGAGGGCTAGGTTTCACTATGTGTCCCACCACTAAATTTGGTCAAAATTATACCCCGTTTTGTAGAGAATTAGGAATCTTCCACGCAAACCGAATGAACAACTACGTGTCTGATGAACCAAAGCAGAGTCAAGGGCGACAATTGGTCGACCGCACACTAGTTAACCATCCTCCACCCACCCTCGCAGTAAGCTCTAAGGTGGCTGTCCCAAGATGGCACTTTTTATTTGGTTCTTTTTGGTTGTTTCATGAGTTGTTTGTTGCTTATTGATATATTGTCAATAATGTGAAGGCTAGTCCGATGAACACCTACATGGTAATCCACCTTGCCGCTGGTGATGGATCTCATGGTTTCTAATTTTATGGTGACTTTTCTCATGAGGTGTCTAGGTTTGGATCTGGGATTGAATTGTGTCAGTTGCAGAGAATTTTCCCACCCTACTTTTACTACGCTTCAAGTAACTTTCCAATACATTAAACAATGACTTACTTTACACTAACCTACCCACTTATCAATCGGTTTAAGCCATGTGTCACTGTTACATATTAGGCTGTATACGTGGTCCATCTACGTTTGAGCATGAATCTTCAACTTACACATGGCATTTCAATATACGTGGAGTATATCTAGTAAAACGTAGATGGAACTTAATATTTACACTCGTCGACAATTTTTTAGATGAACCTATACTGGACTGACAATGGTCGTACATCCATGAACAACACTCGATCACGCGACGTTATGCGTAAACGATATCACAGATAATTCAAGTAGTTGACTGGCCGACGCAACGTTATATATACGTCATGTCATAGTGACGGCTATTGCAAGTCATAACCAAACACGCTGGTAAATAACTATTCTTCGTTCTCTCCTTGCCTTTAAATTAGTCAAAACTTCACAAATAAGAAACAAAATTGATGTAAAACATTGTATAAATATAAACTAAATTTCATTTGTAGGAAGTTCATGGAAGTATGAAGGCAATGGGTCCCGTGCAAAGTTTACGTGACGCTCTTCGTCACTTACTTTGCACGTAACCCATTGTGATCACACTTCCATGAAAATCCGAAAAGTGACATCTATTTCTTAATCAAAACGCAGTACAAAGGCTTTCGGGAGATGGGAAAAATTCAGCGCCGCTGTGAGACAGTCTCTGTCGCTAGGTTATGTAATGACGTCAAACGTTCCGTTTGGAAGAAACAAGATAGCGTCAATATTAACCGTTCTGTTGGAATAGAGCACTACATGATCAAGATGGACGCAGTGTAGGCTGTTTATAGCCGCAAGCAGGTGAACCCAAGATACGCAAACGAAAAGCAATATTGTAAAATATGTCACGAGCCTCTTTACATGCATAGTTCAACCTAAAGTCAATCTGCTGCATTGTTTTAGAGGTCCAAATTCATTTACAGTCTACAGCCGGTGGTTCCGTGGGCTAGGCACTGGCCTGCTAAGCTGGGAGTCTGGGTGTGAATCCCGTTGAAAGTGGAATTCTTTTATCCGTAAATCAGGTACATAGTCATTTATGATCATTCCTCTTTCCGAGCAGTATATTTTTAACATACATAGCCCAGTGCACATCTTAACGCAAATTTGTTTCCTTCTCTGCATAAACTAATTCATTTGAAAATAAGGCATCAACTCGAAACGCTGATAGTTGGAGCTGCGAAAGAGTCTTTATACGAAAACTAAATAATAGTATTTAATTTAATAATAATGACAATATCAATGATTACTAAAACAGAAAGAAACAGCAGAGTTGTCAGAAGACAACAAAGCACGCCTAACGGGAGCTTGAGTCTCAAAGGAATGGTTGAAAGTTCAGATGTATGTGAGGCCAAGTGTAATCATTATGTATAATATCTGCCATCCATATAGGGAGTGTGATATATGATCAAGTCGAAGAAGCATAAAATATTGGTGTGAGGGATGGAAATGTTAGAATGTTCTTCTCTTCCATATATAATAATGTGCTACGTAAAATGGCTCTAACCCATATAGGGACTGAGAAATATCATTTAGTCAGTGAAGCTTATCATAAAGTCAATGGAGCAAAATTAAAGGTCAAATCCATACATGGATGACAGTGGTGAAATGCTCTTGTCCGTATGCAGGTATGTGCCAAGTGTCATGGCCCTGGTCCATATAGGTATTGAGAAATGTCATAAAATCAGTGAAGCGTATCAAAGTCAATGAAACAAAAATACAGGTCAAATCCACACATGGATGATGCTCTGAAATGATCTTGTCCATATAAAAGTATGTGCCAAGTATCATGGCTCTGGCCCATATAGGGACTGAGACATATCATGAAGCGAGTGAAGCATATCATAAAGTCAGCGGAGCAAAATAATGGGTCAAATCCATGCATGGATGATAGTGCTGACATGTTCTTGTCCATAAATAAGCGTGTGCGAAGTATCATGACTGTAACCCATATAGAGATTGAGAATTATCATAAAGTCAGTGAACCATGAAAATGCAGGCCACTGTTTTACATGGTTGGTTGCTCTCAGATGCTCATGCCCAGACACAAACGCTGGCCAAATATCATGACTCTTACCCTTACATTAACCGGCTACTGTCAAACTGAATTAAACACAAATGCTTAACAAACATTACCTAATATTTTTTCAAAGTCAGTTGACCATGACAAGTAGTTCAAGGTCATAAATTGTGCCAGCACTGAGGTGATAATGTGCAGGTGTAAGTGTGAGCCAAGTTTTATTACTCTTGCCCTTATACATTGTCAGGAAAAGACCTAAACGAAAATGGTTAATATAGGTTAAACTGCTCATGGACGGTGACACGCAAAAACTGAAAGATCTCCTTGGACATGTCCATTTTAGCCCAGTGAGATTCAGACTTTTGTAAAACGTTTGGAAAACAATAGATCAAGGGCGGGTACGACATGACTGTGTCATGTAGAGTTCGCACCTGCCATAGCACTGATTTAAAACAGACATGTACGTACTCGTCAAACTGAATTTCTTCATAACACTGGGCAAGAATCTTTATAGAGCAGACAAATGAGGGTCACTGATGAGGCCTAATTGGCCGAAACTAGCTAGTCTGGCCCAGAAAACTTGTACACTCGACAATTTTCAATTTTTTGGTTTGATCCTTGCCTCCAAAGGATAACCCTTTTATAGAACATATTGAACTTCACTACAGCTGGTGATTGGGACTGTGTGGTCACCGTAAAAAGTCTCCCTGCCCTTCATCATAGTGTAGATTTTATTTTCTAGTCCTTTGGGATCATTGATTCCACTGTAGAACTATAAAAATATTTGAGGGTCACTGATGAGGCCTAATTGGCCGAAACTAGCTAGCCTGGCCCAGAAAACTTGCACACTCGACAGTTTTCAGTTTTTTGGTGTGATCCTTGCTTCCAAAGGATAACCCTTTTATAGAACATATTGAACTTCACTAAAGCTGGTGATTGGGACTGTGTGGTCACCGTAAAAAGTCTCCCTGTCCTTCATCATAGTGTAGATTTTATTTTCTAGTCCTTTGGGATCATTGATTCCATTGTAGAACTTTAAAAATATTTGAGGGTCACTGATGAGGCCTAATTGGCCGAAACTAGCTAGTCTGGCCCAGAAAACTTGTACACTCGACAGTTTTCAGTTCTTTGGTGTGATCCTTGCTTCCAAAGGACAACCCTTTTATAGAACATATTTACACTTTGCTCGCGCATTTCTGCAGACTGATTTAGGGTTAACATGGAAGCGTCCATAGTCAGTCGATATTTGATTTTATTTCATTTATATTTTTTCGACAAAAGAAAAGGTCAAATGCATTTTAGATGCTTCAAATTTTCTTCAATTTTACCACACACGGGCAGAGAGAGAGAGAGAGAGAGAGAGAGAGAGAGAGAGAGAGAGAGAGGGGGGGGGGGGGGTGGGTCGCCGAAGTCCAGTGACTAAAACGCTAGATTGTCAGGCCAGCAGAATGCTACGGGTTTCGATCGCGGGTCGGATCAGTTTGGGTTAGACGAATGCGGGTATTATATACCTTCACGTTCAATTTGTACGAAGTATAAACCAAATCTGAACAGTGGATATACGAGGGTTGATAAACAATTACGTGGACTTTTGCTGTAGAAATTTTATTATTGATGGTAAACTCATTACATTTGCAGTAAATACAGATTCATCTTTCCTTTTCTTCCATTGATGTATTTAATTTACAAGTCTAACTTCGGGTTGTTGTCTTAATTGGTCGTCATAGTAACCTTATGACGGTTCTGTGGAGCACGGTAAAAATTTGCCTTATTATTTCGAATTGTTTGTTTTATTTATAGTCCGAGAGCCCGTGGTAGGTTTATTCATGTGGTCGAGGCTAAAAGGTTTGAAGATGTTTTCTTATGTAAAAAAGTGTGCTGAATTAAAAAATCAAAGTCTTAAAAAAATCCATTGATGCACAAAGTCGGTATACTCAAAAGATTAAACATGGGGTGCCCCAAATCTCGATAGAACGTCAAAATGGGGGTACCCTTATATTTAGTAATATTTTCCGCCTTCTGCATGCACTGGAATATTAATTTTGATATCGAGCAATACTTAATAGATGTTAAAAAAGATCAAATAAAAATTTCTACATTTTCTTTGCCATATTGTGGGAAGCTCTACTTTCAAAATGAAACACCTTGAAAAAAAGCCACGAAAACTGGTGATTTCAATATTCAACTCATAGGTACATAATAATATTGATAAAAACACCGAAAGTTGCAGTTACTATTCCCCCAGCACAATAAGTATGTCGAGGGGTAAATTGTTTTTGCCTTTCCATCCGTTCTTCTGTCTATCCATCCGTCTGTCTGTCCATTTGTCTGTCAGTCCTTTCGTCCGTTAGTTAAGATTTGCGTTAAAGTTTTGCGTTAAGTGTATTTTCTTTGCTCTGTTTTCCTGCAAGTCTTTACGGGAACTTGTTCATATGTACTAAGTGTTACCACAGGATAGATATAGATCAGCTTGCATCACCTGGAAGCTACTGCTGGCCTAAGGTCAAGGTTACAGACTTGGGAAATATGTACAACAGTTACTTTAAAATTTGCGTTAAGGTTTTTGCTCAGTTTTCTTGAACGATTTTACTGGAACTGGTTCATATGTCTATTGTTACTACAAGATAGATACTGATC
This sequence comes from Ctena decussata, assembly GCA_963989385.1. Lineage (NCBI taxonomy): Eukaryota > Metazoa > Mollusca > Bivalvia > Lucinida > Lucinidae > Ctena > Ctena decussata. The sequence continues at coordinate 63,788,113 of OZ022506.1, read as the reverse complement.
AGTTTGTTTCATCTGCATACTGCTGCTGGCCAAAGGTTAAGGTCACAGATTTAGAAATTTGTACAAAAGTTGCATTAAGACTGTTGCTTTTGCTTTTGCACTGTTTTCTTACTAGTCTTTACTGGAACTGAATGACTGAATATGTGTTAAGTGTTACTATAGGATAGATACTGATAAATTTGTGTCACCTAAAAGTAAAAAGTATGCAAAGACCAGGAACTGAAACAATCAAAATCCAAATCCAGCCCTCAAACCATAGTTGGAAACAACTAAGATTACAAATAATCAAGATACAGAGAACATATGGCCAACCGAGTGAGCAGCTTGTTCCCAAAAGGTGGCCACTCAGCAACCCAAACCGAACCAAAAATAATAATAACATACATAAGGTAAAACATCACAGAAACTCTGACACAAAAAACAGGCAACAAAGAACCACAACAGAACTACCGCCTTGGAACGGTCAGTAATGAATTACTGGGGGGCTTAAATCGATTTTACAGGCCCAACCTCACCCTCAGTTTCTGAAGTGGTACAAAACATTTAGTTGGTTGTTCGGTTCGCATGATAACCCTCTAACTCGTCAATGAATCATCACGGTAAACACATAAATCAAATTTCAACACCATGAAGAAGCAAAGACGAGGACTCAACAGATACAACGGGCCGTCTGATAGGTGGAGATCCCTGTCCTGCCAAACAACCCCACTGGAAATCTGAAGCAAAAGAAGGTCACCAGTTGAGCCCCGGTGGACCAAGCAACAGACAAAAAGGCTCCGGTCCCAACCAACTAAAGTATATAGCTTTAGGTCGGGGCAATCATAGAGTCTGACGACCGATCCCCCGGTGTGCAATTAAAGAGTGCAGCAAAGCTATCAACCGTGATTGGGTTAATCACTAAGCATGCAGACTGTCGCATAACATTTAAATTATAGCCAATACGTTTGTGACGTATTATTATTTTTCGGAATTGATCAGAAAAATCAGTCCTACCCTTAATCTTTTTGAATTTGTATACTAAGTCACCATAAAATTCTGGTTCCGATAGGCCTTGGTGTAAAAGAAATTTTAATCCGACATCAAATTTTGAAACCAATTCATGGTGTCTGCGATAGAATTTAGAAAAAGCCTTTCTAAGCTTATGATACCGATAGCCCTGTTGAAGAAGTTTAGCAGTTAAACATTTATTACGAGCATTAAAGGCTGCAGCTGACCTAAGGTCAAGTCACAGACTTTGTACTTTATATACATATAAAATATATCTGTAAAAGTTAGACTTTCAAGAGTGTATTCTTTTGCTTATTGCCAAATCTTTGGGTGGAACCTTTTGATATGTGACTGGGTCTATTGCTGTGTAAGATTGAATGTCTGCCTGTCTGTTTCTTAACATTTTACATTAATGTATTATGTAAAGTTTATTTTCTGTAGGCGGTGGCCCTGGTCGGAGGTATACCTGAGCCCCTTCTTATTGCACTAAGAGGACTAGCCACAAATTATTTAAGTTATTTATCTTTGGACTTGGCTTCAGTCATTTGGGGAAGAATGAGCTCCAAACAAGATAAAGTCTGACAAATTGGCGATATGGCAACCTCTGTTCTTTTATATTGTTCGTCCATGCTGTATATTCTTTAAAAGTCATTTTAAATACGTTTCAAATACATTATTACTGTTTTAATTCTCTTTTTTTCAGGTAAAATGGTGGAGACAGTCGTACAGAAAGGAGGATAATCAGTTGAATATGAGCTAACTTGGGCCTTGCCAACCGAACTCAAAAGAACAGCGAAGGGTTTCAAAGAGAGCCTGTGCTTATGGTCAGTCTCAGATGGACGTTTGGTCTGTTGACATACACTATTGGCCTTCACAAAACTTCGGCCAAACACACAGATCCCTGATTTCAGTGAAGGGTCGCGCATGCGCTGATGGTTTCTGTAAAGATACTTGTTCCCTTAGCGAAGTCCGTGTACATGGTAATATCGTTCCTCTTTTTTCTTTCCAGGTAGAAGATGGAAACAACTGACGAGACAAGAGAACCATCAGTAAAGCGTGAGTGCATTATGTATGGCGATTCTAAATAGAAAAGAATTACTCTAGATCTGATGGCCTCACCCAACAGCCAGGACTTGGAATGAACATTGCTTGGGATAATTACGATGAAAGCATTGAAACATTGTCTGGGATCGGTACTCTTCATGATACTGTCGGTATATGTTATCAGAATGTTTGTTATCAGAATGTTTGCAAATCCAAGTGTCAGATCCCTAAAAAAAAGAAAGACATCATTTGATTCATCACTTAAAACAGAGCCTCCGCCTAAGATCAGGTCCTTTGATTTCGAATCAAGACTTCAGCTCAGCCTGAACATATTCTTCAGCTGGAAAGGCGAGACCAAACATGACCTGTATTGTGATCTTTGTTTGATGGTACCCAAAAAGGGACTGTAAAAGGGACTATCTTCTGCATCTGATTTCGTTTAGAATCGCCAATATAATACTCTCATGTTTCACTGTTGCGTAGTTCATTTGTCTGATCAGTTGTTTCCATCTTCTTACTGAAATGAAAAAGGAATGAAATTGTAGACGTCCTTGGATATCACCATATATGCGGACTTCGCCGAGCGAACAAGGTTTTTTAACCATTAGGTGGCTATTTAAATGCGCATGCACGGCCTTTTACAGCAATCAGGGATCTGTGTCTTTGGCCGAAGTTTTGTGAAGGCCCATAAAAAGACATCAAAACTACAGATGAGACTGAGCAGAGGCACACGCTCACTTCAAAAATTCTCCCTATTCTTTTATGTTCACTTGGCAAATCCCCATCAAACTCACATTCAACTGATGTTTCTCCTTCTGTACAACTGCCTCCCTTTTACTTGAAAAATGAAAATGACGGAATAAAGAATATGTGGGTGAACAATATAAAGGTACAGAGGTTGCTATATCGCCAATGTGTCAAACTTTATCTTGCTTCGAACATGATCATCCCCAAAAATAATTAAAACAGTCATAAATTATCACGAACAATTTGTGATCAGAAGTTGTTTATCCAGCCCAACTAGAGCAAGTGAGCAAGGGCTAACGTATACCCCCAGCCAGAGCCACTGCCCATAGAAAATAAACTTTGCATAATACATTAATGCAAAAAATGTTAACAAACAGACAATCAGTCAAGCCCAGCAATAGACCCAGTCACATTTCAAAAGGTTCTATTCCAAGATACACTCTTCAAAGTAAAACTTTTACAGAGGTATTATATAAATGTCAAAGTCTTTGACATTAACCTTAGGTCAGCAGCAGCATGAAGGTGACACAAACAGAGCAGTATATGTCCTGCAGTAACACTAAACACATTTGTAACAGTTCCAGGTTAGACTTTCAGGAAAACAGTGCAAAAGCAAATATTTAACGCAAGCGTTAACGTAACTATTATATGAATTTCTAAGTCTGTGACATTGACTCAGGCCAAAAGCAGCATCCAAGTGATGCAAACTGATGAATATCTATCCTTTAATAAACTGAGCACATATGGACCAGTTCCAATTAAACACTTTCAAGAAAACTGAGCAAAAGCAAAAACATAACGCAAATTTTAGTGTAACTGTTTTACAAGTTTCTAAGTCTGTGACCTTGACCTTAGGCCTGTAGAACATTCCAGGTGATGCAAACTGATCAGTATTCATCCTGAAATAATACTAAGTTCACATGAACAAGTTTCCATGAATACTCTCAGGAAAACAGACCAAAGATAAAACTTAACGCAAAACTTTAACGCAAATGTTAACTAACAGACGGAAGGACTGACAGACAAATGGACAGACAGACGGATGGATAGACAGAAGAACGGATGGAAAGGCAAAAACAATTTACCCCTCGACATACTTATTGTGCTGGGGGTATAATAACTGCTACTTTGGGTGTTTTGTATCAATATTATTATGTACCTATGAGTTGAATATTGAAATCACCAGTTTTCGTAGCTTTTTTTCAAGGCGTTTCATTTTGAAAGAAGAGCTTCCCATAATATGGCAAAGAAAATGTGGAAATTGTTATTTGATCTTTTTAACATCTATTAAGTATTGCTTGATATCAAAATTAATATTCCAGTGCATGCAGAAGGCTGAAAATATTACTAAATATAAGGGTACCCCCATTTTAACGTTCTTTCGAGATTTGGAGCACCCCATGTGTAATCTTTTGAGTATACCGACTTTGTGCATCAATGGATTTTTTTAAGACTTTGATGTTTGAATTCAGCACACTTTTTTACATAAGAAAACACCTTCAAACCTTTTGGCCTCGACCACATGAATAAACCTACCACGGGCTCTCGGACTATTATGGCTATGTCTAATATTTGTAGTAGAGTAAAATGCTTGACATTTGGTATGCTATTTCGTTATAGTTTCCGCTTTTTACTGTGAAAATTATTGTCGTCAACAACTGTAATGCTTGCATTAGCAGCGTAAAATATGGTCTGTGGGGTAATATAAGGGCGACAAAGTGACGTCAACCATTATACCGTGTATTTCATGCAAGATCCAGGTTTTGCATATAATTGTAAGAAAATGAGGGCATAATCAAAGAAAAGTTTTGACTGATCAAATCTTATATTATTTGATCCCTGTATGTTAGTATTGGCTGATGCTGGCACTGATTTGAGAGTTGTAGACCTGCATTTAGACATACACTGCAAAAGTCGTGTAAGTGGAAGTCATACTGAAAGCAAAATTTCGGCTTGGATATATGAACCAATAAAGATGAGAAGCGTATGCTATAAAATTTTTGAAAACAATCATACTGAGTGCAGATGTGTCTCAAACTGGTTAAACTCATTAAAAATCTGCAAAAAGAGCGTTCGCTTTTGAAAACAGAGAAACAAAAGCAACCAAACAATAAAAAAACGGGACAAGACGTCAAATGTCATTAATGTGGTGCTCCGCTGTAGCAATACCTACCTAATATAAAATGGAAGAAAATAGTTATTCGCATTGAAATTTCTTCAAAACTTAACATTACGTAGCTAATAGATCAAACTTTTCTGCGGTATCAGAAAATTACTATAATGGCATTACCCTTACCTGCCACAGCAATAGTCCACGTATTTTTGATCACCTCTCGTATGAGAAGTCGATCAAACATTATAATTAGGTAGAAACATTTGTCAACTGGATGCCCTTAAATGTTTTTTGACAACCTGGGGCATTCGGTTACCGATTTCTGATAAACATTTGACATTAGACAGTGCAGTTATTTGAAGAGCTTTTTCCGGCAGTCAATATCACGAATGATGAAATGTGGAGACTCATTTGCCTGCCAGACTAGCGAATTCACGTTTTCCGATTTGGGGTTAGTCCTTTAACAACGCATACTCCATTTGGATTCTTTAAAAATTTGTGGAATTGGTAGGGTGGGCGACACTCAGGTAGGGCATGGACCGTCTTGCTTGCTGTTTCTTTTTTTTATCCTGTCTTCATTTTATTTCTTCTTCTCTCTGCGGAACAATTCGATGTAAATGAAATAGTGTCTCTAAGGGACACTCAACTCAAAGCAGATAACAAACCACTCATAAAGTAAATTTATCAGACCAATGTGAAATAAACAGTTTTTGTCAGGGCCCAGAATTAATCGGCAAATTTTCAGGATAGAATAAAGAGATCGCCTAGTCAGCAACTTTTTTTTATAAGAGACAAACGGTTAAAGTTAACCCTTATACTAAAGTAAAGTAGCGCACACATGTAGTTAGATCGTGGCGCGAAATACAGTAAGTTACATCATCATTAGCGATGCTAGCATTTCTGTCTAAAGGGGGGGGGGTGCCTATAAGGCCCTTTTTCTGCCCAAGAGCAAAATGTTTTATTTTCAGCTGATGATTGGACTATAGTGTCCGCTATACTCAATCAATAGTGGTTAAGCTCCGTAAGCCCTACTTTTGGAATAATGGGGTTATTAAAGTGGGTGGGGTAAATCAACATGAACCAGGGGTGTCATATTATAAGCTATATTTCTCCTTCAAATTTAATGGCATTCATAAATACCTTCCTTTATAAGTTGAAGTAATGTCTTTGGTGACATCTTTTCTCAATCTTTATCTTTTAAAGTAAAATTTTATGTCTGCAGAATTTCTTTTAGAGACACTGTCAATTTTCATTAATTTTGGTACTTTGAATTCAATATATTCTACCATATCTCTAGAAATAATGGATGACTTCTTACCAAACTAACATGGGTTCGCCGTTGGGAGAGTGCAAACTATTGATTAAATTTTGGTGATCTTGACCTTTGTTTCAAGGTCACAGTAAAACTTTTAATGTCAATTTTAAGTCAACTTTTGGACATTGTCTACACAGTAGCTCCAGAATTGATATGTAATTGTTCCCAAAGTGGCCTAAATTAAACATTATGAGGAGTTAGAGCACTAGTTATGATTAAATGGCCATGACATCATGATTAAATGGCCATGACATCATCTTCAAGGTCAAAGTCATGGCTAGACTAAACAGAGTTTAATCATAGATTTTATCAATCATGCGGCAGAGATGTACCAAATCTGAATGTTTTCATTTGAAAATCAATGTTTTATGTGCACAGAATGACCTTGACCTTGGTCTGAAGGTCAGTATTAGCCAAACATGATGAAACAGAATTGGGTTAAACTTAAAGGTTATAGAAAAGGCTACTGTAAAATAATGAACTTCTGAATGTATTGGTGACCTTCAGATCAAGGTCAAGGTCATTATATGCATATTAAGCATTGTTTTACAAATAGAAACATAGATATTTGTTAAATTTCTGCTTACTAGCTGTGTGAGATCTTTGGTTAAACTCTGTCTAGTCTAACCTTGACCTTGACCTTGAAGATGATGTCATAGCCATTTAATCATAACTAGTGCTCTAACTCCTCATAATGTTTAATTTAGGCCACTTTGGTCATGATTTCATATCGGTTTAGGAGCTACTGTTTAGACATTGGCCAAAACTTGACTTAAATAGAACATAATAAGTCTTACTGTGACCTTGAAACAAAGGTCAAGGTCACCAAAATTTAATCAACAGTTTGCACTCTCCCAAGGGTGAACCCATGCTAGTTTGGTAAGAAGTCATCCAATGGTTCTAGAGATATGGTAGAATATATTGAATTCAAAGTACCAAAATTAATGAAAATTGACAGTGTCTCTAAAAGAAATTCTGCAGACATAAAATTTTACTTTAAAAGATAGAATTTGAGAAAAGATGTCACCAAAGACATTACTTCAACTTATAATGGAAGGTATTTATGAATGCCATTAAATTTGAAGGAGAAATATAGCTTATAATATGACACCCCTGGTTCATGTTGATTTACCCCACCCACTTTAATTACCCCATTATTCCAAAAGTAGGGCTTACGGAGCTTAACCACTATTGATTGAGTATAGCGGACACTATTGTCTAATCATCAGCTGAAAATAAAACATTTTGCTCTTGGGCAGAAAAAGGGCCTTATAGGCACCCCCCTTTTGGACTAAAGCCATTGTTTAGTTTACAAGGGGCATTTCAGCAATAGTCTAAATGAGCCTGCAATTCCTCGAAATGTTGACCGATTTTTTAAACTTATGTCTTAACCTTTAGGCTTACATATTAACCGATGGGCTTCACTCAACTAATCAGATGTACTGGTATTTTCTTCAAAATATGCCTTGACAATTGTTGTTAGGGTAAGGACACTGAGAAGAAACGGACGGAATATTTATGTGAAGACAAATGCATATTTTCTTAAATCTGGATATAAGCTGCTCTGGGTTGATACCTATATGATCTGTTATACTGAAGATATTGCAGTATGAAAAGCATAAAAATTATCTTATCAGTATGAAAAGCATTGTATCAGCTTTGCTGAAACATAAGAATTTTCTTATACGACAGGCTAATCATTGAACACTGCGCATTTCTGATTACGTCACTTCCTGCATCAAATTGAAATGTATAGCAAGTAGTTTAAACTTCGGGTTTGAGGTCAGTTTAAGTGCAAGCAAGATATATGAAACAAAAATTAAATAAAATTTAATTCATCATGCTTGTATTCTGTTAAAAATATTTTTAGGGCACCTTATGCTCTGTTGACAGTAACCTACTGGTTTTTTCATGATAAGTTTCCCCATCCACCAACATATTTCAATGTCAGTATGTCATATAAAATAACAAGTCTTTCAAGTCTTTATGTATGAATTTTTCTTTCATTATGTCCCTCTAATTTTTGATATAAAAAAAAAGTTAAATATATTTCGCCTGTGTCTTTTTATTTGAAGATAATTTCATTTTATTGTTTTGTAGTTTACATGAATTGCCGCTACTTTGCAACTTCCGGCGTTGAGTTTGCACACATATCATTCATTTTCATCAGTGATATGATAACAGTTATAACATGATATAGTGACAAATCATTTCAGTAATAAAATGTCTGTCATTTGTTTAAATTGGATGTGAATAAGTAAAAAATCACAATTTATTGTATAATGCATTTATAATATCTTTGCGTCCATAACCACATAGCAGAGAAAAAATCTCGTTTATTATGTTACTTGTGTAGACTCTTGAAACGATTTCTGTATAACTTTCTTATTTTAATCGAAATGGCAGTATTACGTGTTTCTTTTTTAAAATATATCATTATCTCATTGAGCCAACACCAAGAGAACAGAAGGGACTTTCAGTGAAAATGTACAGTTTCCAGTATCCACACCCTCATGGAGTTCAAGCACGTGCTGTCATGCATGAGTTGATTAGCAATTCTTGTAAGGCATAACATTTTAAAGCACTTGAATTTACCTTTCCAATAAATAATGTATAAAACTACTGCTAAATATCAGCCAATAGGCTACCCAGAGATATTTACTGTATTTCTGAAATGCCCCTCGTACTATAGCATTAACGGTAAGTCGGTGACTGACTAATTGTTTGGCTTTGATGTAAACTTCGATCATTGAGCTGTATTGTGTTAGTTTTGAAGAAAACAAGTGTTTGTTTTTCAGAATTACGGGTTTTCTTCTGAGAGAGTTTTGCAAAAAGTGTTTTTCCCATAGAACGCCATTAAAGCATCGGAAGCTAAATGAGGCAAAATAGACGTTTTCGAGTCAGATATCGGTAAGCTCCCATTTTATTACATTTTTAAAAGAGGGACTGAAAATGTACGAGATAGGAAAGTATAGATAAAATCATGTCTTTGTAAAATTACTACCGTCTCACCTTAAATACGTACTGAAATAAAATCAAATAAAATGTAGCAAGACGTAGTAAGAACTAGGAAAGTGTAGATAATGCGTAGTTGTACATACAGGACCTCCAGGTATGGCTTATGTTTTTGTATGTATTTAATACTTTTCCTCCATATTGAAGTTGGTTTCGACTACGTTTTACTCTGTTGCATTACGTTTTGGTACGTACTGAATATGCTTTGACTGAATCTTAGTACGTTAAAGGTACGTTTTACTCCGTTTACTAGAAATACGATACGTATATCTAAATGCCATGTTCGAGTTGGACATTCCAACTCAAACGGACGTGGGCAACGTATATAGCCGCATGAAAATGTGTTTTGATAACGTTTACTATGTATTTAGCCATTTTGCTACGTTTTAAAAACATAGTAAAACAAAGCTCCAATTACGTGACAGGTTGAATGGGGTTTGAGATAATTAGCAGACAATATATATTGGTTTATTTTGATACACAATACAGACATTTGATGTTGCTATTTTATAAGTATTTACTGCCCTCACACGTTACAAGGCTTATTACACAGAAAAAAACTTTGTTCTCACTGTAACAGTCGATTCCAACATCTTCACTGTGAGTACAGTTATGTGTCAACCATGGACTAGATCTGCAATTCTCTATTGAGCTCTCATACCCCGAGCAAGCTAGGTCATCTACAGTGATTCGCCCACGTCCAGCGCCAAAGTATGCTTGGGCGTACACTTCAGGGTACCTAGAATAAACAACTTAAAAGATCAGCTTATAGTTTTACCACCACGTTACTCATAAGCATGTATCAGTTTCAGTAAATACATCTTTTTGAAAGGTTATCATTACCGACATTTGTTTCACCTAAGCACTCTCAAAACTGGTTCTTTATTTATGCATGCTAAGATAAACAGCAAAGTTAAAAGTAAGGGTAGACATCCTGAAAACATATTATATAAGAGAAGAACTTCAAATTTTACTTAGCAGTGTAACGCACATTACTACTTCGCATTTCATACTCCGCTAATCCTAAGTAAAAGTGCCTTCACAGTAACAGTGGTTTTGTAGAAACATTTTATTAACATATATTTTTTCACTGGAAAGAACCTAGCTATATCATAATTCATTTAGCAAATAAACAAATTCATACAATAAAAAGCAAATATATTCAAACAATAAAAGGCAAATATCTAAATGGAAATGGCTACTGATAACCAATATTGATATCATAAAAGTAAATAAATGCATTCCATTTATTTCTTTTAAAGTATCCACATACATACTACATAAATATAATACAAATCTCTTTGAGCTAAATGAAATAAATGACTTTCTGGTGGTAATCATAATAATATTTATAAGAGGACCAATGGTCCTGTAGCTCACATGAGACTTACTGACAATTTATCTATTTGTCACTTACTGACAATTTATCTATTTGTCACTTCCCTCTTTTGTCTCAGTGGTCCTAGAGAAGTGCATATATTGATTTTAAAATCTCAGCGACCGTCAGCAAAGGTCAAAGAATGACTTTGACCTGTGGTGATTCCACGTCTTTATGTATTCATGGAGTTAACCATATTTCCAATTATTATTCTAGGCTAAAAAAGTTTCAAGTGAAATCCCCTGTTAAACAATATCCCATATAAACGTGTTAGGAACGAAAGTTAATCTTGCCATAAATTAGGTCCAGGTCAATGCAGGGTGATGATTTGGGAAAGGTTTGTAGGGCCTGAGTTCCCAATGCTACAAGCAATGTTTCAGGGTCATTAGTCTTAAGGTTCTGGAGAAGAAGATTTTAAAAGAATTTTTACCATATATGGCCATTGCTGCCATGTTGGTCATATGACCAAGACCATCTTAACAAACTTTAATTTCCTAGACCAAGGGAGGCGCCGTATAATATATGGCTTAATTTGGCCCAGTGGCTTTAATGTCTAAAATGTTGATGGATAACAAAATTTCTGTGACCCTGAACAAAGGTGAAAGAATGACCTTTACCTTTAGCAATATAATGTTTTCATCTGCTCTTTAACCATATGTACCAAATATTGTACCATAGACATAAAACGTTTCTGAGAAGCCCATTGTTTAAGCATTTTTCAATACAAAAGCTTAACGTACTACAGTTGACCTTGTCGTAAATCAAGTCAAGGCTAATGCAGGGTCACAATTTGAACAAATTTTGTAGGGCCCGGGTCGCCAGTGGTACATATAAAGTTTCAAGGTCATTGACATTTAGCTTCAGGTATTTAAAGGGTTAAACCATATATGGCCATGACAACGATCTTAGTCTTGTTTGCAAGACCATCTGAACAAACGTTTGTTCCCCTATCTCAATGACATAAAATATGGCTTTAATTTGCAAAGTGGCTTCAGATAAGAAGGTTGAAAATGTGGACAGGGGGACAGAAACTCAGTGTCCTTGACCTTAAGCTCAATAATGTCTTCATCTGCACAGTTAGTTGACCATATATACCAAATCTTATACCTAAGACTTAATGAGGACTTAATTATTGTCTGAGAAATCCACTGTTTAAGTATTTTCCCATATAAAAGAATAACGTATCAAAGATGACCTTGCCATAACTTAGGTCAAGGTCAGCCTACGGTCACATTTGAATAAATTATGATCGGCTTAAGTCCCTAATGCTACATACTGAGTTTCAAGGTCAATGGCATTTAGGTTCACGAGGAATTGATTTTAAAGGGGTTTACCATATATGGGCATGGCGACAATCTTGGTTATGTGACCAAGACCAACTGTACAAATTTTTACCCCTTTTAACGTCAAGCTCAAACTACGGTCATCATTTGAACAGATTATAACGAGCTTGAGTCTCCCCCCCCCCATGCCACATACAGCATTTCAAGGTCGTTGGACTTTTGGTTATGGAGAAAAGAGATTTTAAAGTTTTTTTCCATATATGGGCATGGCAGGCATCTTGGTCATGTGACCAAGACCCCACGAAATAACTTCGTTTCCATGACCCAGGTAGCACGCCTACCAATCGCTCTCATGCGAAACCACGGTTTAGAACGCCAATCCATGAGAGGAGTTTCGGGTTTGCAGAAGGGGAGCCAAAATCGTAAACAAATTTGACATCGGCACAAGGTTTGAGGTATTTATTTTCTCTGAAAACTATTTATGCAAAATATAAGAATGCTATTTTGTCAATATAGATTGTTTCTTCGGCACATGAAAGGATTAGGCACACTGTCTATCATTTTGCTAGATATGCATTTAGTACGGCGGAACGTGTGTTGAAGGTCAATCTCGGCGATATATACATGTAGGGAAAAGTCTAATTCTCTTCCTTGATTTTGAGTCTCTGAACTTATCAGTTATAAAGAACTTATCAGTGATAAAAAAAGCTGTTGTTGTGCTGATAAAAATTCCTTATATTTTCTAATATCTCATGTGGAACCGGGCTGACGACGCCAAGCTTTTGTGTATATTTCCTCAAAACTGGACTGTTCAACGCAAAAAGCTTACTTTGAACGTTCGGATTCACACACACAGTAGTTCTGTTCACTTCTTTGTAACTAACTCAAAATCTAGCAAGAGAATGAGACTTTTCTCTACATGTATATATCGCCGAGATTGACCTTCGACACACGTTCCTCCATACTAAATGCATATCTAGCAAAATGAAAGACAGTGTGCCTAATCCTTTCAAGATCAAAATCACCCATACAAACTTTCATTCATCTGACGAGGGAAGCTCCGAACCTTGCCACAGATTAGGTCAAGGTTAACCTACGGTCATCATTTGTATTAACTATAATGGGCTCGAGTCCCTGATGTAACATACAAAGTTGTAAGGTCACTGGCTTTTCGATTTGAGGAAGAAGATTTTTAAATGGGTTTTACCATATATGGACGTGGCGGCCATCGGGGTCATGTGACCCAGACCCCGTTAAACAAATTTCGTTCCCTCGACCCAGGTAGGCTCCATTTGAAAGATGGCTTCAATCGGCCCAGTGTTTTCAGAGGAGAAGATGTTTAAATATGTTTGCGGCGGACGGACGACGGATGCCAGGCGATACTATAAGTTCACCGGCTATGGAGAGCTAATAATAATAGTAATGATAATAATAGTAATCATAAGAATACAAGTTAGAGCAGAAATATGCCTTACTGATACTATTTATTATTATGTTTTATTATAGCTTTCAAGTTACAATGTAACAACAGTCTAAGTTTCATACTGTAACAGTCTATAGAGCACATTGGTCCAGAATATTACACTACTCTGAGTTTGCTACTTCTGTAAAGCACCAGACTCACTGTCACGTTTTAAAGACTCAGTTTTACGACGTTTTCCGCCCCTACGTGTAATCAAAAATATGTAAATATGTCCCATTTGGTACGAATTGAGGTCTCAATGGTATATTACCAACCAGAATTGATAATATACCAGCAGAACTTGTTGAAGCTGGCGGGAAACCAATGACTGATGTTTTAACAGGAATATGTAATAGGAGTTAGGGAACAAGAGAATGGCCTACCCCATAGACTCATTCGCTGATTATTACACTTCCTAAAAGGGCAACCTACAGCTTTACCAAAACTACAAAACCATCAGCATCATCAGTCATTCAAGCAAAGTCAAGATGAAGGTCATCTTGAACAGGCTTAATTCCGAAGCCGAAGAGATAATCGCTGAAGAACGGGCTCGGTTCAGAGCTAGAAGGATCACCACAGAACAGATCTTCAAGCTTAGAATCCTGTGTGAAAAATTTCTTTAACATCAGCAAAATCTGTACCATGTCTTCAATGATTAAAACAAGAGGGCCATGAGGCCCTGAATTGCTCACCTCAGCAATTGGCAACGTGGCTTTGTCTTATGTCTGAAACTGTCAAAATAGGAATCTTGGATCAAAAGTCAAAGAATGACTATGACCTCTTGTACTCACAAATCTTCAGGTACTCATTAAGACAACCATATATACCATTTTTGAGCACAAAATCTCCAAAACGTTCAATGAAATATTATGTTCTAGCAGTTTCTCATATCTGACCATGCCGCAAAAAAGGACAAGGTAAGACAAAGGTCATCATTTGAAGAGTTTTGGTCTAGTACGCCATGCTACTTACCAAGTTTCAAGGCCATAGGTCTATTGGTTCTGGAGAAGAAAAACATACAAGGTTTATACCATAAATAGTTATGGTGGCCATGTTGGTCACGTGACCTAGACCGTTTGAACAAATTATTGTTCAATCAACCCCTGGAGGCTCTATATGAAATGTGTTTACAATTGCCTCTTTGGCTTTTGAGGAAATGTTTGAAAATGTCAAAACATGAGAGATCTTGGTTAAAGGTCAAAGAATGACCTTGACCTCTTGTACTCATAATTCGTCATGACCCTATTAAGATGACTGTATTTACCAATTCGTAGGCCAAAATCTTCAAAACTTTCCATGAAATCTTATGTTCTAGCATTTTCCCATATTTGACTTTGCTATAAAGAAGTTCAAGGTCAACCCAAGGTCATCATTTTGAACAATTTTGATAGTACTGGAGTACCCAATGCAACAGACCAAGTTTCAAGGCCATCGATCAATTGGTTCTGGAGAAGAAGATTTTTAAAGTTTTTTACCATATATGGGCATGGCAGCCATGTTGATCACATGACCCAGACCGTTTGAAGAAATTTTCGTTCTCTCAACCCCTGAAGGCTCTATACGACATTTGGTTACAATTGGCTCAATGGCTTTTAAGAAGAAGTTTGAAATTGTCAAACTATGTAAATTCAGGCTCAAAGGTGAAAGAACGACCTTGACCTCTTGTAGTCATGAATCTTCATGTACTCATTTTGATGACTGTATTTACCAATTTTTAGGCCTAAATCTTCAAAACGTTTCGTGAAATCTTATGTTCTCGCATTTTCCCATATTTGACTTTGCCGTAAACTGAGCAAGGTCAACCCAAGGTCATCATTTTAACAATCTTGATAGTACTGGAGTACCCTATGCTACATACCTTATCACAAAGCCATAGGTCAATTGGTTCTGGAGGAGATTTTTAAAGGTTTATTCCCGTATATGGGCATGGCGGCCATGTTGGTCATGTGACCTTGACCGTTTGAACAAGTTATCATTCCCTCAATCCCTGGAGGCTCTATATGAAATTTGGTTACAACTGGCACAGTGGATTTTGAGGAGATTGTTTAAAATTGTCAATATATGACAGTTCTGCGTCAAAGGTCAAAGAATGACCTTGACCTCTTGTACACAAAAATCTTCTTGAACTCATTAAGATGACTGCATTTACCAATTTTTAGGCCAAAATTTTCAAAACTTTTCATGAAATCTTATGTTCTAGCAATTTCCCATATTTGACCTTGCTGTATAAAAGGGTCAAGGTCAACCAAAGGTCATAATTTTAACAATCTTGATAGTACTCAAGTACTAAATGCTACATACTAAGTTTCAAGGCCATCAGCCTGTTGGTTCTGGAGAAGAAGATTTTTAAATGTTTTTACCATATATGGGCATGGCGGCCATGTTGGTCATGTGACCAGGGCCATTTGAATAATTTTCATGCCCTCAACCCCTGGAGGCTCTATATGAAATTTGGTTTAAATTGGCCCAGTGGCTTTTGAGGAGATTGTTTGAAATTGTCAAAATATGACAATTTACGCGTCAAAGGTCAAAGAATGACCTTGACCTCTTGTACTCATAAATCTTCATGTACTGATTAAGATGACTGTAGACATCAATTTTTAGCCCAAAATCTTCAACAGTTTCCAAGATATCTTATAGCATTTTGCCATATAAAAGCACAAGGGAGCAAATTTGACCCTATCGCAAAAAAGGTCAAGGTCAACCCAAGGTCATAATTTGAATAATCTTGATAGTAATTGTGTACTCAATGCTTCATACCAAGTTTCACGGCAATCGGCCTATTGGTTCTGGAGAAGATCTTTTTAGGTTTTTACCATATATGGGCATGGCGGCGGCCATGTTTGTCATGTGACCAGTACCGTTTGAGCAACTTTTCGTTCCTAGGGTCCCAGGAGGCTACATATGAAATTTAGTTACAATTGGTTTAGCGGTTTCAGAGAAGTCATTTGAAATTGTGGACGGACAACGGACGACGGACGACGGAGCCTTACAAGACTACAAGTGCAATAAGCTTACTTTAAACGTTTAAACGTTTGGATTCATGCATACAGTAGTTCTATTCCCTTCTTTGCGACTGACAAGGTCAGAGACTCAAAATCAAGCAAAAGAATGAGACTTTTCCCTACATGTATATATCGCCGAGATTGACCTTGAACACATGCTTTGCCGTACTCAATGACTATCTGGAAAAATGCAATACCATGTGCCTAATCCTTTCATGTGCCGAAAAAAATCTATATGTGACAAAACAGCAATCTTATATTTTGCACAAATAGTTTTCGGAGAAAAAAATATCTCAGACAATGTGCCAATGTCAAAGGACAAGGTTCACGAAGGGTCAAAATCGGCCCTGTCTCAGAAATCGATGAAATTTTACCATATCATACATATATGTTTCTTGCGACTTAAAATGGGTTTTTTAAAGTCTTTCGTCTTATTTACGCATGTTTGACGTCATTAATTTGCCCTACCCCACACGACGTATTTAATGATTTTATGAACGTTAATTATAATTAACGACGTAACATGTATCAGTTTGTTGTGTGGTGCTTTTCCGTTTGCTCTGTGCTGCCGCTTTTTAACGAGGTGGATTAGATGTTGCTATGTTTTCTACGGGAGCACTTACGTATATGTAAATCTTTTTATTTAACTCCCGCGTTTATCCTGTGTGATGGTATTACATGTTATACTGACGGTTGTAGAGCTTGAAAAGTATGCGAAATTCAATTTTCGCTATACTATCACATTTAATAAGGCACTATTATTTCTGAGTCCTGTGTTAGTTTTTGTTGAGCATTTAGTCCACAAAACAAAATTTTGTTACCTTAAAATTATTTTGCGGACAAAATGCAAAGCGCAAAATGAATCCGAGCAAAACTGCTGTTTTCCATTCATGACAATGTATTTATGTTTATAATAAAATTGAATTGTTTGCTTTGGAGTTCTGATGGCCTGATAAGAAATAAAACAGAATTGATATTCTTTCCTATATCGTTATCAGTCGAAATTCGGCACTTACCGAGGTGTTTGTGGTCGAGCGATGGTGCCGGGTTGTTGTTTTCCATGCCGGGGAGTCCGACTTTGGAAAACAGTGGCGCAAGGGCCTACTGTGCTTGCAGTAGGTGCGGGTGGGGATTGTTTGGACATTTTATTCTCCCCTAGCATATCTTTTCTGTTTCCATCTCTCTGGATGACGGCTCGATATGGACTGAAATATTGCAGGAAGCGGAAATCCTTCCAACAGTAAACGGGTCCACTACACACAGTCTATCAATATCACTATCTAGTCATGCTGAAATGATTTAAATACTGTTGAAACGGACACAAAATCAAAATTGCAGTTATCCTTCCATCTCATGCGAGACTAAATTCTGACCTGTTTTGGTAACCTCCCCACAAAAATTCAACGAGGGATCATACATTTAAGAGCATTTCATTTTTTCCACTCAGTAATTTTTTTTAAATCTTCTTTTATAGTAAAACGTGAAGTGCATTTTTTTCATTTGAATTTCTTGTCATATACATGTAAATAACGACATGTAAATTACATCGTTCCCTTGAGCCTCCTGGGAAACAACGTTTTGAGAGCTGGAAAAAGACAGTAATAATAATAATAAAGAAATAAAAATAACTAACTATCAGAAATATGCAAGAATATACCACGTAAAGAATGATACATAACGTTCCTCGGAGCCGCAGCGGGAGCTTCGTTATCGAATGCTCCGTTACGATATAATTGAACCAACCGACAACAACAGATGATTGAAGAACAAAGGAGCTTCGTAAATTTGAAAACATTCATCGCGAAATGGCAATAATGGAACTTGAATAAAAGCAGAAGTACAATTTGCACGATTGAACATTCATTGCTCTTACATAACATAAAACAAGTGGTCATTGATGTACGTTTCAAGCATGGCTCGACATGCAACTAAATTATCCTTTCGTTCATGCATTCTATGCATAGCGTAGCGTAGCGCAGTCGGTAGGGTGCCTGATTGTAAGCCAGAGGTTCGATACCCGATCCGGCCACTTACTTTCATTTCCCCATCCGCTGATTCAAGAAGGGCAGTTGTCAGTTACTGGTGAAAGTAAGTGCACTTAGTACTGGTTAACCGCTTAGGAGGTCTAAGCCTGCCCAGGAATAGTGTGGTTAGGTTAATTGACCGTCCCGACATAACCATAGCTGTTTACCGTGGAGTTAAACAATAACACAACAACAACAACAGCATTCTGTCGGCAAATTCGCGAGAGCTGCATCCGGGAATTCGCAGTGATCAAAATATCGGTACGGTATCGCATTCCACAAGTCTATGATATTGATCTTTGATGTGCAGACCCAGATAAGACTGCTCTTGGGTCTACTCTGTTTGCTTTTCCATCTGCAACTTTACGATACATTACTACAATGAAAAAAAATCTTTAATTTTATGAAGCGTGTAGGTTTCTCCACTGTTTAGAATTTTTAACTTTACGGATTTACGGTCCCTGCCTTGATCACTAGTAAAAGAATGATAATAACAATTCATAACAATTCATAGCTGAAGTCGTGTGTGTGTGTGTGTGTGTGTGTTAACCGCATTTCAGTCATATCAAGTCGATGGAAGAGTAATACTGAAACACTGTGTGCAATGGTACCTCGTTTACGGTTGGAAAGTTTTCCGCCTCCAGTGGATCTCTAACCTAGGGTATCATCGCTAAATCGTTGACCAGGCGCTTAACCGACTGAGCTACTTGTGGGTGTTGGGGCAGTTTATAGGGGCGAGAGGTGTGTAAGGGGCGGGGTGGATGCGAATTAACCCTGTATAGAGGAGCAAATTCGATCCTTTAAGAGTTGAACCCCTCCGCTTCGGAGAAGGGAGTCAAAAATTAAGTTATTTCCAACGTAAATTTAAAGAGTAACTACACTTCAGTAAGTATACTCTTTCACCTTAATACTGTTTAATATCGGCATTGAATCAGCGTGGATCCAATGTTATTGCGTTGAATCAACGCTGATTCTGTGTCGGTTCGGCGTTTAGTGCCTGTTAGAATGACATGTAGAGTTTGGTGACCTCGCGTCGACGTTTCGGGGCTAAGCGAGAAAATACAGAACATATAAATGTAGTATATCTTAAATCATGGCTTTCAATGGTGATGTGTCAATGTCAATGCAAGCTTAAGGGTCTTATCGCTTTGCACTGACGTCGATGCGACGGTTATTTCGGATTTAAATGTGACTAGAAAGAACGGATATTTCAGCACAGGCCAGAATCGCTTGACTGGTACATTATCAACCCAGAAGTGCACAGTTCTAAACTGTACCGTATCAGAGTCGATACAGCCTCGATGAGACTGGATGGACGTTGATACTTTGTTTCTGTTTTCCTCTCTTAGGTTTAGGTGCCTTCTGGAAACTTACACTGGACACGTCTGCGTGTATTAGCGTTGTGTTGTTTTGAAACGGGAGGTTTGGGCGCGGTCATGTTAGGGTTGATGCAAAGGCATAATCATTTTACATTATCATTGGCGCGACATTGCCTTGTGGATCGCGTGCCTCTGGGAATTTATAAAGGACGTTTTTTGTATTTTCAAAGGAAGTAAATATTTCCAAATCTCTTCAGTTTATTCAATCTCCTTTACTGACCCTATCGCGTGTTGACATTTATATATTTATACTTTTTTAAATTTGTGTTAAACCTTGTCACAGAATGCTACATTGTATATATGTTTGCTCGAGGTTTGTACAGCCTAACAGCCTTTTGAATTGAATCAACTTTATAAGGTATTTTAGCAGTGGCTGATTTACAACAATTTTGGCTCTAATTAACGCTGCCCCCATTCGTAAAATGCAATGCCTCCGGGGCGTTAAATACGATTTATACGGTATATACCTATTTATAGGCCATTTGCAGTCTATAAAACAGGTCATTTTGCAGATTTTCTTTTTTACTACTGGTGATAAAATTGATTTTTTATCTCCACTGGTATTGTCAAACTAATACATAACTGGAAACTGATTTTCAGAATTTTATCTTGTCAATTTTTTGCTTTTGTCTATTAAATCCTTTACAAAAATTTACAAATGTGTCAGCTTAAGTAAGGGGGAGTACTATGATTTAATGTAATAGCTATAAGCAATACCCATAGATGCATTACAAAAAAGGAATGTTTCTAAAGATAAATTAATCCTTTTCATCACCAATCAATTTTCTTCCCAACCAATAAATAAATGAACTTCATTTTTACTCAGATGAAAAGATTAACAGGTATACAGGTGCCATTGAGTAACTCTGTACAATTAAGTAACAACTGACATAGGTAAATACTGACCATTCAAAGGCTGTTACATACATAAACTTACTCCCCTGTAAAATACAGGTAAAATATCCTCTAAAAATGGGCAGTTTTCAAAAGAAACTTTTTAGTTTCAAAATATAATTTTGAGGAAAATTATAGATTAGTTATGTATAAGATAGACATTTAAGATGCGCTTTACTTCACAGTGATTGCTGTGGTAGTTTTAGAGATATTTAGCAAAATGACCTGTTTTATAGACAGCAAATGGCCTATACCGGCCAATTAATCTTGAATAATTGGCTGTTTCTCATGGCCAGGTACTCTCTATAAATGACGTCACGCAACGATACTTTATGACGTAAGAAACCGTGACGTTACAACTTCGCGCGTCTCTCTCTGTTATTTTTCATTGAAAAAATGGAAAAGCTATTTTTTCACTATGGGCACAGCTGCCTTACAAAAAATATCTATTAAATTACAATATCTAAGCACTGTCAAAAAATCACTTTGTAAGGCGACTGTGCCCATAGTCAAATTTGCGACCAAAGACGCAAAAAAGCGCAAAAAACATCAAAATACGGCTACCCTACCCCATTTTATCCGTCTATTACATAAAAGAGGGAAATTAACATATCAAAACAAGTGCTGATTCTGACAGTAAAGATGCTAGGCATACAAACTAGGAAAATGTCGGTGTTGTTAAGCGAGTTTGATTTTTTGCCAATTTACAGGGCCGATTTGGCAGGTTCACGAACCTTGTCCTTTGTTTACGATTTTGGCTCCCCTTCTGCAAAACCGGAAACTCCTCTCATGGACTGGCGTTCTGAACCGTGGTTTCGCATGAGAGCGATTGGTAGGCGTGCTGATACAGAAAGCCGTTTCAACTGACGTTTTCTGAATGCATATCACTATGCTTTAAAACAAGGCTATGTCTGAGTTCCAGCTTCAGGCGCGTAATTTTTAATGTGCAAAGGTAGAATCGAGAACCAGAGAAACGGGACTAGTGACGTTAAACAAACAAGCACGTAAAAAGGCTCGCCTCAATAGCCCAGTCGGTACTTTTTGTCTCACGACTAGCTACATACTATACCTCTGCCGCGCAGGTTCGAATCCGGGTCGATGCACTAGCGCTGGCAGGTATAAATGGCTGGCTATTTCCTAAGGTATATAATAAACACATTATTATGATAGTACAATCGAACCTGCTTTTGTGGTCACCTCTATTAAGGGATCACCTGCCTTTAGCAGCCACCTTTTCCGGGTCCCTTGGACCAAAATACAGTGGAAAAGAACCTGTATTAAGGGGTCACCTGTCCTATGTAGCCAATTTTTGGACTTCTCTTTGGTGTTCCCTTAAGAAGGGTTTAACTGTAACTTGAGCTGGCGTTCTGTACCAATTCTCATGGACGATGCTCATACCATCGGATCACCCTCGACGCAAGCGTTTAGGGTAATCTGATGGTATGAGCTCACCAGATCCACTTGAAACAGTACGCTAGATCAAGTTACTTTCATAATAATGTGTATTTAAGCCACAGACCCACTGTCACGTATTTAGGGCTATGTTTCCCGCCCCTTCGTTTTGCGAAAAAAAAATCGTTTTATAGGGATTTAGTTCAGTTTAAGGTGGTGATTATCACTGAATTGGGGCAAAGACAAAAATCTGCATAAACTGCTGAAAATACAACAGATCTTCCCAAAACTTAGTAGATGCCTTCTTTATGTTGTTTCTCACAATTCAGAATCCCAAAATGCAGGACATGTTGATGTTAACAAGGATTTATATTAGAAAAGATCAAAGGGTAATTTTGTGCGAATAAATCTAAAAAAAAAAATGACCATCATTATTGAAAATGTTACCAGGTCTGAACATAAATTAATATATTATGAAGAGCGTCCTAGCAATTATTTTTTCCATTTTCTTTGCACGTTATCAGGCTGCGCAGATAAAAAAAGATGTGGCCTGTGTCCAAATATTTGTCTTAAACATACATAACAGACTCTGTTTTCAAGGTTGAATAATTTCAATAATACACCTGTCTTGGTCATTGTAATGTATTATTTATCTGTGAGTATGATATAGGTATACCTGACCTACCTAAATTAATGAATGCAAGCACTATACATGCACTTATATACATGGTCAGACATTTGAGGAAAAGGCTACTGTTTTTATCTGGTCTACCTTACAATTTGAGAAATTGATGCCATGTTTGAGTTGCAATTCCATCTCAGATGCAGCTGGGTCACCTATGTAGCTGTATATAAGCGTATGTAATACGCATTTACTAAGCTTTACTATGCATATTTCCGTTTCGTTACGTCTCAGAAAACGTAGAAAAAACTAGCCTCAGTTCGCGACAGTGAGACTGAATCTCCAGGCTAGGCTTTTTACACTTTTAATGTGTTTCTTTTACGCTTTTAGTACATTTTGAGAACGTTTTACTACGTTTCTCTAGACAAACTCTACGTATATCGAAATGCCGCGTTTGTGCTGAACAATGCAACTCAAACGTCGCTGGCCGACGTATATAGCCGTATATTATACGTATTCACTACGTTTTAAAACATATATTGCCGTTTTGCCTTCTTTAAATACGTAGTAAAACCTAGCCCTTAATACTTGACTGTCAGATTGGGGGTTAACAGCAACTTATATATATACGTTATTTGCCCATTCATAAGCTGTAAGGATGAAACTTTGTAGCATTAACTTGTGAGGACTGAATAAAAAATGACGCCGTGAAACCTCGATAAGCCAGACACATGATGACTAGGAGATGACTATTATACATAGGAGATGACTATTATACAAGCATTGCGCTTACCGTCAGATCCTACATTGATATGATTTGTATTTGTATAAATGTATGTAGTGTAACTGAATGAAATACTGTTTAAACCAAGCCAGACACATCAATGGTGAAAGGGTACAAGTTATAAAAGTAAATAGAACTGCTATTATCTTTCAGACTGTTTCCACAACTCACTCACTCAATTATTCCATGAAACTAATATTCTTCCCGGGAAAAAAACACCTGACCTGCCGTAAGTAGAACCTGGCTTTCTCACCGCCGGCCGGGGATCGAACCCACAGAGGCGATAAGCTTAATGTCAAAGGGGTTAGCGCTCTTATCTATTAAGCTAGGGAGGCCAACTGGAGATCAGAATAAAGCCTGATAGATACAAAATCGAGTTAGGTAATACAATTATAGACTATGTACAATGTACTATCGACTTTTCCGGTTACATGGTATTCCGTACCTGTATCTAGCAAAGCCAAGCATTTTACAAACGACGTAAGCATCGTCAGCATCAAAACCGTCGTCACAGACTGTCCCCCACTGACCTTGAAAGTATACTTCAACTCTACCTTGCCAGGGATGATAACCATTTATAAGACGGACTGCAATGTACGCTGTAATGTAAAACCAAACAGATACCTTATTTATTCAGTTATACGACAGGGTGTTTCAACTAAGAATAAACCTAATATCAAAACCTTTAGGAGACCTATCAACAGGAGACTCCCAATATCTCGAACATTGGTATCTCAAAATATCTTCTTATAGCAAAAACTTTTTTTCGTATTTTTATTTACATTTCAACTCCTGTTATCTCAAACTCCTGTTATCTCAAACTAAATTTTCCATTTACTTAGAGATATTATTAGTTTGGGCTGAAGTTTGAATTCGAGATAATGAGAGTTGACTGTAGTTTTATTTTTAGATTGTTTTGGAAAGGAAATCCCTGTCTAAGTTATTGAAAGGCTGATATTCAGTCTTCAGTCTAATCCAGTTTATATCCTGTACTTGCCGTTTGTAAGATTTACAAATATGCATACGAAAAGGTTTTGTGGAACAAAACTTGATATTTCGTGTAAGGATATACATATATATTCAGAAGCTATATGTAAACGCCTATGTATTATCGTAATGTTTTACTAAATTAAAAGCTGTTATATATGCTAAAAACTGTAATTGGCCACATAAAGGGGCATGCTATCTTCTGTAAATTTGACACTTGCTAGAACATATTATTTTTCGTCGGATGACTTTATCTTATGATGCAATAGCCCAGTTAATCTGCTAATTCCTCGGTCTCACATAGTTTCGACATAAATGAGGCCATAAAGTTTCTGCCTATACCCTATGAGTTTTTCATAGCGGGACATATAGGAAGTTCAAAGCAACACATTTCAATGGAAATTTAGAAGTATATATCGAAAAATTATTTCACACCCCTTTTCAACTGTCAGAATTCCGAAAGATGAATCATTGGTACATACGGTATACTAAGAGTGACGTTTTTGTGTGTGTGTTGGGGAGGTGGGGAGGCGGGGCGCCGGTGGTTACTTTTCTTTAAATATAATGACAGAGGGTCACTTTTTTAAAATAGATAATAACCAGGGTTCGTTATTCTACGGCGGTCACAATTCTTCGTGAGGGTCATTTCGCTTCTTCAAAATTATGATGACCGGAGGGTCGTTATTTTATGGGGGTCACTTTTCTTCGTTATACAAGGGCTTAAATTATAAATATTATATAAGAGCACTTACGCCTCGTTGTGCTGTGAAACCATGTCGTCCACTGAGCAGCTGATGATGTTTGGGAGGACTGAGGAGCTGAAAAGAGGAAAATTCAAAACAAGGATCTTCCTTAAGAAAATATTTTGTCGAAGCAATTATATTTCTAGAACAGGAATAAAAAAACATTTTATTATATTCGAAGGAACACACTAAAATCTATTTATTTTCCTGTTTTACAATCATATTTGTATAATGTAAAGACAAAGCTATGATTTTAAAAGACCCAGTTTACCTTCAAAAGGACGACCGTATGAAAACACATTTTAAGCTCACATATCACAAACAATGTGGTTAAAGACCTTGACCAGGGCGTGAATATCGCAGATGGATTTGTGTGTATTGTCCACATATTTAAGAAGGCATATAGCATGCAAGAACGACAGAAATTATTCATACTGTAACAGTCGATTCCAACATCCTCGCCGTGGTGACAGTTATGTGACAACCAGGTTCTAGAACTGCAGCTCTCGATTGAGCTCTCATAGCCCGAACATCTTAAATCATCAACAGTGATTCGACCACTTCCAGTGCCATAGTAGCCTAGTTCATGCACTTCTGGATATCTAGAATAAACAGTTTTATCATATGTTGCGTCTGGGCGGTTATAATATCTTGCATTAAAATATCCCAGTGAGGATTATAAATTGGATACTGTGGTTACTCCCATTACCAGAGGCAGACCCGCTGACGTCAGATTCGAAAGTAAAAACGTTAAATGGTATGATGAGAAACTTTAGAATTTTACGCATTTCTGTTCTGTAATAAATATAATCTTATAGTCGTGCCCCTGTATTACTCGTTAGAGAAAACAACAATATGCTCAATAAATATTCGCATCTTTTTCCCCCTTTTCTGCTACATGTATATAGGTTCAATAATAAATGAGCATTCAAATTTAAAGAGTAACTACACTTCAGGAACTGACTGAATCAGATCCCAAACCCTATCTCCAACATCAAAGGGACAGATTGACAAAGACATCCCAACAAACAATAAATTACAAGTGATAAGCCGAGTCAGCAGCTCTTTCCCAAATAGGTGGCAACTCAGCTATCTTTATTGAACTAAATAATTTAGACCAAGTATAATCTTTTATTCATATATAGTTTTACTCCCGTTTTGTCTTATCTTTTCAGTTTCGGACCACTTGGACCAGTCTAGGTTTACAATATACTGTTTCTGGAGAATACAGTTATGGTATATTTTTACACTAGACTGATTTCTGTGCTTCAGACAGGGAAATCTAAACCAACGAGATTCAAAGCCACGTTATTGTTACCAACAATTTCGTCCGTATTAGCTTTCAGACTGGGCGACCCTTGAGATTGATACCTCTTGCACAAAATACATGTAGTTTAACTACTAGCCACATAACAATGTAGACTAGAAAGAGTATATTTGTTTTTAGCGTAAGAACTAACTTTGTTTTACGGGATGAAGACCGAACCCAAACCTTGCATGAGTTGTGTATCCACGAGTGAAAATAACGATTATGATGTTCATTAGTGGAATAATAATAGTAAGAATGAATTAAATTCCCATTTTTATGGTTTAAATTTACAATGATTAAGCGATTTGAAATTGCCACTTTCACGAAAGAAAATTAAACTTGTTTCTGATTAAAGCCATTTTAATCAGCTTGACATTACTTCAGCAAAAAAAAAAAAAAAAAAAAAAAACGACGTCAGCGGTAACAGCGTTTTACATTTTAAAACGTTCGGGAGAACATTTCCTGCCAGCATTAGACGTTTTAACTCTCTCTGAAAAAAAATTAAATGCGATCGGAAGTCCTAATATTGCATTAGTGCATACACGACAATTTATATTTAATGCCACATAATGTTTATTTACGGATTCGTACGTATGAAGAGGCAAAATAATATATGTGTTGCTAATCGCATACCTGTATCTAGCAAAGCCAAGCATTTTACAAATGACGTAAGCATCGTTAGCGTCAAAATCATCGTCGCATACCGTTCCCCATTGACCTTGATAGTACACTTCAACTCTACCAGCCCATGGCATACTTCCATTTACAAGACGGATAGCGATATTATCTGTAACGATGAATTCAAACATGCAAATGCATTTTATTTAAAAACCAGTATTATTATGCAAGCTACTGAGCCCGAATCTAACGCCTCTTTTGATGTAATCGACAGTTTTCTACATATGATTTATGTGTACGAGGGCAAACAAAATTTCTCCACGCGAAAGGGTTTCAGACAAATGATGATAAATACATGTAGTAGCTCAAATGATTTAGTTTTTTGTATAGTACATGTAACGTCCCTTTTACCGATTCAAATTACTTTGTTAGAGAATAGCAGAATATTTGCATTCTGCTTGAAGTGTATAGGTTTCTGACGGGTTAAAAGTTTCTTAAAATCATTAATTTCGAGAAAACTTGTTGATGTCCTACGACCAAATAAGCTGTGTAATGTGTAATGTGTTATTCTTATGTAAGTGTAAGAAGAGTTTAGAACGTACATAAGGATCATTTAATACAACTATAGAGTGCATTTTACTTACTAAGATGCCCGAAACATCGAGTGTAAGTCTGCCGTGCACCCCTTCCCCCACGCCAGTAATTTATTACTGGTCATCCAAAGGTTCCAAGGCGGGGCATCAGTTGTAGTTTGTCGCTCATGTATAGTTTTCGAATATTCGGTTCAGACCCCCCACCTCCCCAACCCCGCCCGACCCTGCCCCATTCACAACCCCAGTATTGTATTAATAACCGTCCAAGGAAATGCT
The DNA here is from genome assembly GCA_963989385.1 of Ctena decussata. NCBI lineage: Eukaryota > Metazoa > Mollusca > Bivalvia > Lucinida > Lucinidae > Ctena > Ctena decussata. The sequence continues at coordinate 63,760,143 of OZ022506.1, read as the reverse complement.
TCCGTTGCGGTTTATCGATGTTAGTGTTTGTCGTGTTTGTTCATGTGTGAGCTGCGACACGTCAAAACAAACAATGTGGTTGTGCGCCCAGCACAGACTCAGATCAACCTGGGCATCCGCCCAGTCTGATAAGAGTCTTCCTTATGCGCTTAAAGGGTAGCTAAGGGCCTATGCTACCTTCATGCGGACATCTGAGTCTGCGCTGGGCGCATAACCACTTTGTTGGTTTTCTCGCGTCGCGGCTCATGTAGTTTGTGGACATTCGGTCGATTCTATTTTAAGCACATGTAAGTTTTTATATATTAAAATAGATAACGACAACACTTAAAAAGTATTTTGTGTGTATACTATATTTATGTTTGGTTTATGCTAGCTTCATGGCTCCCTATCTGGAAAGGGTTGTTCATTTTGCAATCTGTTCGTGTTGTAATTTTGCATGCGTTGTTTTGTGTAATTACTGCCCGTTTTGTGACATATGTGAGATATGGAATATGATTGCATCGGTTTCTGTTCATGGTCCTTTAACACCGTTTTGTGAAATTTGCCACCAATAGTGCACACACATTTCCACCATAAACCTTCCAAAATCTCATACTGTACTGCAACATGAGTGACATTTACCAGATAGAGGATCTACCGAAGGCTCGTTTCATAAGTTGCATATGAAATGACCACGAGTTTAAGATTCTGTTTATCATATGACCCTTTAAAATGATAAGAAAACGCATTGTTGACACGGACGTTGGCAATGACGTTACGTGTACGCGCCAAATTGCTATCACGCGTGTGGTCATGCGCTTTTTATGACATGAAGTAATCCACGCAATAACTGCGACGTCATTATAATGATAAATAAGTTTATAGTACGATCGGTTTATGAACCATAACAGAACATAAAAAACTTTTATTTCTCTCAGACTGTAGTGATCAAAATACAGAAGTAACATGAAAATACAAGTACGCATCTCGGCGTATGTCAGCGTATGATCATCCTTGCATGTAAGTCCATATAAATGAAATATTTTTGGTCTACGAAGAACATCCAAATTTTCCAATAGTTGTTTCAATCTATGAACACTTTGTCCAGTACGCAATCACAAGCACTAAAAATACTAATTTATCCTTCAACAATTACCGCAGTTATGTAAATCAGTCTTATGAAATTCAGCGATGAGTTTGGATTTCCCTTTTTAATCTATATCCGTCTTTTAAACAATCCCAAAAATCAAATCCGTCTTAAAAGACAGATCTAGATTTTAGGCATTATTTTTTGGCAAGAAAGTCTTATAACCAAAGAAATTCGGTACAAAACGTTTACCTGTTGTTGACAGAACATCTGGAACCTCTGTTGTCTCGTATGTTCGATCTAAAATAAATGATTATAATAACCTTTTCTCACTCATTGGACAAGAATATAACAATCCATCATGAGTGCCCATGTAGGATAGGGAAATCTCACCCGAGGGGTCGGAATTTCAACCAAGGACGAGGCTTACCGAGTCCCTGGTTGAAATTCCGACCCCGAGGGTGAGATTTACCTATCCTACATGGACTGGCTCATGATGGATTATTTTTCTCCCACTGTTAGCGGATTTTAGACCTGCGGTAGGATTAAGCTTCAGAACAGGAAAATTTCAACTTTTTAACCAGTGATCTGAATTAAATTTTGAGCAGCCCAGTGTGTTTACCGGGTCCTATCGACGAAGGATAACTTAATATGCTGTGAGGCTTTCCGAAAAAGTACAATTAAAAATGTATAGTACAGTTTTTTTTTGTCTTTAGTATAATATCCCTACTTTTATATGAGCATCATAAAGCACAGCTTGGTGAATTTTCTTTGCATAGACTGCTCTTAAAAAAGATAAAAAACTAGACAATCACTAAAGGTGATGAATGCCCCCGCCATATGCCTCACAAGATGAGTAATGTCTTAAGATATATGATATATGTTGTGTGAAATTACATCAAAATCTGTCAATAAATAAAGGTGCTAGAAGGATGACTAAGTTTTTCTAAAACTAGCAACTGGTCTTGACCTTGGAACTTCAACCCTGAAAGGTTAACGTGTCCAAGATATTGTCATACTTAATATTTGTGTGAAGTTATATCAAAATCAGTTAACAAATAAAGGCGCTAGAACCATGACAAAGATTTACAGGTACCTATAACAGCATCTGTGACCTTGACCTTGGATCTACAATACTGAAACGTAAATTTGTCCCAGATATTGTCATGCTTAATATTTGTGTCAAGACAACGTATTTTCTAAAATAGCAAATATGACCTTGACCTTGACCCTAAAATTCTGGATCGGGAACTTGTCCAAGATATTGTCACACTAAAAATTTGGGTGAAGTAACATAAAAATTGTCAATGAATAAAGGGGCTTGAGGGATGATAAAGTTTTTTTCCTAAAAATAGCAACTGTGACCTTGGATCTGCGGTGCCAAAACGTTAATTTACTCAAGATATTGTTATACTTAACATTTATGTGAAGTTACATCAGAATCGATCCATAAATAAAAGCGCTTGAGCGATGCCCTAGTTTTTCTGAAAATAGCAACTGTGACCTTGACCTTGATCCTACCAACCTGAAACGCAAAACTTGTTCAAGGCATTGTCATCCCCAATAAAGCAGTGATGAAATACCAAAAAAGGGTTAATAAATGAGGCCGCTAGAGCGACAACAAAAGGTGAGCTTGTATATAAGCTATGGAACTATGGTCAAAATATGTATGTCATTCAAGGGAAGATAATTTTGCAACAAAGACCTGACTCAAAGTTCTGTTTCCTTTATGCACATGTTCAATGCATGTCTGAACTGTGTTGCAAATCCCTACATCAAATACTATTGGAGGAGTTGCAGAGACAAAAACAGTACTACAAAGTATGAAATATGGTCAAAATATGTATGTCATTCAAGGGGATGTAATTCTGCCATAATGACCTGGATCAAAGTTCCGTTTCCTTTATGCACACATGTTTGATGCATGTCTGAACTGTGTCACAAGTTTTAGCTTCCTGCATTAAATACTGTAGAAGGAGTTGTGAAGACACAAACAGTACTACAAATGTGAAATATGGTCAAAATATTTATGTCATTCAAAGGGACGTAATTCTGCAATGTAGACCTTGATCAAAGTTCTGTTTTCTTTATGTACATGGTCAATGCATGTCTGAACTGTGTTGCAAGTTTCATTTGCCTACATTAAATACTGTAGGAGGAGTTGTGGAGACAAGAACAGTACTCCAATGCGAAATATGGTCATAATATGTACAGTCAAACCTGTCTTAAGGGGTCATCCAAGGGAAGCCAAAAAATTGGCTGCTTAAGACAGGTGGCCCCTTAATGCAGGTTCATTTGCACTGTATTTTGGTTTAAGGGAACCAAAAAGGGTGGCTGCTAAAGACAGGTGGCCCCTTAATAGAGGTGACCACATAAGCAGGTTTGACTGTATATTATTCCAGGGGAAATATTTCTGCAACAAGGATCTAAGTCAAAGTTCTTTTTCCTTTATGCACATGTTCAATGCATGTCTGAACTGTGTTGCAAGTTTCAACTCCCTGCATCAAAACTGTAGGAAGAGTTGCGGAGGCAAGAACAGTACTACAAAGTGTGACGTACGTACGTACGGACGGACGGACGTATGTATGGACGGACAAGGGCAAAACTATATGCCCCTCCCCACTTCGTGGCGGGGGCATAAAAACAAAACAAAAAAACGGATGGCTGAGTATTACTACTGCAGATAATATGTGGGAAGCACGCAAAATATTTCGTGTATTAGTATAAAACCGTTTCTTTATCTGTTTCTAGAGCACGTTAGAACGCTTAAAGTAATTAGCAACAAATTTAATGCTTTTCCATGAAATATCTTTCGTGCTTTGTCAATTTTCTTTTAGAAGGTCGCTGATGGAGTACGAGGGGCGTTCGAAAAGATTTGCAAATGGCCTCATGACTTTGTTTAGGGACAAGCTGGGTACAACTGCTTTGCATTTACTAAAAGCACTGCATTTTGGCTTTAAGTTGATACCAAACACTATACAAAGACACTTTTTCTTATTGAATTACAACTCATTTTAATAGGTCCCAGTCATACCATTGGGCTAATTTTGTATTTAAAATCTTTCCAGTGTTACGCATTCAAGTCGAATATCCTTGTAAATACGAAATTATTTTTTGTCATTTGCTTGTCCATCGTTTTCTACAATATCCATACAGAAGTTAGAAGCGTGGCAACTTTTATCGATTTATTCCTTGCAAAGCAATGCGCAGTTCTAATGACGTTACTGAAATTTACGTCAACGTTATTTTTGAAAGCTTGCAGACGCTTCGTTTTTGGTATTAATTTGAATTTATTGACAGGTTTTCACTGACCCATGTAAATGCTCTTGCTGACTAGATTTTGAATGCTTATACACTTGTTTTCATTACAAAATCATCAAATTTTGGTAGAACTTGAAATTGCCACAACACAAAGTACGGATAATCCGTATTTCCGGGCCATTAGGGAACCTATATTAAAAATAATTTCCGCGATATGTACTGGACAGCATTGTCTGGGCATTGTCTTTAATGAACAAAGATAAAGAAAAATCAAAGACTGCTGATATATAAATTACGGCCTACTAAAGTAAAAATTTGCAGTGTCTTTAGGGTATACCTCTTTCAAAGAAGATAAAAATGCGTCCTTTTTAAAAAAATGCACCGGTGTTTCAGACTTCTCAACGCATATCATAATTTTATGTGTTTCTGCAATCAGAAGTTCTGTCTGCATGGTGTTTATCGAGAAATTACGTCATTTGCAAAACTTTTCGAACACCCCTCGTATGCTGATATTGTGCGGAACAACTGAAGACAGTACTTAAACAAATTCAATATGAAGCTACAATTATTGTTACGGGTGCCACAATACTTGCTTCTATTGATTCAGTACTAACTGAAACAAGTTGGGAAACCCTATCTCTTTAAGAGAAAAATCGTAAGCTTGTAACGTTAAAATGTAAAATAACTTATGTCCTGTTTACTGATCTTCACTCGTACCTAGAATTGTTGGATCGTCTGTCAGCTATAACTGACGCAATGCTGGTGATAGTCAAACTGTCAATACTAATACGCAGCTCTATTACTCTTCTTTTTTTTTACCTTCTGTTAATAGGAATTGGAATGACCTTTCTCAAATGTAACTAGTACATCTGCGATCCAAAACAAACGAACAAAAAAAAACAAAAAAAAAAACAAAAAAAAAAAAAAAATCAAACGTTTGTCTAACATTATTTCACCCCTATCGTATTATTCATTTGAAAATCACACTTGCCAGATTTATCACACCCAGTGACAAAATCTGACACTTGCTAGAACATAATATTTTCGTCGGATGACTTAATCTTATGATGCAATAGCCCAGTTAATCTGCTAATTCCTCGGTCTCACATAGTTTCGACATAAATGAGGCCATAAAGTTTCTGCCTATACCTATGAGTTTTTCATAGCGGGACATATAGGAAGTTCAAAGCAACACATTTCAATGGAAATTTAGAAGTATATATCGAAAAATTATTTCACACCCCTTTTCAACTGTCAGAATTCCGAAAGATGAATCATTGGTACATACGGTATACTAAGAGTGACGTTTTGTGTGTGTGTTGGGGAGGTGGGGAGGCGGGGGCGCCGGTGGTCACTTTTCTTTAAATATAATGACAGAGGGTCATTTTTTTAGAAAGATAATAACCAGGGTTCGTTATTCTACGGCGGTCACAATTCTTCGTGAGGGTCATTTCGCTTCTTCAAAATTATGATGACCGGAGGGTCGTTATTTTATGGGGGTCACTTTTCTTCGTTATACAAGGGCTTAAATTATAAATATAATATAAGAGCACTTACGCCTCGTTGTGCTGTGAAACCATGTCGTCCACGGAGCAGCTGATGATGTTTGGGAGGACTGAGGAGCTGAAAAGAGGAAAATTCAAAACAAGGATCTTCCTTAAGAAAATATTTTGTCGAAGCAATTATATTTCTAGAACAGGAATAAAAAAACATTTTATTATATTCGAAGGAACACACTAAAATCTATTTATTTTCCTGTTTTACAATCATATTTGTATAATTTAAAGACAAAGCTATGATTTTAAACGACCCAGTTTACCTTCAAAAGGACGACCGTATGAAAACACGTTTTAAGCTTACTTATCACAAACCCTGGTTAAAGACCTTGACCAGGGCGTGAATATCGCAGATGGATTTGTGTGTATTGTCCACATATTTAAGAAGGCATATAGCATGCAAGAACGACAGAAACTATTCATACTGTAACAGTCGATTCCAACATCCTCGCTGTGGTGACAGTTATGTGACAACCAGGTTCTAGAACTGCAGCTCTTGATTGAGCTCTCATAGCCCGAACATCTTAAGTCATCAACAGTGATTCGACCACTTCCAGTGCCATAGTAGCCCAGTTCGTGCACTTCTGGATATCTAGAATAAACAGTTTTATCATATGTTGCGTCTGGGCGGTTATAATATCTTGCATTAAAATATCCCAGTGAGGATTATAAATTGGATACTGTGGTTACTCCCATTACCAGAGGCAGACCCGCTGACGTCAGATTCGAAAGTAAAAACGTTAAATGGTATGATGAGAAACTTTAGAATTTTACGCATTTTTGTTCTGTAATAAATAAAATCTTATAGTCGTGCCCCTGTATTACTCGTTGGAGAAAACAACAATATGCTCAATACATATTCGCATCTTTTTTCCCCCTTTTCTGCTACTTGTATAGAGGTTCAATAATAAACGAGCATTCAAATTTAAAGAGTAACTACACTTCAGGAAATGACTGAATCAGATCCCAAACCCTATCCCTAACATCAAAGGGAAAGATTGACAAAGACATCCCAACAAACAATAAATTACAAGTGATAAGCCGAGTCAGCAGCTCTTTCCCAAATAGGTGGCAACTCAGCTATCTTTATTGAACTAAATAATTTAGACCAAGTATAATCTTTTATTCATATATAGTTTTACTTCCGTTTTGTCTTATCTTTTCAGTTACGGACCACTTGGACCAGTCTAGGTTTACAATATACTGTTTCTGGAGAATACAGTTATGGTATATTTTTACACTAGACTGATTTCTGTGCTTCAGACAGGGATATTTAAACCAACGAGTTTCTCAGCCGCGTTATTGTTACCAACAATTTCGTCCGTAACAGCTTTCAGACTGGGCGACCCTTGAAATTGATACCTCTTGCACAAAATACATGTAGTTTAACTACTAGCCACATAACAATGTAGACTAGAAAGAGTATATTTGTTTTTAGCGTAAGAACTAACTTTGTTTTACGGAATTAAGACCAAACCCAAAACTTGCATGAGTTGTGTATCCACGAGTGAAAATAACGATTATGATGTTCATTAGTAGAATAATAATAGTAAGAATGAATAAAATTCCCATTTTTATGGTTTAAATTTACAATGATTAAGCGATTTGAAATTGCCACTTTTCACAAAAGAAAATTAAACTTGTTTCTGATTAAAGCCATTTTAATCAGCTTGACATTACTTCAGCAAAAAAAAAAAAAAAAAAAAAAAAAGACGTCAGCGGTAACAGCGTTTTACATTTTAAAACGTTCGGGAGAACATTTCCTGCCAGCATTAGACGTTTTAACTCTCTCTGAAAAAATTAAATGCGATCGGAAGTCCTAATATTGCATTAGTGCATACACGACAATTTATATTTAATGCCACATAATGTTTATTTACGGATTCGTATGTATGAAGAGGCAAAATAATATATGTGTTGCTAATCTCATACCTGTATCTAGCAAAGCCAAGCATTTTACAAATGACGTAAGCATCGTTAGCGTCAAAATCATCGTCGCATACCGTTCCCCATTGACCTTGATAGTACACTTCAACTCTACCAGCCCATGGCATACTTCCATTTACAAGACGGATAGCGATATAATCTGTAACGATGAATTCAAACATGCGAATGCATTTTATTTGAAAGCCAGTATTATTATGCAAGCTACTGAGCCCGAATCTAACGCCTCTTTTGATGACGCCCTATTTGATGATATCGACAGTTTTCTACATTTGATTTATGTGTACGAGGGCAAACAAAAATTCTCCACGCGAAAGGGTTTCAGACAAATGATGATAAATACATGTAGTAGCTCAAATGATTTATTTTCTTGTATAGTACATGTAACGTCCCTTTTATTTATTTTCTTGTATAGTACATGTAACGTCCCTTTTACCGATTCAAATTACTTTGTTAGAGAATAGCAGAATATTTGCATTCTGCTTGAAGTGTATAGGTTTCTGACGGGTTAAAAGTTTTTTAAAATCATTAACTTCGAGAAAACTTGTTGATGTCCTACGACCAAATAAGCTGTGTAATGTGTAATGTGTTATTCTTATGTAAGTGTAAGAAGATTTTAGAACGTACATAAGGATCACAGGCGTGTGGTCATGCGCTTTTTATGACATGAAGTAATCCACGCAATAACTGCGACGTCATTATAATGATAAATAAGTTTATAGTACGATCGGTTTATGAACCATAACAGAACATAAAAAACTTTTATTTCTCTCAGACTGTAGTGATCAAAATACAGAAGTAACATGAAAATACAAGTACGCATCTCGGCGTATGTCAGCGTATGATCATCCTTGCATGTAAGTCCATATAAATGAAATATTTTTGGTCTACGAAGAATATCCAAATTTTCCAATTGTCGTTTCAATCTATGAACACTTTGTCCAGTACGCAATCACAAGCACTAAAAATACTAATTTATCCTTCAACAATTACCGCAGTTATGTAAATCAGTCTTATGAAATTCAGCGATGAGTTTGGATTTCCCTTTTTAATCTATATCCGTCTTTTAAACAATCCCAAAAATCAAATCCGTCTTAAAAGACAGATCTAGATTTTAGGCATTATTTTTTGGCAAGAAAGTCTTATAACCAAAGAAATTCGGTACAAAACGCTTACCTGTTGTTGACAGAACATCTGGAACCTCTGTTGTCTCGTATGTTCGATCTAAAATAAATGATTATAATAACCTTTTCTCACCCATTGGACAAGAATATAACAATCCATCATGAGTGTCCATGTAGGATAGGGAAATCTCACCCGAGGGGTCGGAATTTCAACCAAGGACGAGGCTTACCGAGTCCCAGGTTGAAATTCCGACTCCGAGGGTGAGATTTACCTATCCTACATGGACTGGCTCATGATGGATTATTTTTCTCCCACTGTTAGCGGGTTTTAGACCTGCGGTCGGAATAAGCTTCAGAACAGGAAAATTTCAACTTTTTAACCAGTGATCTGAATTAAATTTTGAGCAGCCCAGTGTGTTTACCGGGTCCTTAATTGGGTGTAAACATAGTTTGCACATAAAAAATAGACGGAAAACACGATATGTAAACTATTTTTCTTTCAGAGTGCAAAATCAAAATGCAACTTAGCCTCTCGCGTCACGCGCGTCAAGTTTGCTAGCGACGTTTAAGAGCGGTTTAGTGACGTCATTAAAATTAAGTGACGTCATAAACCTATGATCTACTTTCAAACGTCATCCGAGATGCTTGCGTGTCCATTTTGTCATTTAAAATTAAAATATTTGTCAAAAATTGAAAAGGTCTGGATAGAAGTTTCTTATATGAGCTGCGTGCCTATCTTATATATGCAAAGGTGGGAGAATTATCCCTTTCTAGAGGTGTCTGAGCGTTTTCTATCTCAGCCTGCTATCTCAGCCTAGGCTCAGAAAGTTGTCTCAAAATGCCAATCATTGCTATATTGTACAGTCCAATTAATTATACACATAAATGCATTAAATCTACTTGCTACTTTCTGCCTTGTAAATTGCATGCAAAATGAAACTGACAGCTAATTGTGTGCATGAGGTGTCACTGTATATTTCTGATTAACTGCCAGTCATAGAAAATGCATACACAAGGTGAAATTAACACACATGGCAGAACTGTTAATAGAACATTAGCTGGAAGGTTGTAGGAATGGCTTCAAAAAGAAGGTATTCAATGTATAATTTGTTTTATAAAATACAATGGGAGACAAAAATAATCAATGATGGGATTGAGGCCTCAAGTAAATCTCAGGCTCGTTTTCAGATTCTTTTAAGTCTTATGCTCGGCAAGCCTCGTATATGACTAAATAATCTGAAAACAAGCCTGAGATTTCCTTGTCTCGCGCTCAACCCATCATAGATTCTATTAATCTATTGGGTCAGAAGTACTTTTTACAGGTGCATGAGTACACCGTCATGTTTTATTCGCCATTTTCAGAAGGAGAAGAACTGTGACTTGTTTTTTTTTTTTCGCAGCTACCCCTACCACCTCTCCTTCGCTCCCACCCGATAATGAAGTTCTAACGTATAAAAAGGTCTACCCTTAAAGAAAACAGTTTTCTTTCATTTTTGTTTATCGCAATCCACAGTTTTAAAATCCCTTTCCTGTCTGTCCCATGAGCCCCGGAAGCTCAGTTGGTTAAGCGCTGGCCTGCTGATCTACCGGTTCCGGGCTCGAGCCCCCCCTTGTAGGCGTGGATCTTTTCAATCGTAAACGGGGTTCCCTTGCACACAGCCTTTTATTATCACCCAACCATCGTCCTGATATGACTGAAATACTGTTAAAAAAGACATAAAAACGAAAGTCATCTATCCATCCATCCTATCTGTCCCAGTATGTCGAAGTTTTAAGGAAGGAAATATTGTGAATGATATTGTAAGACCGTTCTCGTTTCTCTGGTGTACATGAGACCACAATGCTAGAGAATAACAACAAACTGGATCTGTATCTGAAATTCAGATCTGAAGGCTAGAAAAGGGGTAACTTAAGAAAACAAAATTATTCCACATGACACTTCGACGTAGGATAACTTAATATGCAGTGAGGCTTTCCGAAAAAGGACAATTAAAATTGTATAGTACAGTTTTTTTGTCTTTAGTATAATATCCCTACTTTTATATGAGCATCATAAAGCACAGCTTGGTGAATTTTCTTTGCATAGACTGCTAAAAAAAAAAGATAAAAAACTAGACAATCACTAAAGGTGATGAATGCCCCCGCCATATGCCTCACAAGATGAGTAATGTGTTAAGATATATGATATATGTTGTGTGAAATTACATCAAAATCTGTCAATAAATAAAGGTGCTAGAGGGATGACTAAGTTTTTCTAAAACTAGCAACTGGTCTTGACCTTGGAACTACAACCCTGAAAGGTTAACGTGTCCAAGATATTGTCATACTTAATATTTGTGTGAAGTTATATCAAAATCAGTTAATAAACAAGCAAATTCGGTGAATTTATATCCCCGCCAAAGTGGCCCTGATTTGTTTATGGTTTATTTTAAGTTACATAAAATTTCATTGACTGATTACTTAGTTACGGCTGAACTTGTGGATTGTAAATAAAATCAAGGGCAATAACCCTGGGATAAGTGAGATATAAGCTGAAGCTGTTACACTTGTCTCAGCATCACTGCACAATGATGATACATTTTTTATTCAGTTTCAAGAAATTTTGTTCACCGATACCTAAGTTATGGCTAATTTGTGGATTTTAAATCCATTCAGGGGCATTAAATCATGCATTAATGCAGCAATTATGACAAAACTTAATGTGCACTGCTGTTTCATGACAATACCTAATTATTTTAAATTTCATGAAATTCCATTTATTGGTTACTTAGTTTTGACTCAATTTGTTTATTTTAAACCAATTCAAGGGCAATAACTCATTGCTTACTCAAGCAATTCCGACAAAACATAAGATGCACCAATGTGATATGGTGATACATATTTAGTATAAATTTCATAGAATTCTATTCATTGATTACTTAGTTACGGCTATATTTGTCAACCATAAATTGATTCAAGGGCAATAACTCATGCACTACTGATGCCCTTCTGAAGAAATTTTATGTGCATAACCGCATTATGGTGATACATAATCAGTTTAAGTTTCATGAAGTTTTGATCATTGGTTACTTAGTTTTGACTCATTTTATTGATTTTAAATCCATTAAAGGGCAGTAACTCATGCACTACTGATGCCCTTCTGATGAAACTTTATGTGCATAACCGTGTTATGGTGATAAATATTCAGTTTAAGTTTCATGAAGTTTTGAACTTTGGTTACTTAATTATGACTCATTTTATTAATTTTAAGTCCATTAATGGGCAATAACTCATGCATTACTGAAGCCAGTCTGATGAAACTTCACGTGCATCAGCGCGTTATAGTGATATATATTTATTTAAAGTTTCATGAAATTCCATCAAGTGGTTACTTAGTTATGGCTCCGGACGGACGGACGGACAGACAGAAGGACGGACAGACAGACGGACGGACATGGAGAAAACTATATCCCTCCGCCTTCGGCGGGGGATAATAAAGGCGCTAGAACCATGACAAAGATATACAGGTACCTATAACAGCATCTGTGACCTTGACCTTGGACCTACAATGCTGAAACGTAAATTTGTCCCAGATATTGTCATGCTTAATATTTGTGTCAAGACAACGTATTTTCTAAAAATAGCAAATATGACCTTGACCTTGACCCTAAAATTCTGGATCGGGAACTTGTCCAAGATATTGTCACACTAAAAATTTGGGTGAAGTAACATAAAAATTGTCAATGAATAAAGGGGCTAGAGGGATGATAAAGTTTTTTTTCTAAACATAGCAACTGTGACCTTGACCTTGGATCTGCGGTGCCGAAACGTTAATTTACTCAAGATATTGTTATACTTAACATTTATGTGAAGTTACATCAAAATCGATCCATAAATAAAAGCGCTTGAGTGATGCCCTAGTTTTTCTGAAAATAGCAACTGTGACCTTGACCTTGATCCTACCAACCTGAAACGCAAAACTTGTTCAAGGCATTGTCATCCCCAATAAAGCAGTGATGTAATACCAAAACAGGGTTAATAAATGAGGCCGCTAGAGCGACAACAAAAGGTGAGCTTGTATATAAGCTATGGAACTATGGTCAAAATATGTATGTCATTCAAGGGAAGATAATTCTGCAATAAAGACCTGACTCAAAGTTCTGTTTCCTTTATGCTCATGTTCAATGCATGTCTGAACTGTGTTGCAAGTTTCAAATCCCTACATCAAATACTATTGGAGGAGTTGCAGAGACAAAAACAGTACTACAAAGTGTGAAATATGGTCAAAATATGTATGTCATTCAAGGGGATGTAATTCTGCCGTAATGACCTGGATCAAAGTTCCGTTTCCTTTATACACATGTTCGATGCATGTCTGAACTGTGTCACAAGTTTCAGCTTCCTGCATTAAATACTGTAGAAGGAGTTGTGAAGACACAAACAGTACTACAAATGTGAAATATGGTCAAAATATTTATGTCATTGAAGGGGACGTAATTCTGCAATGTAGACCTTAATCAAAGTTCTGTTTCCTTTATGTACATGGTCAATGCATGTCTGAACTGTGTTGCAAGTTTCATATGCCTACATTAATAAATACTGTAGGAGGAGTTGTGGAGACAAGAACAGTACTCCAATGCGAAATATGGTCATAATATGTATATTATTCAAGGGGACATAATTCTGCAACAAAGATCTAAGTCAAAGTTCTTTTTCCTTTATGCACATGTTCAATGCATGTCTGAACTGTGTTGCAAGTTTCAACTCCCTGCATCAAAACTGTAGGAAGAGTTGCGGAGAGAGACAAGAACAGTACTACAAAGTGTGACGTACGTACGTACGGACGGACGGACGTATGTACGGACGGACAAGGGCAAAACTATATGCCCCTCCCCACTTCGTGGCGGGGGCATAAAAACAAAACAAAAAAACGGATGGCTGAGTATTACTACTGCAGATAATATGTGGGAAGCACGCAAAATATTTCGTGTATTAGTATAATTAAAATCTGAAAAAGTTCCTTCAGGAGCAGAGAATACATACAGAAGTAGGAACATGGGCCAGACTACGTAGTTTCGGCTAATAAAGCCTCGTCAGTGACCCTGACAATATCTGGTGACGAAACCAGAAAAAAGGCATACAGTAATTTCTAAATTTTAATGGGGCAGTCGATTCAAAGACTGATTAGTTTCAAAAGGATCCAAAAAATATAAAAGACAATGATCTAGAATAAAAGTCTAAATCGATTTCAAATTTTAGATTTCTCAGAATCTTATCCTCTGATCTCAAAGGATGTAAAAAAAAATATAATCTGCACTATGGATGATGTACGGGGAGACGTTTTACGGCCGCCACACGGCACAACACCAGCTGCGGTGAGGTACAATTAAAATCTGAAAAAGTTCCTTCAGGAGCAGAGAATACATACAGAAGTAGGAACATGGGTCAGACTACGTAGTTTCGGCTAATAAAGCCTCGTCAGTGACCCTGACAATATCTGGTGACGAAACCAGAAAAAAGGCATACAGTAATTTCTAAATTTTAATGGGGCAGTCGATTCAAAGACTGATTAGTTTCAAAAGGATCCAAAAAATATAAAAGACAATGATCTAGAATAAAAGTCTAAATCGATTTCAAACCGTTTTAAAACCGTTTCTTTATCTGTTTCTAGAGCACGTTAGCACACTTAAAGTAATTATCAACAATTTTTATGCTTTTACATGAAATATCTTTCGTGCTTTGTCAATTTTCTTTTAGAAGGTCGCTGATGGAGTATGCTGATATTGTGCGGAACAACTGAAGACAGTACTTAAACAAATTCAATATGAAGCTACAATTATTGTTACGGGTGCCACAATACTTGCTTCTATTGATTCAGTACTAACTGAAACAAGTTGGGAAACCCTATCCCTTTAAGAGAAAAATCGTAAGCTTGTAACGTTAAAATGTAAAATAACTTATGTCCTGTTTACTGATCTTCACTCGTACCTAGAATTGTTGGATCGTCTGTCAGCTATAACTGACGCAATGCTGGTGATATTCAAACTGTCAATACAAATACTCAGCTCTATTACTCTTCTTTTTTTTTACCTTCTGTTAATAGGGATTGGAATGACCTTTCTGGAGAAACTCAAATGTAACTAGTACATCTGCGATCCAAAAAAAAAAAAAAAAAAAAAGAAACAAAAAAACACAAACGTTTGTCTAACATTATTTCACCCCTATCGTATTATTCATTTGAAAATCACACTTGCCAGATTTATCACACCCAGTGACAAAAAACTAACTGAAGCTCCTACACCGAAATTATTCTTATATGGAAGCTGATTGATTTGTTGCTTTACGTCTGCGGTAAACAACTATGGTCATGTCGGGACGGTCAGTTAACCTAACCACACTGTTCCAGGGCAGGCTTAGACCTCCTATGCGGTTAACCAGTACTAAGTGCACATACTGTAACTGACAACTGCCCTTCTTGAATAAGCGGAGGGAGAAACGAAAGTATGTGGCCAGACCGGGTATCGAACCCAGGGCCTCTGACATATGAGTCAGGTGCCCTACCGACTGAGCTACGCGGCCCGGCCTTATATGGAAGTACGGCCGTCTCTGTAACAGCGCCTAATCTGTATCTTGAAACTGCGGATTATACTTATAATGCCTTAGAAATTGCCGCAACGGTATCATTTCTAAGCGTCAGAGTATCTTTATCTACGAAAGTCGAAAGTAGTTTAGGTCTCATTTTGCCAGCATTAGAGGGAAATAGCAATACAACATCTCCTGGTATAAGAGCTCAGTTTCAACTATGATAATGTCTGCTTTTATATTATTTTATACCTATGAAATCTGACGGGTAGAGTAGGCATCGTTCACAACCGTGATGGACCAGGCTGGAAAGGAATGAAATTGATGAGGCAAATCTACATGCCACTGGCTAAAAATTGCTTCCAGAGCCTAGGATGGTACTCTTACAGGAAAGAATGTACTCCCTCAGGGGCAGCATATCCTTTCCCGTAAAAGTACAATTTCATATAATAGAAATGAAGTCGAGGAGATTATCTCTGCCGGCCCATTTCCTTCCATTCCATTCAATTTTCTTGTTATAAGCTATCCCCTTTAAAAATTAGTGAAAAAAAACAACTGAACAACTGGAGTACCTATCACAGATACCATTACAGTCTTAAAAAATTACCAGTTTGGCTTTTCCAATACAATACGCAGATGGAATAGCAAACCAGTGTAGACGCTGATTTGGTTAAACACATTTGCTCAGACACTTTCTACGCCACCTGGAGTAATGTGTGAATTATATTGGATATATCCATTTGCGGCGAGAATAGAAAATAAGGGTGCTGATCGACAGTGTAAAAATGGCCGCACTGTTTTTCTTCCCATTTGAATAAAAATTGTATCAACGAAATGCTGAATACATGTAATTGTTTTTTTTTCAGAATGATCACGGAAAATGATCATTTTATGAAGAAAAAAAAGGAAATAAAAAAGACAGAATTATTAGGGCAAAAACAGTATAAAAGTCATGATTTACTATATATTCATTACATTTTGGAGATAGTCATCTTAAATTAAAAATGACCGCGGTATTTCTTGTGCGATCTTTTTAAAACTAGAGCATGTGAGCAGGGGCTCACGTATACCCCCGGCCAGAGCCACCGCCTAACGGAAACACTTTTAATACCAAACTTTAAAGCAAATGATAATGAATGATAAGCAGAAGGCTGATACTCTCTTATTTGATACAATTAGTCATACCCAATATCAAAATCCTAGCTTTAGTGATTCCTGAGACATCTGTTACAAAAATTTAATTTGAGAGAAAGAAAAAATAGACAAAAAGGGAATGATGAGCATATGGAGGTTGATACTCTCTTACACAATACAACTTGTCACACCCAATTTTTGTACCAAATTTCGAATCCTTGCTATAATGGTTCCTAAGAAATCTTTGACAGAAATTAAATTGGAGAGAAAGATAAAATGGACAAAAAAAGGGAATGATAAGCAGATAGAGGCTGATGGTCTCTTACATGTATATAATACAACTAGTCATACCCAAAATTTGTAACAACTTTCAAAAATCTATGTATAGTGGTTCCTCCTGAGAAGTCTTTGACGAAAAAAAAAATAATCGGAGAGAAAGAAAAAATGGACAAACAAAGGGAATAAAAAGCAGAATGAGGCTTAAATTCTCTAACACTGTACTAGTTATACCAAACATTGTACCTAATTACAAAATCCTAGCTGTAATGATTCCTGCAAAATCATTGACAAAAATTTAATTGGAGAGAAATTGGAAAGAAAGAAAAAACTGGACAAACAAAGGGAATGATAAGGTGGAGCAGGCTGATTCTCTTTTACACGGTACAACTAGTCATAACCAACGTTTCTACAAAATTTCAGATACCTTACTGTAGAAGTTTTTGAGATATCTTTGATAGAAAATTAATTAGCAAGAAAGAAAAAAAATGGACAAACATAGGAAATGGTAAGCAGCAGGAGGCTGATTCTCTCTTACACTAGTCATACCCAAGGTTTGTATCAAATTTCAAAATCCTAGCTATAGTGATTCCTGAGAAATCTGTGACAGAAAAAAATGTTAACATACACTCACACACACAAACATATAAACGGAAAAAACAAACATTACATACCCCCTAAAAACTTCATATACCGGGGGGATAACAATATATGAGGCTGTTCGAAATTTTATGCGATTTTCAAATTAAGCACGGAAAAATGAATTTGAATATGAGGAAAAATGAAATAAAAAAAAGATGACTTTCCCATATCTCTTAGTGTATTTTATTACCTGTTCGATTCGCGAATATCGATTCTTGACTTTTAAAGGCAGGATTTCTCTGCTCGGGGGAGGGGGGGGGGGGGTCATGGTCCCAGCATTAGCATATCTTACCTGTACAGGTAATGGCGTGAAAATGTATTCGACCAATCAGTAGACCAGAATTACCAGTTACAATAATTTCATTGGGTGACTGGAGGTGTTAACACTATGTGATTAAGAGACAGAATGACACTTGTATTTCAATTCTCACATCGACGTTCCCCCGTACCTCAGCGGAACGGATCCATAGTCACAGTAACGGGGAACAAGAATGACACTTCGGACTTAATCTTCCTTATATAGTACACTCCTGCCTTTAAAGAGTGGCGTGAAAAGTTATCCATGTGTCACAATACTTAAAATTTACAGAAATCTATTAGTTTAAACAGAAATCTAATTATCATATGACGTCGCTGTTATTCAGTGGATAACGTCGTGTCATAAAAATCGTATGACCACACGTGTAATAACATTTTGGCGCGTACACGTAACGTCATTGACAACGTCTATGTCAACATTGCGTTTTCTTATTGAAATAATATTCAGTTTGAAGGCGTTAAAATCCCATTTTAAAGGGTCATATGATAAACAGAATCTTACACTCGTGGTCGTTTCATATGAAATTTATGAAACTCGCCGAGGGATCGTTTCATAAATTCCATATGAAATGACCACTCGTATAAGGTCCTCTATTTTTGCATACCTAATCCACAGTCAGAGCTGTCACCACAGGAGTCGTAGCCATTACAAACAATGTTATTTGATATGCATCGCCCATTTCTGCACTGATATTCGCCTGAGTTGCAAATGCCTAAAATGAGACGCAAATGCATTAAAAGAGACGCACATGGAAGTCACATTCAGAACCCGAGAATAAGATTTTCTTCATTCTACGAGGTTCAGACCTAGTGGCATATTCGCCTGGGCGTTTCGTGATTCACCATTCTTAGCGTGAAGCACATTTTCTATAGAAAAAATTCGTGAATCACGAACCATCCAGTCGAACACGCCCACTGTTTCTCTCATTTTCAACGGACTTCTTAGTTTTTCTTTACGGTAGTCTATAATTTTTTATTCCGCTATAGATGCAATGGAAAAGTTTGGTCTATTGTTGCGATAAAGACTACCATTGCCTTTTTCTGAAACAAGTTCGAGACATATCGCGAGATTATGCTAACATGGGTTTACACCCCTTTCAAGAATATCTCACACATGTCGAGCAGAGGTGGGCAACCAAAACTCCAGGGGAAAAACACCTGACCTTCTGTAAGCAGAACTTGGCTCTCTCACATGTGCGCAGTCAAGCACTGGACACGCAGGCTGGGAGACCTAATGTGTAAGAGTCAGCGCTCTTATCCATTAGGGCACGGATGCCCGTAAAATCTTTCGTCCAAGATGACTTACAACCATGTGGCATAACCGCAAACGAAATGAGACTTTCAAATCATACGGATGACAACAACTGTACTGCCATCATGCATTCACTATTAAAAGTCTCATTTCTGTCAAATATATACATAAAAAGAGCAGATAAAACTTATAGGGCCGATTATGTTCTCAAAACTATTTGAGCAGCGACAGGATAAAACCTAGCGCAGAAGTTTTGTATCTTTTTTTTATTTTATAAAATACATGTATCAGGAAAACTGAACAAACCACTAATGTCACATTTTTCACTCATTTTTAAAAAGAGTCATACAAATATGTCATTACCTCTTCCAAATATTTTCCCATTTTGTGTTGATTTAGGCAAATATGAAATTTCTTTTGCTATTGAATATACTTGCTTTCACATGAAATTTTCGAGAGAGAGAGAGAGAGAGAGAAAGAGACAGAGACAGAAGAAAAAAAGATTGCTAACAATATATCTGAATTTTTGTTATTTTTTAATAAAAAAATGTTTACATGAATCTTAAAATAATCTTAAATTTTCACCGTCGCAAATTTGATTTATTTAACTACCTCCACGTTCCGATAACGCCATTTTTTCAACGTCAAAAGGCAATAATTTCAAAGAACGCTTTCCGGCATATCTTTAGACTCTAATCTAATATTTATAATCTGTTCTAAGAAACTGAAAATCGAAATGTTTAATTAAGATTAATTATCTTATTTCGTCTTCCAGGGAGAACGGTTTGAACACGACTAATTATTGCCATGATATTAATTCTGCGTAACGTGACGTGATATTTTTTTCTATTTGATAGCTTCTCTAAAATAACTTAACATTGTTTTATCGGAAAAAACAGATATCTCTGAAACCGCTCCTAGCGCCCCACTAAGTTTGACGCTAAAGAAACGACATTTTCTGAACGAGGTGTGTGCGTGTGTGTGTGTGTGTGAAAGGGGGGGGGGGGTACAGATTAAAAAAATACTTTAGGATATATTTATACGGTAAAATCTTAATATTATTTCATTAATGTATTAACATTACATTTCATTACAACGTATCAAAACTTGAGATTTGATTTTCGGAGATGTTTTTCTCTCTATCATTTTTATTTACAAAACAAAGAACACTGTTCACCATTTCCACATTTAACGAAAAATGAAAAGTAATTTTTGAATAAATCCACTTGTAATGCGTAGAGGTTTGGCCAAACGTACAATACACCTTTACTGACCTTTTGATTACACGTTCTTTGGTATGAAATTTACTTCCAATACCTCAATGTCCTGCAGAGCAATTTATTATCCGTAAAAAGGTCAAAGCATCATTTTTTCACGTAGTCATTGGCAAAGGGACTATTTGATTAATACTAAACAGTCATTTAGTAATTCGCAAAAAATGCAAGTTCTAGGTGATTTATTTTTTATTAGAAAACTGAAAAATTTGGTTTTGTCCTATTCCACCTTAACGTCATGTTGGAATCTGAGCTGCAAAACGGGCCTTATCGCACATGTGACTGACTAATAATAGTATGCAGTTTGATAAGCCTGTCACTCATCTCTTCTGGCAACGATATTTTATAGATCCAGAAAACATTTGATTTTTCACTGTCAATGTGTAACTGGAATAACGCATTTACAATTTGTGATTTACTTACCAGTATGAAATGTTGTTACTACCATTAAAAAACCAGCATATTCAGCACTATGATCACTATGAAAGTAAAGCGTCATATTATTGTCAGATGTTGTAAAGACGCCATTCGGGAGATTAGTGATTCTTTGAAGGCCTACAAAACATAAAAGCGTGGTGAAATTAGCTGACATGGATATAATCAGATTATATCAGAGTAAAGAAATAATAAACATTCATTATTGGTTGCATTGGAGGTCACGTGCACTGACATTGTTTTTTTCTTCGGAAGATGACGTCAGTGTATGCAAAGTCTGACTTTAGAGCCGAACGTCGATCGTTGATAGGGTTGGCTTCTTTCAAATGTGATAGAAACCCCTTAACGCTAATGTTATGTTTTCGAGTTCATGAAAACAGTTAAGAGCTCAAATTAAAGCTCAAAGAGAAATCAACACACTGTGTTGTAAACATACATCTACTTTATTCAAGATCTAACAAAGAACTACTAAAAGCGCCTGGCGCAGCAGTGCGCGTTACTCATGCATGCTACATGCAAATATAAAAGGTCATAGGTAAACAGTGGGTGAACTTATAGATACGGTTACATCTCCCTTGTTTTAATTAAAGTTCATTAATTTTATTAATGTTCAATAACTTCAGAATAAAGACGGATTTTATTGTCTTTGATAAAAGTTCAAGTCTGTTGAAATCTCCAGTGCCAACAAGCACACCATAAAATAAAGTTTGTTTACTGTAGCACAGGCTGTTAAGTACTTTCACAGATAATTTTCCTTTAATTCGGATACTGAATGTCAGATATGTTTATCGTAGGCACATGTGAAAGAAAACCACTCCATATAATCTATTCATCATTATGATCAAGTTCACTTTTGCCACATGGGGTCGCTCAAATATTTGTTGGGAATGACCTGACGCCCTGATCTAGTGATATATTTTCCCGTGTCTGTTTTGATAGGAGAGGCCATTTCAGGGGAAATATTTGCTGACTCAGCGCTTTCATTGCAATTTGGGAGGTTGATGATATCTTGCTGACACGTAGGCGTCCTTTCTGAATCAACATCAGGCTGCGTGAGAGAATTTTGTAAAGGCAAAAGTTCAACATTCTCGCGAGTCTGGTCTTTTGTTTTATGAATGAACTTACGGTTCCTGCGGTAAGTGCCTCCGTCATTGGTTTGCAAAATGTAAGATCGATCATCGTGTTTGTCGGTGATTAATGCAGGCTTCCATAATTTGTCAAACAATTGTACACGTACTTTGTCGCCTATTTTTAGTAATGGTAGTTTCTTTGACGACCTGTCATGGTATGTCTTTTGTTTTTCACGGTCGTAAGACAATTTTTCGCGCACGTCGTTCAATTTGATTTGCTGCGGTTTCAATTGTTCGTTAGTGCAGGGAAGTACTGATCTTAAGCGCCTTCCCATTAACAGCTGAGATGGTGATGACCCACATGCTAAAGGAGTAGTCCTGTATTCCAGGATTGCCAAATATGGGTCATTATTGCTGTCTTTTGCTTTTTTAAAGATGCGTTTTACGATGGAGACTGTTTTCTCGGCCAACCCATTACTTTTAGGGTAAAGTGGTGAGCTATGGACAACTTGAAAATTCCAGTCTTTTGCAAACGAAGAAAACGCGTCGGACGTATAGTAAGCGGCATTATCACATACCAACTTTTCTACTATACCGTGCCTTGAGAAAATGACCTTAAGCTTTCGTATTATTGAAATACTTGACGTACTGGAAAGTAGGTCTACCTCAAAGTACCGACTAAAATAGTCAACTGTGACTAGGTAATCTTTATTGTCCCAAGTGAATACATCTGTACCCACGACCTGCCAAGGTCGGTCTGGTATTTTATGTGAAACCAGGGGTTCCTTAGTGTTGGACTTTCTATACTGTAAACAAACGTTACAGTTCAATACATGACTTGTAATGTCAGCGGTCATACGCAGCCAAAACATTATGTCTCGCGCGCGCTGAAGAGTTTTGTTCTACCCCCATGTGCGAGTCATGCACTTTTTGGGTCATCTCATGTCTGAGAGATGCTGGAATCACTAGTTTCTGTCCCCTAAAAATGAGATCGTCCGCGGTAGACAACTCGTCTCTGTGATTCCAAAACTCTAAGACTGACGATGGGCACTGTTTTCTAGTGTCCGGCCATCCGTCAAGAATCGTCTGCTTCAATATTTGAAATTGTACATCGTTTCGCGTGACTTGTCGCACCTGCTCTATTTTACGGTCTGATACAGCAATTGTCGAAAGAACAGTGTGGATATGTAAATCCAAGCCATCAGATAGTTCTGGATAAGTATCTGAGAGGAATTTCCGACTTAAGGTGTCAGCGACCGGAATGTTCACTCCACTTACGAAGCGAATTTCAAGGTCATACCTTTGCAGTTGTAATAGTATACGCTGTAATCTAGGCGGTGCGCTACAGAGAGATTTCTTTGCGATTGATGATAATGGCTTGTGATCGCTTTCTACAATTACGTCTTTACCGTAAATATACTGATGAAAGCGCTTACACCCGAACAAAATCGCGAGCATCTCTTTCTCGATCTGTGCATATCCTACCTCGGTCTGAGTAAGTGTTTGTGATGCGTATGATACAGGTCTACCTTCCTGTAACATGGTAGAACCCAGTCCGTATTTTGAAGCATCTACCTGGAGCGTTATTTGCTTCTCAGGGTCAAAGAATGCTAAGACAGGACTTTCAGTCAGGACGTCTTTGATTTTCTGGAATGCTGTGTCATGACAGTCATCCCAAATAAATTCTACGTCCTTCTTCAACAAGTCTCTCAAAGGGACTGTTATTGTAGCTAGATTTGGAGCAAACCGTGTCAAGTATGTGACCATTCCCAATATGGTCTCCAATTCAGCTCTGTCTTTCGGGGCTGACATTTGTTTAATGGCAATCAGTTTCTTGTCATCAATTTTCAAGCCATTTTGCGTTAGGATGTGACCGAAATAAGGTACCTCCGTTACACCTATCGTGCATTTGTCCGGATTTAGCTTTATGCCGCGTTCACGAGCGCGTGACAGTACCTTGCGCAAGTTTTCATCGTGTTCGGCTCTTGTCTTGCCATACACTAGAATGTCGTCGACTATAGCCGTGACACCCGATATTCCTTCGAACGACTCGTCAATCTTGCGTTGAAATTCGTCCTGAGAGCAGTTCAAGCCCAAACGGGACGCGGAGATATCGGTACCGTCCGAAAGGTGTGTTAAATGTGGTAAGGTACGACGATTTTTCCTCAAGCTTTAAGCTCCAGTAGCCACTTGTTGCATCAAGTACAGAAAAGTATGCGGCTCCTGACAAGTGCGACACTACTTCATCGAAAGTGCGCATCGGATAATGCGGTCTGCGGATCGCGCCATTAAGTGCTTTAGGATCGAGACATATCCTTAGGCTTTTAGTTTTGGGTTTCTCAACAACTACAAACGAGTTAACCCAATCCGTTGGACACGTTACCTTGGCAATTATGCCTTGACTTTCCATTCTCGACAATTCCGACTTAAATCTATCACGTAACGCTACCGGTATTCGTCGAGGCGGGTTTACCACTGGGACTGCGTCGGGCTTTAAATGGAGTTGTATGTCACCGGGGATCAAACCTACTCCCTTAAACAAGTCGGGAAACTTTTGCAGGATGTTTTCCTTGGTGCAAGTCTCCTGCTGTTCTACACTTTGACAAACAGGATTGTCAACAGAGTATATCAGCTGAATTAAGCTGAGGTCAAGAGAGGTTTTGAGGCTCAGTAAGGGTATCTTACTTGTTTCTACAATATAAAATTGTGCGTCAATGCTTTTGTTATTATAGCGACAGGTCAGAGTGATAGTACCTTTGACATTCAAGGCATCACCTGTATACGAGGATAATTGACCATCAGGGGGTGCTAATGGGTGCTTTATGTTAAGCTCATGAAATTTGCTTAATGGAATAATGTTAGCTTGAGACCCTGTGTCTATCTTAAACCTAAGGGGTGTTTTCTTTGGACCAACATGTACAGTGGCAAAAGCTTGATCATAATGAGAAAAAGATTTATTTACCGTATCAACATAAAAATCCGATAAATTCTGTTCTTCCTCATACTGTTCATTATTTACTTCATGCACCGTTTTTGATCTACACACGCGCTTGAAATGATTGGATTTGCCACACTTCCTGCAAGTTTGTCCTTTTGCTGGACACACTTCACCTTGATTATGACTGTCATATCCACAATTTCTGCATTGATTTTGATTTTTGTTCATCTTTTGGCGATCCGATGGTTGATGTGGTGTATATCCCTAGCCCCATTTGTTTGCCTTTGTCCCTTTTTGGCGCCCGATCGTTTCGTCCCCCAGTTGTTCTTCTTTCGTACCACATGAATGTCATTTTGGTTTGATGACATCTGCTTCATTTGCTCCATAGCATACTCGTAATTTTGGCTAATTTGTACAGCTTTGTCTAGTGTTAAGTCTTTTCCGACATTGATTAGTTTTTCCCGTATCTTTGGGGAATTAGTTCCAAACACGATCCTGTCCCGTATCATTTCCTCGGGTTTGTCAAAACTGCAGTCTCTGGCTTTAAGTCTAAGCCTGGTGACAAATGAGTCTATTGTCTCACTGCCTTGAACCTCATTGTTAAATTGATATCTAGCAAAGATAGGATTCAGCGTCGGCTGAACGTGTTTTTTGAACCTGGAGTAAAATGTTTCCAACTTTTTCGCATCACCCTCACTTATGTCCGTCCATGAGTGGCGAATGTCCCTTCCTTTGTCTCCTACCCAGAGCAACAGATAAGAAACATGTTCTTCTTCCGTTTTAGACTTCAACGGTCCTGAAAAAATTAAGTCCACGTGTCGGCGAAATTTTTCCCATTGTTCTGGCAAGTTTGTGTCATCCCAGCGCATTGCTGGAGGAGTAATTCCTGATAATTCCATAATGTCAATTAGATTTCACTTCTAGACACCATGTTATGTTTTCGAGTTCATGAAAACAGTTAAGATGTATTAATTAAAGCTCAAAGAGAACTCAACACACTGTGTTGTAAACATACATCTACTTTATTCAAGATCTAACAAAGAACTACTAAAAGCGCCTGGCGCAGCAGTGCGCGTTACTCATGCATGCTACATGCAAATATAAAAGGTCATAGGTAAACAGTGGGTGAACTTATAGATACGGTTACAGCTAACAAGTTCTTTCTTGAAAATCAAACGTTGTTAATCTAAAGGTATGAACCAGGGATGTGAGGTGCAGATAAAACATTCCATCACTCGGGATCACTGTTCGGCATCACTCGGCTATCTTCTTGATGCGAACAGTGACCATACCCACGGGGTCTTATATCCGCATCTTACATTCGTGAAGATACTGATATTTACACATATTTTTGATTCATAATATGAGCCGCGACTCGAGAAAACCAACAAAGAGATTGTGCGTCCAGCGCAGACTAAGATCAGCCTGGGCAGCCGCCCAGTCGATTCAGACTCTTTAAAAAGCGCCCAAAGTGTAGCTAAGGATCTAAGCTACCTTCATGCGGATAGCGAAGACTCTGATCAGACTGGGCGGATGCCCAGACTGATCTGAGTCTGCGCTTGGCGCACAACCACTTTGTTGGTTTTCTCGTGTCGCGGCTCAATTATGTGATTTTCAAACTAACAATTTATGAAATTGCATAACTCTACCGCTTGAGATGTTAGGAAAAAGCCGACGCTATCAACGGCTAGCGTTCGGATATTTACATTAACATCCAACGTGGCATTAACTGATGTCATTTTGTCAAAATCTGAAAATCAAACGTCACTTGACGACGCAGATACTTGACCTCATATACAACCAATGCACTGACTACACGTATTTTTCCGATTCTGAATGAGAAGACATGGGTGAGATTATAAGTATCTTTCATTTGCGCGTGGTGCAGATAGAAACCTCCGTCACGAGGGTCACTGTTCGGCATCACGAAGCTTCCCTCTTGTTGCCAAGCACTGATCCCAAGGGAAGGGTTTTTCTACACGCACCTCGGTTCTGTACTATCAACGTCCGTCGTGGTTTAAACTAACGTCATTTTGCCGTCTGCAATATTGAATGTTTATGTCCTGGTTTGAAGGTTTTGAACTTAAGATATTCAAGCTTCCTAAAGTTTGGGACCAATGACGAGATTTCTTTCTGCCAATACTTATTAACTGCTTCTCCTTCAGTTCTTTTCCATACAGTTTTCCGTACTACCAATAATAAAAACTGAATGGTCGCCAATTTTTTTTAAAAAAAGCTAATACTTTTTAACAGTATATTTCAGAAGAATTTACCCATTTTCATTGATTTAAACTTAATTTTCTTTGTATAACAACATATGAAACAGTGCATTCATTCTCAGAAATACTATATGCTTTAAAAAACGGGATTCAGAAGAAAGTCAACTGACTTTCGTCTGTATCCCATTTTCCTTGCGAGATTATCCCCAATGTATCCAAAATTTACCGCCAAATTAATTGGGACCATTATTTGTACAGCAAAGTTGTTAATCTAGCCTTACCAACTCCAAACTTGCTCTCGCTCTTTTACTTTTATGGTACCTGACTTTCCATGTACCGGAGCCCGGGAGGGGACATAGCAATACATATACTGATTTCAATCCCACAAAATAAATTTCGTACTTTACATTCCCACAAAATAATATTGCGTTCCCTCAAAATAATATTTCTTTCCCATGCATTATCTTATCGTTCCCTCAGTCTAATATTTCGTTCCTTCAAAATAATATTCGGTTCCTACGCTTTACTTTTTCGTTCCCTCAAAATAGCATTTCGTTCCCTCAAAATAATATTCCGTTCCCACGCTTCACTTTTCCGTTTCCTCAAAATAGCATTAAGTTTCCTCAAAATAGTATTTCGTTCCCGCGCTTTACTTTTTTTGTTCCCTCAAAATAGTATTTCGTTCCCTCAAAATAATATTTCGCTCCCACGCATTACTTTTTCATTCCCTCGATATTATATATCATTCCCTCAAAATAATATTACGTTCCCAAGCTTTATTTTTTATGTTTTATTTCCTGCATAATATTTCGTTCCCTCAAATCAACACTTCGTTCCAATGCAATCGCTTTCCATTTTCTCGCAAAATGCTTGGTGATGATAAAAGCAAACTCATAGTGTATTAAGCAGTCGGACTTCCAGTGAGTGAACTCTGGTTTAACGTCACACCAACAATTATGTCATACGGAGACGGGACCTCTCATCTGAAAAACCGGAGAAGCGGGGGATCGACTTGCGATCCCTGGATTGGTAGTCAGCGCGTTATCCACTACATTACCGCCGCTTCTCGGGCTTCCAAGCTAAATGGTATATTCAAATGGTACAAGTCTTAAAGTGGCTCTATTTATTCTGACGGCGAACCATATTCCATATATCATTTTATTATTATTTTATTTTCATTATTATTATTATTATTACTATTACATAATAAACTTATTATTATTTGTTTGTTTTTAACTGGAGGCAGTCTAGTATTTTCAGACAACCCAATCTCTGTGCCCCCCTCTAATCCGGAGCCAACTCCCAACGAAAAAGAAAATTGCCCTCATAGAAGCAAATTCTCTCCAAAACAGGCCCGACAAGAAAGGCCTTGCCGCTCGGAGAGGCAAACAGGAAGTCATAACAGTTGCCTCCTTTGTAAAAGTGACAGAAAAATATGGAGGGGCATCCACACACCACGCCTTTACCATAGCTTAAGAGTTATTGTGCCAGCTGTGTCGATTGAATTAGTGGTGTATTTTCGGAGAGAAAGTTTATATGAGCCGCGACACGACAAAACCAACAAAGAGGTTGTGCGCCCAGCGCAGACTCAGATCAGCCTGGGCATTTGCCCAGTCTGATCAGAGTCTTCACTGTCCGCATGAAGGTAGCTTTGACCCTTAGCTACCATTTAAGCGCTTAGCAAAGAGTCTGATCAGACTGGGTGGATGCCCATGTGGATCTGAGTCTGCGCTGGGCGCATAACCACATTGTTGGTTTTCTCGTGTCGCGGCTCATATGGCTTACTAAGTCTCTAAATGATAAGGTGAAGCAAAGGAAGCAACTCAGCCATCCCAGTCAACTAGAGTGTTCATGTAGTCCTTAGTGTTCACATTTTCATGTAAGCTTAAAGGAGTGTGTTGGAACAGAGTAGACGCACAATGTGTTTTGAGTAGCTGATATTTGCGCATGCCACGATGTCCACTTCCATGTGAAGCTGCTGATCCATGCATTTCGTTTGGAGCATTAATTCTATCAATTCTTTACTAGCATTTAAGTGGGCGCGTGAGTGTGTGTTCTTTTTTGTGACTGTGTGTTTGAGTTTATTGTAAAGTTCTAGTTTGTTTTTACTTACGTGTACAACTATTTTTCTTCCATCTTACATTTTACATACGCTAGGAGAAGAAGTAAATTAGCAAATTGAATATGCTTTCGTTCCAATCCTAAGATGTTCATGTTGTATTGTATAAAATAAACCTTGTTAAAAATATGAAATAAATATGTTAAAATCAAAAGGGACCAACGGCTGGCGGCTTACATCATCGGGTGGGCATTTAAAAACCGGTTTAATCCACACTTCACCGTCCCGCCCCAAGACTCAGGTAATTTTACTGCCCGTCCCCACGCATTGCCTCTGTTTGGTTCGTCTGAAATGATCTGCTTTTCGTTGCTAGAAGTATTCTGCACTGTTGTGCACTGACCTATCAATTTAAATATTTACATATTTTCAAAGTAATTTGAGCCGCGACGCGAGAAAACCAACAATGTGGTTGTGTGCCACGCGCAGACTCAGATCAACCTGGGCATCCACCAAATTTGACCAGACTCTTTGCTAAGAGCTCAACGTGTAGCTAAGGGTCTAAGCTACCTCCATGCGGACAGCGAAGACTCTGATCAGACTTGGCGGATGCCCAGGCTGATCTAAGTCTGCGCTGGGCACACAACCACATTGTTGGTTTTGTCGTGTCGCGGCTTATTTCTGCTTCGCGCTGTTCCTGCTCTTTTGTCATTTGATGTGAGAGGGA
This sequence comes from Ctena decussata, assembly GCA_963989385.1. Lineage (NCBI taxonomy): Eukaryota > Metazoa > Mollusca > Bivalvia > Lucinida > Lucinidae > Ctena > Ctena decussata. The sequence continues at coordinate 63,730,290 of OZ022506.1, read as the reverse complement.
TGTGGAACTTGATTAGATCACTTCTTGTGTTTTTTTTATTATTATTATTATCAATAATTTAGCATTACCTGCCAAGTAAGAACCATTTCTGGAATTACCATCATGTAGTTCTAAATAGTCACAGCAAGTCTCAACAGCGAATTCTAAGAAGTAAACCATCAGTTTGTCTCCATCGTTGGATGTAAACTTTACTTGACATCTCATGTTTGGGGAATAGCTGGAATTATTTGTTAACCTAAATGCTTCTTGACTGTGTGATCCAAGATGGATGGTACTTCCGCAATGGCTATCCACAATGCCTGAAAAAAAAAATCACTCCGTATTTTTCTAAATGAGCCGATATCTGATATAATCTGTCTAGAGTAAAGATCCAAATCTGCCTAAAGAACTTAATTATTGGGTACATTTTAGGGCAAGCAACTCTGCCTTTCATATTTGTATCCCTTCTCAGTTGGGGTCCACTCTTAAAGAGAGAAGTTTCCTCCACGAGTACATTCCTTCTTATAAGAGAAAAGCGCGTATTAGAATGGTTTCTACGCCCAGGGAAGGAAGCCGGAATGCACAACTTTTTTTTTTAAACAAATTGCAGAAGCATGGAGGTATACACAGTCACATTAAATAATAATTTGCGCGGTGTTTCTTTTTTGCGGTATTTCGCGATAACTTAGAAACCGCTAATATTTTAATCGTAAAATAATTTCATGTTTCTTACAAAGTATCTTCAGTATATACAGTGTCCATATATTTTGTTTCTGTTAACGTTGGTAAATTCTGGTACTTTTGACCTAAGCTAGTTATTTCATTAACCTGCGAAAGAACTGACTCAACTGAAAAAGAAGAAATTTTACCTTTCTCGCATGTTTATAACCGCGAAAATTAAAAATCTCAAAATAAATAATCATGTTTTGACCGCGAAAAGTTGAACCCGCGAAAATTACCGCGTATGGTCGATGTACCTGTTTTCGGGGTGCGCCAGAATTCAGGGTATAGATTTTACCGCTTTCTTGTCAGGGACCTCTAAAGATGATTTATCATTATTGTTTTGCAAACAGAAAGTTGAAGGAGTATGTTTTATCATACACTAATTGACGCGCGACAGCACGTTAGTTGTGACGTCATTCATGACGTCGTCGTTAGTGACCGTGGAAGCGGCCATATTGGAAACACTGTAAAGCTTATGGAAAGTGCCGACGAAGATGACACGGTGTTTTATTCAATTATGAATTTTTTTATCAGATAATTCAAAGATCGCTTCTACAGCCTAAAGAATTGCAGGTCTCATGGAAACAGTGTTAGCATTAGGATCTGCAGCTGATGCATTTTGAAGGCGACTTCTTTAACATACCCCGAAAACTGGGGCAGTTTCGGGGAGCAGATTCAGTCGGGCATCTGTGTGGAGTTGATCAAATATGTAAACATGGCGACATGCGGACATGAAATGTAAGTTGCAAATTACTTAGCACATATTTTTATGTACACACTGACCATCAGTTTTTTAATTTTTGTTTATCACACAGTTTTTATGTTGGGAGCAAATGTTAATACCCCGAAAACTGGTACAGCCATCATATACGGTATGTGAATGTTTCTTGTTTATAATGCGAAGTTCATTTGACATTGAAGCGGTAATGAAATACATAGAAATTCTTGCTTCAACTTGAGGCATCATTAAGACGCCAATGTGATAAATTCATGACGTAAAGACGTATTGAGCATGCCGTCTTCTCCTAACATCTTCAATGTAATATCATTAAACGTCCTGGTGAAATCCTTATTACACCATCATGGCTGCATTAGTAAGCAAATCAGCAATAATATATCTTGCATACAAGTGCTAACCCTATGGTTAGTGAAATTTGCAAAATCAAGAAGGAAAATAAATCTCTAAAAATATACTGAAAGTATTTTTCTCAAATAATTTCTTTAAGTCAAGCAGACCTTTTGTTTAGATCGCGTAAAAACTCATGTTGATTTTCTAATTTGGAAGGGTCTGTCTCGTCTAGGGATGCAAACAGGAAATCAAGAAATTGATCACCTTTGTGAAATTGGCGTTAAAGCATGATGGTGTACCATACACTCTGAGATGTCTCTGAAAACATGCAGTTATTGTTTTAGCAGCTATACTAATTGAAACATATTAAAATATCCTTTTTTTAAACCACAAAATCCTCTTTCAGTTATAACCTTCTGAATGATGAGACATTTGTATCATGTGAACTAGATACTTACAAAACAATTGAATCTAGGCTCATGCAAGGGTCACTGATGAGGCTTTAGTAGCCAAAACTTTGAAGTATGGCCCATGTTCCTTCTTTCAAATGTGTTTCCTGCTCTTGAAAAAATGTGTTAGATTTTAATATGACTTCACTGTAGCTGATGTTGTGCCGTGTGGCGGCCGTAAATGTCTCCCTGTGCATCATACATAGTGTAGATTATATTTTGAAGTTGTCCTTTGAGATCAGAGGATATTCTGAAAAATCAGAAATTTTAAATTGGCTTAGACTCATATTCTAGATCATCACATCTTATTCATTTGGACCCCGTTTTGGTTCTAATCAGTCTGAATCGACTGGGTTTTTTTAGTCATAAATTACAGTATGTTTTTTCTGGCTTTCGTCACCAGATCATGTCAGGGGACTGATGAAGCGTTAGTAGCCGAATCTCGAAGTATAGCCCATGTTCCTTCTTTCGAATGTGTTCTCTGCTCTTGAAAGAACCGTTTTAAATTTTAAGATCTGGTTTAATTTTACTAATTAGGTACAGCAAGCAACTACCTGACAGACTTTTTCCCATTACCATCAATTTCGACTTTATTATGGCCGTTTGAAAAGAAATTTATCATGTCATTAAATTGTCCTGAACACACACACACACACACACACACACACACATACACACACACAGAGGAACCTTGATGTTTCATTAATATATACTGAAGACTATGTTAAAGTGACATACCTGGTAAGCTTTTGCAAAAATGTCGTAACAATTATTCATGTTTTCTAAATTGGAAATGCTAATTCAGACAAGTTAACTAAAACGAGCATAATTTTGAAGTCCTTATTCTAACACGGCGTCTCTATAGTAGCAATGAGTCATTTTGTGTATAACTGACGATTTTGTGACGTTTTGATGACGTTCCTTGACATTAGATCGTGCAACGTCTTTTTTCCTTATAAAATCGTCAGAGAAACATGCAATGGTCAGTGTAACAGTGAACAACATTGGCGATATCATGCACGCGCAGGTTAGAGATATATACAACATCAGAATGACTCAGCATATTTGGGTGTTATAATCGAAATCGTTCAGCTCTAAAAGTGAATTGTTGAGTAATAATTCACAATTTGTTGGTCAGTTGAAAGTAGACATATCACACGTACTCTGCACACGTTCTGCCTAATCACTAATCAGCAATTAAGGCCCAATGGTATATATACAGAAAGTATGCTTCTAAGTTTATTTAGTAATTTGTAAGCAGCCATAGCTTTTTTTTTACATTTAAACTAATTCACTAACCTGTCATATTTAAATGCTTGTTGTTCAAACTAGCTTTTAAATTATCTGTACGTTCTTAACATGTTTCAATTTAATATTTCAAGCACTACCTCCTTTCTTTAAATAAAAGTTAAGTACCGATCCAGCTAAGAATCAGGCAGATAGCATTAATATGGTGGAAAATCAAGGTTTTCCGATTTTGACCAAAAATTGTGAAAGCATTCATCGAGTGATCAAAAAGTACCTGCTCAATTTTAGGTAATTCAGTCGACGGTTGCTATGGAAACCAGAGGATAATTATTTTCCTTAGCGACAAGCAAATTATGCTTAAAAAATATATAAACTGGAGCAAGTGAGAAGGGGCTCACGTTTACCCCGACCAGCGCCACCGCCTAATGAAACCACTGCCTAATGAAACTAATTTTGATATGGTATGAAATATCAAAAGGTTCCATCAAAGGATATTGGAAATATAAAAGAAGAATATAAATTTAACGCAAAACTTTAATGCAAATGTTTAAGTCTGTGAGATTGACCTTAGGTCGGCAGCATTCAGATGATGTTACTTGTTTTGCATGAACATAGAAGTAAACCTAGTCATATATCAAAATGTTTCATCAAAGGATATTAGAAATATAAACAAAGAATATAACAACACAAAACTTTAACGCAAATATACAAGTCTGTGACCGTTACCTTTGGTCTTCGTATGTCGGGGGTATAATTATGACATTTGGGAGGCTAAAATTGTTTATAAAGCAAAAAATGCATTTCTTGTAATGTGTTCATTGACACAATTTGCATTATTGGTATCAAAGTATATTTGCTCATATTGAAAATGAATGTCGGCATATGTGCAATGCAGGGCCAAATGTCACATCCATCAGCAACTTTACAGAACTTATGGAAAACGTCAAAAATAATTGATTTTAAAAATGTCAATATGTTATAAAGAAATCCGATGATGATATTTAAAGAACAGCTAAGGGACGATGAAATTTGTTAAAAAGTAGTGTATCAATTTGTCCTTAGCAACCAGATTAGGACCTTAGCAACCACCTCTTGGTTGATTTGGATATTTTGACTGAATTGCAAACATAATATCTTCATTGTATTACAAATTATGAAGAATCTTTTATTTAATGTGTGGTGCACAGGTTTGGGTCTTGTGCAGTCTGTTGAAAACCAGGTGCATATATTTGATCTTGTCTTTTTAGCAACCAGTTTGAGCCCCCTAGCAACCAACGCTTAAACAGATTTGAAACCTTTGGCTTAACTCAACAACGAATATATTTGCTTTGCAGCTAACAATGACATCTTTGTAAGAAACGTCACATGCATGGCTGACTGCTTTTTAAGATCTTTTGGCAAGCCTTGTGTATATATATTTGTCCTTAGCAACCACTTTGAACCTTAGCAACCATGTCTTAACAAATATGTAAGTTCTCAGTGAATTACAAAACAAATATCTTATATTGACCATATGCCATGTAGACAATTATAAGCAAGTTTTAAAGTACAAGTACTGCACTTATTTTAAAGTACAAGTACTGCCCTTATTTTTGGAGTTACCTCCCTTTGAATAATTTCTAAGGCCGTTCTTGTGCAAGCCATAAGTAGGCAACTGTATGGAATATGTTGATGAAAATTTATAGCAAATTGTATTAAGTTAAGGCCGTGTGTCTGTTATAAGAATTACTGCTCCCCCTTCCTTACTTTTGGAGTTACATCCCTTTGATAAATTATAAGGCTGTTCATGTGCAAGCCATAACTAGGTAGCCATTTGGAATATTTTGACAAAACATGATAGCAATGTGTATTAGGTTGAAACAGAATGTCTAACAAAAGAATAATTACTTCCCTTTCCTTATTTGTGTAGTTGCATCCATAAGATTAGTTTTTAAAGGCCATTTTTGTGAGAATTCTAACAATTGGATATAAAATGAAACTCTATACAATTGAGAGGAGTTTGACACGGTGTGTGTGGTATGAGAATGGTGGCTCAATAGATCTGCCCAAGGTACTGACGAAGACTGAACCTTTGTCAGAAATGGATGTATGTTTCTACGCTTGCGGTGCTCTTGTTTCAAATCAGTTGATGATATTCATAATTCTAGGATACTTCTTTGGTGGAGGGGCAAACCACTTGCTCACATCAATTTTCTCCAGTGTAAAAATCAAACCTCCAGTGTTTGTTGTTGTACCAAGGAATATAGCAGATAAGTAAGACTGAGCTGACTGTTGTTTGTATCTACGAAAAACAGATTTCATACATGTATAATATATTTATATCAGCAAGTCATGATCAAAGATTTCGTAAATGGTTTACTCAGTCTCATCTTGGCCACTTAGAAAAAGTTTAGATACCTAGAACTCTGCTCTTTGGATGTGGGTAGAAAATCATAAACTTGTTCGTCGTAGCTTTATTATAAAAATTATATCAAGATACACTGTAATTCAGTTCTGATTAACAGAATAGATATGACGTTGGAATCTTTTTTCCCGTTCCAGTTATAGAAACGTTCAAAGTATGCCATCGCGCCGCACGTTAGAATAACGTTAATTACATGAACATAATTTTCAAAGGCAAACACAAATCAAAATCAAACTAACGCGCCAAATCGGATAAAAATTTGATACGATGATGAAATATATTCCTGCCATCCTCCGTTGAAACTTTAATATCGTCATTGCAATTTGAAGATCGCCAGGATAATGCTAATGCTAGTAACTTCCAAATGAAAAAAATACTGATTTCCGACAAACGCGTCTGCAGATGCATATGCGGTTTTTGCCAAAAATAGGAATATTACCATTAGAGACTCTTGGCTGTTTAATTAGAAACGCGGTTATATAACCATGATTATGAGGCTCATGTAAAAGTGCAATCGGCGCTGTAAGGGTGCAGATGAGTCGCTAGAGGATCGTCCGAATACCGGAAGACCTTTATGTGCAATGTCAGACAATAACGTCAATCTTGCTAGGACCGCATGTTCTGAAATCCAAAGATTTTGTAAATTCTTGAACATGAGCTGCGGGGCTGTTCAAATAATATTAAAAGACGATATATACATGGGTGAACAGATATTAGTGCTATGCAAGAACGATGGATATGCTACCTAAGACATGATACAATATCCAAACTTCGGCTGGAACGCCAACAATGTCATTGGCGTGCGGCGCGTGTCCTTACCATGCCTTCTGTCTATCTTGATATCACAATTATTGTGCACTGTAATTTTCTGACATTCTCAGACTATACTGCAAATAAAGAAAGGTAAACGGATACGAAATTTTGTTGCTCTCTCTTTATTCTACACGATTTTATAGCTGCAGTGACATTACTTCTGGATCAACCCTCGTACTTTTGGATATCCATAAATCAAATAGTGGATATTCATAAATCAAATTATGGGTATCCATAAATAGAATTAAGGATAACCAAAATTTTCCTTATTTTTGGATATCCATAATTCCATTTTTGGCTATCCATTATCCGATTTTCGGATATCCATAAAATGATTTTTAGATATCCATAAATAATTATGTATACCCAATATTAATGATATCCTCGAACGAAAACAGAATCCATAAAATTAATGAAATTATGGATATCCAAAAACGAATTATGGATATCTTAAAATAAGAAATAAATAGTAAAACAGCGACCCATATAAAACAGCCATTTCAACTTCAGAACAGTCCTCCAGATAAGAAGGGGTAACAGGAACAATGTTCCGTACTTCTCTCATCTTCGCTAGTCAAGTGTACTGAGTCCACTACGTTCCTTACGTACGTGGACTCAGTACCCTTGGCCAGCGAAGATGTACTTCTCCATAAACACATATGTTGTGATCCCTCATTAGAACCGTCTTACCAAAACTGTTCTAATGTGAGGTCACAACATTTGTTTTCATTGAGAAATAAGAAAAAGTAACCTCAAAACCCCACATTATCTGGAGCTCTGTTTAGCTACAGACTTGAAAATGCTAGATATGATGATGGTCCATACTTGGCCCCGTGTTTCATCAATTTTCACGTATTTTGATGGTTTCTTCATCTTTATAAAATAAGAAAGATGAACCATTAAACAGTCTGGATTATCTCATCATATTTTACATGTTAAGAACATGGCATGGGCAGAATAAATATGCCCCAAACCACTGCTTTCAGACAATTTTGGCATTTGCAGCTTACCTGAGCCAAAGGCTTACAGAGAGCTTATAGTATACCAATAATTTGTCATTTATTGTGCACACTTTCAATACCTCCGAGACTAGTAGGGCAAACATAAAACAAAGGAATCTCCTATAGACTTTCAATGGAGAAAATATTGTTTGATCTATAGAATCTCTGTTTGTGATTGGATCATTATCAAACTTGCAGGCAGGCTTTAAATTGATTGATTGATTGATTGATTTATTGCTTAACGTCCACGGTAAACAACTATGGTCATGTCGGGACGGTCAGTTAACCTAACCACACTATTCCTGGGGAGGCTTAGACCTCCTAAGCGGTTAACCAGTACTAAGTGCACATACTTTCGCCAGTAACTGACAACTGCCCTTCGTGAATCAGCGGAAGGAGAAACGAAAGTATGTGGCCAGACCAGGTTTCGAACCCAGGACCTCTGACTTATGAGTCAGGTGCCCTACCGATTGCGCTACGCGGCCCGGCCAGGCTTTAAATCTCAGTTAAGTTCAATGCTGTTCAAGATCACACTATTCACCCTACAGTTACTTGCCCTTGAGTAACTAAAACTTCTGAAATTCAGCTTGTGCTATTGATAACATCTTTACATTTGTTTTTGATAAGATCTTTATCAATTTTGCAGGTAAGAAGGACAGGCAAAAAGTCTCTGTTGAGTTCTATTTTAGTTCAAGTTGGACTTGCCCTTGAGTTATACAAAAGTCCCAAATCTAAGTAAATAGCATCTTTGTTTCTAATCTGATGTTCATTAAACTGGGCATCCTCATAAGCTGATCAGTCTCCGCTATGCACTGGAAGGGTAGCTAAGGCTCCAAGCTAGCTGCATGCGGACAACAAAGACTCTGATCAGACTGATCATAGTCTTTGCTGGGCGCACATGCCACTTTGTTGGTTGTGCTCTGTCACGGCTCATATGGCTTAAACCCGTCAAAATGATATATCCATACAAAGTAAACTTTTGGAAATGCCCAAAAGGTATATTTATGCAAGTTTGGTGGCAAATAAGCCAATGGCTCATGAGATATCTCATATTTTGGGAAATGTCACATATCTAAGTCCTTCTGTGACCTTGAAAATTGGGTCAAGGTCACTTAATTTTATCAGCTTTTAACCTTGTCCCAGTGATATATGTATGTAAATATGGTGAAATTCCATTTACTTGTCCAAGAGATATTATGGGTTAAAGAATTACTGAAACAGACCCGGATGCTACTGCTGACGCCGACCCGGTCGCCGACACCACCGGGATCTGCATTGAAACCAATATGTCCACTCTTACCTTTGGTGAGGGGACGTACTTAAGTGATACATGATTCTCTATTTAAGAGTGTTTTTAAAATAAGGGGAATATTAGAACTTCATTCCATTATTGTCACTAAGTATATATGTTTTTGTAATTTCTTTTGAGTTAAACATTTTTGGGGGTAGGGGAAGCAAATGTGCTGGGAACACAATTGTAATTGCCAGTAGTCATAGAGTTTTGGTACCAGTTTACAAGAATAAAGATTGGAAAAAAATAAAAGGTAATGTTTTGGGGGAAATATTACTCCGTTGCACCGTATCTGCATAAAATTCTATGAAAATGTTTCACCAATGTTGTATGCCGATGCAGAATTTATTGCCATTTTAACTAAACAACTTATGTGAGTGCTATGCCATTTGCTGCAAACCTTGCAAGGATGTAGTAGATGTATTTCTTTATCAGTTAAAGTAGTTAAGATTTATTGAACGGAAACTAAAATGCACTGAAGAAAACATAAGCAAAAGAAAAAAAATGAATTTTGCCATGTTCATTAATGGTCGAACTCGATGCACATAATATGTAAAATGCAAGTTTATACAAGGGTGTTCTTTATGAAACTGACAGTTAAGGAACTTAACTTTATGATATTGGTAACCACTTGTGACAGTCTTTCTTATGTTTTTAAAATCTATTCCAAATTTGCTTAAAATAGCATTTTTTTTTGCTGATTTTCAAACAATGGCTGACACCAGTGTATTTTGTGGCAGTCTCATATAGTTTGCTTCTGATGAAGTATATATTTTACATTTTTAATGTTTCTAAATTAGTAAGCTTAACAAGTACTCTGATGTAAAGATGACAAAAGCATCAAATAATATGAGCCAGTCTCTGTGAAAACCGGGCTTAATGACACAGAAGTTAATATTTAGATAACTGCATCACTGGAAAGTAATAGCTTTCCTAAACGTTTCCTGAAAATTTGAGAGGGTTACCATTATCTATTACGAAGATATGTGCTTTAGAATCATACAGGTAGAGCAGTTTCTTTATATGACGTTATTAACGTCGCGCAAGTATGTTTTGACGTCAACGTCATAACGTTCGATCGTACGCGCTTTTGGTGCGTGCTAGGCAAAGTAACTCGGACAAAATATGTGTTTGCTCCTGTTCAATGTGTATGTGATAGCACACACATGATAATTTGTATGATTCAACGTTCTTTACAAATTACAGGGCTTTATTATGGTATACTATCTGTCTTCAAGGCTTCGGGGTTACCATAGAAAATGCGTTGCCATGGCAACATATGTCATATTTATAACTGATTTTTGTCTGAATTCAAAATTGTTATGATATATTTCAACGATTAAGGTATTATCATGGAAATAAAGACAGGTCCGAAAAATCAATTTTGGCGTTTTTCAAACCTAAACAACGTAATTACTACGTAATGTCATTAAGCCCGGTTTTCACAGAGAACGGCTCATATATATGGCAAATTGCCTTAAAACATGCTAAAATTCAGAATTTTTGTTAATTTTATCAAAGAATGGCCTAAATTCATGTTGGCTGTGTTGCTATTACAACCGTAACATTGTATAAAATAATAATCTTAAAGTTATTGTTTAGTCAAAATAATCATCCGTAAGCAGTATGGATGATATCTGCCATATGTCCATTTCCAGGCTTTGCCTATAGTTTAGCTGGAATGGCACTTAACAATTTAGTTTATTTTGTTTAATTGGAGATTTTCTACTAATTTCAGTTTATCATCCTGACAATTTTACGTTGTATACTACAAGTAACCACTTACTCCCCTGCACATGACACGACCATATTTTTTTCATAGCCCTAATTCTCCTGCAGCTTTCGCAGAAATTTTGTACTATCACTATGTTTATCTTCGAAACTAAATCTACAGCGCAAATGCAATACATAAAAAATCTTGCATGGTTGTATGGTTCATTCGATGGAATGCTGTATCAGTGGCTCGAAACTGGCGATTCACTGGCTTAGTAATTATATGCATATCCTCTAGACCACTGCTGATCTAGGTATATTTTGAGAGTTTTACATAAAGTTTCTGCCTACGTACCTAGATGACCAACTGCGTCTATTATCATGTCAAACCCGGATCTCTGAACGGACCCATCACTATGGAAGTAAAGAGTCATCTTGTTTGTAGTTGTTGTAAAGGAGCCAGTCAGGAAACTATTGATTCTTTCAGTGCCTATAAAGTAATAAATAAAATAAAATGTGTTATTAAAGAAAAACAGACAGTTTAAGAAAAACGGGAACGCAATAACAAGAGTATGAGACATAAACAATTGCTCTTTAATGTTAATTTACTTGCCAATTTAAGTATATGAGACAACATCCATTTCAAAAACATATTTTCATCCATTAGAGAATTTTTTTGCCGTATCATTTTAATTACGCTGACAGGTGAACATTAGCCCAAAGGTCACTTCTACATTTATATTTTTTTTTGTAAAATGATGCCACATTGTATGCGCCCGAATTTCTTCGAAGGTAGTCATAATGAACAGCAAGCTTGTTATATAAAAAGTTTTCTCGATCGTTCTGTAATTAATGCTAACAGCAATTAGACTGCATAAACCTAAACAAGCATCCCGGAGAGCAACGTAACTCTTCCGTAAACCACAAGAAATTCGAACTCACATTTAAAATGGGATACTAATTATGATATAAAGTTGTGTCGAAATAATTTACGATACCCTTCGAGGTGGCGGTGGGAGGGGGGGGGGAGGGGGGCATGATTAAGGTATCCTGAAATATCATGGTTCAGCTAGTTGTTTTGTCAAGTTTTAATTCAGACGAATTCTCATCTGGCTGCTTATAAAGAGTGACAGCTCTATGCGCTGATGTTCCCCACAACAATGTTTGACTTTCATGGTTGTAAAACATATAGCGATTGCAATCTACAGCTGTGCAGCATCAAATGAGATAAAGTGGATAAGTTACCGACAAAACATTCAATATTAGTCACGGTATCTGTGGCTGAGAATCACATGTTAAGTTTATTCTGTTGTACATTTAACATGGATACAAATGATGATTTTTGTGGCTGGCAATTTAATGAATATATTTTTCCACGAATTAGCTCTAGGTGATAGCGCTGAGAACATTTTATTTACAGAAGGTATTGACGTTATGTATGTCTAGGGCGATTAACAATTAATAGAGATAATTACACGGTTGTTTTGATCCCAGCCCTGATCTCAGCCCGAGTTGACGGTATCGGCCCGAGCCCGAATGGCGAAGGCGGATACGGTCCGAGGGCTGAGATCAGGGATGGGATCAAAACAAACCTGTTATGATCTTTTTATCATATACTTTCTTATAGAAATTGAACCTCTGTAAGAAATACATGTAGTGTAATAATTTTTTGTTCCTATAAAAAAGTTTTTTTTTTCTCTTTTTATCGGAGGAATTAAAATGAAGATGCTCGAGTCGGAAGATCATGGATGGTGAGAGCCATTTTTCTTTCAGCTGGAAGGACAGCTGAGGACAAAACAAAATTAGTAGGTATTTTAATCGTAAATGGCTCAAATTACAATACAAAACTTACCAAGAATGATTTGTTCTGGTATTGGAACAGACTACACAACCTCTGCGTGTCCACTTTCAACCAGTCGACGTGCGGCAATTAAACATGTCGCCAGAGGTCTTTTAGGATATTATCATATATAGTTTCACTAGAATTGCCCTTGATACTAGATATCTGGTCCAACCGCTATTATAGCCCTGTCAGAAAGCGCTATCCAGCCCTGTTGTCCAAAAGTCAAGTGTAGGACTGAGATCACAGCATGTATAGGGCGGGACAGATGAATCAGCCCTCAAATTTGGCGCTAACGTCATCAAAACAGTTCAGAGGGCTAAAGGACGTCTGCTGCCATGTTTTATTGCCGCACGCCGACTGGTTGAAAGTGGACACGCAGAGGCTGTGTAGTTTGTTCTTATACCAGAAATAATCATTCTCGGTAAGTTTTATTTTGTTATTTGAGCCATTTACGATAAAAATACCTAACAGTTCTGTTGTGTTTTCTTGATTTTATGCTCCGTTGTATAATCCAGCTGTAAGAAAACTGGCAGCGCGACTCATCATCCATGATCTTCCGACCATCTTCATGTTATTTCATCCAATAAAAAGAGAAGATGGACACTTTTATTGGAACAAAAAAATATTGCAATATTTCTTACAAAAGTTCAATTTCTATAAGAAAGTATATGATGAAAAGATCATAACACGGATACGGTCCGAGGGCTGAGATCAGAGCTGGGATCAGAACAACCGTGTAACAATCTATATATACTTGACGTTAAGGGCCGATACAAGGGCTGAGATAATTCTGTCCCGCCCTATACTAATGTGATCTCGGCCCTACAAAAAATGGAACTTCATTTTAGATATACCGTTTATCATTTTACCGAACGTTTTCTATCTATTAGACTTTCCACAAATGGAAATATTTTAATACAACACATGCTTAAACCCGACCCACTGTAACTGGGGCTTTCATACCAAATTTACATATGGTTCGATAAATTTAAAAACTTTAAAACCATTTGAGGGTCACTGAGGGCCTAATTGGCCGGAACTAGCTAGTCTGGCCCAGAAAACTTGTACACTCGACAGTTTTCAGTTCTTTGGTGTGATCCTTGCTTCCAAAGGATAACCCTTTTATAGAACATATTAGCATACTAGAGTATTCAATAGTTAAACAAGAGGCCACGACACCATGAATCGCTCACCCTGAGTAAAATGTCAAAGGTTAAACTAGGGTCATCAATAAACCTGATACTTTGAAAATGTCAAAATATAAAAGACTCTGATTTAAAGTCAAAGAATGGCCTTTCCCTCTAATACTCAAAAATAAGCATTTTCTAATTTAGTTGCCTGTAATTATCCACTTTTCCACCAAAACCTTCATGTTTAAGAATTTTCCCATATAAAAGCACCAGAAAGCGATGTAAACTCAGGGTCATTGATTGAACAGTCTTGTTAGTAGCCTTGTCTCCAATGCTACATACCGCGTTTCAAGGTCATCCATCAATTGGTTCTGGAGCAGAAGATTTTTTAAATGTTTTACCACATATAAGCATTGGGGCCATGTTGGTAACGTGACCTGGACCACTTGAACAAAGTTTCGTTTTCGCAAGCCCTGGAGGCTGTATATGAAATTGGTTGCAATTGGCCCAGTGCTTCAAGGACTTGTTTGAAAATGTCGAAATATGAGAGTCCTTGGTCAAAGGTCGAAGAATAACCTTAGCCCTTTGTACTCACAAGTCTTCATGTACTCATTTAGATTACTGTTTATGCCAACTTCCAGGCCAAGCTCTTCTGCAATTTCTATGAACTCTTATGTTCTGGCATTTTCCCAAATAAAACCACCAGAAAACAAATTTGACCTTGCCGTAGAAACGTAAAGGTCAACCCAATTTTGGTGGTAGTCGAGTACTCAGTGCTACATACCGAGTTTCAAAGACATCTGTCGATTGGTTCTGGAGAAGAAGATTTATAAACGTGTTTAACATATATGGCCGTGGCGGCCATGCTGGTTATGTGACCTAGACTCTTAAAACAATTTTTGTCCCTCTACCTTCTTGAGGGTCTATGTTAAATTTGGTTGCAGTTGCGACTTTTGAGAGAGATGTTTGAAACTTTCGAAATTTTAGAGACCTCGTTCAAAAGTCAGTGACTGACTATCGTCTCAATTACTATAAATGTTTATGTACTCATTAAGATGACTCCATATACACTTTTTAGACCAAAATTTTCAACAATTATCATAAATCTAGCATTTTTCTATATAAAAGCACCAAAAAGTAAATTTGATCTTGCCAAATATTGTCAGAAGAAAAAGGAATATTAACAAGGTATAAATGAACCGCCACACGCCAAATCCAATAAAGTGAGATGTGCGCCTCGCAAAGACTTAAATCAATCTGGGCATCCACCCAGTCTGATCAGAGTCTTCGATAAGTGCTTAAAGAGTAGCTAAGAGTCTAAGCTACGTCTTGCTCATTTTATGACAGAATTTGCCCAAAAGTTAATTAAATGATATATACCTTAGCCCTAGCAGTATGCCAAATATGGGCATCCTAGCTCAAACGGTATTCCCAGGATTTTGGGAACAAACTTACATGTACTTTTTCGGAAAAGGGGCATAATTCTGTAGGTACATGGCAGACGGAAAAGAAAAAAAATTGGTTTGCTCATTTTTTATGGTCTATCCATTTTACGTATAAATATCAAGGCCCCAGCAGTTATTTTTCTTGAGAAATAGATAACCTATAATTATGTTTTATACAGATGAGAAAAGGGGAAGAACTCTGCCAATAATGAATGTGTAATAACGTAACCAACATCAGAATGGTTCAGCACATCAAATACCAATAGTATGCCAAAAAATAGGGTTCTAGGTCAAACGGTTCAAAAGTTGGAAAAATTCCAAATTCGACAAAGGGGAATAACTCAGTAATTTTTTGACGGAATTTGCCCAAAAGTTAAAAAGGTAATTCACACCTTAGCCCCTAGCAGTATGCCAATTATGAGCATCCTAGCTCATTTGGTATTTACAGATTTTTGGGAACAAACTTTCATTCAATTTTTTGAATAATTATGTTTTATACAGATGAGAAAAGGACAAGAACTCTGTCAATAATGAATGGGTAATAATGCAACCAACATCAGAATAATCACCACATCAAATACTAAAATACTAAAAATGCCAAATTCAACAAAGGGGCATGACTCAGTCTTTTCTTTATGGAATTCGCCCAAAAGGTTATCAGGTGATCTACACCTTAGCCCCTAGCAGTATGCCAAATATGAGCATCCTAGCTCAAATTATATTTACAGGATTTTGGGGACAAACTTTCATTTAATTTGTTGAAAAAGGGGCATTTTCATTTAATTTGTTGAAAAAGGGGCATTGCACTGCAAGTTCAAGGCTGATGGCCAAAAAAAAAAATTATACGTGTCCTCTGTTTTTTCAGACTCTACCTAACAATGAAATATCAAAACCCCAGCAGTTACGGTTCTTGAGTAAATAAAGTGTTACGTACGTACGGAAGGACAGAAAGACGGACGGACGGTCAAGCCCAAATCAATATGCCCCCTCAACTTCATCGATAATATAATATAATAAACTGATACGAATCACTCTTTCTAACATAATGTTTAGTAATTCGATAGAAAATTGAAAGAAATAAAAGAAATGCCTTTGAATTTGGCTTCTTTATTCCATGCAGTTGCAACAGCTATTTGGCGTGCCCAGTGTACTACTTACATGTAGCTGGACTAAATGGCAAAACTGACTTGCTTAGAATATTTGAGTAAAGAAATCCATTTGTCCTGGGGATTAACAAAATATCTTACTCAAACCTCAGAAAATTCGTCTCTCTCTCTCTCTCTCTATCTATCTATCTATCTATCTATCTATCTATCTATCTATCTATCTATCTATCTATATATCTATCTATCTATCTATCTATCTATCTATCTATCTATCTCGGTCTCTGATGTGTGTGTGTGTTTGTTTCTCAGAAAAGAGGATAACACCCGATTATCATTACGGTCTACTGGAATAGGAAACGATGTCTGAGCATAAAAATTCTTAGTACTGGGACACACGGGCCTTAGCACACAGTGAATACCCAGACCAGGAGAAGTCTGATCAGGGTCTGCCATTCCATCTGCAACGTTTAGATGCACTACTGCATTTCAAAACCTAACGGTTCCATTTTAAGTACAATTGCGTTTTTATTTTATTTTTTTTTTTTCATTTATTTATATGTGTGTGTGGGGGGGGGGGGGGGGAGGGGGAGGTCCCAGTTTATAGAATTTAACGGTAGACTGCTTGCAGAACAAACGCATACCTGTCAAATTGGCCCCCAATCTGCTATCACCATCGTGTATTTCTAAATAGTCACAGCATTGCTCAACAGAGAAAGTGGAAAAGCGAAACTTCATCCTCGCCCAATCGGAAGTAATCGTTACTTGACAGTCCATAGAAGCTGCGTATGAAAAATAATCTGTTAGGCTTAACCGTGTTCCATTTTGAGATCCAAGATCGATAGTGCTGCCGCAGTAGTCATCCATGTAATCTGAAGTAAACAATTTAGAATTGAAATTTGAGTTTTCAGCGTTGATCGTGTGATGAAGCCAGTGGGCGGAGCTAAAATACCATGAAGCGCGAAGCGCTTCTTGTAGAATTTTAGCGACGATCACTGGCTTCTAGCGACGACTTTAGGTCGTTCCTGTGCTGCTTTCGTGGTAATTTAATGTAGAGTATGCAAAAAGGCGTCGGAGAAAAGATATTGTAACGACGTATTTTGCCACTTCGTTAAACAGCCGTCGCCATAATGTGGCGTCAGTCGAACGTTACGTGGACCAATCAAGGCGTTTATTTGCCTGAGACGTTGCTTAACGACAATTTCACATGATCAATTGTTGTTCTTCGGTGTATGAAGCCAGTTGCTCTAAAAGGTTTAAGTCCGTGGCAAGTGTAAATATTTAACATTTAAAGCGCCAAAAATGAAAATACATGCAGTTGAATTCGCAAACAGTATAGTTCCAGATGCGACGGCTTATCACGAGTCACCTCAACTCGACGTACAATGTTCGCCCTCTAATATATTAAGTCTTAATATCATATATCAAGGAAAACATTTTTTTTTAATTTAGCAGACGTAGAGGTAAAGGCGAAAAGCAAATGAGACATGCTGACGGTGATAAGATGTAATATATACTAGAACCAACTTCTAACCGACCACTTAAGTATATATCTTTTTACGCAAGACAAAGTGGACTTTCGAATATATGTTTCCATCTTAAATTAGACCGATATATTGGTAAAATAAATCCGGTAACACTTAAATAAAAATCTCATCTGTTTACCTTTAAATTAGTGCAGAATACAGGTACCCCTGTTTCTGAAAATCGCAATATTTAAGCCGTTTGTCATGATTCGGACAGAACCACATTTCGGAATCTAATCAGCATATGCTTATCACTTGTGCGAACATTTAGAAAATGATTAAAATGAACTTGAGAATGCATCATAAAGCATCCTTCTAAAACAGAATTCGAAAATTCAGTCAAAATTTCAAAATCTTCCCAACCACAGTCCTAAACCTTGCGAAGTTTGAAACTGGGGGTACATGTAAAGCCTCTGCTGCCAAGAAAAAGGAAATGATGATATTGATCTCATTTTTTTAAACCTTTCCATGACTTATTGGGTGTACTGAATATAAGAAAATTATATCCAGATATTATCTACTAATAACACTGTTCAAGACAAAGCAAGTGGTCGGTTAGAAGTTGTGCTTAGTATATGTGACCCGTCACGCAAAAAGGGACGAGTTGGGTGTCCTATAGCGAAATTTAGTTTTATGTCTCAGTGAATAAGAAAATCTAAGAGGATTCGGAAAATATCAAAATTTTGGTGGCTCTTGGCCATTTTGGGGCTCAAATTGTCTGCAGAACGTAGGTACCGTCATGAATCGTCACATATGTTTTGATGACGTTGTGGTGACGTCGCAAATTAAAATCGTTCAGAACTTATAACTGATAGATAAAGTAAATGTTTGTTTTGTGCGCCGTCCTTGGAAGCTTTGTTTGCTGAATAAATATTCCGAACCATGCTTCTAGGGATTTTCTTCCTGCAGGTATGACAAGGCATCAAATTCAACAAATAAGCATTTTGATGTATTATCAAGTGACATGCACATATATGAGCCGCGACACGACAAAACCAAGACAGTGGGATTTGAGCCACACGAAGACTCAGATCAGCCTGGACATCCGCCAAGTCTGATCAGAAGCTTCGCTGTGCGCGTAAAGAATGACAAAGGGTCTAAGCTACCTTCATGCCATTGCATGCGTCGGCGACGATTGATCAGACTAGGCGTTAGCCCAGGCTGATCTGAGTCTTCGCTGGGCGCACATGCCACTTTGTTGTTATTCTATGATGGTTTCTGCAATTTTTACGGGCGCCCGTAAAAATAACGGGAAATAGACTGGCAACTGGTTTCCGGTTATTCTACCGTAAAATCTTCGGATTTTTTTACAAGGTAATGGTAACTGATGGTATTTTCCTTTTTTTTTTGTCCAAAAAGAATGCGATTGCTTGATAGAACCGCCTCAATCGGCGATGAGGCGGTTTTAATGAGTAGTAATCATCTATGTTTTGAGACTAAATAGGGGCCTAAGTAAAATAATGCCGTGTTCAAGAAACGTGTAGGGCAGTCTGACAGAGTCTTGTAAACTTCCTTGGCAAACATATTCTAAAGTTTCACGCGTACAACATCGTTTACCATTTTTAGTTAGACACTGAATTCTAAACCTTTTTTTGCGAGCTCGAACAATGCTCCACTTTTCCCTCTACAAAGTTGGGTTTTCAATGGTGTTCATTACACAACCTTGTCAACAGGGTGCTCGCATTATTTTCTTCCTTTTTTACATGAAATCAGTCCAAATTTCAATGAAAATGCCTGGGAAATTATGGAAATGACTGTTTTTAAGGAAAATGAGTAGCATGACGTTATTCCGCAAAAAAAAAAAATGGAAAGAAAAAATGGACCAATTCACGCCTGCTTATTATCTCCTGAAGCACAATAGCGTGTTGTGAATAGAAAATATTGAGGGGATGTCCGGTTGCGCCGGAGGGGACTAGAAACAGGGATGACACAAAGGTAAGTGAACCAGTTGAACCAAGATTTATTTTTTTCCAATGTCAAGTCTCAAAAATCGGGGATTGTCATGAAAGCAACCCTCTATTCATTCTCCTTTAAGTGTGAATCGAATTTGAAACCAGATTTTATGTTTAACAGCAGAAATCCGTTTTGTCCTGGAGCAAGTGTAGTCAATATTATGCCATTTTGACGGAATGCGAACAAATTGGATACAGATTCCTGATATTGTCGAGCGTAAATGATTCCATCCATCACCATTACCTTAAAAGGGCTTTAATGTTAATGTGGCTTACCGACCGAACGATATTCTGTTACTATTCGTTGCCAAGAAAATGGGCATTTTGTTGAATTTTGTGATTAAGGGGATCGGTTGTGCTTAGATGGATAGGTTAAAATTGAGGGGAGTGTGAAATATTGGTTTGGTGTTCGTTCCTTTTGAGTCATTGTATGTTTCTTGGGCGAGGTGAGGCTTGGTTGGCAGATGATTTGGTAGATCGATTTTGTATAGGGTAGGCGATGTGTGTAGGTATCTAATCATTCCACCTTCGGAAGTTAGACTCACTTATCTTCTCTATTCTACTTTTCTCTGCTCTACTCTTCTTTACTCTACTCTAGGCGGACAATGCAGTGCACCACAATGCCGTATAGTAAGCTGTTAATTGTAGTAACGTACTATTAATTTGTTCCTCCCTCCAAGAGGAAGTCCGAGTAGACCAGGCATCGCCGCCACGGGAAACTAACAGGAAGCTATAAATGGGGGAGCCACAAAAGTTGTTTCCCTTTGCATAAAGTAAACCAGGTTCTACCCTAGGTGATGGCAATAAACAGACGCGCAATAAGAGCTAAATTAACATGTTTTCTGTAATTTTTTTCTCCCAGTTCCCCCCTTTACTTCTCGAATTAATAGTATCTATTTTCAGATTATATAAACAGTGTTTATTTTTCTGCGGCCTTTGAATCTTATCCTCTCAAATTTGTTTGAGGTTTTTGGATTACAAACTCAAAATTAGCTGCGAGGGATGGCGAGCCAGGTCCCTGTATAATTCACAGCAAAACGTTAATGTAACTTTAAAACTAGTCGGAGTTGTGTTTATAACTGGTGCAGGTATAATACTAGTTGCATTACCTATATTTTTTCATTGAATGAATATTGAACAATATTTTTATCAAAAATACGAGATGTCCGGGTTTACCTTCTGCCAAAATGCAGTGTGAGGTAAACCCGGACATCAACTGTTTTGGGGACTTATATGATTAAAAGAAATTTATCATGAGACGTTTTAAATGGTTTGAAATTAATACAATATTTGTGCATTCTACTTTGCAGTTAAAATATGACACATGTTTATACAACGGTTATTTAATAGTTTTATATATTTTATAGTTTGTATGGTACCCGTAGCAGACTGAGCGAACTTACTACCCATAACTTTTTAATTGATAACTCAACATGAATAAATCAAAGCTATGTCTTAAACTTTATTGGTCAAACCATTAAATGTGTTAACAATTACTAAATTTAGTGTATCTGTGTGCTACAGACCTACGTAGGCGATATATTTAACGAAGAAGCAGCTGTCCAGGTTTACCTTCTCCATGTCCGAGTTTACCTTACTCAACGGTTTGCCTCTTTGAATGACTGTTTTGACATAAAGATGCTAGTAACCAATCAAAAGTTGACAGAAGATGCCTCTGGCCTTACGGAACACCGAAACAGTTGCTACGAGTCAAATAAAGCACCGACAATACGAATCGTGGCGACCCTGCAAAAACTGTCCGGGTTTACCTTAACTGACCCTATATTATGGCCATCCTTTGCAGCATTGATCTCGTACAAATAAAGTTGTTCGGGCCATATAAATATACAAATTAGCTGATACAGGATTAGGATTTCTAATAGTTTGAAGAAAAAAAAAGAATGAAAAAAAAAAATGAGATTCGAACTTAAACGGGACAATTCTTATGTCAACAGCTCAGCAGACAAAACCACTCGGCTACCTTACCACATGACACAATGGGCAGAAAATTAAAATATATAGCTACGAACACACTGTATATCTTTACATTTTTTATGATATTTTTTATGATATTTTTCTCTTCCTCTTTCCCCTATCATTAGCTAAATCTAGGGTCTCTTTATCACCATTTCCTAAGCTTAGGAAACAAGTATCGGAAAGGAAATTTGAATGAAGTTGTTGTTCGACTCATATTTTCGCGGCATCAAAACTTAAATACTCTTCCAAGGGACGCAACTTTATTTACGTCAAATATTTGACAGGCGGGAGGGAATAAAATCCCCCAAAAATAAAGCCTGAAACGATTGACAAAAACGCGGGCACCTGTTTATCGCGCAAGTGAAATTAATAAGTCGTGACGTCAACGTTGAAACGTAATTTCTTGAAACAACGTCATCCACCCAACTCGTCCCTTTTCGCGCGACGGGTCACATATGTATGACATCAATGTTGACCGGGCAATGAAACCAACAAGAAACATACCATTAAATAACATTAAACCAAGAGATTAAAGACAATTGGTATAAACGTTGATGAGTACAGTAACACGTTTTGTTCTGCATTTAGACAAAAAGGAGTGAATTCTTGTCTTTCAGAGTTGACCCAAATTACGAAAGGAAACGAAAATCAAAATAACAGAGCTGTTACCCCTGAAAGTGTACCCATTCAATATAAGTCACTCGCAGTTTGACTCAGCGGATTTCACTTGCTTTTGCAAGGATACAGTATGCCTCCCACAGATTTTCCCTGATTCATTCATTTGAAATATGTGCGGGTATAAATATAAGCGTATTGACTCATACAGGGCTATATGTAGGAAATTTTCATTATGTCAAACTAAAGATCCATTAGACTAACTTAAGATAATTGTTACGAATTTAATAAAATGGATTAAATATTTGAATTGTGTTTTTGGCGTTTCCACGGAACAAATGCCTAATGACATTCTATCTGTATCCAAGACGCCACTATTGTAATTATGACATAAAGAGTCCAACATATGAGGAGTAAATCCCTACATCAATTCATACAGAACATTTAAAGAACTTCGATTATTCCACAATTAATATTACTTTTTATACATTTCATGTCCAGGAATATTGTTTGTTCACAGTTTCACCTGACAAAATATGAACTATAATCTCAAAATATTAGTGTTGAAACTAATTCTATTAACCAGATATGGTTTCAATATCTTCGAAGAAGACGAGGTCAAAATACAAAAAAATTGTAAATTGTAAAAAAAATATCGTCGATGTACCAAACTTTATTATGCACAAAACTTCGTTAAGTTTCGTCTTCTTCCTGTGCCGCGCGTGAGGTCAGGGTAAACATTAAGCCCGAGAACTGGCAAACTCGTACTTCTGTTTTCCAGTGCAGTATGCATTTCAAGCCAGTCAATATTGAATAATCTAAATCTACATGCTTAAAAACATAATTCTCACTAATTTTTGTTTTAACATCATGTTAAAATACCAATATTTACCCGGATTTTCATTTTTTCATTTTGTTTATCGTCTGCATCATCGGCGGACTTCTAGAGAGGGGTAAAATCCAACACCTATCAAAAAATGTTTTTTTGGCCAAGCTTATTTTATCTTTAGATTCATGTCTCATCCTTAGGCTCAAAAATGGAAAAAATAACTTCCTATTAGACTGAATATAAAATATGGTATGCTTTTATTTTAGCAGTATTTTAATTAATATTGAAAAAAATGTTTAACAAACAACAGAACAAACTTATAATGCAGATAAAGGTAAGATACTGGAAAGAAGTAACTAGTCTTTGTTTACTGCCCAAATGATCTCCCAGAAGAGTAAATCTCCCCATTAAGATTTGTAAATAGTGTGTTAAATCTTTTATTTGGAAGTGTGATATTGAGTACAGAAAAAATGCCTTACAGTTTTATTTAGTTATTTTGGTTAGTAAAATTAATTTTGGACCTTGTTAAAACGTATAATTTTTAATCGTGGCCTAATCTAAGCATGGCTAATTAGCATAAATATCAGCGCATGCGCCCTAACGAAGTTTTGTGCACTTTCATTTATTTACAAGATGGCGGACACATGCTTGTCAAAGCGTCGTAAACAATAGAAACTGGGATTGCAGAGTCATTATATTCGTCATAAATGTTGCGAGAGGGATTAATGCATCAATATATGGTGGAATCAATTGCAGCCGCCATAGTTTTTATTGCCGAAAACCGCTTATGACATTTGGGTACCGAAGTTTGGTACATCGCGGATAATAAATAAATAATAGCAACTAACTGTAAAGAAACACAATTGTATGGTCTGATACAATACACATTTGTTTATTTACATGCCATTGATTTTGTTTACATTTTTGTCTAATGTTTTTAATCGGTTTCATGGATTTTTGTTTCTTTAGGTTATCCTAGCTATGGATAAATCTCAAAAAAAAAAAAAAAAAAAAAAAAAAAACTGAAAAGGCGTAAAAAGGATGAGAAAAAGATAAGTTGTTCATTATCGCTGATAGGTAGCATTAAAATACTGACGTATTGCATACGGGAATGCTGGGTAAGCTTACCATTATGTCACCAGGTAATGTGTTTAGCTAGATTGGTCCATTCAAAATTGTATCAGCTCTACGCCATGAAGCGTCATGGCTAATCTTCAATCACCTGACAACGTGGTTATGTTTTGTAAAATGTTTTTGTCATACAGAACATTATAATATCATATGTAATATTTATATTAACTAAAGTAATATTATAGCCACAGAAAACTAAGTATCAGTTGGTTTGTTTTGCTTACATTTATATGCTGTTTCCGCGAAGGAATACAGTTGAGTTAACAAATAGGCGTATTAGTTTTTATCCTCTTGAGTAAAATAAGGCAGTCAATCTTCGAAGAATATGACCTACGCAAGGCAATATAAGTTGATAATATTTAGAGGTGAAATAATTGAAAAGACATTTGCCAGAGCAGTGAAGGACAGAACAGGCAGTAATACGGCCATACCGCGCATCTCAGATCCTGGGACATTCCATGCATGAGGAACATCCACAAAATGTAGATAGACATCTAGAGGTAAATAATGTTCCCAGTTGTTAAAGTAAATGTTCAAATATGATAATCCCCAACCTGTTAATCAAACAGAAAATGTGACTAGGCTGGCTTGGCTGAATCCGCTTCTACGTGGAAAAATGTAGATTCACAATTTCATGACTTCATATACATGTATATATATACAAGTATAAACATGTGCGCCAATGGATTGGACGTAGGCATACGTCCAATCCATTGGTAGGCATACGTCCAATCTATTGGCACATATATATATACTTGTATGCACATTTATTTATCATATGACGTCGCACCTGAGACTGAATTAGAGCCATGCATTAAAAACGATAATCAACTAGTTGATTAAATATGGAAATTACGCTGTAAAGTTTTGCATTGACGACCATAAAACAACGCGATTTCTAATGGCTAAATCCTGACGTTTTAGTGCAAAATTTGCTAATAAAATGCAATTTTAGTGTCATATTATAAAGAGAATCCTTCATTCGTGCTCCTGTATTATTGAATTTATTCAAATTGTTGGGGAAAACCGATAAGATGCTCGACATAGCCTCGCATCGTATCTGTTTCCCCAACCTGTTTAACAAATTCAATAAAACATGAGCCTCAAGTAACATCCTGGAAAATGTTGACTGGACTGGTGCTATTGAAAATTGCAACATTGTAGAAATGTGGATTGCGTTTTTACAAAAATATGACATTGTATCAAGGAAACTATTTCTAAAAGTACATTAAAAAGGGGCTGTAAGCCCAAACCTAAATAGATGAGAAGTGAATCGTTACTGAACATTAAGGGGTAAAAGTGGCAAAAGTACCCAAACCATCAATCCGAACTCGTGAATCGTATAAAGATTGACGGATCCGAAATATTTTAGATACCCCGATATGGACCCCAAAAACAGAGGTGAGATCAGGTGCTTGCGAGTAGTAAGCATCACCTGCCTTTAATAATACACCTGCCTTATCTATGTATCGAAAAGCGTCATTCTTGAAATAAGTACTTAGCCATCGGACAAATGGAAGACTTCGAAGAACGTAGTAGGGTTAAGGAATGTGACCAAAAATAAAAAAAACATAAAAAAACAACTAATGTCTATGTTAAAATACTGAGAGAAACCGTGAAAAAAAATATTTCACAGAAAGTTTAAAAAAGTAACCAAAGCAGTTTTGGAGATACGTCAAGGGTAAAAGTAAATCCGTAACTTGGATTTTCTACTTTAAAACAGAGTTTGAGACAAAGAGAAGGCGGAACTGTTAAATGATTTATTTCCTTAACTGCTTCTCGAACGAGAACTTAAAAACATTACCTGAAGTGACAGAAACAGAAGTAAGAAGTGACGTTGAGGATATATCAATGTCTGAAACAGAAGTTTTGAAGCTTTTAAAAGACCCTGATGAAGTAAATCAAAGGGACCTGTCTATATCAATTCTTTTTTTTCAAAGCGTATGGCTGAAGTGTTGGTGAAACCATCAACATTGATTTTTCAAAAATCTGTTTCATCTAGTATAGAAACATCTGCATTGATTGAGTAAAACATCCTCATATAGAACAAAAAGAGCCATATTGTCATGGATATCCAGTTTCTTGCCAGACCGCGGGCAGTGTGTGTCAGCACATATAGCCACGAAGATAAACAAGTCGAGTAGTATGTTAGCACTTACTACTGAACATTTAAGTATCTAGAAGCCCACTCTTTTTTTAGACTTTACACTGCATTAGTGAGGCCACACCTTAAATTTGCCAGTGTTGTATGGTATCCATATCTCCGAAAAGACATTGAAAGCCTTGAACGAGTACAAAGAAAAGCAATAAAGCTTGTAGCTAATCTGAAAATGTTGCCATAAGAGACAAGATTCTTCTTCTTCTTCCAATAACAGGACCGGGATCAATCTTGAACGTAACTGGTCCAGCGATGATTGAAGGAGCTTGAACTACACTATTACCCCACAAGATACTTCAAGGAGATGTGATACAAAAAATCAAACTAGTAAAAATTGGAAATGCCAACATGCTCATTGTAGTTTACTTTAAAGTATTTCTCTCATCGAGTGATCAAAATATCAAACTGTTTGCCTCAACATGTAGTTGCTGCAAAAATGCTACAATACTCAGGTCCCCATTCATAAGTGCGAACTCGTAAGTCATTTAAACATAACATTGACAAATCCGGAATATTCTAGATACACAGATATAGCCCCAAAACAGAGGTGTGATCAGGTGCTCGCGAGTAGAAGGCATCACCTGCCTATTATAATACACCCGCCATATCTATGTATCTGTGTAAAAAGTCAGTGAAATGAAAGTCCGGTAAAACAGCTTCAAAGCGAGACTGGATAACCATTGGCACGGAAACGTATTGTACGAGTATTATCTGTAAAATGTTAAGTTTTTTAGAAGTTGTCAATACCACAATCTATAAATCAGTGACCGCACCACACTAAATGATACGAGAGACCCACGTCTCTAGCTAAACGCATTACCTGGTAACGTAATGTGGGCTTACCCAGCAGTCCCGTATGCAACAGGTAAGTAATTTAATGCTACCTATCAGCGATAATGATCAACTTATCGTTTCCTCATCCTTTTTACGCCTTTCCGTATCCGTATCAAAACAAGACTATAAGATAATATATTTTTGACGGAGGGCTAAAAAGGATTTCGCCCATACATTTGAGCCTGAGAACGATCCTACAGGCATCCTGCAGGTATAACATGTGTTTTGAAGGCAACATATTTGTTTAACTTATGTATGTTTCTCTACCACAACAATGGGATGGCCAACATCGACGTCATGAACAAATACTTAGATATTTTAAAAGGCAAATGGATACACTTTCAGGTTAGCAGCTGTGCCAGTTTTTTTCCTTTGTCTCCCTTCTCAATGGGGGTCAATTCTTGAAGAAAATATTTGTTCCCATAGAAGAAAATTCTTTCCTTCTAGAGTAGACCCAAATTCAGAGGGATTAGTTGGTTCAGTGTAAACAGAAAGTCACAAAATTGCCCCCCACCACCTTTGTAAAAATGGCAGATAAACTTTGAAGAGTAGACATCGCCTTAAAACATTCAGCTGCAGATTATCTTTGTTACATGAACATGTACATAGCAAGAAATGGAATAATCATATTACTGTAGTACCTGTTGATAGAATTTAAAAGTATTTACTTACACAGAGTAGCAGAAACTCCATGAAATAAAACATGGAAAACAAACAGTGCAACGGCGTACTTCATGACGTTAAATTAGGCACACAACCAGTAGACTGTTAGATATAATTTGATTTGACAGATTAAAAGTTGATGTTTATATCGCATCACCTTGTTCTTTATCATATCGGACAGGTCTGGCAAAAAGGCGCCTTATGATAGGGTTGTTTAAGGTTTATAGCTACACCTCCAAGAAACATCATTCTGATATCGAGTTATTAGGTCCCCGCATAGTGTTAAAGTGAGAATGTATCGGACCTTGGCAGGAAAGACAGAGGTTACATCGAATGTATGAGCCACGGAAATTTATTATTTATTGGTTATTTGATCCGGCGGGAGTTAAAAGAAAAGTGAAATGTCAACTTTAAACTTTCAAGATATATAAAGGAGAAAATACACTTTGATGTTCATGTATTTGCATCCAGCTTCGGTAAGTACGGGGAAAGATGTTTTCTTTATCCAACAGAAATATTTGCCAACATCACAAATGCGTTAAAATATTGATTTTATCTCAAACCAGCTATTGCAGCTAGGCACGGCCCGCACAGTCTGTCCTAGAGGCAAAGGAAAAGTAATATTTTAAGTGCGTTTGGTTTTCGTTAAAGAACAACAGTATTATTCTGGACAGGGTACCAGACTTCGGGTGCGGTGCATTGTAACCAATGAAAAATAGAGATTTAGGAACTGACAAATAGCTAAATGTCTCCTCAAAACCAACACAAACTTGGCTTAAATATTGACGGTCCGTGCAATAATCAGAATTATTACTGTTACCAGCTGAGGAGTGTCCCTGTATTATAAACATGAAGTACTATATACTTTAGTTTATTATATCAATTCGTTTTTTTACAGATGGATACCATTCCTATTCTCGTCTATCCCATAACCTTGCAAGGTCGTTGGGGCACCACAGACGCCTTTTGAGGCTAATTCTGTCTTCAGTTGGCCCTAGTAGTGTTAGCAAAACAATCTCTGTCTACTCTTTAATATTGTCTTCCCTCCTTTCCTTTAGCTATCGCATCCTTTTTACTTTCACCGTGCTCTGACAAATTGTCTTTGCGAGGTCAGAAGACTTTGAAATGTGGCCAGTCCATCTTAGTTCCGCTTCTGGACCAAGTTAGGATTTCGTCACATTTTCCAGTTACTGCTTGGATCTTTCTGCAATATCATTTTTGTTACATGGTCCTTGTACGAGATGCTCCGAGTCCTTAAGTAGCTCTTACTCTGCTGTCAAGGGCCATGACTCACAGGCATACAAAATATGAATAAACCTCTGTGACGAGAGGAGGGATTTGAAGAAGATCCGTTATAAAGTAAATGGAGCCAAAGCACAGGGAAATGTGATACTTGCTTTAAAGGGTAGACAGGAAGGAGGCGAAAATAAAATAATTTTAAATCGTTTCTCGTGATGTCCTCTTTTCGTTATCATTGACCCGTTACCAACTCATTTGTTAAGACATTGGACCAGCCAACTATTGAAAAAAGATCATAATTGTTCATGTAAAGCTTTTGGATAAGAATAAATTATCCTGGGGCCTTTTTCACAACGAAACACACGACTGAAATTCATCGTAAGATGGTCGATCAAGAATCTTACGACCAAAATTCGCTTTCACGGAAAAAATGTATGTTTCACTATTGTCCCCGTATATCTTCGTTTGTGAAAATCTACCATACCTAAAAGCAGTCGTAAATTTCACGTTTTCGTCTCCTTCACCGCACAGTATACTAATGCTTAATTTTTAATACATAACATTCATCTACTGTCTTTTTTTGAAAAGCACTTACAAAGTTTGGAGGAAATCAGCCAATTAATAACATTACAAAGTCATGATAAATCACCTTAGGGTCATTTTAAGTGACTTTTTCCTGTACGATTATCGTGCGACTCTTGTACTACAGTCATTTGACCTATTCCGACGCACGTTTCAGTCGACCGTGCGCTACAGTCTAAATACACTGTCATTTTTTAATTAATTGTATCAGTAAATAAATAAAAGCCTCTTGTTTAAGGCACTTTGTTTGGGTTTACAAACTATTTGAGGAAGATAGGCAAATCTGACGACAACCAGACGTTGTCTTTTATCCTATTTCGACGCACCTTCTTCTATTCCGGTGGATCTGTATATTTTTTACATAACATCGAAAGAACCACCGAGGGGCGCCCCAAAAGTAAACTGTCGGATTATTACTAGCTCGATGAAAGATGATTTTATGCAAACGAATGTCTATTTGACACAATTGATTATTTAAAACATCTGACTATACTCACGGCTTCGCTGAAAAACTATTTCGGTGGTTCAGTGCCCGTAAGTACAATGTTTGATATTTTCATCCAGGATTCTATGATAAATGACAATTCAAAATAAAGCCTAATGGAGTTTTACTTACATATTCAAATTGCATGACGAGAATGCAGCACTAATATGGATTTCAGAACTCAGAGACGTTACCCAAATATACTATCCGCCGGAATAGGCTAAATGAGCTACTAAATTAAAATTTCAATAAACCTAAGTAACTGATTTTATTTCATTTTGATATTAATCGGTTTAGATAGCTAATAAAATGAGCAATCGGCAGACATATAGGTTTACGACATATTTGTTTACACAAATATCGTCCGACCCTATTTTTACAGTTGGCCTGAAAACATCTGTCATTTTTCTTGTTAAATGTGCATTACCAGCCACTTTTAAACTCAGTTTTCCGTATCTTTGATTGATAAATGAGATCCTTACTATATGTGGATTTGACAAATAAATGTTGATAGTAATTACCTAAAAATCATTTCGCTTCTAGCTTGTTTCGTTGCAGAGAAAGAAACAGGATACACCGGAATAGGTGAATCCACCGGAATAGGTCAAATGAGTGTATATTTAAACTGCATGTTGTGTATAAATTACTATTCTCAAAATCAAAGCGGCAGCATTCATTCTATTTAGAAAAATCATCTTGCAAGCGAACGCAAGATGGACCGTTTGAACCCTTTCGACCTATTAAGTGATCTGGATACAAACAGAGTAGAGACTGCTTGTCTGTGCTAACGCAAGAATGCTCAACGATATGGCAAGCCAAATGCACAATAAATCTTCACATATAAATTTAAAAAATAAACTGAAATTTGGGGACTCGAACTAAGGTTTCGGTTTAATGGGCCTAGATTTTAGATCGTCAAAACCCGGTTTTGTGAAATATGAATAAATGCTGAAAACTTAAAACCTAAAATTGAGAATTCGAAAGGTAGGATTTAAAGTTTGAAACGTATATTTGAAGCACACATCTACGGATGAAGTTTCCAAACTTAGTTTTCAAAATGTTTTGTGCATTTGGCTTGCTATACAAGAGCGATATTGCGCTGACCACAACACGGCTCTGCAGTGCAATTCTAAGCGAACTGATACAGTCATAGTCAGCATGTATTCGACAATTTAACTACGAGGGGTAATCAAGAATTACGTGGACTTTTGCTGTGGCTGCAAAGATAATGCAGTAAATTTTCTCATATCGCAGATAAGTTAAATCTTTTAGCTACCTTATGTGAAATTTGAAGACGTTTTAATGAAAAAATAAGTATTTTCTTTCAATTTATATAAGGTAGGTATAGCTACAGTGAAGCACCACATTAATGACGTTTGACGTTTTGTCTCATTTTAAAATTGCAGTCGATCTTCTCTTTCTCAGTTTTCACAAACCAACACCCTCTTTGCAGGTTTTTCAGGATTCTGCCCAACTTTAGACACGTATGCATGAAATGTGATTGTTTTGAAGAAATTGTAGCATACCGTCCTCATATGTTCTTGCTTCATACTTGAAAGCCGAGCTTTTGCTTCAATATCGTGTCAACGTACAGTAGTTTTGCGGGGCGTGTCTAAATGCAGGTCTGCAACCCTCTTATCAGTACCAACATCAGATACAACTAAAATACAAGGATATAATAACATTCAATTTAATCATTGAAACATTTCTTTGAATTTGCCCTCTTTGTTTACAGTTAGATGTACAAACACTGGAACTATCATAAAATACTCGATATAATGTTTGACGTTATTTTGTCAGCCTTGTATGACCCAAATACCATTTTATGCAAACATAACAATTGACTCCTTGACAGTGAAAAGCAGAAACCATAACAAAAGATAAGATATCTAAGATACACTGCTCCGTTTTGGTGTTTGCGTTTCTCCCTTCTTCTTCTCTCAGTGCATTATGTTTTTCGATTATGGCCCTTTCAGGGTGTTGTTACCATGAGCCAAAGCAATCAGATTCAAAACGTAACTGCACGCCCATGTTACGTATTTCAACGTATACCAAAGCCATTATTCGTTACTGTGTAACAAAGAAAATAACTTAAGCGCAATAATATAAATGGGTACGCTTTTAGGGGAGCAAATCTTTCTTACATGTTTGCCTTGTTACTCAATGGGGGTCAATTCTTCAGTAAATGAATTTCTCCTCTGATGGCAAATGCTTTCATAAAAGTGTAGACTCAATTTTTGAAGGACTTTGTCCAGGTAATTAAACAGGAAGTAACGAAACTTTTTCCCTTGCGAAGCATGAAGAAATACATGAATTCGCACCCGTACACCTAAAAATAAATCGTTCAGTTATTTTTGCTGACAAACCCAATTATATATTTTTATTTACCAAATGATGTTTAAGATATAATGATAATGAGGTTGATAAACATGCCAGATACACCCACGTAGTATCAAATACTTGGTATTTATCACTTTGTTTAAACAGTCCAAGTTCATTTGACAAATCCTTCATAAAAGAACACCACGAGGGTAAACTCCGTTTCCCTACATGTCCTGTCGACCCAGCCAATCAACTACAATGCATGCAGAAGTGGCTGTCGACCGAGGCAACGACATCAGTACCAGTTCGGTCCACGGCTACTAACAATAGAATCATTTAACGTTATTGATTTTAACACTACCGATTTCTCGGTCGACAACTATTTTGCACAGCACCGGATCGGTCGTAAGCACAGGATTTTATAAAGCAAATTCGCATTTGCCCTTTGAGCACTTGAAGAATTATTGTCTGCATTTTTCATTCTAAGATAGGGGAAATAGTAAGCCAGTTAGTCCTTAGACAATGAGAAGTACCTCACGGCACGAATCGGCGTCGTCAAGTGAAGTTGATTGTACAGATGATGTCATCGTGAAACAGCAAAATGACGTCAAACACGGAATTAAATGACTTGAGAATAATCATTTGTTTGAGAAAATCTGAAGTTTCTGTTGAAAGAATTTCTGTTTATAATATCATTTAAAAATTGGCGGAGCATGCCATACATTGTTTGCCATGCTCCGGGATCAATGGCGTCATATATTGTATGCAATAGCAACTAAGAGTTCATATTGAAGTCTAAGTGACGTCATCAAGACATCATTCTGTAATGGTACTAAGTACAACAGTTGGTAATTCCCGAGTTGCTACGGTAACAGATCTATAACGTCATCTAAATTACGGCATACCATGCTTCTCTTGAATAAACAAGATACTACTGAATTTTTTATAATGGAAAAGTGTGATTTTTATCGTATCAAACCTTTAATTCATTCTCAAATAATTTAATTCTCTGTTGTTAGTATATACCACTCCGGTCATTAACGTAAAGAACTAAATGTCAGCAGTTGGAAGCATCGGCTTCTTTAAAAATATCAAAATATCAAATAGAAACCTCTCAAAAGTTCTACGTTTAAGATAAAAATTTACAAGAAGGTCGTAACTAATGTTGTTAGAACTTGTGACCCGACCCATTTGCTTGTACATGTGTATTTGACTTTATAAACAATAAAATATGTTTAAATCAATAAAAGGGTGTACCTGTCATGGGAGTAAGGGGTGCGGGAAGAAAAATCTTTCCCTCAAAATCATTGTTCGGCATCATAAGGTGAGCTTCATGATGCTGCCGAGTGACCCTCTATACGGATTTATCTATTCCCATCTCACATCGATAGAGAATGATTATAGCTTTACAAGATAGGGGAAAATAAAAACGAAAATGATATTTTAAAAAAGAAAGTATTATTTTTCTTCTACAAACACTAAATGTTCAATATATGACAATGTCATAGTACATGTATTGATGATAAACATTCCAGTTTTTCAATGCCAATACCACGCGGATATCTAACTATTAGTCCTATAAAATGAACTTATATATGTATTTCCAACGGGTATATCTTAGTACAAATAAGTTGTAAATAATTAGATCCTTCGGAAGAAAGGAATATACCAAAGAAACGAAATAGCAGAGTCACTTAATTGAGCCTGTGTATGACGAGTAATGAAATGTGCGACACAAGCCATGCGCACTAGGACTCTCTTAAGCAGAATTCTGTTGTCAAAATGACTGAAAATGAACTCAATGATCCCAAATTACCAATATAATATGCACTCTGATGATGTATGGAAGATGTTTTACGGCCGCCACACGGCACAGCGCTAGCTGCAGTGAAGACAAATACATGTAAGTGTGCTGCATCACTGCAATTTTGAAAAGATAAAAAAATAAGTTCTGGTGCAGCGACCAGCCGCTTCGGCCGTGTTCTGTTCCAATGTTTACCACTGGGAGCGTTATAAAAGACTTTCTTTCAGAAATAAACATAAACTATAGCACATTCCAATTATAATCCGTAAGTAAATAGGCTATATAGCATGGCTTCCGCGCAGACTATTCAAGGTCTTCGCTGTCAACATGCAGGTAGCTTAGACCCTTAGCTACGCTTTAAGCGCACAACGAAGACTGATCAGACTGGGCGTATGCCAAGCTGATCTTAGTCTACGCTGGGCGCTTATGCCATTTTGTTGGTTTTGTTGTTTCGCGGCTCAACAAATGTTACTGTGGTTTCTGCCGATTTGTAATCGTATGTAGATTTACCATATACAATATATATAGTCTTTACAAAAGGTTTTTACATGTAAGCAGTATTAGCATTGAACCACATATTCTGAGATGGACACCATGAAATATTACTTGAATAAATAATCCCTTGTACCCAGTCTAAGCAGTGTGATAACATATTTTGAGATGTAGGATTCCACTGGAGATAAAAACTTGAATAATATCGAATCAACATTGATTCAACGTTGATTCCGGGTGGTTTCGATGTTTAATCAACGTTTTGTGCCTGCTGGGATAGGAATATTATCTGAAATCATCTTTGTGGTTTGTGCCGATTCGTAACTGTATGTAGATAGGTTGTGACCAATGTCTTCTTCTATGTTACTTGTGAAAAGCAATGTAAGTCCTGTACTCACACATTCTGAGCCTTTTCTATTTCCCCCTGTACCCAGTGTAAGCAGAGTAATCTCATATTTTGAGATACAGGAGAGCAATATCAATTATATTCGTCAAAAATGGTTTACGCTACCTTTTTTTTACAGATTGTAGATTTTCGTTTGGTGTCCTTTTCATTTTCATGTGTACCCGTATTCAATACTGATCGCATATATTTTAAATTGACTTGCAGGGGGTCGATAGCAAAATTAGGTTTGTCGCTTATATTTACATTCGTTTCAATCAAAATCTTGAAGAAAAATCATATATAAACGCTAAAATCTAAGCAGTAAAACATTTACACGCAGTTTTTGCTGCTTACAGCGAAACAACGTTAATGACATGACGTCGCTGACGTTCAATCTGACTGTCGAGAGCCATGGTTTATTTTGACGTCGCATAGTGATGTGACGTCGCATGACACAATTTAATTATTGGACTGTAAACTACGTTACGTTCCAATGGTTTACTAAAGGGTTTTTCAGTAAATATGCCAAGAATGTAAATATAAGAAAATATATCGCCTGTTCTGGTCTAGGGAGTAACTAATTTGTTATTTTGTACCCATGTAAGCGTATGTTTTTAGCTTACACATAGTCTTGTTTTTTTTTGTTTTTTTTTTGTTTTGTTTTTGTTTTTGCCTAAATACGTGCAGTATCTCATCTGGAAAACACATCGGTATTTTAGAATGGAAACTGTGTGGAGTTTTGCACATTATAAGGCTACTCGCATTATCTTTCATCAAAAATAGTGACACATTTGACTGATAAATTTGTTGGATTAATGATAATTTTTGAACAAATGACCCTTGCCTTTTTCGAACCTTTATTTTTACCTCAGCATCTGTCCATGACGCATATATATTTAATATTTGCTATGGTAAACTAATGATGTGTTGTCATTTTCATTGACAACAACTTGTAGGTAAAATCATAAAATCATAACCGGTATAAAATTCGATGGTGCTGCTCATTTCTTTCACACAAAGCGTGGGCACGAACCAACATTTGTATGCTATCTATTCTATTCTATCTATTCTAATTAACTGATCATTACATCTAAAGCGGTTTAAAATCGCCATTGCCTGTCAGCTGGTGTACTGAGTTAATGGAAAATGCAACAGTAAATAAGATAAAATAGAAAATAAAAATAAATCTTAATAATATGAAAAAGAAAGTAATATAAATGAACAAACATATAAAAGAATTAAATAATTCAAGTAATTTAAATAGGCTCATATAATCGTGACTTCTGTATTTTCCAAAAATTATTTTTAGTAACATTTGCACACTGATATTAAAAGGTCGAATTGCACCGATAAGCTTTTTAAACGCATCGATGCGTACACTGTAATGACATACGAAACGGGTATTCAAAAATTTTCCCATAATGCACTTAGAACGGCCTTAGCTGATCTGAGTGCACCAGGGTTACTACTTCTATAATACGCTTTATGCTAACTTGAGACAGTTTAGAGTTACATAACAACCCGTAATGCGCTAAAAAAGAAGAAAAAAAAGAAGAAAAAAAAAAGAAAAAAAAAGAAAAGAAAAGAAAATAGTTGATTATCCAAACAGCGTAAATCCAGATGACGCGGCTCATTTGGAGCTGCATCATCTGGATCTGCACTGCTTGCATTTTAGTTTTGTTAATTCTTAATCTGATACAGCTTGGACGACATTTATTTTTAACATGAACACGGGTAAATTTTTCCGTCAGCTTTTTTGACGGTTCAAGGACTACACATTGTGTCTGCATACACAGTTGAAATGCATGCTCAACCATGCAATAAAACAGTTACGAAATAAGGAAGCTCAAAACTACGAATTGAATATAGGTGTTATTTTAATGAAGATGGATACAACTATCTGTTTATCTGCCGTGTTTTCAAAGGGATAAAGTTTCTGAGTTTAAATGTTGGTTTTTCTGTCAGGAAAAGCTCCATACCAAAGGCGTCTCCTACTAAAGGAAATAATTTGGTCGTAGGAGAGGAATTTAAGTATCTATCATGGGTATGAGGTGTGGATAGAAAACTCCGTCACGAGGGTCACTGTTTAGCATCACGAGTGATGCCGAACAGTGATCCCGAGTGCCGGAGTTTTCTATCCATACCTCACGCCCATGATAGATACTTTTTCTTGCACACCACGTTTTATTTTAACTTCAGAACTTGTTAAATACGTAATTCTAGTGCTTGAGAGGTTTCAGTTTGATTTTGAAAGAAGGCGCCGCTTTCAACGACCACCATTCGGCTCTTTGCGTCAACGACTGGCGTACATAAACTGACGTCATTTTTACCTTCTTCGTGACGTCATCATCTAAAATACCAACATCACTTGACGACGCAGGTATGTGAACTCCTATACAAGCAATGCATTGACAGCTCGTGATTTTTTCCGGTCCTGGGTCAGAACACCAGGGTTAGATAAGATTTTCTATTCCAGGAGAAAAAATGGCATTTTCTATCCGGTGTGCAAGAAATAAGTTTCTTTAGGAGTTTAGGATAGCAAGATCAGACTGAAAAGATTTACTTCCCTTGACAGTATATCTATTCATCTTAATTGCCACAGCAGTTTAGAATAAGGAAGTTGCAAGCTTTGACTTTGATATTATTGGTTTGGATGGATGTTGTTCTGATAATTACAATTTTGGGCTGTGCCTTCCCTATACTTGGTGAGTATTGGCAACATTGGCATCTATTCATTTTGTTTTCATATGTACTTTGATAAGATAGACAAAATCCAAAAATCGAGCTATATCAAATTATAAGGATTTCACAAACGCTGGTTTTAAACTTCGATTTATTGTTTATATGATATTTGCATTTAGGAAACAAATTGGAAGGACTCGGTCAGAGCCGATGTCAGGTAATGCAAGTTATGGGTTCGTTCCGTTGAGCCTTCTGGGGAACATCGCTATGAGAAATGGACAGAAGAAAAATATTAGCTTATGTCTGAATTATTTCTTCAATGCAATAGAACAAGATATCCGAATCCAGTGTGTCATAGGCTAGAGAATGTGTTTGAAGTCGATGATTGCCGTGTTGCTGACCGTCGGCAGCAGCTTGCGCCGTATCAAACTGACAAAACTGCAATGTTTACACTATATACAACACAGACCGAAATAATGTCCCTATCATGTCTTCGTACACAGCCAAGGTATTCAAATGCGATTGGACAAGTACCGACTGACAAAAGGCGTAGACGATACTAATGCAGCTCATCAAAGATATGGAATTCATAATTATAATGTAGTTCATCAAAAATAAAAAATATATATGGAATCCATAATCATAATGAAGTTCATCAAAGAGATGCAATGTATAATGTTAATGTAGTTTGCCAAAGATATGGAATCCATTCTAACGCCGTAGTTTATTTTAAAAAGATATGGATTCCATTAAAATAGTAGTTTCTTAAAGACATGGAATCTATAATGCTATAGAAACTCATCAAACATCGTAATTATGTAATCCATAATGATAATGTAGTTCATCAAAGATATGGAATACATACTACCGCCGTAGTTTATCAAATATATTGAATCCATAAAAAATAGTAGTTTATCAAAGACATAGAATCCATCATGATAGAGAAACTCATCAAACATATGTAATCCATAATGATAATGTAGTTCATCAAAGATATGGAATAATAATGTGGTTCATCAACTACATGGAATTCATAATTATAATGAATTTCACCAACGACATGGGATCCTCGAAAAAAATATTATGGGGTTAAATTTTTACCCTGCGATTTCTGGAACATTTCAAACATTTGGTGAAATAAATCATTTCTACCTTCCATTTTATTCATTTTGCAAGTTTTGTACACGTCAAGTTTGAAACTATAGCCGTTATCGTGACCAAGTCCAGAGTTCATTTCACACTAACCTCAAAATCAAAGTGGTCAGAAGTCCATAAGAAGCAAATGTACCAAAATTTTCGATTTTGCCAATTCCTGACTTTTTTTGGCAAAATTGCTCGATAGTCATCATTTTTAATCATTTTTAAGGTCAGCAAGCTGTAACAAGCTTAAATCTTATTGCAATGTTAGAAGTTATGCCAGACGAAACTGTCATACTATCAAATCCCTATGGGAATTCAAAACACTTTCATCATTTTAGGTGTAGTTTGACTTAAAGCCGACTTGGTCAAGACAAAGACTATAGCTTCAAACTTCATGTGTATAAAACTTGCAAAATGAATAAAATGGAAGGTAGAAATGATTTATTTTACCAAATGTGTGAAATCTTCCAGAAATCGCAGGGTAAAAGTGGTATCCCATAATTTTTTTTCGAGTATATATGGAGTCCATAGTATTAATAATGTTCATCAAAAATATCGAATCCACAATAATTATTCAGATGATCAAAGATAATGAACCCATAATTACAATGTACTTGACAAAAGATATTGTATCTATAATAATAAAATGAACGGGTTTCTACTTTACGTTAGGCAAGGGAAGCTACCTATCAGTCGTACAGGTAAAGGCACCCGTCTCTATAGAGTGCAGTTATATTCCTTAAATAAGGGGATTAAGGAAAGGTAGATCTGGCTATCTATGCACTATCGAATATTGCTTCCCATTAGCAAAAAACTCTTCTCTTGACGCAGCTCTTATAATAATAATAATAATAATAATAATATTAATAATAATTAATTATTAATTATTGTTATAATAATAATAATAATAATAATAATAATTAATAATAATAATAACTATTGTTATAATAATAATAATAATAATAATAATAATTAATAATAATAATGATAACAATGATAATAATAATAATAATAATAATAATTATAATAATAATAATAATAATAATAATAATGATAATAATAATAATAATCAATAATAATAATCATGATAACAATGATAATAATAATAAAAATAATAATGATTATTATTATTGTTATTATTATTATTATACCCAGAAGAAACGGACACCCACAAACTGATTTAGATATCCTTGAAATTTGATTTATGTTGATTACCTCATAAAATCACAAAATGGTAATCGCCAAACATGCATAAGGTTCGGCATTTGGTTCATTAATTCGTGATAAATGACCTTTTTGTTTAGTGATAAGCAACTAAAAGGCCTTATGGTTGAGTCATCAGCGACTTTTTTTATACTTTAAATCTAACGATTAAGCCAATAAAATCCGAAGTACATGAATGTCATCCTATTTTCAATTGATAATACCAATGTAGTTCATCAAAAATATGTTACTGATGACAACAAGATGCAGTTTGTCAAAGATATGGAATTTGTAGTTAAGATGTAGTTCAACGAAGATATGAAATCCATAAAATAGTGTAGTCCATTAAATATACTGAACAAAAAAAGAAACTTTCAATGCACAGTTTGCTTGAACCGAATAAAGATTTTGCCAATTGTATTTTGTAATTAACTGACAAAAGGTATTCGGAGTTCCGAAAAATGAATAAAACAACAAACATTGCAAAATTAATGTCTCCAGATTAGTTTGAGTCAGTGAGGGATCAGAATTTGAAAGTGCTATTTTGAGGTGCTTTTTGAAGACCCGTATTTCACTCAAGTTGTAAGCCCATGTGAACCAGTCACTTCTGAGATGTTTATAAGGCACTAGTTGTTACAAAATCGTCCAATCGCCGCTTGCAAAGGCTTGATCAGTGAAACACAAGGCTTTGAATGCCGCTTTTCAGGCCTCTTGAGTCTGACTTTCATGCTATGCACTGCAAATACCATAGACAGTGCAAGGTATTATTCCATGAACAACTGACCAATTTGATCAAACTTTTTCATCTTGAACCATTGACTGGAGAAGTTGGAATAAGATCAATGCACTAAACTTGAAACTTTCTTGAAACGTACTGGTTAATTGGAGTAAATGATTTGCTATTTTTTAATTGCAAGGGAGGCAGTTTCAAAGACACAAAATCTGTAACATCTATTTTCTTTGAACTGCTGGTTAGGTGTCATAAGGGTCATACGAGTAGGATTTCTTTTTGGCGGTTACAAAGCAAATCCGAAAGTGTAAAAAAATTAAGCGCTTGCGCATGCGCATTAAAGACAATATTCTCGCTATATAGAACACACCCTGTCTTTATTGGTTTTATGACCCTATTATGTCATTACCCATGTGAGATGAGATATTTCCTTTGATGAAACAGCAGTGTCACTGGACTATTGCATAATAGGACTATGACCCCCCCCCCCCCTAATATACAAGAATATTTGTCTTTAAGCGTTTCACATTGTCTGTGATGTTTTCAGTCAAATTGGAATAATTCCGTAACGACTAGTGCAAATCGAAAACCGATTAATTCATAAGGTTGTCTGATAGCTCCCATGTCAAACAAATAACAGCAATTTTCGGAAATATTGTTCTCCAGCTTAAAATTTATTTATTAAATATTGTAACGTTTCTGTTTTTGTTCAGTATATATAAAATTCATATAGCTAATCAAAATATGGAATGCATGATGAAAACATAGTTTATCAAATATGAGTAATTGGTAATAAACTGTAGTTCATCAAATATATTAAATTCGCAGTAATGATGTGGTTCATCGAAGATATGGAACCCCTAATAGTATTGTAGTTCATCATAGGTTCGGAATTCGGAAGATATGGAATTCATAGTAATATTGCAGTGCAATAAAGATGTAGAATCCAAAATAGTAATTCATCTTTGATATGTAAACCGTAATACTAATGTAGTGCATCAGTGATATGGAATTCATAATAATAACGTTGTTCATCAAAAAATGGAATCCGTAATAATGATGTTGTACATAAAAATATGGAATCAGTAGAGATGTAGCTTTTCAAATGTATTGGTTCCAAAATAATAATAATGTAGGACATCCGAGATACGGAATCCATCATACTTATGTTGTAAATCAAATATATGGAATTTATAATAATAATGTAGTTTATAAGATATATGGAGCTCATAATAATAATTTAGTTTATTACAGACGTATTTTATTTTTTTATTTTTTTTACAATTTTACTCCAATGTACTTTTCAGTCATGTGCCTTAGTCTATTAGCAACCTTTCTCGCTATAATCTACGTAACTCTTACGATCTTAACACCGTAGATCTAGCCGATACTATCACTCTTTTCTACCTACAACAACTAGAAGCTAAAATAGCTTATTCACTTAGAGTAAATAATCCGATTTTGAAAATTTTCTTTTCTTACATTTTCTCAACAGTTACGAGCTATCCTTATCTAGATTTTTTTTATACTGGAAACTGAATATAGAATATGTTTAAGCCAATGTATTTCGTCAAAAAATATGGAATCTATAAGAACTATGTTGTTAATCAAATAGATGAAATTTATAATATTAATGTATTGCATGGAAGCTAGACCGTCCATGACTATTTCTCAAATATGGTATATCCTTCAAATAGTTTTCGAGATATGAAAAGTCCATGAAATGAGCTTCAAGAGATAAGGCAATGTTTTAAGACCTTAAAATATTTGTCACTCTGACATACATGCTTTATATAGGTATAGAATGAACTGTTCTCCTAAGTATGACGCATATCTGCAAATGGTTGTGAATAGATAAGGCAAATTATTAGGTGGTAAAACAGCTGAACGTCTGACCTTCAAGCTTTATAATTCCAGCCTAAATCTCACACTGAACTATTTGATACAAGTCTGATGCGGTTACATCAAATAGTCTCCAAGATATAAGGATCACAACAAAAATACCACTACAACTGATACTGGGTGCTGTTGCTTGATCAATGATAATCTCATTCATGCGTAAGGGACGAGTCATTTATTATCAGGTGGTGGGGGTGGGGGGCGGGTACATTTTCATATGGTTCACCAGAATTTTTCCGACACCCCCCCCCCGCAGTCTCACCAAAATTATTTTTCCACCCCCCCCCTCCTCCCCCAGATAGGTGACAAACAATTTTATGACCCCCACTATCCCCAATGCCAGCTACCCTTCACACACACATACCATATTACCGATTTTATTTTAGACTGACCTCAATCAAAACCTAGCTGTATGAAGCACAAAGAACATTTTCTTATTCTAACAGGTTTATTACATGTAATCATGGTCTGTTTAAACCTTGTCTGCATTTCTTGCACTTTTTCTTCTGCAAATGGGCATCCAGAAATCTGTTGTCGAAGCTTAATAATTATAACTGTAAATATTATTAATTGGGCCCCTGGTTGGCGGGGGTCTGGGGGAGCAACAATAGTTTTGCTGATGGAAAGGTACACGGAGGGCTGATATCACAAATGCAGGCATTAAATTTAAATGAACACAAAATCATCTACTTGACATAATTTTATAGACACTTTTCATACTGTTCTTTTCTAGCGAATCAGTGAAAAGATCTGTTTTTGGATATGAAGCTGCCCAATTTTGTGTGTCATTTCCATAAAGTCTTTTAACTTTAAGTTTTGAGTTTGAAAGAAAAGAGTCTGATGTTTTAGGAGATATGGGGGGTCTGAAGGGGGGGGGGGGGGGGGGCGAAGCCCACTAGAAGCTAAGACGTTCTTAAAAATGAAGACCGATGGAAGAATTTTGACCCCCTAATATGCCTAATAAAATATATGACCCCCCTCCCCCCACTCCTAGTTTTTTTTTAAATTTATTTCCGACCCCCCCCCCTCAGTACATCAGAAATAAAATTCCCCGAACCCCCTAAATGTACCCCCCTCACCTGATAATAAATGACTGGTCCCTAATGGGTGTCCATAGTTCAAAAAAGAATGCTGTCAGATTGTACCGTATTGCTTAGTTTATACGACGGAGTATTTCGCACCCAAACATCTTAAATGTAAATCCGTTAATAAGACGGAAGCTTAATTTTCAGGGTTTTTTGGAAGGAAAAAAATATCTCCTAGCGAAATTTCAGTAAAACTGATTTGGATATACAACTGTATTGGGTCATGCTAAAAAGGGAAAATCCCGTTTCGTAGCTAAATAATTGCGGTATACTGTGGAGATATAAGCATTTCAAGACAAGTGAAATTATCAGTACACAGACTGGCTGGAACAATATCAAGGTTTTTCATAGACTTTTTCACAATATTAAATGGCATGTTTTTTATGGCAGTATGCAAAGAAGTTAGCAATTTAGAAAGCTCGGTAGTCGTGCATGAGCTGGAGTTAGCGGTAATTACTGTCGTTTATGAAGTTTATGTAGCCAGTAGAATGTAGGAAATCTCTCTTGGTCTTTGTGCATAGTTACAGCAAATTTTGTGGCTGTATGACAATGTGGTCATTGCAGACATTTTGCGGAAGTCTCCTCATAAACCGTAGTCCCACTCAGCTCCTGCTTCAAAGTATTAAAATTTTGTGGCTGTATGACAAACGTGGTCATTGAAAACATATTTCTGTTTTGCGGAAGTCTCCTCATAATCCTTAGTCCCACTCAGCTCCTGCTTCAAAATATTAAAATAGGGCATTCGTGAAACAACAACAACGTTGTTTGCAGCTTTGTCTGCTGGAACCGAGACATACTTCTTAAGAAGTTCATGGATACTAAATTTCAGATGACGAAAACTAATTTTGGGTTTACATGGTAACATGTTAGTATTTTGAGAATAAAAGGAAATACGTTGATCTATGATTTTGAAAATATTTAAATTACAATCCCTTAAAGCATTACACTCAACATGCTCTTACTTACACCAACAGTTATAGAATTCATTTAGAGATGCTGCAATTTCTTCGCGACACTTTT
The DNA here is from genome assembly GCA_963989385.1 of Ctena decussata. NCBI lineage: Eukaryota > Metazoa > Mollusca > Bivalvia > Lucinida > Lucinidae > Ctena > Ctena decussata. Next base: position 63,685,327 of record OZ022506.1, on the reverse strand, counting down.
GAAAATCTGTTTACTGTAACCGGGTATACAATTAGCCTCGGGATTACATTACGCGGCATTACAACGCTGCCTTGTGACAGGCCCAGTACAGAGACATTATTCGTGCCATAGAGACACTGTTTTTCAATGAATGAAGCCATTACTGACGCTTGCTAAACACACTCTCTTAGAAAAGTGTACCCAATTAATCCCACTTAACAGGCCTTCAGTGGGGTAGGTCGGGTTTGTTGGTTTTTGGCATCTCCAGATGGAATCTCGGTAGTGTCTTGAGATAACCATTGAGAAGGCTTAGGAATTTTACATCCAATGATAACCAGATGTGGTCTTCTAGAACCACTAAGTAAAAATGTTAAAAAAAAACACAATATAAGCGTTCAAATGGAATTTCAGAGTTAAGAACATTACCAAGCAGGACAAATTAATAAGATTCAGTCTTTGAATCACTGCTCTACGTTGCGAATTACGATTTTCACTTTCTGATATACCCAGTGAAAATCACAGGGGCTCGGGTCATATGGTTTGTTTCTGCGACCCCAATGAAAAATACGACTCCGTTTGTGCAGGGTGGAGTATATTAAGTAAAGGGAGGAAAGTCGCATCAACACCGGTTGCTACCCTGCCGGTTTGCCTGCGAATTGCAGATTATTTACAATTATTTCTAATGAAAAACATTCTTTGATCGATCCGCTATACATTAATTTTTTTCGCAGCTGATATTCTCGTCCGCTGCGCATATTGCGTCAGATCGGTTATTTTTCGATTCATTTCGTCCGCCAATCCGTCGAAATCGGCACTTTCAAAATGCCAGCACTCAAGCTTCGCCTCCAAGCTCATTTATATTCCGGAAGTAAATCCGATTGGACAAAAAGAGGTATAATCATTGATTCATTCTGTTTGAATGTTGTTTTGTACTACGATACAATGGATTACATGGTAATTAGTGCGTATGCGCTTATATTTAAATAAGGGTGTTTATAAATGATAAATATATTACCAAGGTAATCTTATCATTGCGTTTATAACAGTATAAGCAAAGAAACAGTAGAAGACAATACCGGAAAGACGTGTGTGTATGTGGAGGAGGGGGGGGGGGGGTATTATTGAGTACTAGTTGAAACTGACGGTGTTAATATGGTAAGCTTAGGGATCTCACCAATGCCTAGAATGCCTAGTGTCCCTGTTCCTGTTTGTGGGAGGAGGGAGGCGGGGTTCTCCAGGTATGGTACAGTTGCATACATGTACACTAAGATTTTTTTATGTAAATTATAGACCACTGGGCTTCCTTGTGTGTGTATCAACATATACGGATTTTAATATTTACTTTTAACCTTGAATGAATCTTGTATATCTAAATTCACTCCGAATTCATTTAAAGGAACTGTAATTATATTTCAGCTGGCGGGGGATCCATAAATGTTTCGTGACGCTTCCACTGACATAGGTTTTTCGTCCGACCCCTTCACCATCATGGAAAATAAATTTTGATCCCCCTCCACCCAGCCTCTTCAACCCAGGCACAAAAATATCAACAGAAACCGAGACACCTGTATCACATCCCCATACCGGCATACGCACACACACAAACACTAAGCGAAAGAAAACAGAACCTTTCAACAGAAACATATGAAAAATGGCTGATATACTATGCCATTAGAAAGTCTATCAATCTGAACATGCAGACGGTTATTACAGTCAATTATGCATCCCAAAGATTTGTCCAAGAACATTCTCTGTGGTGGGGCGAGGTGTCGAACGACTTGTGCACCGGACTCATTATCAAGGGATCCAAAGTTTGAATACCACCAGGTTCCCCTTGTACTGTGACCTTGAGCATATCATGCAGAGTGGGTGTGTGAGTGTGTGTGTGTATGTGTGTGTGCATGCGTGTGCCTCTGTGTGTATTTGTAAGCTATACTACACAAAATACATGGAGGTACCTAATTAATTTGAAAGGGAGTCCGGGGGTCTTCCCTCGTCCCCCACCCAAGAAACTATTACCGAGATATTGGTAAATCAAAATGCAAGAAAGCATATTATTTCATCTCCCCGCTCCAGAACGCAGCCTCCGCCCCAGCACAAGTCCACCCTCCGCCACCCCCACCCAGTAATTTCACCCCCACCTAAATTCCTCCACCTCGCCCAGCTGATAAAGAATGCCCGTTCTCGAAGGAAAGAAACGACTAAAATAAATCTGTAACCCGGTTTTAATAGACTGCAACCCAAGTTGCACCTCTGCCTAGAGAGATGCAAACCGATCATGCGGGTCTAGATGGGGTTAACGCTTAGCGATTTTAGCACAAATTTCCTAAATGAATACCACAGTACCTTCGTCATTATGCTGGTCCCTGATCTTACCTGCGCCTTGCCAAATCTGTTAATATGATACACAGACTGTAATAAGTGTTTCTACAACACTACATTCACCCTTTCAAATGTTAGAGTGAAACAAGAATTACGGCAATCTCCAATCAGCATAGTTTCCGGAATGTAATGAGCTTGGAGGCGGAGTTTGAGTGCGGGCATTTTGGAACTGCATATTTTGACGAGTTGTAGACCTAACAGTCGAAAAATAACCGATTTGACGAAATATGCGCCTCGGAGAATATCAGCTGCGAAAAGATATATGTATGGCGGATCGATCGAAGTAGGTGTTTTGTAAAAAATATTTGTAAATGATCTGCAATTCGCGGACAAACCGGCGTGCAACCGCTGTTGAGGCGACCCCCACCCCTTTACTTTATACACACCACCCCTGTACACAAACGGATCGTATTTTCATTGGGATCGAAGAACCCAGTCATATGACCCAAGCCCCTGTGGTGAAAATAACTTAAATGAGTTCGGCACTTCTAATTAAGTCATTACCTAGCTGCTAGGGGACAGAGGTGTTAATTTAGCTTACATAATTCCCCAGATGCAAATTAATTGCTGAGATAGAAAAGTCAGCATTTAGTAAGAAAATTAGAAACGTGTTTCTCATGAGATGTTTTGAAATAAGATTTTTTGTCCACATTTGGCAACCGCAATATATATGTCGACGAGCGCTTTTTCATTCCCTTTTTACTGAAAAAAGCTTCGCCATTTACACATCCTCTGAGCAAACGGATATTATGGACATGAAATAATGGAAAAGTATAGGAATTTTGCACCGTTACCGAAATCTCTTTTCAAGAGAGAAAGAGAGGGAGAGAGAGATTTGAAATAAACATGGTAGACGACAGGGGAAAAGAGAGGTATGCATTTTGTGAGACATTAGGCATTATGTCCAGCGCAAAACGATGATTCTACTCTTACACTGATTTGTGGTGAAGACAAAAGTCTGCAAAATGCTGAAAATGCAGGGAATAGTCTCATAACTTAAAATATTTTTAGTTCATGTTAGTTTTCACAAATTAGACCTGTCTGTTGCTTGGTTATTCAGGGTTTAGCAGATGGTTTTCCTTTGCTCCGGTATTTCACCCCAGAAATCTGCAGGTGTCAGAATACATTATTTTATCGAGTAATTATCTCTGATTCGTCGTAGGTCTTGTCCGTGATTTATTTGTTTCCTGTGATGATTCATTGATGGGTTAGGAAACCCTTTTACGAACCAAACAGCTAACTAATGTTCCGAACCACCGCAGAAGCAGCGGACAATGTTTGGATCTAGTAAAATTAGTTTAAGTATGTCCCAGTATGATACATTTTAACGACTCTTGGCTCTTATTTTGTTTAAATTACAGGTGAGACTACAACTACAGGAATCCCTGTTTTGTGTCCTCAGTACATTCCAAATGGAGCACTGAGTTTATATTGTAGTCGTCGACCATTTACTACATGTAGGGTTTACTGTGCCACAGGGTGCATATCTACGACCGCAAACACTCTAACCTGCGACTCATCTGGTAGATGGTTTGATGGGGATACTGCTTGCAGCTGTACACAATCTGGTAATACTAAAATGAGACTGTTTAGATGAATGCTTATTTTGATAATATTGGATGCACTTTTAGGAAAATCAACTTTGCCACTTTGAATTTTATTTGCCTCCATTCTGAATGGGTATCAAGCTTTAAAGAAGAGAAAGAGAATTTGCTTCTTTGAAATTTAATAATTTTCTTTAAGAGAAAGCTCCTTTTTGGAAAAAGACTGTCGTCCAAAAAATGCAAACAGGAAGTCATAAAGTAACCCTTTGTAAAAATATAATGAAAAACATAGACCTAAGGTGTCTGGGTATATCTCCAGATTTTATCATGCATATGCTACAAAACTCAACTGATAACAGGGGTATGATAAAATAATGTGATATCATGTCACTGTAGATCTGCCCTTGCGCGAATGTTATCAGGCGATGCCTTTAGAAGCAATCTCTGAAGATGATTGGCTTTACACTGACATCGGCCTTGATAACAACGATTGATTGGTTAAATGACGTCAGCGACTTACGTCATACTGCATTTGCGACGTTAGCAAGCTCGAAAAAAACTGAGTTGTTTGTTTTTCATTTGTTTGACTCTCTTTACGCCTCAAAATCTTCTTATGGTGCAAGATAAATAGACAACCATATAAATGTCTTTTGATAGTCAAGTTTATCAGGCTCGATCAGAAACACTTCGGACTGGCTCGGCAAGCCTCGCCATTCCTACGCTGTTTCTGGTCTCGCAAGCCTCACCATTCCTACGCTGTTTCTGGTCCCGCCAGATAAACTTTATATCAAAAAACACTAACATGGTATTCTGTATGTTTTCACCATTTCTACAAAGGGCGGCGACGCTTGTGACTTTTTGTTTGTTCCCTGGATGTCTAACCCTCCAAAAAGGAGGTTTATTCTTATAGGAAAGAATTTGCTCGTAGCTCCTGTAAGGGCAAACCCCGATTGAGAAGGGTAGTAAAAATGAGAATTTAAAGAGTAACTAGAAGAGAATTTAAAGAGAAGGCGGATGTGGTTCAGCTTTTCATCAATGAAATTATTTGTGACGTTTTCGAATCTGTGACTCTCATACTGGTTGATTTGCATATGGGTTTGTGATTTGTTAGCTCACCGGAGCCTTTAGGCTGGTAGGTGAGCTTATAACAAAGGCAGGCTTCGTCTTTAGCCCGTCTAAGCGTTGTTCGTCGTCCTTCAACATTTTCAAACAACTTCTTCTCCAAAACCCTTGGGCCAATAAAAGCCATATTTTATTTGAAAACTCAGTAGTATGAGGGGAACGAAAGTTTGTTCGCGGGGTCTGGATCACATGACCAAGCTGGCCGTCACACTCACATATGCTAATAACCCATTTAAATATATACGCCCTAAATATTTTTATTTATTTTGTAAATTTTTTCGCGAAAAAGCATATCCTAGTCATTATAATAAGCGCTAGAAAAAAAATTGTCTGTCAAATTTATAATCTGTGACGGTCACTGGAAGTAAGAGAAGTTAAAGAAAGCGTTCCCTCTAGAATACAGATTGGGTACGTCCAGCAATCATAGTTAGTCAGGCTAAAGTTATACGATGAATAATTTTAAGCCCTTTCTTTAATCGACTTCGGTAAGTTATAGGCTGAAAAGTACTCACGTGCATAAATTTGAGGTAAATGCTGTTGTAAAGTTATTTACTCCACCATTTATGAAATTTAAAACATGCCTTCAGTACTCCTGTTTATTGTCATGTGGGAGTCAATCAATTTATAACGACAAAATGCTAGTAAAATGAAGGATCGTCTCTGCTCAGTAACGAAGATGTTTTCATCCAATATTTTTGCACAAGTCTTAAATGTATTGCATACAACTAACTAGTTTAATTGTTTTGTGATTATTTCGTTATAATAAAATACGAGGGAGTATACTTTTAAAATCTTCTTCTCCAGAACCGAAAGGCTAATAACCTTATGGCTTAGAACGTAGCACTGAGGACTCGGGCCCATCATAGTTTGATCAAATGTTATCATGCACATACCTTGACCAAAACTGTGTCAATGTCAACTTTGGTGCCTAATGCTTTTCTATGGGCAAATGCTTAACCAGTGGATTTCTCACAGACTTTGTAAGTCTAAGGTACAATATTTGGTATGTATGGTTAGCTAAAAGAACAGACGAAGACATCAAGTTGCTAAAAGTCAAATATTATTCTTGACCTTTGTTCCAGGCCACAAATGCCGCCGGTCATTTTTTTTTTCAAACATCTCCTTCTGTAAAGCCACTGGGACAATCATATCCAAAATTCAGATTGGAGCCTAGGTTGGATAGCGAAACGAAAGTTTGTTCGCCGTGTCTGGGTCACAAGGCCAAGATGGCCGCGGCGCCCATATATGGTAAAAAACCTTTTTTTTTATCTCTTTAGGACCGAAAAGCCAATGGCCTTGTGGATTGGTATGTATACTTGAGGGCTCCTGCCGTTCATAAGGACACAGGGTCGATTTTTATCTAAATTATGGCAAGGTCAACTTTGGTGTGTTATGTGAGAATATATAGAAACAATGCTTAAATAGTTAATTTTTCACAAACTTTATAGTTATAAGGTACAATATTTGCTGTGTATGGCTAACTAAAAGTGCAGATGAAGTCATAATGTTACCAAAACGTCAAATGTCATTTTTTACCTTTTTATCACTCGTCAACAGTTTGAAACATCTTCTTCTTTGAAGCCACAGGGCTGATTGAAGCCGTATTTCATGTAGAGCCTCCCTTGGCTATGGAAACGAAAGCTTGTTCGGGTTGTATGGGTAACATGACCAAGACGACCGCCATGCCCATATATGGTAAAATCTTTAAACATATTCTGATCCAGAACTGAAAGGCCAATGACCGTGAAATTGTGTTTGTGATTCTGGGGTATCAGGCCCAAGGTTTGATCACATAAGGTCCCTGTATGGCCTAGACCTAATTTATGGCAAGGTCAACTTTGGTATATAATGCTTTTATATGGGAAAATGCTAAAACGAAGGAGTTCCCAGAAACAATGTGAGTCTAAGGTATAATACATGGTATAATATATGGTTAACTAAATGAGCAGACGAAGACATTATGTTGCTAGGTCAAAAGTCATTCTTTGACCTTTGTTCAAGTTCACTGAGTTTCTGTTGCCCGTCAACTTTATTTTCAATTTCTGAAGCTACTGGGCCGATTGAAGTCATATTTTTAGGTGGAGCGTCCCTGCATCAGGGGAACGAACGTTAATATAGGAATTGTTGGTCATATGACCAAGATAGAGGTCATGCCCATATACGGTAAAACACTTTAAAATTCTTCTTCTACAGCACCGAAGTGTCAAGAAAATTATGTATGCAACATTGGGGTCTCAGGCCTTACAAAGTTTGGTCAATGATGATCCTGCATTGACCTTGGTTTAATTTATGGCAAGGTCAACTGGTATGTTATACTTTTTTATTTGAAAATGCTTGAACAATTTATTTCATTGAAACTATGTAAGCCGAAGGTATAATATTAGCTACAGTAACAGATAAAACAGAACGTGCTAAAGACAAAGGACCTTTGGTCAAGGTCATTGAGATTTCGTCACCAGTAAACGTTTTCAAAAATATTTTTCTCTAAAGCCACTGGGCTGAATGAAGATGTATTTCATGATGAGCTACCCTGGGCCCTGAGAACGAAAGTGTGTTCGAGTTGTGTATGTGACATGACAAAGATTGTCGCCATTCCCATATACAATCAAAAACCCTTTAAAAATCTTTTGTCTCTAGAATTGAAAGGAAAATTACCTTAAACTTTGTATATGGCAATGAGGATTTACGCCATACAAAGTTTTTCAAATGATGACCCTGCATTGACTTTGGTTAAATAAATGGAGAGGTCAACTCTGGTATGGTATACTGAAATGTGGAAAAATGCTTTAACAACGGATTTCTTACGAACTTTTTTTAAATTAAGGTAAACTATCGACTAAATAAGCAGCTGAAGACATTATGGTGCTAAAGGGTAAGGCCATTCTTTGACCTTTGTTCCAGGTCATCTGGATTCTGTTTCAAGTCAACATTTTCAGACATCTTCTTCGAAGCTACTGGACCGATTGAAGAATTATTTTTTTAAAAATTGATCACACTTGCTGAAAACCAGGCTAGACATAAACTCTTAGTGCGATCTTTGGCCGTATTGTATATTTTGGTATGGACTTACTTTCTCTTGAGTGCATAAATAGCCCATACTTGATCTTGTCCCGTGCATAGAGACTTTATTTTTTATCGAAATTTCATCAAACTTTCTGATAACTAGGTTAGGCGTAAAAACTTAGACAAATTCAAAATTGGGCCATATTTTAACCTTCATCTCAGAGTTACATATCTTTGAGTGCTTTAGACGGATGGACTTAGGTGAGCAAAAGAGACAATTTTTTTTTCGGAGGGAGTGGGGAGGTGCCAAATGGTAAATCGTAAAATTCGCTGAACGTTACTTTTTAACGTTGCGTGAGTCTGTGCATGATTGAAATAGTCTCAGGAAATTAAAGAGAACTTGTGCGTGTGTGTTCGGTGCGTGTGTGATTTTTTTTCTCTCTCTCTATCTCTCTCTATCTCTGTCTCTATCTCTCTCTCTGTGAGTTCCACTGTAAGTTTAAGGAAAATTCAGTGATCTGCTTGCAAGTTAATCTTCCTCGAGAACAGCTTGAGGTGTTAGGGGTATGCCATCATGTTTTTCTACCATTCTGCAAAGGAAGACACAATTGAGCCGCGACACGAGAAAACCAACAAAGTGATTGTGCACCCAGCGTAGACTCAAACCAGGCTGGGCATCCGTCCAGACTGATTAGAGTCTTTGCTAAGTGCTTGAAGGGTAGTTAAGGGTCTAAGCTAGTTAGGGGACCTCCGTACGAACCGAACTACCATCTAATTGTGTGCACCGTGGCGGAGGGTGAGGGTGAAGGTTTTGCCCCAGTAAAACCGGTTTAAACCCCCCTCCCCCTCCAGTAGTTATTACTGACCGTCCCAAGGCGGTACTTTCGTTGCGGTTGCATTTATTTTATGTTCGGTGCCGTTTGGTTTATTGTGTTATCATTTTAACCTTTTGTGATAAAAATTGAAAATTTGCTTAGTCTGTTGTAACCCTTCTTCTGGTCTAAATTTTTTAGTTTGGTAAAGATAGCTGAGTTGCCACCTATTTGGGAAAGAGCTGCTGACTCGGCTTATCACTTGTAATTTATTGTTTTTTGGGATGTCTTTGTCAATCTTTCCCTTTGATGTTGGGGATAGGGTTTGGGATCTGATTCAGTCAGTTCCTGAAGTGTAGTTACTCTTTAAGTCTCCATTCGGCCAACGAAGACTCTGATCAGACTGGGCGGATGCCCAGGCTGATCTGAGTCTGCGCTGGGTGCACAACCACTTTGTTGGTTTTGGCGTGACGCTGCTCATATTTTGTGATTGCCTGATTGTTGTCATAGATGCCGAAACCTCTTCTTAACAGGGAGGGATTTTCTTATTTTCAAAAGCTGAACCCAACTGAGAAAGGAGGCAAGCATGAAACTGCATGGTTGCTCCCCTTAAGGTGTACTAATGCCTTTTCACCTGAATTACAGGTTAGACTACTGGATGTACAGTTTGATCTGAATTAGGACTGTGTGTTGTCAGGCCATATCCAATACAATACGTACTTCAATACTTTAATTGAAGAACTTATTGTATTGGATGTGGCGTGGCAACAACCCAGCCTCTCAGCTCAATTTTTACATCCAGAATCGAAGTAAGCAACCCACCCTAACTCAGATCAAACTGTACAACCAACAGTCTAACATACAGATGAAGCATAAGGCAATACATACACTTTATTTTAATAGTAACTTGGATTGGCGTACTGTATCACGTCGAGTAGATGAACTCATACCATCGGATCACCCGATACGCATGTGTCGAGGGTGGTCCGATAGTATTACCTCATCCACGAGACGTGATACAGTACGCCTGATCAAGTTATTATCAAAATAATTTGTTTATTTTATACCTTAGGATTAATTCAACCAGTCAAACTTGCAAGCGCTAATGCATCGACCCGGATTCGAACCCACGCGTACTTTTAACACTTTGACAAAAGTTGCAAATGACAGATTAGTGCCGAATGACGAACAGCTACTTTGTACGTATTTCTGACACATTATTGTAAGTTATGTTTATATTTTTGCTCTGTTAAGTTATGTTTGAATAATGAATGGTTCCAAAAGCTCATCTCAGTGAGATCCATATTGCAACATGCAGAACGGGTCTGTCCAATACAATCCCGTGTATTATTCACAACTGTTTTTAATATGCTAATATTTCAATATATGAGCCGCGACACGAGTAAGCCAACAAAGTGGTTGTGCGCCCAACGCAGACTCAGATCAGCCTGGGCATCCGCCTAGTCTGATCCGACTCTTCGCTTGACGCTTAAAGGGTCGCTAAGGGTCTAAGCTACAGTCTGTACGAGTTTGCACAGTTTGCTCAGATATGTCTGTCCTAGTACCAATATTTTCATGTTGCTTTTACAAGTCTTGGCTCATGTGTTGTATACTTTGCAGGTCAGACCACAACTACAGAAAGTCTTGTTTTGTGTCCTAAATACATTTCAAATGGAATGATTGATATGTTCTGTAGTCGTCGACGGTTACAAACATGCAGGTTTTTCTGTTACACAGGATGCATATCCACGACCGCCGACACTTTGACCTGCGACTCATCTGGCAGATGGATCGGTGGGGATACGGCTTGCAACTGATATCAGTCTGGTAATACTAAACCAGGAGAATTTTTTAGCGAAAGCTTATTTTTTCATTAATTAGTGTTAAGGTAATTGGATACATTTTAAAGATGACGCAACTCTGCCATTTTCATTTTGCCTCCCTTCTCAATAGAGAACAAGCAGTAAGAGAAGAAGGAGAATATTTCATTTTTGCCTCCCTTCTCAATGAAAAACAAGCAGTAAGAAAAGAATATTTCATTTTGCCTCCCTTCTCAATGGAGAACAAGCAGTAAGAGAAGAAGGAGAATATTTCATTTTCTTGCCTCCCTTCTCAATGAAGAACAAGCAGTAAGAAAAGAATATTTCATTTTGCCTCCCTTCTCAATGGAGAACAAGCAGTAAGAGAAGAAGGAGAATATTTCATTCTTGCCTCCCTTCTCAATGAAGAACAAGCAGTAAGAAAATAATATTTCATTTTGCCTCCCTTCTCAATGGAGAACAAGCAGTAAGAGAAGAAGGAGAATATTTCATTTTCTTGCCTCCCTTCTCAATGAAGAACAAGCAGTAAGAAAATAATATTTCATTTTGCCTCCCTTCTCAATGGAGAACAAGCAGTAAGAGAAGAAGGAGAATATTTCATTTTCTTGCCTCCCTTCTCAATGAAGAACAAGCAGTAAGAAAAGAATATTTCATTTTGCCTCCCTTCTCAATGGAGAACAAGCAGTAAGAGAAGAAGGAGAATATTTCATTTTTGCCTTTCTTCTCAATGGAGAACAAGCAGTAAGAGAAGAAGGAGAATATTTCATTTTTGCCTCCCTTCTCAATGGAGAACAAGCAGTAAGAGAAGAAGGAGAGTATTTCATTTTTGTCTCCCTTCTCAATGGAGAAAAAGCAGTAAGAGAAGAAGGAGAGTATTTCATTTTTGATTCCCTTCTCAATGGAGAAAAAGCAGTAAGTTAAGATGGAGAATATTTCATTTTGCCTCCCTTCTCAAAGGAGAACAAGCAGTAAGAGAAGAATGAGAATATTTCATTTTTGCCTTTCTTCTCAATGGAGAACAAGCAGTAAGAGAAGAAGGAGAATATTTCATTTTTGCCTCCCTTCTCAATGGAGAACAAGCAGTAAGAGAAGAAGGAGAGTATTTCATTTTTGTCTCCCTTCTCAATGGAGAACAAGCAGTAAGAGAAGAAGGAGAGTATTTCATTTTTGATTCCCTTCTCAATGGAGAAAAAGCAGTAAGTTAAGAAGAAGAATATTTCATTTTGCCTCCCTTCTCAATAGAGAACAAGCAGTTAGAGAAGGAGAATATTTCATTTTTGCCTCCCTTCTCAATGAAAAACAAGTAGTAAGAGAAGAATGAGAATATTTTTTTGCCTCCCTTCTCAATGGAGAACAAGCAGTAAGAGAACAATGAGAAGTCTCTTACTGCTTGTTCTCCATTGGGAAGGGAGGCAAAAATGAAAAAGTTGTGTTTCCGAGAGAGCAAACAGGAAGTCATGAAAGTCGTCGTCCTTTGTAAAAATGGAAAAGAAACATCCACCTTAAGATATATAGGTATATCTCAGTGGCTTCCACCATTTCTACATGTACAACTCGGAGCATCGTCTGTGACTTTCTGATTGCTTCCGTGGATGACGAACATTTCCAAAAGGGGGTCTACTCTACCAGAGGAGCCAATTCCTTCCTTAAGAGTTAGTCCCTATAAAAAGATTCGTAAAAATGAGATGGCAGAGCTGCTTCCCAAAGGACGTGTATCCATTCACCTTAACTGAAATATTTGTAATGTTATAATGCACTTAACTTCGGATTGGGCCTGTTCTCCCGTCTGTCTGTTCGTTACGCTTTTTAGCAGCTATGAGGATCAAGAACCGCTTATACTAGGATCTTAAAATTTTATATGTAGCATATACATGCAAAATAAGCGGAACCGCATTTTTGTTCCTTGCCGTTCGGGAATTATGCCCTTTTTCGACCTTTTCATTTTATATGGGATTAAACTTGTGAACAAAATATCTGTAGAACCGCTTAAGCTAGGATCCTGATACTTGGCATATAGTTAAACATCATATTGTTCATTCATTCAATTGTTAGCCTATTTCGTAAGTTTTCTGTGGAGTGAGGACCAGTTGCCATAGGGGGGGGGGGGTTTCCTGGTATAATTATAATTGAATAATATTTTGTGAAGAATTAGCCCTATGAAAGGGAAGTTTGTCCATACAAAGTTTAAGTCAAACAGAGCCTTGGTTTTATGTACACACAGTCTTAAAAATGGGTGGGGTAATTTCATACCAGTCGACCCTAATGAAACTAATTGGTAATTTATAATCTTCCAATAAAAGATTGACGAAGGTTTATGGCATATATAGAATGAACAGTGGACACACTTTAAGATGCTGTAAGTTTCTGTGTCCACTACTTATCTATGCTAAACCATGTCACTTTATTTGCAATTTTTAGATTTTTGTGTATTTTGCACCTACCAACTTTGTGAAAAACCACAACGTTTCTCCATCAAGCAATAGAATTGCCCTTCCTTTAGAGCAAGTATTTGTCAATGACTGGACATTAGAGAATTATGAGCATTTTTTGTAAACACTCTGAAATATGAGTTATGTGCCCTTGAATGCAGAACATTGTGTTAAAAGTCTGAAAAATGTCAGTTTTATATGTTACATACGTCCTACCAGTGGTAGAATCTCTTAACATAAGTCATTATGAAAAGCTATTCTACCGTCACTTTCAGTGATGGATGGATGGATGACTTACATTTTTACGTCCTTTTCAACAGTATTTCAGTCATATCAGGACGATTTGTGGGTGATAATGTATGGCTGTATGCAATGAAATCCCCTTTGCAATTGAAAAGATTCCTTCCTCCAGCGGGGCTTGCAATTTAAACCTCTAGATTAGCAGGCCAGCACTAAGTCTACTGAACTACATGGGCTCCACGTTTGGTAATTAAATGTGGGGTGATGTATATAAACTGAGTCATATAACTGGCAAACAATCACGGGAGAGGCTTTCAAAAAATGAACACAGTTACAGTTTCTGGCTACCAGTCAAGGGATGCATTTAAACAGAAGCAGCACAATCACTGTGGTCCGAAGCCTGTACATTTTATTTTACAATTTGGTCATGTTTATGATTTTAGAGTTCAGAGGCAAAACTGAGAACACTCTGCTCTCACATGCTTCAAGATAAAAAATGTAGGTTTGATAACACCTTTGAAAAGAATGTAGTTTGCGTAAAAAATCGTACACCTTAACTATGTTTATAATATGCTTTTCCATCTTCGAGCTTAGAGAAGGCCAATGCTTTATATCGTGGTAGGCAAACAGTGCAGACTGTTGTCTGATCTGAATTAACATTGTTTTTTTCATTCATTTCTGTCAGAATATTCAATGTGCCATTGGTCTATCGGTGGTATAAATTCATAAAATACTTAATCGTCAGGTATCGCTTCAATGTTCTCACTACAGTTTTGTCATTGTAAATGGTCGCTATTAGCGAACTTTAAACAAAGAAAACGTCAATGAGTTTCACATTAATCGGTTTTGAAAAAAAAAAAAAAAGATTTGGCAACTAATCTGACATATTTCCGATATCATTAACTTAAACAAAATAGTCAAAATACAATGTACAGGCATGACCCACCAATTTCTCATGTTTGCTTATACTGAATCGCTCGACGGGGAAATCAGAAAAAGAAATTTATATTTTGTGGAGCAATTTTATTACGTTTCAAGAAATAAAACTTTCCCTACTTTTTGCTCTTTGTATGACGCTATATATGCACATCAACCCACATTTTATCAGGAAATGCGAGTGAATCGCTGTTCATATTGATTTGTATTTAGCCGTTTTTACGGAATGTAGGACTATGAAGGACACTTAAATGAATGACGAATTCGTTACGTACAAAATTCACGTTTTTCAGATTTTTTACACAATTTTCTGCACCCTAGGGCACATAACTCATTTTTCAGAATATTAACAAAAAATAGCTCCTAATTCTGATATGTCCAGTCATTCAAAAATATTTGCACCAAAGGAGGGGCCATTCTATGGCTTGATGGAGAAACGGCGTTGTTTTACGCAAAACTGGTGGTTGCAAAATACACAAAAATCTAAAAATTGCAAATATAGTGATATGTTTCAGCACAAATATGTAGTGGACACTGAAACCTTATAGCATCTTAAAGTGTGTCTACTGCTCATTCTATATATGCCACAATCTTTAGTCAATATATTATTTAAAGATCATAAATTACCAATTAATTTCATTAGGGTCGACTGGTATGGAGTTTCCCCGCCCACTTTTAAGACTGTGTGTGCATAAAACCAAAGCTCCGTTTGACTTAAACTTTTTATGGATAATAGTTCCCCACATAGGGCTAATTGCTCACAAAATATCATTCAATTATAATTCTACCAGGAAAACCCCCTCATGGCAACTGGTCCTTTCCCTTTTTCAGACATAGGCATTTTGTATAGAAACAAGCTTGTGAAAAAATATCCAAAGAGCCGCATAAGTTAGGATCCTTATATTCGGTAGCAGGTTTGGGACAAGTTGTAGATAAACGGATTAACTTTTGAGCATGTGTCGTAATTTTTTGTACGAGTTATTCCCCATTTCGGACATAAACATTTTATGTCGAAATAACAGGGTATAAGCTAGGTATATCATACACTTGTACTGCCTTGCGGTACAAGCCGGCTTTTATAGCGACGTGGTAGAGTGCTCGACTTTAGATCAAAGGGTCCCCGGTTCGATCCTCGGCCGGGACGTGAGATTTTTAAGAGTCCGTGACATTAAGTTATTCCCGTTTTTTGGACATTGGCATGTTGTTTAGGAACATGCTTATAAAAAATCTGAAGAACCCCATAAGCTAGGATACTTATATTTGGCATGCAGACTTGGACTACTTGAAGGTGAATGTAAACTAATTAACTTGTGAGCCTATTTCAAAAATTTTCAGTTGAGTTATTCCCCCTCTTTGGACATAGGCATTTTATATAGGAACAAGCTTGTGAATAAAATATCTGAAGAACCGCGCTTATTTAGGAGTTTTATATGGCAGGTTGTGCCAAAGTGTAAATGACCTGATTATTTTTAGATCATTTCATAAAATTTAGGTTGAGTTATTCTCCTTTTTCGGACATAAGCATTTTGTATAGGAACGAGCTTGTGAACAAAATATCTGAAGAACCACTTTAGCTAGGTTCCTTATATATTTAGCTGACAATTACAGACTAAGATGTAGATGAACCGATAAATACTCCTTTCTGACTTATACGTCATGGGATGATTTTTTTTGGAGTTAAGCATACGATTGGGGGTGGGGAGTGGGTAGGGTTATTTTTATAAAAACATTTTCTATTTACTAATTGATATGGCAGGTTTGAATAGCTGAAGGTAGTTCGGCAAATCTAATTAAGTCATCACCTTTCTGCTAGAGGTAAGAGCTATTAATTAATCTTACATAACTTCCTAGATGCAAATCAATGGCTGATAAGGAAAATCAGTGTTTAGTAAGGGGATAAGACGTGTGTTTCTGATGTAAGTGCCAAAAATTTTGAATATATAATTAGCTTATTTGAACATATCCTTAAACACAAAATGAAAACTACATGCATGTTTACTCTTTCGCTCTGTAAACTTCTTTTTGAATATGGAATGGTTCGAAAAACATATCAGAGACCCATATTGCTATGCAGCAAATCGGGTCTATCTAATACAACACAGCGGAAGGATTGAATTGCAATATGACAATTTTTCAATATGTTGGAGCATCTCTTATCTGAATATTTAAAGAGTAACTACACTTCAGGAACTGACTGAATCAGATCCCAAACCCTATCCCCAACATCAAAGGGAAAGATTGACAAGGACATCCCAACAAACAATAAATTACAAGTGATAAGCCGAGTCAGCAGCTCTTTCCCAAATAGGTGGCAACTCAGCTATCTTTACTGAACTAAATAGTTTAGACCAACAGAACGGTTACAACAGACTAAGCAAATTACGTGTATACGAAAAACATTTAACAACTATTGACTTCACTGTTCAGGCACGGAATATGTTTCATGTCTTATCCAAATTATTGGCCTTGTCTATTGCTTGGTTATTCGGGGTTCAACTGATGGTTTTCGTTTGCTCCGGTATTTCAGTGGTATTGTATCTAGGCGTAGCAATACGTTGTTTCTGTCGAGAACTGATTTCTGATTCATCATAGGCTTTATCCGTGATTTGTTTGTTTCCTGTGATGACCCATTGATGGGCTGAGAAACCATCATGCGGACCAGACAGCTAAGTAAATGTTTCGAACCACATCACAAGCAGAGGGCGAGGTTTTGGATACAGTAAAACAGTTTAAGCACTCCCCCCGCTCCCCCCAGTAATCTTTCACTGACATTTCCAATGTGGTACTTCTGTTGTGGTTCCTCGATGTTGTTATGTCCGCTTGCCTATGGTCTCTAGCAGTCTGGTCGCCTGAATAGCTGCCCATTTTGCTTTCTATTTTGTTTTTTTCGTCTTTAGAATAGAAATAGGTAAAATAAATGGTGCTGCTGTTTTTAATAAGGGTATCTGCCAAATTCTTTAGGAAAGAGCTTCTCATTCGGTCTACCGAGTGTGTCTTCGTAAACATTTGTCAATTTGTGTGTGTATGCTTTTTTCCCTTTCGGTTTTGAGGGCGAGATGTGGGATTTGAATTTTTTAATTCCTGATCATTGCCTTTTTTTTAACATTTCATTTGTACAGTAAAATTCCAGCAATTGGGACATCTAAAATAAGTACCGTAACTGTCCTGCTAAATGAACGGTCTTAAGGAACAACAATATCTTGTGTGTGCTCTTCACTCAGACCTCTCTGTCCCAGTATTTTTTGCCACTTTTTACATCCTGTGACATAAGTTGTATTATTTGCAGGAGAGACAACAACTACAGAGAAACCTGTTTTGTGCCCCGCTGGCATTCCAAATGGAAGACTGTTGTCTGACTGTAGTAGGAAACCATTAACTATATGCATGGGTCAATGTAATGAAGGATGCCACCCTACCTGGTTGACGCACCTGATCTGCGACAGATCTGGTAGATGGATTAATGGAGGCACGGCTTGCAATTGCACTGGTATACTATTATGTTTGTGAATCCATGTTTATTTATGTTTACGATCTCGTTTCCAGAGAAACAATTTTGTTACAACCTTGTAAATATGGTAACTTGTAAAAGAGGGCCCCGAAGAAGATTCAGTTTGGGTGTATCAATTGGGTCACCCTCTAAAAATAAAGAATATAATTACTCAGTTATTATGAGTCCGAAATATTCGTGAACACTTGTTTTCTCGAATTAGTGTTGAAGTTAATGGATACACTTTCAGCCATTTTCATTTTTGCCTCCGTTTTCAAATGGGTCAATTCTTAAAGGATAGAATTAACTTTTGTAGGATTAAATGTTTTCTTTAGGAGTAGACCACTTTTGTCGTCCGCAAAAACAAACAGCAAGTCACCAAGTTGTCTCCCTTTGTAAAATGGTAGACAATACACGCACCTTAAGGAGTATGGGCATCCTTCCGTGTTTTCATCATTCCGACAATGTGGATCAACTTTTATCACGTTCAATAATGTTTCGTGGAGGATGATCCTTTCCAAAAGGTTTCTGAAGGCAAGTACTGTTCCAAGGAACGCAAGCTATTTTCTTGAATCGAACCCTATTGAGAGGAGATGCAAACATAAAAATGGCAGAGTTGCTGCCCCTGAAAGTGTACTGATTTACTTTAAAGACACTTTTTAGCCTACAAAAACATACCCTTTTCCAAGTACCTACCATCAAAGGATTCTCTCATTTAAGTGATTGTAAGTGTCATAAAATTTCTTCACTGTAGCCTGTACTGTATGAAAGAAGAGTGTCTCTTTGGGAACATTCCCAATCATCATTCAGTAGGGTGTTATGAAACAAAAATGTGTCTTCAACGGAACTATTTGCAATATTTTGAATTTACGGTTCCCAGGTTGGTTGATAGAATACGAAATACCGCAAACACCGAGTGCAATTAAAAGTCAGTGAAAACTAGTTATCGTTGTTGGATTTTGATATAAAAAGGTTGGTAATCATGAAACTGCCAGAGTAGCTGCCCTTGATCTAACGGAATTATTATGTTTTCATTTTTGTAGAATTTCAGCCATTCCTGACCTACCATTATCATTTTGAAAACTTTGAATTCTTATTATTATTCAGAATTCAAACGAAAAATATGTATTTATTAAACAACCAAGCTGATGGAGAAAAAACATTATGAGTATATGTTCTCTCCTGATAAAAATAACAGCTTCGTAGCGCTGATATTTGTTGTGAATCGCAAAGAAGCCACTTTACAGAAATTTTGAAGAAAGAGCAAAAAGTAGGCCAAAGCAAAATATAACTCATGGACTGCTGTTACTTTATTGTTAGTTCCGTATTTCTACATTAAGCTTTTAATCTGGATATCTTATGTGTGAGCATTTAATTCTTATCTGTAAGAAATGCAAGAATAAAATGTACCGGCCCAAAAAGGTCCATGATCTTTAGAGATACCCAGAAGCATATTTGTTATCTATAAACAGCAAATTTAGTATATAAAAAAAAGATTGTTAGATTGAAAAGTAAGTAGCCTTGGCCAATTTAGTTATCAGCCCTTAATAATGCAAATGTAATTTAAAAAAAGGAAAGAAAAGGAAATTAAAGGGACACACTCACAAAAAATACATGTTGGACTCAAATTGAAGATTTAAATAGAACATAAAATTTGTCAAAAATTGCATGAAAAACAAATGATATGAAACAGCTTATAGATATTAAAATATTGAGCTGGGAACCAGTATAATTGTGAGTTAATGATGTCATAAGCTCACAGTCAAAAATAATAAAAACCCTAAATAACTTAGTTTGATAAATTTCAGGTGAATGAAATGTATACATCTATATTTTACTTTAAAATTATACAGAAATATTTGAAATCAAATAATACTGTACAAGTAAGCAATTTATGCGCTTATTTAAGATTAAAATATTTATCACGTGACAGGAGCTTCCAAAATGGCGGCCTTTGAGATCGCTTAATTTTATTTTATTTTTAAATATGTATATATTTGGTAATTTAAGTCCGATTTTCATGCAATTTTCACCAAATTTAATTGCTAGTCGAGATTTACAATTTTAAGACTGTTCATATTGTAGTGAGTGTTTTCCTTTAATTATCTATTAAAAGTTTTCTATTGATTTTTACAGGCACTTATCAGTTTTGGTATGAATTTATAAAAAATGCATGAAGGCTACTTAAAAATAATTATGATTACCTGTCATAGTCATCATAAATATTCACTGAATCCAATGGCATGTATCTATTCTCGTTCATATCTTCCTTAAAGAAAACACTAAAATGTTTGAAGTCAGCTTCTTTCTGCTCATGCAAATTTTATAGTACAGTGAATGGAACTGTGAAACCTATGATGAAAACTTAAACAGTGCAAAATTAGTCAAAGTTTTTATTCAGTGGGTCATGACATATAGCTGATGATCATCTGTTTTTTTTTTTTTTTGTAAATTCAGGTGGTATTCACAGAGACAAATGCTTTTAGACAATTTCAGTTGGTATACTAATAGGAATTCTGAAATGTACCTTTTACAAAAATCTTTATCTTCTAAAAATGAGTCAGTCGACCGTAACATATGGGTCGTGATGATATGATCCTTGTATACTGCTATTGTATTTATAGACATAAATCATTATACAAAATTTCAAGTTGTTACAATAATAGGAACCCTGAAATCTGCCTCTAACAAAAATTTTGCGAAATTGGCCTAAGTCCGAAGTCAGTGGACATATGGATCATCATACCCTGATTCTTGTATATTTCTGTTGTACATATAGACATGAATCCTCATATAAAAATTTCAAAATTTCAAGTTGCTACAAAAATAGCAACTCTGAAATCTACCTCTTACAAAAATCTTATCCTGAGTCTCACAGGATCACGTACATACGGACGTATGGACGGCCATCCGGACGTACGTGATAACGTACACACGTACTCACAGCCGAAACGCTATAGGCCTCCTATTCTGGGACACCCATTGTACTGGGAATATGAATGGTATAAAACGTAGGAGGTAACGCCGTTCTGTGAACTAAGTACCGAAAAAATCTCAATATTGAGATACAAAAACCATAATTGGCCTAAAAATAGAACCATTTAGCTGTATAACGCAGTGATTCGTCCAAATGAAGCAGATGGAA
Organism: Ctena decussata; assembly: GCA_963989385.1. Taxonomy (NCBI): domain Eukaryota; kingdom Metazoa; phylum Mollusca; class Bivalvia; order Lucinida; family Lucinidae; genus Ctena; species Ctena decussata. The sequence continues at coordinate 63,664,428 of OZ022506.1, read as the reverse complement.
TAGCAAATAGTGTAGACACCCATTAGACTGCTCCTTCAGGAGCAGTGTGCTCTGGGTCAACACTATTTGTTTCGCCGTATCTGTACCAATTTTTAAAACAACCTCCGCTAAATGAATTGTATAAAACTTACTAACTTTGTGGGGATTTAAACGCCATTCTGCGAAATAAAGAAATAACTAACATTACATGTAATTGATTGATTATACTTTCAGGTACGAGTAAAGTTCGGTGTCCAGCTTTTGTTCCAAATGGATCAATTGATAGAAAGTGCAGTCGCTCCCCTGTCAACGAATGCGAGTATACCTGCAATTTAAGATGCACTCGGGTCTTTCCCTACTTGCAGTGCGCCTACAATGGGACTTGGCTCTCCGGCGATACGGCCTGCAGTTGCAAAGGTTAACATTTTTTAAGTTGTATTTTTTTTGCTGTTATCAAAGACGATGGACAAATCATTTACAATCAGATGGGGGTGTGTATGGATGTTTGTATGTGTGTGTTGGGGGAGGGGGGGGGGGTACATTTTCATTTGATTGGCAATATTTTTACGACCCCCACCCAGTCTCATTAGATTCTTTTTTCAACCCCATCCCCACCCAGGAAGGTGACTTAAACGTTTGAAGCATTATCCCCACGCCCCCACACTCACAACCTTTTACACAGACGATAATGACACATTACTTTTCTAATGTCAGACTAACCCAATATCAAACCTATATAGCACAAAGAATATTTTCTCATTTTTACAGCCTAATGATTTATACAGATTATGGTTCATTATATTGTTTTGTTTGTTTTTGCATTTTCCTGCACATGCTCAACCAGAAAATCTAATGCTCAATGCTTTATAAAACAGTTAATATTTTTAATGGGGAGGGGGCACAGCCCCCACCTCCCAGAAGCCAAACTAGTTTTGCTGAAGACAGGCGCCGGGACACTTGATATCACAAACGCAGGCGTTAAATTTACTGATCCACGTCATAGAGTATTCTATACTGTACAACTTGCAAACCTTTTCTCTCTGGATATGAAGCGGACATTTTGATAATTTTTTGTAAATGTTTTGAAGACTTAAGTTTTAAAGAAAAGAAACAATTAGAAAATGTAGGAGTAATTGGGGGGAAGCTGAGACATTTGTGTTAAAAGAAGACTGATGGAAGAATTCTGACCCCATCCTCCATATTCATCAATCTATATGATCCCACTCCTCATTCTGCTTCGTGGCTTACTGATTTTCGACCCCCACGTAGATCATCAAAAATATATATAAATATATATTCCGGTCGCACCTGAATGTACCCGGCTCCGCACCTGATATTAAATGATTTGTTCCTAAAGAGATTATTTGGATTCGTCGTGAAAACATCAGTTATCATCCCTTTTTAGAACTGTCTAACATTGGTGGCTCTAAAATGTTTTTTCTCGGCGTATAATGTAGTTTATAAATCCAGCGCCAAGCATCTAACCCAGTGTATGGTTTCATTGTGATAGAACTATGCGTATTTATCTCCAAAACACTATTAGAACTTAATGTATCACCATTTATTTCGCAAGCCTGATCACTGTCTGGATCATGATCCGGAACGTCCTTTTTGGGAAACGGAACAGACAACCAAAGATGGCGGACCGATCTACACACGTTATGTAGGTGCTTCGTTTCATCGAGTTTCTGACTACATATCGTACGGATCATTCAAACGAGCTATATGAGCGATAGAAGAATATATTTCTACATATAAAGCAGGCAGATGTAGTGCAAAGTATACACACCCGCTTGTATTAGCATATTTTTCAAGTCTGTTATTGTGCAGTTTTAATTTTTAGTGGTGACCAAAATATTTTCTTGACTTTTCTATGAAATGTTAGTCATATACTTTTGTGTCTTTTTTTTAAATTACGATGACCAATTCGAGTCTGTCTCTAACCAAGAAAACCGTGTTTAAATCTCTTGGCTGGTTTTTGAGAAATGTTCATTTTTAATTGCCGTGTAATTTGCATTTGTCACCGGAACGTACTCGCTAGTTCAACACAAATTATGTGTCTGTGTTCAGAAAACTGTCAACGGAACATCTCGCATAAATTCATGAAAATGTCAACGGATTTCGCAACATTACTGCCTGTTTTATGTGGAGAAATACATTCTTCGTTTGTTGATATGGTTAGTTTGACTGATGCATAGTCATAGAAATCGACAAAACGAAGCATCAACCTGGCCTGTGTAAACCGGTCCATCCTATTTGGTGGGATGTTCCGTTTCCTAAAAAGGACGTTCCGGATCTCGACCCAGACAGTGCTAATGGAACGCAAAACGTAGGACAATTATTCTAGAATTTAAAACTGAACGGAAATGCGGCCACGATGTATAATACATAGAAAATCGTTTCTTATTTTTGTCTAGCGGTCGCGGGGTTGAAACCCGCCGGTGGCGGAAATTATTTCAACCGCAAACGAATTCCACTGCACGCAGCCTTTCATTATCACCCTATCGTTCTTATGTGACTGAAATACCGTTTCAGCTATCAGTTTTGTCTTCTTTTTCGTGACTATTGTTTTCAAAAGTTGTTCAATCCTTATGTATTAGTCTTCTAAATGTCCATTGTTTCAGCTCAAGTGCGTTGCCCTAAGGAAATACATAACGGTCATGTTGACGGCTACTGCAGTCGTAAAAACGGGAGTGTTTGTAATAGGTACGACTGTGCGGACAACTGCGATAAAGATCCCAATGTAACCAATCTGGCTTGCAGAAATGGTACATGGTATAGCCTCCCATTGACCCACCAGGGGATTTGGACTACGGAACATTCTTGCAAATGTAAGCACTTACATGTATAGCATACTGTTTTAACGTAAATATTCTAAATTTTTGAGCGAACAGTGATGACCTATATCAGACTGCTCCAAGACCTTAAGGGGCAGTCTGATCAGGATCTTCACTGTTTGCCATCCAGTCTGTATCTTTAGACACCTTAAGGTCAAGTCAGATCAATTCTGACAGCAGGTAAATTCGGACATACCATTGCTAACAGTGAAAGTCCAGATGAGACGGCTCAAAATGAGCCGTTTCATCAGGATTTTCACTTTTTGTCGAGTTATTTTTTTTGTTTTAAATTCCAGACAACTGACATATAAAGGAATGATGTCACTGTCAGAATTTACCTGCTGTCCGAATTTAACTTACTTGACCCTACTGCATTGACAAAAAAACAACCTGTCCGTTTGTTAGGACAGTTACGTTTAAAGCAGTATTTCTGCCCAATTGTCTGTTTTCTCAAAGCGTTTGTATAAAGTTTTCTATATGTGCAAGTAAAACCCATTAAAACTCTGATTTCCATTCACTTCATGACTCGCTCACAAGCAAGAATGATATTTTTGACTTGAGTGTTAGCCAGTTTTATTTTTGGTGGACCTTCTATAAAATCAATACACACAGGAGCATATAATATTGTATTATATTATAATATAAAATAATATATATTATATTATATACGAATATATATTCGTGCTACACACGTTGGTTTACACACTAAATTAGCCGATTTCTATTTGCCTAAGCGTGTTTTAGCTTTCTAAAAGACAAAATAATGAGATAACAGTCATTTTAAACAATAAATGAATCGGGTCATTTTGAGCAGGCATATTGCTTTAATCTTTTGATTGTCTCAACTTTCCGAATGTTTACGGTAAGCATCGTTCGCACGAGCAAAGTTTCTTAAAATATATGCTCGTGTCAAAAAAAATATGTGCCACATTTTCTTTGCTGAATTTATATGTTCCATCGTTTGGGTGTGTTCTCTGCTCTTGAAGGAGTTCTTTAAGATTTTAATTTGACTTAACTGCAGCTTGTGTTGTGCCTTGTGGCGGCGTTAAACGACTCCCCGTACATCAACTACAGTGCAGATTCTATTCTATTTATTCCATTTGAGATAAACGATATGAGCCGCGACACGTGAAAACCAACAATGTGGTTGTGCAACCAGCGCAGACTCAGATCAGCCTGGGCATTTGCCGAGTCTGATCAGAGTCTTCGCTGTCCGCCTGGCGGTAGCTTAGACCCTTAGCTACGTTTTAAGTGCTTAGCAAAAAGTCTGAGCGGACCAGGGGGTTGCCCAGACTGATCTGAGTTTGCGCTGGATGCACAACCACATTGTTGATTTTCTCGTGTCAGGGCTCATATATTCTGAAAAATCAGAAATGGTTGATTGGTTTAGACACTTATTCTAGGTAATCGCTTTTAAACCATTCGAACACTTTTTATGCTAATCAGTTTTTGAATCGACTGCCTCACACAAGTATTTACGGTATTCTTTTCTCTGGCTTTCGTCACCAGATACTTTCAGGGTCACTGATGAGGCTTGAGTAGGCATACTGTAAAATATGGTATGGTATGATGGCTTGGTATGTGGTATGGTATGAAAATTCCATACCATACTACATACCATACTAAACGGCCATACCGAATTGATTATTAACCCGTTCTTAAAAGGAAGATTCAAAATACTATAGAACTGTCACACTCAGTTGTAGCTTTATATTATAAGCAACTGCATGACAAAATCAATACTATAAATTGTATGCCTATCAAGGTCTAAGATTGGCATGTGCATCCACGCAGTCAGAACAGTCTCTAAATGTGGTTAAAACAGTCTCAGCGATCGCCAGTCATTTGCAATAAAATCAGTCGCCAATTGGTCACAACGCAGTCGCAGTCTCCATGTGAGCAAGCCTAGTAACAGACCCACAATTCATACAGTTTTGCCCTTACTATCCATGTGAATGGTTTAATTTCATAATTTATCTTTCTAGACAGACATACGGCCTATGCTGAAGCTCTTTTTGCATTGGTGATAAAATAATTCACTGAAACGAGATGTACTTCTCACGAGGTGATCTTGTTAACATTGTTGGCATGCATTTGATAACGATGAATATAGAAATTATAATGCTCATATCAAGGTCTGACTGGTATTTACTTTCAGAGACTACAGATCTAGATAAAACAACAGGTCAATAATATTTTTGGTATCGCCATTTGATATGGTATGTGGTATGGTATGGCATTTTCATACCATACCATATGTTACAGTGTGCCACTTGAGTAGCTGAAACTTCGAAGTATGGTCCATTTTCTATCTTTTGAATGTATTCCCTGCTCTTGAAGGAACTCTTAAAGATTTTTGTTTATTTGATATATGTAAACGGAAAGTTTGCCATGGAATATCTAGTTCTATATTTACGAATTAAATGCATGTCAAATGTTCACAGTATCCGAACGCACTGTACCATCTCTTCCGGCTTTCATAGCGTTGAATCGAGAGTACAAAATTCGCTTATAACCAGTAGTCGGAAATCATTATGTTTTGGGATTTCATCCGGATTCTGCTGCGTCATTTATAGTTATTCAGCCTCGAAAATGTAAGGAGGTAAGTTTAATATAATTTTCTCTTCGGTCTTTTACTATATTGCCCTGTACAACGAAAACCTCATGGCCGTCACAGAAATTTTATTCCGAACAGCTTATTTAACACGAGTTTATGTCGTCAAAACCTAGCTATCAGCCTGCTATCAAAACAAACCAACTGTAGATTGATCTCGTCTTCCGTTTATTTTAAAGATTTTTATAAAAACATGTAAGAAAAGGCTCAGAATGGTTTTAGAATCATGCCAAGGGCGATTTGAATATTGTACCATTTACTATCGTCCCATACACGACGTTGTGCAGGGCAATAAAGTAAAAGACCGAAGAGCAACTTATATTAAACCTACCTCTTTAGATTTCCACAGCTGAATAACTATAAATGACGCAGCAGATTACGGGTAAATTCTCAAAACGTAATGATTTCCCACTACTGGTTATGAGCGAATTTTGTACTCTCCATTCAATGCTATGAAAACCGGAAGAAATGGTACAGTGCGTTCGGATACTGTGATATTGGCATAGTCGAATTGTGTAACAAAGAAAGTAGCAATGGAGATGAATACGCGAAACTTTGCTCAAAATCAGGTCAGTGTGATTTCGAACGAAGTGTAACACAGAAAGAAAATGTGACGTGATTGGCCATTCACCCAAATTGTGATCTTGGCTGTATCGAGCAGAAGTGATATATAGATAATTACTTTTTCGGTGTCATCGGCGTAAGTTTTGCGTCGAGTTTTCGCGTTAAGCTCTGCTTTGGGTTCACTGTTGAACAATGAAATGTTCATAAAATCGAGACAATGAGTGATGTCCTATGCCTTACAGTATATTTTTTTACTATATATCAAAAAAATGTTCTTTGTATTTTTACCTTTAAATTTTATGATAATCCAAAGTAGGTCATTTTGATTGCCAACTAAAATGACACAAAATGCTTTTTCAATACTTTTAATGCGAAACTCAAGGCCGTTTTAATTGTTGAAAGCTGCCAGATAACGATCATTTACAATGACGAAACGGTAGTCTGGATTCACAATGAAATATCAGACCTACCTGAATGTTTACTATGGACAGAGCAATAAAGCCTTTTACAGCTGCTTCTTTTATTCTAGGTCATCGTCTTTTATATTTTTGGATCCTTTTGAAACTAATCAGTCTTTGAATCGACTGCCCAATTCAAATTAAGATATTACAGCATGCTTTTTTCTGGTTTCGTCACCAGATATTGTCAGGGTCACTGACTAGGCTTTATTAGACGAAACTACGTAATCTGGTCCATGTTCCTACTGCTGTATGTATTCTCTGCTCTTGAAGGAACTTTTTAAGATTCTAATTTTACCTCACTGCAGCTGGTGTTGCGCCGTGTGGCGGCCGTAAAACGTCTCCCCGTACATCATTCATAGTACAGATTATATTTTATTTACATCCTTTGAGATCAGAGGATGGATTCTGAGAAATCTAAAATTTGAGATCGATTTAGACTATTATTCTAGATCATCGTCTTTTATATTATTTAGATCCTTTTGAAACTAATCAGTCTTTGAATCGACTGCCCAATTAAAATTAAGAAATTACAGTATGCTTTTTTTCTGGTGTCATCACCAGATATTGTCAGGGTCACTGGCGAGACTTTATTAGCCGAAACTACTTAGTCTGGCCCATGTTCCTACTTCTGTATGTATTCTCGGCTCTAGAAGGAACTTTTTAAGATTTTGATTCTACGAGGGTTATCCAGTAAGTCCTGCAAACGGCCAAATTTCAGGCAAATGGTAATTAAAAACGAGTCAAGTAGTCCACATTCCTACATTGCGTTTTTCCGTCTTTCCGGTCAACAATTTCCAGAAACGTCATTATCTTGCAAATGTCGTTGCTAGGCAACTGAAGAATAGTACCATAATGGGCGCGCTGGTGGCTTCTAATTGTCTAAGTTCAGAACGCCTGTAAATTTTTGAAGATTTCTGGGAGAAATGGAAAATAATACTGAAATATGCACACGGTACCAAGGTTAAGATATTGCCGTCAGTCAAGATATTATAATTGTTCAATGGAAGATCACCATGTTTTTCGGGCAGCTAAAATATAATATATACTGAGTCAAAACAGTTCCTATACATGAAACTCCTTGTGTTGCCATGGCAACTGCGGAAGCTATGAACATTCCGTTTTTACTGACTTCAGAAGAGTATGCATTTTTCTATTGAACAGAATTATTTGCTTTGGTTTCTTAAGACACAGTGGTCGTTTGAATATGAAAGGGGTAAATTTTCATTTTCACAGAGTAACATCATAACAGTTGCTCAAGTTTAAACTCATTTTAAACTGGTTTGTGAATAATGCATTCCAAGATTCTGTGCTCCACACTCTAGAACAGGACTTAGGTAAGGCTGCATGCTAAAGAAAGTAAAATCTGACCCCTCTGATGCAAAATTTTGATCCACAACTCAGGGTACTATGATTCTTTTGATGACTTAATGTCACTTTCAATGGGAATCTCATACAAATTTGAAGTCAAACAAAAATAACAACAATGGGTATGAAGAAACTTTGAAAAAAGACGGGCAGGTACATGATTAACGATCCCTCAAAATCCGTTATATTTTTAATTCAAAGGGAGATAATCTGAGCATTTGAAGAATTTAAACCTCGCATGTAAAGCCTGAGTACAAGATATTGGACATTTTTAGTGTTTTTCGAGGTTTATGCATTATGGACATTTGAACATATATGCAGGAATTTTTCTTTCCCCTCACCTCTTGTAAAAGTCGTCGTGTTTGTGCAATTTCACCGCCGGTATCGCTTAAACCTTTGTATTTAAAACCCTCCCATTTATCTATTTGTTTGGCCTCCGGAGGAAAGTTATTACATGCCCTTATAGTGGATGGTAGGAAAGACTGAAAATATTGATTGGTACGACAGTCCATAGTTTGTAAGTTGTATGAGTTAAGTAGATTGTATCGGGAAAGACCATTGACAGTTGGAGGAATTAACGAGGAAAGATATAAAGGAGTCAGACTGTTGACCATCTTGAAGAAGAGAGAGAGCTTGTGATCGTTACGTCTTTTTTCTAGTGAATCCCACTTGGTTTCATCATACAGAGAGTGTAAGGAGACAAGTTTCGTTGTGCCTGTCACAATTCTGGCTGCTTCAGTCTGGATTTTTTCAAGCTCTTGTTTCTCGTACTGGATGCAGTTGTCCCAGACTATATTACCGTATTCCAGTAAAGGTCTTATAAATGCGGTGTAGATAGTTTCTAGTGATTTTCTATCTAACTTAAATTTAAGCTTTCTCATAACATTGATCCTACCCCACGCTTTGTCTTTGATATAAGTTATGTGCTCGTGCCACGAACAATCATTAGATAAGTAGAGTCCCAAGTGTTTATGCGAAGTAACTTCTTGGATCTGTTGATTCTGCATATATATTGGAGGATGTATAGGTTTGTGAATTTTACGAGTGATAATGAGAGATTCTGTTTTTAGAGGATTGAAAGAAACTAACCAAGTCTTAGCCCAGGCTGAGACCTTTTCAAGGTCTGCATTTAGAGTTTCAGCGGATGACTGCGGATTATCTACTATCATATACAGACTGGTATCGTCTGCAAAGAGACGAATGTTAGAGCCAATATCCTTAACTATGTCATTAATAAAGATCAAGAAAAGAAGAGGACCTAAGATAGAACCCTGCGGGACACCAGCTTTAATGTATACCCAATCAGAAGTAGCTCCTGGGAGAACAACTCGCTGCCTTCTTCCGGACAAATAATTTTTGAACCTTTCAAGAAGAGTACCGGAAACGCCAGCAGCTTTGAGTTTGTGCAGAAGACCAGCATGCCAAACGCGGTCAAAAGCCTTACTAATATCACAGAAGACGACTCGTACCTCCTTGCCATCGTCCAGTGCACTGCAAAACGTATTGTACAGGTAAGTTAGCTGATTAACAGTTGAGACACCAGGTATGAAGCCAGACTGCAGAGAGGTAAGGATATGATTATCACAGAAATGGTAAAAGAGATGTTTGAATATGAGTCGTTTGAAACACTTTACCTTCAGAGTTTAGGAGAGATATAGGTCTATAGTTTGTTAAGAGAGACAGATCCCCTTTTTTAGGCACAGGAGAAACATTAGCTTCTTTCCAAGGTCTTGGAAAAGAACCGATTCTAAGCGAGTAGTTGAACAAAGAGCATAAGGGCTCAGAGATTTCGTTTGCTAATTCCTTAAGAACTCTGTTGTTTAGGCCGTCCGGTCCCGATGCTTTACCAGTTACTAACGTTTTTAATACTGATTCAACCTCAAGTGGAGACAGAGTGATATTGTCAAGACATGATGCAAAAGGGTAAGGAGGTATATGCTCCTTATTGACTTTATCTGCTTAACAGATGTATGATTATCTAACGCTCAGACCAAAACAGTATGCCAGATTGCTAAAAACAGGTAAAATCTCAAATAGCAACCATGTAGACAATGTATTGCATTTGATACATTCAACATTTCAAAATGTGTGAATAACTTCTAAAGTTCAAGCCCTACAAATTTAAATTTGAGCTCTCTAGTAAGTGAATTTGGACAAAGAATCCAAATCTGTAAGAAAAAATTTTTTTTTTTTGTTTGGGGGGGGGGGGGGGGGGGGAGGGGGGACTCTGAAAAGTATGAAAGCAGGGGGGACTCTGAAAAGTATGAAAGCAAGAAGCAAGATTTGTCATTTTTGTATGAGACAAACTGTCATGATCTGATCTCCATATCTGTGAAGTATCATAAAAATATTTCAAAGGGTATTCAAGTTATCGAGCGGACACTAAATCACACCTAAAACCATCAAAGGGAAATAACTCAAAAAGTAAGAAAGCAGGAGTCTTTCTTGTTCGCGACACATCAGCATGACCTGTTCTACATAACTATGAAGTATCATGAAAATATTCCAAAGGGTATTCAAGTTATGGAGCAGACACGAAATCACACTTAAAACCATCAAGGGAAAATAACTCAAAAAGTAAGAAAGCAAGAGTTGTCATTCTTGTTTGCGACACATCGCCATGACCTGTTCTACATACCTGTGAAGTTTCATGAAAATTATTTCAACGGGTATTCAAGTTATGGAGCGGACACGAAATCACACCTAAAACCATCAAGGGGAAATAACTCAAAAAGTAAGAAAGCAAGAGTTGTCATTCCTGTTCGCAACACATCGACATGACCTGCTCTACATATCTGTGAAGTATCATGAAAATATTTCAAAGGGTATTCAAGTTACAGAGCGGACACGAATCTACCGAAAATTCACCACAAGGGAGATGACTCAAAAATTACAAAAGCAAAGGTTACCATTTTTGCACTCGACACATCGCCATGATCTGTTCTACATAACTGTGAAGTATCATGAAAATATTTTGAACGGTATTCAAGATATGGAGCGGACAAGAAAATGTTTACGGACGGACGGACGGACGCCAGGTTCATCGCTATATCTCCCGAACCTTGCGGTCGGGGGATAAAAAGTAGGGGATATTTTGACATAGTAGTGAGTACAAGAAATAATAAAGAAAGATTATTATTGTATATGGATAGAGCACTATTCTAGTGACGATATTCAGTTAAAGCAGAAACAGTCAAAGCAGGTCACGTGACCTATAGTAACACAGAAAAGACTATGGGGTCTACATCTTGATTTCGCATCAGCGAAAAAAATCTTTTGGACCCTCAAGTCCTGTGACTATTTAAATTTTCATAAATTTCCGAACTGAGAACATCCACTTTGGTAAGCTTTGTTGCGTTATTTAAGGTGTAGGGACCTTGGAAATGTCATAATTGGTGAGACAACTCACCACACAATGATATCGTTTATGCCTACCGTGTCGTCCTTTGATACACAACATGACAAAAGGTTCTGTATCTTGTTAACTGGGGCATTAGGCGTAAATCTTAATAAAGTTTGCATAAGATCGGTCAGTCATTGCTGCGCTGGATTCGTGCGAAATTCGGTTGTCCGCCCTTTTTCTACTTCCAATTTACTCTATGTCACGTGACAAGCTAAAACGTATCAAAAATCATACTAAATGTCTCTATGAATATTTGTTTTATGAATTATAAAATTTCATGTTCATCTACTTATTTTTCTTAATTCTGTTTTTCTAAATTGTCGTAATATCTCTTGCTTTTTATGAGCAGTATAAATCAAGTTTTTTGTTAAAAATAAAATGGAAATAAGCCTGCTTATTATTCCGTAATAGAAATCTGAGTATTTGATTATCTTAAAATGTGGATTCATCTCTATATAGACAGAAATCCACATTTTTTCAGGTTTACTTATATTTATGCGTCTTTTTTGTCTTTGTTTTTTTAACATTAAAATATTGGCAATAAAATCTATGCTTATTTAAAAATTCAAGTCAAATGATATCTCATCTTATTAATACTTAATCTGTTTCTTTTTTACGCTAACGGAATAATCCGTATTTAAATTAAATAAGATTTACTCCGTAATTTACCAACCCTAATTGGTGTATGCATAAAATATTTATTTTATTTATTCATACAAGCGCCTCTTTGTTTCGCACACGTGACTTTCGGCTATATGTTAACACATACTTTACACACGGACATCGATGGAAGCAGTTCGCGAAATCTGCTTCCCGATGGAAGCAGTTCGCGAAATCTGCTTCCCTAGTGTACTTTGAAGAATTACCACACTGGCGCCCTTGGTTCAGAAGTATTGCTGTTGGTCTAGAATGTAGGTAAGAAGCAAACCAGGTTTGGCTCATTTCTCCGTTATAAAAGCATGTATCCACACTGGGTCCCCTATATTGCGGTGTTTCCGGTCTTCTTTCTATGGGAAGCTAACGGGAAGTCACAGTCTCTCGGTTTCAAAGAAAAATGGCGAGAAACACATGATAATGTATCCATAATCCTTCAATGCAGCTGAATCAAACTATATATTTCTTCATTCTTTGAGCTAACATTTGAACCATTATTTACAGGTGACCCTTCTGAATCTCTGACGACCAGTGCCATCATAGGCCTTATCCTCGGTATACCAGCTTTTATAAGTATTCTTGGAATAACTATCTGCGTTAAGTCTGTGAGGTGAGTATACGATAGCTTCATTAGCTATACAGGGCGTGCGTCTTGCGGGAATTTATCCAAAAGCAAAATCAACCAGTCCATCGATAAAATCATGTTGGGTTCGGCTGAAGCCATGATCGGCTACAACCGCAAATAAACACATATAGCTTTATCTAGACTAATCCCATGGCAGTGGTCTAGCACATGGTCTTGGAGCGTGCTATAGTACCGTAAATATTCTAAGCGTTTGTTGGGTGTGAACAAACGGTGCAAAACCAGTTCCCGAGCATTCTAATCAAAGTCTACACTGGTTGACATTTTATCTGCATCTTTAACTGCCTGCCTCATTTAAAAACTAAACTGTTCAATTTTTAGGACAGTTACATAAATTATTTTAGGCGTCACAGTTTTCAGAAATTCACGGTACCCGGATAAAACGGGGATCTCTTCATCAGCATGTTTACATTATTCGTGCTTCACGAACGGTTTCTAGCACAAAAGATAAAATATCCGCAAGTTTCACCTTAAGTGACAATTCTTACCATACCTATGTTATCTTATCCAGGACTGGTGTAACTAAGTAAAGTGACCATAGACTAATGATCGCTCCACCCCCTCTCCGGTCATCAGTGTCACGGACTCTTAAAAGTTCTCACGCTCCGGCCGAGGATCGAACTGTGGACCCTTTGATCTTTAGGCAAACACTCAACCACTTGGCTAGACACGCTGGCTTGTACCGCAAAACATTACAAGTGTCTTATAGACCTAAAATATTCATTGTGACATCCTCCCCTCCATATTGAATTCGTCATCGAATTCTCAGGAGTACAAGAATACTTAAGGAATGAATGTTATTTTTAAACGTTTACTGAAGTATAAACTACATCGGGTCACGAGCAAAGTAAGTGAAATCTGAAGGGGTTTATGTAAACTTTGCTCGTGACCCGATATAGAAACGTTTAAAAATAACGTTTATTCCTTTATTATTAAACGATGCTTTTGATCAATATAAAAAGATAAACAAAAAATAAGAAGTACATAAATAAGAATTGTTTTTAAAACATTACCGGCCGAATTTAGCAATAGTTTGGAACAGCCGCATTGTTACTGCTTACCAGTAAATTCCACCTCCTGCTGTAAGTTTCAGGTGCAAGTAGGCGTAGCGAGCTGTCACTCAATGTTTGCTAGCCATTCAAGTTCATGGCATGTTGTTGATTCCACGTGCTAATTAGTGAGATGAGCTGTCACTCAAAGCCACGTGGCACAATGTAATTATTGACTTCTAAACAGCATTGATTCCCGCAACACTTCATTGGGTTTACAGAGCTTTGCAGTGATAATATATCTTGTAACGATACTTAAGTTAAGTAGTTCTAATGCACATGTGGGTTATTTACGTTGGGCGTCATTTGTCGCAGACTCTTAAAATTGCTCACGCTCCGCCGAAAATTGGACTGGGGACTCTTTAATTTGAAGGCGAACACTCTACCACGTCGCTATAAAAGCCGGCTTGCACCGCAAGACAGTATAAGTGTATTATATACCTAACCTATACTTTTTGACGTTAGTATATCGAAAAAGTGACCCTTTTTCTATAAAATACTTACTTCCGTAGAAACATAATGAACCTCGGTGATATCTATGAAATATTGACCTATCCATCCTTATTTTTGGAAAAATAGTGACCCCGCCGATCGCAATTTTATCACCCCTGGTTATATCATTATGAGTCCCCGTGAGGCAGTGGTGTTTTATATACGAGGGGCGTTCGAAAAGATTTGCAAATGACCTGATTTCTTGGTAACTACCATAAAAAGGGAACTATTGATAGCAAAAACACATGAAGCTATGTTATGCCTACAGATGTTTGCAAACGCGGTATATTTTTCTTAAAAAAAGACGCGTTTTAAACTTATTTGAAAGAGGTATACCCTAAAGGCACTGCAGAATTTTACTTTAGGAGGCCGTAATTCATATATGAGCAGTCTTTGATTTTTTTAATCTTTGCTGCTTAAAGACAATGCCCAGACAATACTGTCCTGTAAATATCGCGGAAATTATATTTAATCTAGGTTCCATACTGTTCCGTAAATATGTATTTTCCGTATATCATGTAATAACAAATTCTCCGTTTCTGCTAAAGTTATAATGATTTTGTAATGAAAACAAGTCTGTAAGTATTTCAAATTTGTCAGCAAGAGCCTTTGCATTGATCAACTACAATCTGTCAATAAATTAAAACTAAAGCAAAATATGAGACCGCTACAATCTTTCAAAAATGACGTTAACGTCGATTCTAATAGCGTCATAAGAACGTCACATTGCTTCGCAAGGAATGAATCGATAACAGTTGCCACCCTTCTAACTTATGTATGGATAATGTAGGCAACGATACGCATGCAGTTGACAAAGAAATATTTTGTATTTACAACGATTTTTGAATTTAGGGTCTAACACTAAAAAGATTTTACATGTGAAATTGGCTCAGTGGTGTGACTGGTGCCTACTAAAATGTATTGTAAGTCAATAAGGAAAAGTGCCTTTGTAAAGGGTTTGGTACCATTGTAAAGACCAAAAGTAGTGCTTTCCGTTCATGCATAGCATGTGTACCCAACATGCCCCTGAACAAAGTCCTGAGGCCATTTGCAAAACTTTTCGAACGCCCCTCGTATGTTTATGGCTCACAGAATGTTGTGTCCGATCTGTTATAACTCTCTTATTGGTTGACGAATTTTGAATTAACCCGTAAGGAGCATTTGTTGCGTGCAAGACCTGTAGGTACTCATCTAAAAGGTCAAAGTCATCATTCAAAGATAATGGTGTCCTGCTATATGGCTCTGGCAAACAGAATATCATGTCTGGCTTGTAGCTTTGTCATTAATGAGCCGCGACACGACAAAACAAACACGGTGGCATGTGCGCAACGCAAAGCCTCAGATCAGCTTGGACATCCGCCCAGTCAGATGAAGGTTGTCGCTGTGACAGACTAAGCGGATGCCCGGGCCGATCTGAGTCCTTGCTGGGCGCACATGCCACTTTATTGGTTTTGTCATGTCGCGGCTCATTTGTTGGTAGATTTTAAAGTAACTGGAAGCAAATGACAATGTATCGCGCGCAATGTCTAGATATCCCTGTCAATGTCGCAAATTAAGATAATTGATAATGTATTTATTTTGACTGATGGTGTTAATATAAAGTTTGTTGTTTCGCTCTCTCCCCCAAATTCGAAATCACACAAAATTTGACTGTTATACTAACTCGTAAGTATGCCGTTGAAATAGAAGACTAACTCGGTCGCGGAAACGACAAAGCAAACTCCTGGGTACGACAAAACTAACTTGTGGTCAAAAGTATTAAAAAGGAACCACCGTAGCAGGGGTTAAAAACTATGTCTGGATGCGCAGAGGCATGTAAAGATAAAAAGAAGAAGTTTACGTTTGGAAAGGTCGGCATAAGAATCAAATTGTTTACACCACGTGTCTCAGTCATAGAACATTCTTGCGCCATATTTTTCTCCATCTTTTCAGTGCATGTGGATAAGAGCCGCGACACCAGCTCAGACTTAAATCAGCCTGGACATACGCGCAATCTGACCAGACTCTTTGCTAACCGCTTAAAGGGTAGCTGAGGGACTAAGCTACATCCAAGCGGACAGCGAGGACTCTGATCAAAATGGGCGGATGCCCAAGCTGATCTAAGTCTGCGCTGGGCGCCAAACCAGTTTGTTGGTTGTCCGTGTCGCGGCTCAATTAAGTCTTTAAAGTAAGAGTAGCCTTGCAAGACGAGGTTTTCTAGAAATCTGTACAAAATATACAAAGCTATATTATGTTTTATACTGTCTGCTGTTAAGGCAGTAGAAAAAAAATAACATTGAAATTTCTTAAATGCATCGTCAGGATTTCCAGAGATTTTAAAAGTTTTCAAGACAATTATTTTGAAGACGTATCTATATGCCCAAAATGACCAAGTAGAATAGCGATTTTAGTCTTATAACAATTCTACAGGCAGACTGATGCGACCGTCTTGTTTTATCTGTTTACCATGTTGAAGATTTGAATAAGCGGCAGAATGAAACATGAAGCATTGATGCATATGGTATACTGCTAAGTGTCAATCTCTAGGTTATTGAAACAAGACAAAACAAAACAAACAAACAAACAAAAATTATGAAAGAGCCAAACTGTTCAAGCAATCATCGGGTCTGAAAAGAGAATATAATAATAATAATAATAATAATAATAATAATAATAATGATAACATTATACGTTTCGAATATCGAAATCCAGATAAGGAGGAATCATCGACTGGGATCAAATTGCGAATAAAAGTTGCAGTTTTCCAAGTAGGCATATTGTTATGGAATCGAAATAATGTCGTACTGACGACCTTATCATGTCGCACCGACGTAAGTGCGACACCATGTGCCTGCTGGACTCTGTTTACTTGAGAATATATGTGCGTGGACTTATTTGAGTCTTTCCACTTGAGCGAAGTGCTGACCGCCAAGACTCAACCTGCGAATGCGCAGGCTGATATACAGATAGATGAATGACTGGCGATTTGAAGTCCTTTTCAACAGTACTTCAGTCATATTAGGACGAAGAGAGGCTGATAATTAAAGGCAGTGGAACCTCGTTTAAGGTTGGAAAGACGTCCGTCTCAGGTGGGTCCCGAACCCGGGACCGCTAGATCAGCAGGCCAGCACTTGACTCACTGAGCTAATTAAACCTACACGGGCTCATATAAGTTCGGCTCTTCGCATATGTAATACAATACGTTTACTCATGTCATTTATTTTTCCCAGACGTAAACGGAAACGAATGGCAAGCTCCGGATCTGCGACTGTGAGAGAATCTACTCAGCAGTCCACAGTTTCTACAAGAACCACAGCAGCAGCGCCACAAAACGCAGACAGAACAGCAGCGACGCAAAGCGCAGGAGTCCAAAATGGAGCACCCTCCCCAATATACATGTTGTCGAACACAGTCACATATCAAGCTTCCCAGAATTCCTGCTATCTAGTACCGGAAGCAACATCGTCAAATGCATCGGTGTATCCTGTTGCTCCGCCATCTTATAGCAGTATTGCTGCAGCTAAACCGGAAGTGTTCCCGCCTCCCCCGTCTTATGAAGAGGCAGTATCACAGCCTACAAGCCGGGCAACATAGACTGGAAAGAACAGATTACATAATTGTAATTTTCCACGTGTGAACTGACCTAAATGATCAGAAACTGAAGACAATCAGTTATACATATATATAACAGTTAAATAGAAATTTGCTGAAGAGGGCTTAATCTGAGCTCGTTATACTGTAAATTGGGGCCCGGTAGCTCAGTTGATTATGCACTGGGTTACTTAGCTAGCGGCACCCTTTCGGTTCCCGCTGGAGGCGAAAATTTCGGGCTCCATCCAGTGTCACACCCCATCTTCCTGATAGACTGACGTACGGTTGAAAAAGACGTAAATTCGCAATCCATCCATCTATCCATCGAACTGAAACACTTTGGTGAATGTTTAGTTTGGCGACGGTTAAATATAGGTACTGAAACACATACTGCGAATTGTGAGCGGTATGCAACATGCTAGCGTAATGCGCTGTGTTGTAATTAAAGATGTATGTTTTATTATGAAAAATTAAGGAGTCATCCAAAGGGGCATACAAGTGTCCCTTTAATGAGGTTCATTAGTAGTTTATTTTGTTCCAAGACACCTGAAAAAGTTGAAAATAAAGATGTGACCCTTAAATTAAGTGCTCCTTAAGACAGGTTTGACGACATTTATTAATCTTTCACCAGTAAATTTGTTGATTCATTATCGGTAGTTTTGACTCTTAAGGAACACCATAGGGTCTGTATAATGCTTTCTGCGTAAATGCTCGTATCTTAAAAAAAACATTCCACCATTTTCAAATAGTTTTTTTGTGTATAGTCTAAGTTTCTTAACAGATAGGACTGAAAAAAGGGCAGATAAAGATTAGACCTAAGAAATAGTCTGACCAGGACCTGCTATGTATGCCATTCCCTGTGCTTCTATGGATGTATTCATGCATTTTCAAACCAAACGGTTCCAACTTTTGGACAGTTACGGTAATTAATTTGAGCCGCGACACGACAAAACCAACAATGTGGTTGTGCGCCCAGCGATGACTCAGATCAGCCTGGACATCCGCCAAATTTGACCAGACTCTTCGTTAAGTGCTCAAAGTGTAGCTAAGGGTCTAAGCTACATCCATGCGGACAGCGAAGACTCTGATCAGACTGGGCGGATGCCCAGGCTGATCTGAGTCTGCGCTGGGCGCATAACCACATTGTTGGTTTTGTCGCGTCGCTGCTCATTTAGTGACCCAAGTTTTAGATTTTTTTATCGGAATGAAGACCATAAACATCATTATCGAGGAATTTTGTGTTCACAAATTTCACCGAAAATAAAATTTACACTGAAACAATCGGTGTTCGATTTCAAACGTGGATGAACAGAATAAAAAGAAACAGCAACAGAAGATGCAGAAGCAAGATAATGAAAGAGCAAATCTTACGTCAGTCTTCAACTGTATCGAATCGCTGGGTCAGTGGGCGGGTCAGAAAGAGATGTAAGGCTCACTATGACACCGTTACCGCCTCGATACAATTTTTGACAGTCAACCGGCATCTTAGTGCTGAGTCCAACGCGATCATCTTTTGAAGGCAACGCGGTGTGAAATGTTGTTCAGCTCGTGTCTTTTTGTAACGTCGATATGAGAATTGAAATATGATGATGACAAAAAAAAAAATTCTTTTGGGAGATTGCTGCTTTCCTAGTAGTAAGTGAAAACTGCTTTCAAGCCCAACGGCATTGTAATAAACTAGTGACATGGCACTAATTTCTGATGTAGCTTTTTAAGAAATGAAGCCCACGCGAGACCCAGTGGTTAGCACTCTCGACTTCAGTACACTGATCAACACTCGGTCTAGGGTTCTCGTTTCGCTGGTGGCAAAATTCTGTATGAAACTAATATACCGTTATCACTCATTGGCTCGTCAGCTTGCGTACGTCCGGCGTATCCGGATACGTGGCAGAAGAGAGGACGCCACGAAAATGCCACAGCAAAGAAAGTCTACATAATATGTATGTAGCTGATGCGCAGCCAGATCTCATAGTATGCCAAGATGCGCTGATTTGTCTTTTTGGTTCGGTCAAATAAAATCACTGCACATACATAGCAGCTTTGACTGGACTAACATAAGTCACATGTGCGCCATAAAAGCGAAAACAACGCAGCACTGGCGCAGCGCGAACGTAGCGTGATCGCTTGGTACACCATGGGAACGCGTGAGGTACGAGAACTGTTCTGTACGTACGGCATAAACAGCGTTGTCTCTGCGTCCCTACGGTTTTCTTTACTTATCCATAGCTTATCAGATGCGTAAAATGGCGTATATTCTGCTTCTATGGAATATCGTGACGCATCACTAACTGCGTGAGGACTACGCACCTTGCGTTGTCGTGACGTTGCCACTGCGTAGGTATGGCGATTGAAAATACTTTTGGCGTTGTATGAGTACCTACTACGTCAACACGAGATCGTCGGCAAAACACACACACTTTCTTCCTTGTTCTCATTCTATCATTGTCATAGACCTGGAAGAACCTAATGTCAAGTAGCCTTCGTGGTTTGGTATGGTTATGTAAAGGGAGGAGGGATTTCGGTCCTGGGTTTTTTTACTTGTGAGCTTGACTGCTGTCTCAGACCCAGGCTGGTGCTGGATATCGGGAACGACACCTGAAGGTGCCCGAAGGCCTGCATAGGCATAACAATGGATTTTTGACCAGCCTAATAACCGATAATCCATTTTGCATCAGCGTTATATGAGAACTAGTATAAAGTAACCAATTCTAACTTTACAGTCGTCAATAAATGAGCCGCGGACCGAGAAAACCAACAATGTGGTTGTGCGCCCAGCGCAGACTCAGATCAGCCTGCGCCTCCGCCTGGTTCGCTCAGACTTTTTGCTAAGCGCTTAAAAGGTAGCTAAGGGTCTAAGCTACCTCTATGCAGACAGCGAAGACTCTGATCAGACTGGGCGGATGTCCAGGCTGATCCGAGTCTGCGCTGGGCGCACAACCACTTTGTTGGTTTTCTCGTGTCGCGGCTCATATAAATCAGATAGGAATTCGTAGTCTTGATGTGGCACAGGAGGAGTCTGCGCTGGGCGCACAACCACATTGTTGGTTTTCTCGTGTCGCGGCTCAAATATACTAGTTCTTGCTTTATCATTAAGGCGCTCATGGCTTTTAAAAGTAAAATTTCTTGAGCTGTTTAAAGAACATTTTTTTTTTCATCATTTTATCTTTCAGACAAATTAGTCCGTTTCAGGCATGAAGAACAATCATAGCTCCTGTACGTTTCTATTGGAATGGCAATATTGAAATAATCTTCTCTGTGTTAAAACAATGCTTGTATGATTATCTGAAAGAATTATTTTAAAGCACTTATGAATTATATACACATTTTAATTAAAGGTTATATGGCATAAAATAAAAAAAAAATGTAAAATAAAATCATTTTAATTTTTTCCCCATTTTTGTGCAGCAACAATTACAATTTTACCTTTATTTTACACCTTCCGAGCGACTGAGAAAAAATTTCCAATAGCTGCCACAGGAGTCATTGTTAAAGATGGTTCGATGGGTGCAGCCGATCTTTTCGCCTTCCCCCAGGTGCTGCATGGATGTGACTTCTTTGTTGGAATAATGCTTTACGACTGATGGTCTGACTTCGTTTAAAAGAATATCAGCAGCGCGCACAGGAGCTTTTATACGCATGTATTTACGCTGCTACTACGCAGTAGCCACGTTACACGTAAGAATGACATACGTGCCAACAAAACAGTAACGCCACAGCAACGCATTTGACACCAAACATACGCCACGCATTCGCCTCAGTGCGCCGAAACTACAAATCAATACGAAACCAGATACGCTGTCGATACGTTGCAAAACATCACTCATACGCCACGGACATCGCAGGAATAGAATTAGGATAAAATACTCCACAGCTCTTCGCGATTGGCATGCGTATGTATTTTTTCTGAAATACGCCGCTAAAACGATTTCAATTCTAAACAGCTAAATAAAAAGCAGTTCATTGCTCACAACCCTTCATAATCATCCTTCTATTACCCTGCCATAAATGAACTTGCAATCATAAATACATTGGGGTGTAGCCTTTTTCAAACTTAAAAACGCAGATAGACCTCTCATGGAACTTAGGATTGTTCTCATGGCTGTCCCAGAATCTTGTAATTAATTGCTAAATTTCAGTTAAATACACTTATTCAGCTGCGTAAATATGTTTAAAAACATTTCCTGCAGTTTGATATCTTTACAACCATCAAGTAAATTAGATATTGGTGATCAGTCCTCTGGCAGCGTTCCCTTATTATTTTTTTCAAACATGTACAACAGATTTTTGTATCGCCTGCGAAGCAGAGGCGAGACATTATGTATTGCTTTTCCGGTGTCGTCGTCGGCTGCGTCGGCGTAAACTTTTGTCGAAGTTTTGAGATTGGCTCGTTTCCCTAGGAACTATAAGGGCTAGAGCCTGAAACTTTGGTCATGTATCATCTGGAAGAAAAGAGCTTAAAGCCACCGTCAATATCGAGTCTAGACGTACATTCAACGGTCAACCGACTTTGCAATTCTTTGTCGAGTTTTCGCGTTAAGGTCTGCTTCTCAAGAACTATAAAACCTGGGTCATGCATACATCTGGAAAAGTAAAGCGCAAACCGGTTCACTGACTTCGCATATTTTGTCGAGTTTTCGCATTAAGCTCTGTTTCTGAAGAACTATACGGGTTAGGTCATGCATACGTCTGGGAGAATAAAACTCAAAGCTACCATCAATATCAAGTCTTGACCTACTTTTTACGGTTCACCGACTTTGTAATATTTGTTGAGTTTTTGCGTTTAGCTCCGTTGCTCAGCAAGAGCCATGAAACTTGGGTCATGCATACATTTGGCCGAGTAAAGCTCAAAGCTTCCATCAATACTGAGTCTTGACCTATTTTTCACGGTTTACTGACTTTGTATTTTTCCAAATTTTCGGGTTATGCTTTTCTCTCAAGAACTATAAGGGCTGGAGCAATGAAAATTGGGTCATGCATACATCTGAAAGAGTAAAGCTCAAATCCAACACTGATATTGAGTCTTTACCTGCTTTTCACGGTTCACCAGTTTTCCAAAATGTTTGTCAAGTTTCTAAGTCTAGCTCTGTTTCTCAAGAACTATAGGTGCTTCAGCCATGGAACATGTGTCAAGATCTGGAAGAGTAAAGCTCAAAGTCACCATGGATATTGCCTCTTGACTGACATTTTAAGGTTCTTAGACTTTGCAACATTCGCCTCAAGTTAAGCTATTGTTACTAGACATGATAAAGGTTAGAGCCAGGAAATTTGGAGCATTCATACATATTGAACGGTGAAACAGATAACTGTCCACAGTTTGTAGCATCATGACCTTGTATTAGGCTTCACTGACCGTTCAAAATTTGCATTTTGTTTACTGATTCAGTTCTATTTTGTGACAAAGCGCTGGCAGGTGAGACACCGCATTATGACGAATTCTTGTCTTACTATTTTATATTAGTCTTCTATGCTATACCATATTACAAGTTACATAACAAAAGCAGTCAGCAGACAGCATAGCTCCCCTGGAACTGGGGTGATAGAAGGAGATAACCAATACTCGAAGTGATAAAGTCTAATTCAAATGGGTGAGAATAGTGAATAAGAACAATGTATTAATGTAAAACTATTATGTAAAACTTTAAAGTTGTGACCTTGACCATTAGGTCATAGGCCTGTGCGGGGGTGGTGCTGAAAGAAACTTTACAGTAGACCTATATCTATTATCATACCAAATATTAAACAAATCTATCAGATGCTTTAGAAAAGCTCTTAAAATCTTGAATGTAAATGTGGATGGTAACGTCAATGCCAAGGTAGTGCAATAACTGCAGTAATGACTTTATGTTCACTCACGTATAACAAAGCTCACTTTTACAAGAAGCAGGCTTGAAATGATCGGATATCGCACAACAATCTTCTTTTTTACTTCAAAATAGCATACATACATCCTCTAAACAACGTTGTGACGACGTTGATGCAACATTATGATGTCGGAACAACCTTGTATAGACGTCAATGAAGCGTCATAATCTTGCATTAACGTTTTTCCTACGTTCTTTCGACGTTGTGTCGATAGTATGACTGTCTCATCCTATGTGATGACCGATTGCATTTACAGGGCAATCATTTTAACCTCAGAATTATGCAAAACAATTCACGCGCATGCTACTCTACCGATTTTTCATGTGGACTGCTCGGTTTTGTCATTGAATGGCAAGTGTCTAACAGCTCCGCACAGTCTTTCAATGGGAACTAAAATTAGCCTTATTGCACTCAGAAAGGCCATGTCTATTCTGATTGCTGCAAGTTTAAAGAAAAAAAAAAGAATGCTTGCATTCTAGTCTTTGAATTCTCCATATGATACAGCTTGGGCGAAAAGATTTTTGAACATGAACACGGGTAATTTTTTCTATCAGTTTTTGACGGTTCAAAGACTACATTGTATCTGCAAACACAATTAAATGCATGAATAACCATGGAATAAAGCTGTTTCGCAATAAGGAAGCTCATAACAATATATTAAGTTTTTTCTGGGCGTAGAAGTTAAGAAAAACAGAAGTCATGTATAGTTTCTAAGCCTATGAGTTCTATTATAGAGTTAGTCTAACTAGTAGTTAATGAGTCCCATTGAATTCAGAAATCGACGTTACGAGTTGTTACGTCAATATTGACCCAGTTAATGATAGGATCCCCTCTTTATTTAAAAGTAAGTAGACTTGGAACCAATATTTCTTCTGGCCGGTTTACATCGCGGAATGATTATGTACAAAGTAGTTAGGTATTTTGTCAACGTATATAAGAAGTTTAAGACCTGAGTATCTCCATGTAATACATAAATTTATATAAAAGACGATAACAGATATTTCTAGACTAATATGCACAGTGGAAGGAAAGTAAACGATGATTATTTGAGCGTATGTGTATTCCGATTGGAAGTACTTCGGTCGACCACCTAGCTGATTTTTCCTAGTTGTTCGAACATCGTTACGAGATTTGAACAACGTTATCTAAATATTCAATCGACTTTGATACCGCTAAATTATTAATGATCAAAAATAATAATTCAGTCCATGAAAGATGAATTTAATTGTTGAATTTGAGCTCGCATAACAAAATTTAAGCCGTGACCTAGATATTCGAGACCGTATCGGGACGTTTCGCGTCAGGGACATTTCGTCCAGAATCAGAATCAGAATCAGAATTGTTTACTGGTGATACGTCCAAAGACAATCATTCACCAGGACCTGTGAATCAGGGAAGCTAGTCCCTAGCCCTTATAAGAGAAGTAAACTTAGTAACTGAATCCTCTGCACACTCAGCAGCAGAAATAAGTGAATCTTCCAGGGAATTCCAATCTCTAATAGTTTGGGGGAAGAAACTGGACTTGTAAATGTCAGTCCCAGCCAATGGGGTTTGAAATGTCAGGGAATGATGATTCCTGGTACACCTATTTGGGGGAACAAGGTCATTTATGGGTATACTGGCTGCACCCGTCAGACCTTTGTAAAGCATTATAAGTCTACTATCTTTCCTTCTCTTTTTTAGGGATTCCCACTTAAGTTTCTCCAGAATGCCAGTCATACTCCCAGTTTCATATGTGTAATTTCCCGTTACAAATCTAGCTGCCCTTTTCTGCACCTTCTCAAGTTCATCTTGAAGAAGTATACTTTGAGGGTCCCAAACTGAACTGCCATACTCCAGGACTGGACGCACCAGTCCCTTGTATGCTGACTCCTTAACATCTTGTGGACATGCTGCCAAGTTACGTCTGAGGAAGCCGAGGGTCCTATTAGCCTTTGTGCAAATATTACTGACATGTGTGTTCCATTTCAAATCATTGGCAATGGTTATGCCAAGATACTTGATAGTTTCTACATTACTGAGGACTGTTCCCTCTAAGGTATAGGAAGCATTGATCTTCTTGATCCGTTTCCTTGTAATTTGCATTATATTGCATTTAACAGGTTGAAATCTCATGCCCCAACTCCTTACCCAACAACCTAAATGATCTATATCCTCCTGAAGTTTCACAGTGTCTTCAATATCTCTGATTTCACGATAGCAAACACAGTCGTCAGCAAAAAGTCTTAATTCCGAGTCAATATTTTCTGTTATATCGTTAATGTATAACGAGAACAACAATGGTCCAAGCACAGTGCCCTGGGGGACACCTGACAAAACCGGGGCCCAATCCGACTTAACTCCATTTACCACCACACGCTGCTGCCTGTAACAGAGAAAAGAATCTATCCATTTCAGAGTCTTCCCACCAATACCATAGCCGTATAGCTTACATTTAAGTAATTCATGAGGGGGAGTGTCAAAAGCTTTCTCGAAGTCCAAGATAAAAGTGTCAACCTGACCGCCCTTATCCAAGATTTTAGCCCAGTCATTTATAACCGTGATCAATTGAGTTTCATAGCTATGTTTCTTACGGAAAGCATGTTGTCTGTCTGACAAAAGTTTATGTTCATCCAAATGTGCCATAATATTAGAGCAGACAATGTGTTCGAGTAACTTGCATGGTACACAAGTTAGAGAAACCGGTCGGTAATTGCAAGCCAAAGACCTATCTCCTTTTTTGAAGAGTGGGCATATATTTGCAAGAGACCATTCCTTGGGGATTTCACCCGAGTCAATAGATTGTTGGAAGAGATGAGCGAACATTGGGCCTAATTCAGATGCTAGTTCTTTTAAGACTCTGGGATGCAATTCATCAGGTCCTAAAGCTTTCGACGGGTTCAAGCCCTTAAGAAGTTTCGTTACACCTTCTGCCGAGACATGAATGTCCTCCATGAAAGGAGCCGAGCGATTTGGAAGGGGGACTTGGGTGTGCTCACTTTTGTTAAACACATCCGAAAACTGACCGTTAAATTCATTAGCCTGTTCCAACTCTGACTCGGCAACACCACCACCATTTCTCTTCTTTAGGGGTGGGATACCTTGAGTATCTTTCTTTTGACTATTAATGTACCTGTAGAAGTCTCTGGGATTAGCCTTTATGTCACCAACCAAGTTATTGACATACAAATCATGTTGCTCTTTCACATCAGCTTTAATTTCCCTTCTCAAAGATTCAAATTTTGACCTAAGTTTGCTACTGCCAGTCTTTTTGGCCTTCGCATGTGTCTTATTTCTTCTACGAATCTTCCTTCTTATCTCAGGGGTTATCCAAGGAACAGAAGAGGTTGACCTACTGGTTTTTGAGGGGATATGCTTTTCAGCAGACTCCTGAATAAAGGAGGTTATCAAGTCAAAGTTTTCCTGAACTGAGCGATTGTCCGAGTAACCATTGAAGTATCTATGTTTTGCGAAGTCTGACGCTTCTTTCCTCATTGATTCAAAATCTCCCTTTTGGTACAAAAACACTTTCCTCCGAGGTTTCTTTTTTGGGGGGACATAAATTTTCAATGTTCCTGATATCACATCATGGTCACTAAGTTTGTCCGGGGAATGTAGGTCTTGAAACTGACCAGGAAGCGAAGTGAGAATTAAATCCAATGTGTTTTTCTCCCGAGTCGGGAAATTCACCAGTTGTTCTAAACCATGGTCATTCATGACATCAATCAACATTTGTCCCTCTGACTGACTTAACACTGATCCTGACTTATTAAGTCGGTCTGGCCAAGCAATATCTTTGAAGTTGAAATCCCCTAGTACGTGAACTGAGGGGAGCTTATTTCCCTTGTGCTTTGTCCTAATATGATCTAACTGGTCACGAAACAATTGAAATTCCTCACTTGAGCCACCGGGCTGACGATACCAACTTGCTACATAATGGGAAGTTTTGTTTGCCAAAATTTTAACCCAAACTGATTCTGAGTCGTTTTCTATTTCTGACAAGGGCATGTGCGGAATGTCCTTATGAATGAGAAGCATCACTCCGCCACCATGAAGGTTTCTGTCCTTCCTGCATACATTATAGGGGAATGTTTCAGGGAACAATTCCGAAGTTGCAACTGAACTGTCATTTTTTGTTTCTTGAATAGCCACAACCTGAGGTTGGTGGACATCAAGGAAAGCTAATAAATCCAATTTCTTACCCCTAATACTGTTTATGTTCAAACTAACAAGTTTCAAACCGCCAAGAGTCTTGCCATTTAAATTTGACTCATTTGAACTGCTTGATGAAAGCCTAACATTCTTATCCTTTGACAGTGGATTAAATCGATTCTCAGTCACTAGATTCAACTGATCATCGAAAAAGGAATCCGAGAAGTTGAAAAATTCACATTTTGGACAGATCCATGTGCACCCAGAAGTCAATACATTTTCATAATCAGTGTCCGAAATAAAAGAACATTCATTGTGAAGCCACAGTTCACAACCATCGCATTGAACTGCCTTATGACCATTGAGAACCGCACGACTGCACATGCCGCAATCCGCCTTGCAGCTTGTGCAATACCAATCACTACTGCCAGTCTCAATCGCTAACAGCTCATCATCTCCCAGATTTGAACATTTTGCATGAAAGCGTTTTTCGCAATCAGTGCATTCAATCATTTTGTCCGATAATTTGCATATTTTTTTGCACAATCCACACTTAGACCTGGGACCTGGGTTTGTTTCGATGTCCCCAGCCAGGATAATCAAAAAAGCTAGGTTAGTGCCTTTGGATGAGGAAAAGCATCTTAACCTCTCTGAAGTTCTACAATTTCCAAGTTTCCTTATGATAGTGAAACACTGCGTAGATCTGTCCGCAGACACATTGCTGCCAATCCTGCATCGTCCCAGGACGTTTCGTCCCAAACTGGCCAAAAACCCGGGACGATTCGTCTCAGGACGTTTCGACCCATATTCATTTAGATTTCATCGAGAGATCACCGTATCAAAACGAAAGAACGAATCTGAATACAAAATCCGATACATAAGACTGTACACTCATGATTCTCACTGGCTTTTAACTTTAATGTTTAGTTCGTGAATTTATTGAAATTCCAACAGATTTCTCAGCCTAAAAAAAACGAAACGCAAGGATTTGTCAGTGTAAGCGGAAGTAAATGTCACCAATACAGCGGTTTGAGCTAAGTCCTTCGAGGATAATCCAGACAGTTACATTAGTTTTTCTTTTGTTTAATATATTATTAGAAAAGTATACCTAATATTGTATTCATATTTACAGGCATAGTTACTATATTGTACCGTTTGAAACAAGAGTAAAAGCTCTTTCAGCATGTTCAGTACGAAACTATTAAGTTGCAATCCATCCACACCTGGTTCAAAACTTCATTATTAACAGGATGGGGTACAAGGTAAATATTATATAAAGGTCTCATCTGGCCAAACTAGCTACACTTTTGACTCATCCTGATGTTGAAAGAGTTGTTTTGGGGTATATTGGTGAGTTCAGAGACAGACTCACTTAACACCGGCCAGTGACCTATATATAGAGTGATTCGCATCTCCAGTTAAATATAGGTATTTTTTCAACAGACGCTTGTCGCGCCGCTGGACAGGTGAGTGGCTGAAAAAATCGATAACTCTATCAACCGCTTATTTCACATCTAGAAATATTTTAATATTATCATTGTTTTATTATATCTGTATAAACAATGTGTTCTCACAAACGTTTGTGTTAAATTGTGTACTTAATTTCCGAAATTTTGATACCAAACTTGCCAAGTTTTTATACGGTAGATTTACTTGACGTAGTAAAAAAAAAAAAAAAAAACGGGCTGCAGGGCTTTTCAATATGAATACGGGAGACTTTTGGATGAGAATTTTGATCTTGGTTCTCTCTTACGTAGGAGAGTAAGCATTGAAAATTGAAGTAAGTCAGTGACATAGGTTTTAATTAAGCTGAGGAAGTTGGGATTTCTATCAGAAGTTATCGACGTGACTCGCCCATTTCATTGATGTTTACGTAATCAAATTATTATTCAACGTTAGGATAAGCTTTGCATTTTATGATGATGTATTAGAATAATAAGTTTTTTTTATTATTTTGCTTGATTTTGGGGTTAATTTGTATTGATGTGAAATAACTTTGGTCGCTGACAAATTCTTCAATGCATAACTAACCAACCCTCTGAACTCATTGTTGTATGGCGAAAACTGTGAAAAACAAGTTTTATTTTAAGATTATTTTGACCCATTAAATGGCACGAAATTGCATAAAATAGCACTCAAACAATTTAAAAGGCATTCAACTTTATGAAAATTATCATTGCGGGGCTCAAAAATTGTTGATTTGGGAGCCTTATTCAAAAACGGGGGAGTGGGGTTTTGAACATCCTGATTTGCCGGTTTTCGCTACTTTCCTAAATAAGCCTATTTCTATACTGTCATAAGACCATCAAATAGTTAATAATTGTTATGAAAATGATATTAAACAACTTTTTGGTCCTTCCCCTTTCGTTTTCTAATGCTAAAATATTACCTCAATCCTTATTAACGACGGAGTACATCGTAAAAGAAGTGATGGTTTTTACGGCGTCTCGCCATTTTCTTTCGAGTGACCAAAGTTTCTCAATTTACATCGTTAAAAATGAACTCCAAAACCGAGCAAAATGATCACGAAACTTATATTCTAATACATCATTATAAAATTCAAAGCTTACCTTATCGTTGCATAATAATTTCACTATGAAAACATCGATAAAATGGGCGATGCACGCCGTTAACTTTTGACAGAAATTCAAGATTTTTCAGCTTGTATTAAAAATGGCGCTCCGATAGGAGGCGCTGCAGTCGCATGCGCGACACGCCTCTGTCGACCGAAAGGTGAAGACGCGAGTCACTGTATTTATAGGTCACTGCACCGGCATAACACATATGAACACCGGTCTGATTCCTACCTGCTTAGAGATGCATCCTGTATTAACCAGAAACTTATCGATGAATACTGGTCTGCTCAGACACACTCACCGCACTACCTAGAAACATGTCAATGAACACCGGTCTGATTCCTTATCTTAACTGCTTTGACACACTCACTGCATTAACTAGAACTATTTGGATGAACACTTGTCTGAAACCTATCTTCTCAGACACACTGACCCCACTACTTAGAAACAATCTGATGAACACCGGTCTAATAACTTCACCATCCTACCTTAAAACATGTTGATGAACATCGGTCTGTTTCCTACCTGCTTAGACAAATTCACCGCATTACCTAGAAACATGTCGATGAATACCAGTCATCGACATGTTTTTAGGTAGTGCAGTGAATTGTCTAAAGAGGCTAAAATCAGACTGGTGTTCATCGATATGTTTCTAGGTAATGCGGTGATTATGTATAAGCAGGTAGGAATCAGACCGGTGTTCATTGACATGTTTCTAGGTAGTGGGCTGATTGTGTCCGAGCATGTCAGGATCAGATAAGTGTTCTTCAGAATGTTTCTAGGTAGTGCGGTGAGTGTATCTGAGCAAGTACATATCAGACATATATTAATTGACAGATTCCTACCTGCTTTGACAAACTCAGCGCACTACCTAGTAACATGCTGATGAACACCAGTCATCGACATGTTTCTTAGGAGTGCAGTGAATTGTCTAAAGAGGTAAAATAAAACTGGTGTTCGACATGTTTCTTGGTAGTGAAGTGATCATGTCTAAGCAAGTAGGAATCAAACCATTCTTCTTCGACATGTTTTAAGATAGCGGAGTGATTGCGTTGGAGCAGGTCGGTATCGGACAAGTGTTCTTCAAAATGTTTCAAGGAAGTGCGGTGGGTGTCTGAGCAAGTACGTATCAGATATATATTAATTGACTGATTCCTACCTGCTTTGGCAAACTCAGTGTACTACCTAGAAACATGTTGATGAACACCAGTCATTGACATGTTTTTAAGTAGTGCAGTGAATTGTCTAAAGAGGTAAAATTCAGACCGGTGTACATCAAAATTTTTCTTGGTGGTGAAGTGATCATGTCTAACCAAGTAGGAATCAGACCGGTGTTCATCAATATGTTTCTAGGTAGTGGGGTGATTGTGTTTGAGCAGGCTGCTATCAGACAAGTGTTCTTCGAAACGTTTGTAGGCATTGCGG
Organism: Ctena decussata; assembly: GCA_963989385.1. Taxonomy (NCBI): domain Eukaryota; kingdom Metazoa; phylum Mollusca; class Bivalvia; order Lucinida; family Lucinidae; genus Ctena; species Ctena decussata. Next base: position 63,632,803 of record OZ022506.1, on the reverse strand, counting down.
CTAGCAGTGTGGTTAGTGTATCTGAGCAAGTACGTATCAGACATTTATTAATTATTAATTGACATGTTTAGAGGGAGTGCGGTATAGTTATTTGACTGGTGTTCATCGATGTGTTTCCAGGTGGTGAGAGTGGGTAGGTATTAGACAAATGTTCAACCAATGGTTCTAGGTAGTGCAGTGAATGTATTTAAGCCGGTAAAAATCAGACTGATGTTCATTGACATGTTTCTAGATACCATAAAATCGAAAAAGTGATATCACAAAATATGTACGATTGAGTGATATCACAAAATCCAATTAGTGATACCACAAAATAGAATAAGTGATATCACAAAATTGATTTTGTGATGACACGAGATCACAGCTTCTTTGTGATATCACTAATTCGATTTTGTATATCACAACATCTATTTAGTGATGTCACATTCGATTTTGTGATATCACTTAATCGATTTTATGATATCACTATATCTATCGAGTTTGTGATCAGTAATTCGTTCCTAACTAGTGATATCAAGAAATCGATATTACAAAAACGATTTTGTGATTTCATTAAATCGATTTAGTAAACATAATATAACACATGGTTTATGACACTCAGGTGAGTCAGTGATAGCACATAATAGTTAGTGAAATCAGAAAATAATGTGATACCACATGTGATATCACATACTTGAAATAGTGGTATCACAAAATCGACATTGTGGTATCACAAATTCGATTTTGTACGAATTAGTGATATCACAAACTCAGATTACTGATATCGCCAAATCAAATAAGTGATATCAAACAAAAATCGAATTTGTGATATCGAAAAATCATATCCACTTTACCTTTTGATATATATATCCAAATCTGTATAGTGATATCTATGGCAAGCCATTTTACTAATCATAATGCATAGTAGATATCTTATATAGTAAATTAGATATCTAATATGCCAGTTAAGATATCTAATATAACATATAAGATATATAACATATAAGAAATCTTATATCCTCTATAAGATATCTGAGATATCTTATATAATATATCAGATATCTTATATATTAGATATCTTATATAGCATGTAAGATATCTTATATAATAAATCAGATATCTGATATATCAGATATGTTATATATTTAAATAAGATATCTCACATCCTATATAAGATAGCATATCTGATATCGATATCTGATTTACAAAACAGGATATCTTATATGTGATACAAGACATCTTAAAGGCTATATCAGATAACATATATTGTGTTGCGTCTTATGGAACAGTCAAATAAGATATCTTATATACCTATACTAGATATCTTATATAGTATATAAGATTCTTATATGATATCTTATATACCTATACTAGATATAGAAGGTCCCTTTGCACGCGACAATGATCAGCATTTTCACATAGTTCATTGTTTCTTCTAGTGAAATTATTTAATTCAGATTTTTATATACTAAGGCCCGATTTCACGTTAAACTTAGTACATGGATTAGCATTCGGAACACCAAAATTTTAAATTGCGCCTTACGGTAAAATAGACCACGGACTGGTTAATACGAGTTATAACTGTGACGTGAAATCGGGCCTAAAACCAATTGTGTTTTGCATTTCAACTAACATAAATCTCATTCATCTTAATTTATCACTCAGTTTGTACTACGAATTTTGGAATCTAGAGTTCGAAATTCAGAATTGTGAAATAAGAGAGGTAATTGGGCTATCGTAGGACATCGATACTTTTCGATTTTTATTGCCTTCCTTGCATTTTTATTTTGAATTAAAGGTGTTAGGTCCATATAGTTCAATTTAGCTGCACTAAGGTCTTTTTGCATATCTTTTAGTCTACATTAAACACGGTCAATATTGTTCTGATTTACATGACCATGCATCATTCTTTAATATTAGTATATAGAGAAAATAGAGAAAATGAACAAAAGGTTACTCAGTTTTATTTATTTATTTATTTTTCTTAAAATGCAAGGCTTAAGTCAAAAATTGTGTTAGCCTAATATTCTGCACTAGCTTACAAAAAGGGGGGGGGGGGTATCAATAAGGTGAGTTTTCTGCATCCTACCAAAGTTTTATCTTTTTTAACTGATGGTATACTCCAGTGCGTCTAGTTTATTGAACCATATGTGACTTTGGTCGGAAAGCTCCAGTTACTGAGCTATGGGTCCACAGAAGTGGGTGGGGTAATTTAACATGGTTTTAGCCGGTCTTGTAAAAATGGTCTCATTTGGTAGAAGAGTACAACAGACAGACAGTGTTTGATCAAATGATTAACAGAACATCTAAAATGTAATATCTTAACTGCTATATCATGCCCCACGACCCCGCCACTAAAGTGAGAGAATACATACTGGCTTCAGATCACATGATCAACATGGCCACAATGCCCATATATGGTAAAAACCTTTAAAACTCTTCTTAAAAAACAGTCGACCAATGGTCTTGAGACTTGGTAAGTAGCATCAGGTACTCAAGTTCTTCCAAGATTGTTCAAATGATGACTTTGGATTGACCTAGACCTTCTTTTACGGCAAGGTCAAATATTAGAAAACGCTAGAACATAAGATTTCATAGGAAGTTTTGAAGATTTTGGCTTAAATATTGTACATATACAATTGACTTTAAGTTAATGACCTGGCCACAATGCCCTTATATGGTAAAAATCTTTTAAAATCTTCCTCTTCAGAACCAGTTGACCAATGGCCTTGAGACTTCGTAAGTTGCATCAGGTACTCAAGTAGGTTTTTACGACAAGGTCGAATATTGGAAAATGCTAGAACATAAATTTTCATGGGAAGTTTTGAAGATTTTGGGATTAAAAATTGGTATATTGTCTTAATGAGGTCATGAAGAATTACGAGTACAAGAGGTCAAGGTCATTCTTTGACCTTTGACCCATGTCTCTCATATTTTGACATTTTCAGACATTTTTTCTTCTCCAGAACCAATACACCTATGGCCTTGATACTTGGTAAGTAGGATGGAGTACTGGAGTACTACCAAGACTGTTCACATGATGACCTTGGATTTACCTTGACCTTTTTTGCGGCATGGTCAAATATGGGAAAATGCTAGAACATATAATTTCATGGTTCTTAAGAAGAAGAGATTTTTAAAGGTTTTCACCATATATGGGCATTGTGGCCATGTTGTGGCCATGTCATTAAGTCAACTGTATATACCAATTTTTAAGCCAAAATTACCAAAACTTCCCATGAAATCTTACGTTCAAAAGGCCAGGTCATCATTTGAACAATCTTTGAAGAACTTGAGTACCTGATGCTACTTACCACGTCTCAAGGCCATTGGTCAACTGGTTTTTAAGAAGAAGAATTTTAAAAGGTTTTTACCATATTTGGGCATTGTGGCCATGTTGATCATGTGACCTGAAGCCAGTATGTATTCTCTCATCGTTAGTGGCGGAGGTGTGGGGCATAATATAGCAGTTAAGATATTAATTTGACCAAAGTTTCGTAATTCTAGGTCATAAAATTGAATATAACCATCTTCTAATCAAGTTTATGTGTTCACTCAACCATGAAAACTAGGTCATTGTGGAATTCTGGTCACATCATCCAATGGTACTGGTCAAGATGGTTCCTAGACATGAGTTTGATGATTACTGGTCAGTTTATTTAGCAATGATGCCAAGAAATATTGAAAAAGGACAAAAATATGAAAAATGCTCAATGCCAAAGGAAGTCTTTTTTGACCACATATGTTCAAATTAAACCAAATAAAATGATATGGAAATACATATTAGATGTTCTGTTAATCATTGTATAAAACACAGTCTGTCTGCTATACTCTACTACCAAATGAGACCATTTTTACAAGACCGGCTAAAATGTTGAATTACCCCACCCACTTCTGTGGACACCTTGCTCAGTAACTAGGGCTTTCCGGCCAAAGGCACATATGGTTCAACAAACTAGACACACTGGAGTATACCATCAGTTCAAAAAATAAAACTTTGGTAGGATGCAGAAAACCCACCTTATTGATACCCCCCTCCTCCACCCTTATAAATTTCCAGTATGCCATATATGCTGGTGCGTTTTGAATTTCGTTCAATTTGACAAAACTTTCAATATGTACCTGCTTATTTGCGTATAATCAGCTACACTCTTGCCAATTTCCCTGCCTATGCTACATGTAACGTGGAGCTTGTCTATTACCATGCAGAGGACATACAGAAAATAAGAGTAGTCTATCTTTGAGATGTATTATTTAAACCATTATTTGAGCCGCGACACAAGAAAACCAACGCGCCCAACGCAGACTCAGATCAGCCTGGGCATCCGCCCAGTTTGATCAGACTCTTTGTTAAGTGCTCATAGGGTAGCTAAGGGTCTAAGCTACCTCCATGCGGACAGCGAAGACTCTGATCAGACTGGGCGGATGCCCAGGCTGATCTGAGTCTGCGCTGGGCGCACAACCACATTGTTGGTTTTCTCGTGTCGCGGCTCATTTACAGATTAACCTTCTGCGCAGACATCAGTGTCTTCGCAAATTAATGTCATTATTGGCTTCATACTCGATGTGCCACCTTTTCTCATATTGTTGATAATTTTCTGCGTTATTTAAATGAGATGAGGATACGGTTAGTTTGAGAGGATGAAGCTTCTCAGCATTTCACTCAGTGCCAAATTAGCACATCACCTATCAAATCGGGCTGGCTTTCGTTGAAGCCGTGATCGGATATAGCCGCAATAATACACAGAGTTTGATCTTTAGCAAACCAGTCTAAGGTATAGACCAACGCAACGGTCCTGTCCATGGTATCAAAGGAGAGCTAACTATTATACTACAGTACCTATGGAAGACTGAGGCCCGATTTCACGTCAACGAGTTAAATTAATCAATGACTAACGCTTGTCATTGACTAACTAATACGTATACTAATTTTTTATTCCGATTTCTCATTCTAAATTAGTTGATGATATAGGTAAAACGTAAGTTAGCAGAAAATAAGAAAAGGAAATGAATCTATTTTGTAAAACAAGTTAAGAGACCGAAATTGTTATGACCCAGCCGTCTGTTCATCTATATGTCTGTCCGTCAACAATGCTTTGTGGGCAGCTGTGAAACGTATCGATGGCTTATGCTAGGATCTTGATTTTTTTAATGGAATATAAACGAAAATGAGCATATCCGTTTTTTCCGCCTGTCTTATTGTCGAAATAAGCATTTCCTCAGTATATCATATATTTGGCATGCCATCACAAATCAAGATCTGACTAATTTTTGAGTGTATTGAAATTGATTAGTGGAGTTCCCTTTCCTTCGAAAGTTTGCATGCTAGAACAATGGACAAAATAGTTGAAGAACAGCTCAAGTTTGGGTGTTTGGGCATACGATAGCGGTTCAAACAATTAATTTTGAGTTTAGCGATTCAAACAATTAATTTTTGAGTTATTCCTCATTGGGTTGAGTTATGTCCCTTTTCCAACCTGGAACAACCTTTTAAACAAAATATCGGATCTTTGAATTTAGCATATAGTTACGGATAACTGATGGCGTTTTTCAGTATATTTTGTAACACTCGGCAGAGTTTTGTTTTCGTTTTCGCATAATTTATTTTGTATAGCAACAACTTTAACAACAACAACATATCTGAAAAAGAAGGGGCTACAAAGCCTTAAATCTATATAGTTGGTCTGTAGTTATGCTCGATGTGTAGATGACCCGAATAACTTTTGGGCATTATTTCTGTCCTTTGCCAACTCTATTCTGTAGGAAAAAAACTAATGGAAAAGAATTAGTTACATTGAGCATTGACAGCATTTTACTGACCTATGCAGATTATATAAATATTTAGTTGAACCTATTCTGACAGCAGAATTCAAGTATGATTGATTGATTTGGGGTTAACGGCCCTTTGAAACAGTATTTCAGTCTATATTGGGTCGTCTGCCAGAGAGAGGGAGAAAGAAGCGCAATGATAGACGAGAGATATGTGCAAACAGAGTAGGCCCTTGTCCTACAATATGTGTGTGTAGGTTGGCGGTAGGGAGAGAGTAATGAGGGCATAGGGTTTAACAAGCACGTTTTCTAGATGAATATTTTTTCAGTGGAAGCACTAATAAAAACCGCGTAGCCAAGGAAACCAAATACCCCTGATTACTAACAGTTGCTGGAGCGGGCCTAGTTACTTTATGACCACTGTCAGCTATGTCAGTTTATCTGTCGACCGTGAACCATATTATCCTAAACATGAAAGAATAAAAATCTTTTGGATCATTTACACCACCAAACATTCGAATTAAACAGGTCCACTCATCAGTGGCGGTACGACAATTCTTTATACTAGACGCCCAATGCCAGTTCGATCAGTGGACTGGCATAGGTCGTTTAAATGATTGCTCTCAAATGGACTGTTATCGATCATATTATGTCGCCATACGATCCATGCCAGTTAACTTTAAAAACACTCTTTCATATACTCAGTGCCAAGCCGATCAGCAAATTCAAATGAGTGCTCTCAAACGAACTGGTGCGGTTCGTATTATGACTGATATTGATATGATAGGGTTTGTTGGAATACATATAGAGATTTGTATAGTCATTGTCGTCATATTTTGACAGAAATGCTTTTACAAAAAAATTAGTCATGCGATAACGGCGTACTAAGTTAGAACACCGTTTAGTTAGTGTATTAAATTAGTTGACGCACGAGAAATGCATTTTGTGTTTTACCTCGAAGAAAACAGTCATGTAAGGCTTAATCTGCATTTTAAATGCGACGTGAAATCGGGCCTAAGACTCCCTCATCAATATTTATACATTGTGCACAAACATTTTCTCGCAAAGCAGTTGAAATATCCGCAAGTTTTGTCTAAATCGACTTTTCTTATCTTACCCACGTTACCTCGACCAGGACGGTGTTACAAAGTAAAGTGACCTCCATAGAAATACGACGCTCCCCTCGGTTATTAGCCTTTAATTAGTGACCCCCTTTCTATAGTATACTGATTCCCGTTAAAAATAATGAGCCCTAGATAATACTTATAAAATATTGACCACCCAGTTCTGGCTCTTTAAAGAATAGTAGTCCCCGGTCATAAGATTGTGACCTCTCCGCCCACTCTAAGCACGGTGTGTGTCCATGTCAGCCGGCCAATCTTTATTGTTATGTGCATCACAGACAAACCCCCAATCAAACTTCAACAGCATTTCCGAAATCGAGACCACAACACCAACAACAAATATGCATATCATACAATCTGATGTACCTGACTCATACATACTACAATACAAGCTGCTATTTAATCTAAGCCGATTATCTTTTTTTCAAGAAATATTTTTTGTTTTTCGATAATCCTGCTATATTTGTTTTAAGATTTTGCTAAACTTTTGACGAAGAATATATTTAATCATTGGGATTGTTAATATAATGAGTATCCTCCTTAGAGAATTGATTCAACTTTCAGAATGGCAAAGAAATGCTTTGTATACTTCTCAAATGTGATTCGGTTTACGTGTAAAAAGGCTGTCACCACACACCTGAGCTGCACCATATTTCAGACCAACAATATTATTAAAACAATATGGAAACTCAGAGAAACATTCAAACAACCTCAGAAAAATAAAAAGGGCAAATGGCTAAAAGAGTTAGTACCAGCTTTATCTGTTTTACTTCGATGACACAAAAAGCTCAATGAACATATAAATGCATACATAGGACACATATACTCGGATTCCGTGGTCTAAAAATGCCTTCAAAGTATTTTTTGAAGAACAATTGTAAGTCATTTTAGTTGTTTTGCAATAAGATTTGACTTTCAGACAACTAATAAATATGCAGTAAAAGTTTATAAGTCAGTTACATCTGTTTTGCAGTAAGATTTATTTTTCGATTACTGAAAGTTGACACCTACGAGGTTGTAAGTCAACTTACCGCTGTTTTGCGGTAATATTTTATTTTTTGAAAACTGAAAATATATCCCAAAAAAGGTTGTAACTCAAAGTGTTACCAAAAAAACAAACATGGATAAAGCTATCACAAAAAGGACTTCCTTGTAGTTGCTAGCATTTGTATGGAAGTCAATAGAAGGGCAATTTGAAACAAGACCTGTGGGTCACAAGAAAAAGTCTTTTTGCTTCTCCTGAAAAGTTTTGTAAAATGTAGTTACGTCAGTTTTGCGCTCCGCCATCGATATGCCTTTTAGTACCTATCATTTGTTGGTCTTTTTTATACTGCAAGAAATATAATATGCATGATTGACAGATGACGTCATCTCTCTTACAATAAAAACCCTATGCTCTCCCCAAAAACGGAGGGGCAATTCTCATAAATATCAAGTAGACTGTACCCATTACTTCATGTCGCATGTTTCATGATGTAACGTCTTAATGTTGCATGGTTGGTGACGTAACGTCTTTATGGCGAATGGTTTGTGAAGTAACGTCAACTGAAATTGACGTCAAGTTAACTATAATGACAACCAGTTCAACAGACCTTATAATTGATATATAATGAAACAGTTGATGACTTTTGTTTCGGTGAACATGACGTCTCGTTGAACAAAGTAAATTCATACTGACCCCCTTTTCGCGTCGGTCAGTATGAAGGTCACTGTTTCATAACACTTCAGTAACACCCCAGCAGAAGTCAATAATTGTATACAGAAAGTTTCTAGAATATAGAAAACAACGAAATTATCAAACAGTTTGCGCAGTTATTGGGTCTGAAAAGAGCGTTATCCTGAGCATGATTATGTTATATTTGAATGACGAAATCCAAATAAGGAGGAATCATCGCTTAGGATAAGACTGAGAAGATTGCGAGAAAAAGTCGCAGTTTTCCCAGCTGGCACATTGTCATGACATGAAAATAACGTCAAACTGACGACCTCATTACGTCACATCGACTTCAGTACCAAGCAATGTGCCTGCTTGACGCTGTGTACTCTAGAATGTGTTTTCATGTGCGCGGCCTTACTTCAGCCTTTCCAAATATGCGAAATGCGAACCACCAAGACTCAACATGCAGATGCGCAGGTTGCTATACAGATGGATGGATGACTTGTGATTTGTCGTCCTTTTCAACAGTATTTCAGTCGTATGAGGACGAGGTGAGGCGATAGTGAAAAGCTGTGTGCAATGAAACCCCGTTTACGGTCGGAAAGATTTCCACCTCAAGCGGGTCTCGAACCTGGGAGCTCTAGATCAGCAGGCCAGCGCTTAACCCTCTAAGCTATCGGGGCTCATGCAGGCTGATATGAGTTTGCTGTTCTCATATCTAATAAAATACGTTTTCTGGTGTCATTTATTTTTACAGACGTAAACGGAAAGGAATGACAAGTTCCGAATCTGCGACTGTGAGAGAGCCTACTCAGCAGTGCACGGTTTCTACAAGAACCAGAACAGCAACAACACAAAGGGCAAGGGTCCTAAATGGAGTATCCTCTCCTACTCAGAAGTCCACAGTTTCTACAAGAACTAGAGCAGCAGCGCAGAAAACCGTAGACAGAACAGCAACAACACAAAGAGCGAGGGTCCTAAATGGAGTATCATCTCCTACTCAGAAGTCCACAGTTTCTTCAAGAACTAGAGCAGCAACGCCGAAAACCGTAGACAGAACAGCACCAACACAAAGGGCAAGTGTCTAAAATGGAGTATCATCTCCTACTCAGCAGTCCACAGTTTCTACAAGAACTAGAGCATCAGCGCCACAAACCGCAGACAGAACAAGAGTAACTCAAATAGCAAGAGTCCAAAATGGAGTATCCTCTCCTATACACATGATATCTAATACAGTTACATTTCAACCTGTTCAATATACGGCTTCCCGGAATTCTTGCCATTTGGTACCGGAAACAGCAGCTCCAAATGGATCAGTGTATCCTGATGCTCCGCCAACTTACAGCCGTATTGGTGCAGCTAAACCGGAAGAGATTCCGCCTCCCCCTTCTTACGAAGAGGCAGTATCACTCAATAAAAGCTCAACCATCCAGATCAGAAACAACCGATAATACAGTTGACATTTGTTATCTCAAACACTTATATGTCAAGGATGGACACAGTTTCAATTATTCTTTACATTTTAATGCTCATTATATCGAACTACTTGTATCTCAATGTAAATTTTCTGGGTTCAGAAAATTTACTTTGAGTTATTAGTAGTTTGTGATAAGCCTTGAATCTGAGATATTAATAGTTGGATGTATATATTTTGCCACTTGTGAGCCAGATCATAATGATAAGAAATTGAAGAGAATCATTAAAGAATGTACATAACAGTTAAGTAGACATTTCTTGAATAAAGCTTAACCTGAGCGCGTAATACTGTGAATTTCGGACCCGGTAGCTCAGTTTGTTACGTGCTGGCGTCCTATCTAGCGGCTCCCCGTTCAATTCCAGTAAGAGGCGAAAATCTTTGGCTGCATCGCACGAAGCCTTTCATTATCTCCCTCTCATTGTCTCTCATATACTGAATAAGGTTGAAAAGGGGTGTAAAATTTCAAGACATCCATCCATCCATATTATGCAATATAACATTTTAGCGAATGCTCATTCCGGCGATTAAATGATATTCAATTTATTCTAATCTAACAGGTGAGTCATCATGAAACTTAAATGAAGACTCAGAAGTGTCTTAATATTCTATGCAGTAACTTTTAACCGTCTTTATAAGGAACAAAGAACATTGTGGTGATTTATGCTTAAAAGTTTCATAGATAGTTGCTTGCTTAAGATTATTCCTAAAATGTCATATAACAATACTTGCCTCAACAATTCTACCTGCATCATACGAAAAACCAAATTGATGACGCTGTATAACCGACTCTGCAGAGTGTCCCGATTTCAGGTACATTTCTCTCGCCCTTTAAAAAGCATTAAAACAAAGCAGAAAATAGCCTTTAACAAAGACCTGTAAAAGGATATTATAATTTTTGGAGGAATCCCCGAGTTAAGTTTATAGAAAATATTGGTAGCGATCGGCTAACGTATGCCAACAGCAGATCCATAGTGATTTTTTTGTTTCTCTAAGAAACTGCCGCACCAAAATGCAGGAATCGGATACATGTAACACAACACTCCTTGAACAAAAGCTAAAGCGGAGACGTTTGAAGCAATCGTTGAAGGCTGGAAACCGATCCGAAAAAGGCTAGCCAGAAAAGTAAGAAGAAACATCATCGCCATTAGACACTGAGGCTTGAGTCCATTCTGCAAAAGTTATTTAAACGACCGCAAACACGAAACTTTGCTACTTTTCATGTTGGGGATAGGGTTTGGGATCTGATTCAGTCAGTTCCTGAAGTGTAGTTACACTTTAAATTTGTATTTTGATCCAAACATACCAATACAATACTAGAATCGTCGGGTTAAATGTGAAGATATGCCGTTTGCAGAATTCATTCGACTTACCATGGTGCACACTGTCTGTTTTCTTGTAATTGAAATCGGGACAAATCATCTGCCACAGTTTTTATCCCCAGGTACGTGTTTACTGCGGAGCCTATTGCTGTATTTCATGGGCGCAAATAATTTCATCATGGTTGGATCTTTAGAGGACGTTTTGTTGAAAACCTATACATTAGCAACGCTGTTTGAAAAAAATAAAACCCTTTGGTTGGATAGTTTTGCACTCCAGATTTCAACTTCAAGAACTATAGGAAAAAGCTCAAGACTTTTGATATGCAAACTCGTTAACTCGTCTGGCCATCAGTGCACCGAAAACAACTGCAAGCCCTGTGATAGACGCTGCATCTGTATAAAGACTTAAGCATCAGTCGCTTACTGAACCTCCGACAGAAACATTCTTTTCCCATTAAACCCACCATGAGCAATTCCCAAGCCGCTAACTCAGCTCCGGCCTCTTTCTTTATCTTTATCTAACATAGGACTCTGGACAATGAACATTTGAGCCGCGACGCGACAAAACCAACAATGTGGTTGTGCGCCCATCGCAGACTCAGATCAGTCTGGGCATCCGCCCAGTCTGATCAGAGTCTTCGCTGTCCGCATGGAGGTAGCTTAGACCCTTAGCTACCATTTAAGCGCTTAGCAAAGAATCTGGTCGAACTGGGCGGATGCCCAGGGTGATCTGAGTCTGCGCTGGGCGCACAACCACATTGTTGGATTTCTCGTGTCGCGGCTCATTTATTGAATGATCGTATAATCAGTGTAAAGGGAGTTCAACCAGGTACAACGCAACCAATAGCGAAATCTGAATGACCCAAATGAGGCTGTAACTGGCGTAATTTGACCTTTTTGCCAATCCAAAACTGATGCAGCAAAGGTCTGATTTTCAATCTTAGTTTCCGGTTATCTGCTCACTATGGCTACATAATCTATTTCTAAACCGCAGAAAACAATCTTGTTGCCGGCCGTACTTTTTCCCCTTTTTTAAGGAACACCAAGATCTCGGCAAACAGAAATAAATGGCCTTAACTCCAGTGCACATTTAACCAAATCGGTTTGCCCGACAAAAAAGTAATCATCTAATGTGTAACTCATTGAAACCCATTATTTTTCAGACATAAAATTATTACAATGCAAAGCAGAAGCATGGCGCAGAAACATAGGAAAACAACATATAGTACTGTAAAGAACCAAGTGAACCCCAGAATCACCTCCGCATGGATTGGCAAAAGGCGAAATGCATAAGTGATGCATTCAAGAAAATTAAACAGAAATGCCTCACTAGTAAAACCATTGTACCTATAGAATCTATAAAACCTGGCAATCTGATCTTTCAATGTCAGAGTTAACGGAATTATCTAGTAGTATAAGAGAATATGTATGACTGTAAAAGAACATGTTTTGTATTTTGGAACCAATGCTAAGAGTTAGCAAAGAAAAGGTTCACAAGAAGCAGTAGCGTAGCCAGAAATAATACTTTGTTGAAACAGGCATTTTCACTATGAATGCATGCATCTCAATGAGAAATCCCTCGAATATTGATAATGTGTCCCATCCGCCATTTCTACAAAGAAGAACAACTGTGACTTCCTCTTCAAGTTTTCCTGGATAGGAACCCTTTATGAAAAGGGCATGATCTTTAATGAAAGCATTTGCACCTGAAAGAGCATTTTTTTTAATTTGAGTTGACCCTCATTGAGAAGGGAGGGAAAACTTTAGCGGGACTTCTCTGAAAAGAAAACCCATTTACCTGAAGCTAAGATGGAAATATGTTGAAGCTTGTGCCTGAAGGCCCCTGCGGAAGAGTTAGAATTGGACCCCGAACTCTCTCAGAAGCAATTTCCTCATCACGTTTGTATCAGTACAGCCGAGTTAATAGTAGATGAAATATGGTTGCTAGAATTCTTAATATAAGCCGCGACACGATAAAACCAATAATGTGGTTGTGCGCCCAGCGCAGACTCAGATGAGCCTGGGCATCCGCCTAATCTGATCAGACTCATTCCTCAGCACTAACATGGTAGCTAAGGGTCTAAGTTACCTCCATGCAGAGAGCAAAGACTCTGATCAGACTGGGCGGATGCCCAGGCTGATCTGAGTCTTCGCTAGGCGCACAAACACATTGTTGGTTTTGTCGTGTCGCGGCTCAATTATATGCGTGCAGCGGTAAAGGAATATTAAAAAAACAGCCTCAAGTTAAATATGGGGGACACATGATAACTTATGGTACGAGGGGTGAGGCGATCAAGGGAGAGGGGCGGGACCAAAAATCCAATACCGAACGAGAAAACGACACAATACTTGGCGGGAAGGAGTGGCGTATTATTTTAAAACAGGGGACAAAATGCTTACTAATGGTAAGAGGGTAAAGCGGTGGGGCCAAAATCACCGTACTGACGACAATAAGACGTGATAATTTGCGTATGGGGGTAGAATGATAAGTAAGCTTATCAGTGAACCAATATGGAAGTAAAGTGCGCAAGATATGTAGACAGGACGACAGACGGACAGCAGTGGAATAGGCCCAAATTATTATGGGTATAGTAACTGTCATACATGATAGGGAACTCAACTGTAATGAAGGACTAGCATTCTCATTGTGAAATGGTGACAGGCGGACAGGTCGACGGAAGTCGGTAAGGCGTGGTGTATTATGGGATGGACTTAAAGTGAGACATAACGGTAAACCGTATAAGCGGCACTGAATACGATCGTAAAAGAAAGTAGACAAGGCGACAGGTAAACGGAAATGGAGTAAGCATGAAGTGTTATGAAGGAGATTGTCGGTGAGACATATCAGTGAACGTTATCAGAAGACTTGCATACACCTGAAAGGAGCTTGACAGGTCGACAGGTCGACGGAAGTTGATAAGGCGCAAGGGATTATCGTATGTAGTAACAAAGCGACGCAACAACAACCGCTGTTAACAGACCTGCCATTTCCGCAAAGAAGGTCATACTCCTGAAAGTAAGTTGACAGGTAGACAGGAAGGTGATAAGGCGCAAGATATTATGGTATGTAGTAACAGAGGGACACAACAGCAAACGGTGTTAGCAAATCTGCAATCTCTGCAGTACAAGTCATACTTCAAAAGGTAGGTTGACAGGTCGACGGAAGTTGATAAGGCGCAGAGTATTGTGGTATGTAGTAACAGAGGAACGCAACCGTTGCCTGCCGTCGGATCGACGTCGCGTGCAAATTAGCGATGCTTCAGCTCAAACAGTGACGTCAAAGTATGATGTCAGTTGCTTGACTATGTGCTTACGTCTGTAGCATAATTTTAGACAAAACACTACATTTCAGACCTTTTCGGGGAAAAAATTAAGGCCAAAATTGTCAAAAACATCCGCGGTTTGCCACAGTGATAAAATATAAATCGTATCAGCCACTAGTGAATTGATACGATATTTTCTCACTTTAGACAATATCTCTTTTATTTGTTCCACATATGCACTGAATTCACTGTTAAGTATAAAATAAATATTCAAATTGAAAGTAAGAAAATGCCATTATGAAAAGGGCTTTTCAGGAATAATAATTCTGTGGATTAGCTTGGAACAAGGCGATGTTAATGTCCTTATTAAATACCAGGACCAAGGACTACAATCATTTCTTACAGTTAAAAGCACCTTCACTTTAAGGGAAGTTATTTGTGTCATGAAAACAAGTCTTTAAAAGTTTTTTTCGATATAATTCTATGTTTGATCGATTGAGCTCATCCCGAACGCAATATTTTACATAATCATCAGTAGTATTCAAATACTATGCAAAAATTAACCTCGACCTTGAAATTTCAGACCTTAAAGTTAAGATGGCCTTAACTTTTAGGAATGAGTGTAATTCCGGGCCCAGTAAGGCAAATACAGATATTTTTGTCTGTGAATGAATATATTCTGAATAGACTATTTCGGAAGCAATACTCACACCAAATAAACTACTTTGTCCGGTTATAAACAGTAACACAGGGTATAATCGATTCCGCAAATTTTTGCTTTCTGCAGTGACTGTACATCATATTTGGCTTCCACCGAGACTGTCCGCGATGTCTTGCTTCCTGCCGAGACTTCTGTACATGATAAATGGCTTCCTGCAGAGACTGTCCGCATGATTCTGCTTCCTGCCGAGGCTCTCGGCAGGAAGCAGAGTCAGGCGGACAGTCTCGGCAGGAAGCCATTTTTCGAGGACAGTAGTCCCTGCAGGAAGCAAGAGTTCGCGGACAGTCTCGGCGGAAGCCAAATATGACGGACAGTCTCTGCAGGAAGCATGTGAAAATTGGCGGACTGGTTTATACCCTGTGAGTAATAATTAGCAATGCCCACGACTTCGAGCACTGGTCTAGTCAATATGATTCAAAATAAGCCGTAAAATGACAAAATAGCTGCAAAGTAGTTTCTTGTTTCTGATACTTTGGCATCACTGAGCTCATTTAGAATCATTTTGTAAACAGTGTAGTGCTTAAGCTGGTCACGGTTTGAGGGCATGCTTAGTGTGGTACAATTCATTACTGGTCATTAAAAGATTCAAATCAAATCGAGCCTACTTTTTTTTTTTTTTTTTCTTTGGTGTTTTCTTTGCACCCTAAGGATCTAATTCAGAATTTTATTATTGACCGATCCCAAATGACTCGACAGTTTGCCACTGGGAAAAACTCTGTTTTAAACAGAAACGTTCCCACTGCCATAATATCGCAAAACAAGGTAAGCTTGACAAATAGCTTCAGTGAGACAAACGACAACAACACAGGGTATAATCGATTCCGCTAATTTTCGCTTCCTGCAGAGACTGTACATCATATTTGGCTTCCACCGAGGGCTTCCACCGAGACTGTCCGCGGTCTCTTGCTTCCTGCCGAGACTTCTGTACATGATAAATGGCTTCCTGCAGAGACTGTTCGCGTGATTCTGCTTCCTGCCGAGGATCTCGGCAGGAAGCAGAGACACGCGGACAGTCTCGGCAGGAAGCCAATTTTCGAGGACAGTAGTCTCTGCAGGAAGCAAGAGTTCGTGGACAGTCTCGGCGGATGCCAAATATGACAGACAGTCTCTGCAGGAAGCGAAAATTGGCGGAATCGATTATACCCTGTGAACAACAACAACAAAAAACGCTGAAGATTCACTTGATTGTTGCGTCTGATCGTAGTTCGCTTACAAATTAGAAGCAGTCAAAATACCAAAAATCATAATTCCAAACTCGTAAAGTTTACAATAAACCATAGAAATATTGCCAAAACCGAAATACAGGTATTTAGATACAAAGAGGATCTTACACGAGTGGTCATTTCATATGAAATTTATAAAACGATCACGAGTGTAATATTCTGTTGTTCTTCTTCGTATGGCTTTGTACAGATTTTGTATCAATTTCGTTCATATACGTTTAACTTTTTATGTATTTTTATTTGTGCCACTCGTTTCACATTTCACGTTATGTCCTGTTTGGTGTCTAGTTGTCATGTTTTGAAATCTATTTGGCATGCTAAATTGATTTGATTGTTTTTTTTTGTTCTTCGTCCAAGGGGCGGCTGTAGTGTAGTGGATAACACTCCGACTACCAATCCAGGGGTCGCAAGATCGATCCCCCGCTTCTCCGGTCTTTCGGATGACACTTTAAACCGAGGTCCCGTCTCCATATGACTTCGCTGTTGGTGGGACGTTAAATCCGAGTTCACTCACTCACCCACTTTACGTCCACAGTAAACAGCTATGGTCATGTCGGTGGTTAGGGTAGCATGTGGAAATTGATTGTATCGGTTCCTGATAGATCGCTTTAATTATACCATACCTTGGTCTTTTTGGTACTCCCCTCAGGGATAACCATATTAAGATAGGAATTCGTAATGTACGCCGTTTCCTTTTGATAATACAGGTCCCACTATTTCCCGATACTTCTACATTTGGCACACCCTGCTACAGGGTTCTCGCCAGTATTGCTAATGCATGATATTTATAGCTTATATATTAAAACACTTTATCTCACCCTAAATAAACAGTTACCTGAAAGTTCTGTAATCGATTAACAGTACAGATCAATTCGGTTCAAAAATATATACTTTGCAAATATTGCTAAGAGCTCAGCCTGTGACATTGTAAATGGGGTCAATGACATCAAAATCTAATCCGCTCTTAAGCGTTTTCTATGCGTCGGAGAAAATTCATCTACTGGTGCGAAAGATCTTCTGCCAACGGGACCAGAACACTTAAAGACACATTTTTTTCTTTAACAAAGTGGGGTGGCACACTTTGATAGCTCCCAATAAACAGTGCTTAGGGCTACAGGTCACATCAAAGGATTGTCTTATCTAGGTGATTATGAGGGGATTATGCCAGTGACAAATTCCAAAAGTGGGGCCTAATATGGGGAAACTGCTATTATCCTGTAGATGCATCTACTTTAAACAATTTAACAACAGCAACAAAAAATAATGAGTTAAAAAAAGTAATTCATAATGAAGAAAAAAAAAATTTAATTTTCATTTTATCTATTTTTGATTTTATATTTTATTGTTTTATTTTTTTTTTATTTATTTATTTTTTTTATCTGATCCAAGATAGTGGTTGTACAAATGTTTCCTTTTTTTCTTTGATTTATTTATGATTATTTTATGTTAAAGTAAATGCAAAAAAAAAAAAAAAAAAAAAAAATAGAAAAGGTTTTATTGTTTGCTAAAAGCTAAACATATGAAAGTTTCTGGCATTATAAAAAGTTTTGCTAGACATATGTAAAACAGTCATATAAAACTTGCAAACCAAACAAAGAGATGATTATTTTAATTTTATTTTCTAGATCTAATTCTGTGATATTTTGTGAAAACTTAAATAAACATAGACACATATATATGCCCAAAACTTGAAAAGGCGAAAATAAAGACAGAATGTGCATGCTGATTTCGAACACTCATTGATAACTTAAATTTCGTGTGAACAATATGTCACATCTTTGTAGACTGATCAGGTTTTTTTTTGGCAGCACTTTTCAACACAGCTTTATGTGGTTCTTCAAAAACAGTCTGATCCAATTATCATCTGTTTATAACCATATTCTGTCTTTTCCCTTGACAATTGATTGCCCTTTATCTGGCCCCGTACCTGTACTTCAGTGAAAAGTCTTCTGGGATGTTTTAACTCTGAGCAGCATGTTTCAATAAACGGTCATTAGGGTATTATGCAATCAAAAATGTGTCTTTAAAGCAATATGTCCCCCGGAAATAAAAATATGTAAATATGTAAGGCCCTTGTGGTACAGTTCTTAAGCTGCACAGGGATTCCTTTTTCATTCTGGTTGGTCTACAATCAATGCGGCCATTTTTGTCCTGATTATACCCCCGGCATATATGCCGGGGGGTATATATGCCGGGGGGTATATAGCGTTCGTCCGATTCCGTTCGTCCCTTCGTCTGTCTGTCCGTCCGTCTGTCCATCCGTCTGTCCGTCCGCGAGTTAACATTTGTGTTAAAGTTTTGCGTTAAAGTTTTTTGAGATCTTATATTATCCAAACCGTATGTTAGATTGGATTTATATTTGGCATGATGATAGATAATGGTCCAAACTTTTATTCTATACCACCCCAACCAATGTTTGTGACCTACAGGTCAAGGTCGTGGACTTGAACTTTTCATGTTAAAGTTTTGCGTTAAAGTTTTTGAGATCTCTATATAATTGAAACTCTTTGTTGAGTTGGGTCGCTGTTTGGCATGATGATAGATGATGGAGCAAAGTTCAATTCGGTACCATCTCCATCCATGCCTGTGACATAGAGGTCAAGGTCATGGACTTGGACTTTTCATGTTAAAGTTTTCTGTTAAAAGTTTTTAAGATCCTATATCATCCAAACACTTTTTTCAGTTTGGATAATATCTCCAAAGTTTTATTTTGTACCATCTTAAATATGCCTGTGAGCTAGAGGTCAAGGTCATGGACTTATACATTTTCAGCCATTTTTGTGTTAAAGGTTTTATGATCTCATATCACCCAAATCCTTTGTTAAGTTTGGATTATATTTGGTATGATGATAGGTGCTGATCTAAAAATTCTATAGTTTCCCCACACATGCCTTGACTGAAGATCAAGGTCACAGATTTATGCTTTTCCATGTTAAGGTTTTGTGTTAAATTCATATTCTTTGCTTATTTTTTCCCATCTTCTTGAATAGGATCTTTTGATACGCGACTGTTAACCTCAAGGTTACAACGGTTTATATCATCTGGATGCTGCTGCTGGCATAGGTAATGGTCACATACTTAAACAGCTGCTTCGTTGTACTGTTTTCATATATTTCAGAAATACATCAGTGGAATCTTTTGATATGTTACTCTGTTTACTTCTAGCTTGCAGCAGATTGTGCTGCTGCTGACCAAAGACAAGGGCGCTGACTTGAAAATTTGTGTTAGTGTTTAAAGTTTAGTATCATTAGGCGGTGGGGCTGGCCGGGGGTATACGTGAGCCCCTGCTCACTTGCTCTAGTTTATATAGCCATCATTTCCTAATCGTATATTGGGCATAGAAATTTTCCAAGAATGTCTCCCATGAAATATCATGAAAACGTGCATAAGTAGAGCATTTGGCATTTTAGATTCACCGATTTTGAACTTTGGGATGATCTAAAATATTAATTCCCTTTTGAAATTACTCTTGCAACTCTTCTCGAGGATGTCTGCAAGATATGTTACCGTATTAATTCAGTTATAAAACGGACTTTTCTCTTCCAAAACAATCCCAAAGATCTAGATTCGGATCTAGATCTGTGGAACTGTTTTGGAAGAGAGAAACAAACATTTTATAGTTACATTACACAAGACTGATTTCCATGCTTGCGGTAATTTTTGGAAGGATAAATACCTGAATAAACACAATACATATTGTTGGCCCAATTGTTTTTCACTAAGCTTTCCACGTGTGTTGTATAAAATAATTTAGTGCTGTCACAAACTATTTCTCTTCAGGGGTGTAACTAGAGGTGATTACACGTTACGCATAATTACAGTATGTATTATGTCCCTTGAGGGCAAGAAAATAAGAGTTTAGCCCCAAAGATGTTTCAAGTAGTCACGTCTGTTTGCAGTAAATATTGAACTCTTGACCTTTTACAAAATTACAGGTTCAAATATGCAGGTGCGTGTTGAAATTTTGTCAAATTGACAAAATTTCATTACGCACTTGCGTATTTGCGAATGGGCAGGTACGTCCTTGCTCTTTTTGCCATTTTAAGTTCTGTATGAGATGTGTTTACTTAATAAGACGGCCTAATATGGAGCTAAAGGTCTTTCTTTTGCCTTTGCAAGATCAATCTTTTTCTTAAACTTTTCCAATTATGGAACAAAACAATAGGCATATTTTTTTAAATCAATTTAAACAATCGACTTTATTTTCCGTTCGTATGAGCAAGAATGCAAGAACAACTTTTCTATTTATTTGTGAGTCACTGTGAGACTGTTTCCTTATCAGTTTTCTGCGCGTGGAAATTTATGTCACAACACTTCAACATCTCTCTACTGCACAAGGTAACATCAACAAGTGGACATAATGATGCTGATGTTAAACTACGCTGTTGTTTCTCTTATGGTTATTGTCCATGGGGAAGCTGTTTTTACATACGAGCAGAAAGTTGTGTCACAGTTAGCAGCAGCGCAGGAATGCTCGAGGAAAGGGGGTAGCCTGGTCAGCTATAAAGAAATACAAAATGACTCTTCTAGTTCAAATCTTGACCAACTCCAGAATGGTGCTACAGCTTGGATCGATGGTTATGCAGAGTTTTCTCCGTTTTTATATTGGCAGGGATGCTATTCTATAACAAACGTAAGCAATGCATACATATTTGAAATGGAGGACAGAAGTTTATTTTTATGCTCAAAAGAGTGTTTGCGTTATGATGCCAGTACATTTAATGTCGGAGTAAGAGATACAACCTGTTATTGTATCGAACCTGACCCTGATCCTTTACCAGATATTAATATTGTTAATCCTTCTTTATGCCATATTTCTTGTTTCAGCAATGGTATTGATTCATGTGGAGGAGAACTATATATGGACTTATACGGGATACGGAGTTACATTATCTGGGGACAAAAAGAGCCTGCTTATAGGCAGTGTGTCTATTACAAACTAAAACCGTCTACCATAGAAGCATATACAGCATCATGTCACACTGTTAACATTGATGGGTTTGTGTGCACGGAAGTGGAGGGTTCTGTTCTTGCAACTGGTACTTGCACCAACACGTCCACTTACCTGAACACTAAATACTGTTTTATAGCAGAACCATCAACCAGACAGGAAGCATATCAACGTTGCCTAGAGATAAACGGGCAACTCACTATTTACAGAAGCTTTACGGAAACTGTGGGTTTAACCAATCATAAATATGGGACTAGTTATTTCCGGAGCTTGGGGCTTTCTGACAGTTTTACCAGCAAATCAGTTTGCATTGCAGCTACCAAAGTTAATAACGTGATTTATTTTGAGCCAGATGATTGCTCTGTGGAGAAATATTTTCTGTGCAAATATAACGAACTGTTAGCCTCACATTCTGTTTCACATCAACAGACAAGACTAGCTACAAGGCGGGTTTCGAGTCAAGTGCCGGGAATAGCTAAATCCAAACAAAATTCGAGCAGTCAAGCCCCGAGAATAACTAAATTCAAACAGGATTCAAGCAGCCACATGGGTTCAGCTATGGAATATATATCCCTGACAGTTTCTGTTGTCGCGTTGGCCGTTTTAGCTATCGTTATCATTCTACTTTACAAATTCAAAACGTGGATAATGGGCGCTGTTTTACCCCGTATTAATTCTGGTCACCGTGCGGATAGTGTTTCCCATCATCCGATACAGCGTAATGACGAGAACTACTCACTGGTGGGTAGTTCTCGAAATAACGCGGTTCCGGGCTGTGAAAACCATTCAAAGGAAACCCACAGCAAACACCTTACAGGACAATCTGATCCTCAAGTTCCCCTTGCAGAATCGTCGTTTGAGGCAGATCTTCATACTGTTGAACTGCATCGTGTTTATGAAGGACTATCAGATTACAGACAGGATGCTACCTATGAGGTTATATCTCAGTCAAACGACAGCAAACATTAATTTGGGAACATAGAATACAGTATCAAACTGTTTTTTGGAAAAAAATTCAAGTATTGCATTTAGATTTCTTAATACCATATCTTTGTCAGTTTTGGTGTGCAATCGTGTATGTTGTATACATTGCAGATATTGGCGCTGTCGCAGCTTCATTTAGCATTCCAACTCAGAAAATCAGACTTCTGTTCGGTAACTTTAAGATGCATAGGTGAACCACCATGTTTTTCCACCATTTTTATACCCCGCCACACGTTAGAGGCGGGGTATTATGTTTTCACGTTGGCTGTCCGTGTGTCTGTCCGTCCGTAGTACGTCCGTCCGTCCGCACTTCGTTTCCGTTCGATAACTTAAGTATTTATCAACGGATTTCCTTCAAATTTTGCATGTGCATTTGTACCAAGAATGTCTCGCTTGGGATTGTTAATGGGCAAATTTCTTTAATTACTGACAGAGTTATGGCACTTGTCAATGTACAAAAAATGGTTCATAGGGAACTTAATGCTACAATATGGCGGAAACTACCGATAGCGACTTACGGGTTTATCCGAGAGCTTACCTGTTCAAAGTATATGTAATTACATAGGAAAATAATGTAAAATGTGAAATTAAATACATATATGATATTACGACAATTTTTTATAAGTTATGATCATAAACTTCAGTCTTTGTCCGTTAATATGGTATAAAAATATACAAATTAACTTCATGTTTTGATTCTTCCATCAGGTTTTGAAGTTTGACGCTTCAATCACATGGAATTATATACTCGTCAAAACAAATTCCGCCGCAGTTTTTAATCGTGATTTGACAATTTTCGGTATAACATTTTCATATAATTTTGCTTTTAATTAGTTGCCCCAACATTTGTCCACGGAAAACTTTTTAATGTCTCAGTTTCCTGCTTGCGTGTACAGAGTTACCTCGCCCAACTAATAAACCATAGAAACTGCGTCTAGGCGCTTACTGCGCATGCAAAGTACCGTTATGTTTGTCTCATTTAATTCTCAATAAACCCTGCATTCTAGAAAAATATAAACCAAATCTGAGCAAACTTTCAAATGGCGAACATAGCATCTTAAAGTGTGCGAGACTGTAACTTACCTCCCTTTGAATCAAAACTGTAGGAAATTTGATTTTCAGATTATGAACTTATCCGTCACAAATTTTAGTTCTGCTCTTCTGGACATGTGAATACGTTTCTTTGCAACATTTTTAAATGAGAATGCATCAGTTTGTCGCAAAATTGCGTAAGGAATGCAGTTTTGAAATGTTTATGACAATTCCACAACAAGTTTAGAAAGTTTGGCTTTTCTGCCTAAACGTTGAAATTTAAAAGTTAGAACTTATCGTGAAAACCGTTTTGAATTCCGATTTTCTTCTGTATATTAAACATCTGGCATCCAAAAATGTGTCTAAGAAATACAGATCAGAAAATGAGAGCAAAACTAAAAGAAAAGGCGATTTTTGTTCATGAGAAATCTTGGGAAATTAGAATTAACGCCCACTAAAACTGAAAGTTGCGCAAACTGTCGATTTATATTAAATTTTTGAAACCTGTCTGTCTAGCAATATGAAAAGGTCATATCAGTACTACAATGGCACTTTAAGTTCTTTCATTATTGTACCTTTTCAGAAAAAGATGCTAGAGTTAATGCGGCGGAATTTATTTTGACTAGTATATAAGAATAATGTCGAAAATGCCTAAGAAGCTATGTTCAGCCTAAAATTTGAAAATGATCGGATTTTCTATGAAACGTTTATAATTTATCACCACTTACAGATTTTTACAAGGTTTACATTGATGTAATTCAATATAAAATAAGTATATTATAAGTTTCTTCCATCGATCTCTAAACATACAGAAAGTCGCGTTTCGAAACAACCTCTCTCATAATACAAGTGGTTTCAAATAGTTTAAGTCCAAATCCGCCTATATTGCTCAAAGGCTTCCACCACATCATTTCTTGGTATTCGTGTTTTGTTTATGTATATATATATATATATATATATATGTGTGTGCTTTTATGATCTAACTAAGAAAGGAAGAATAGTTATATTGTCTTATTAAAAAAGAAAGAAGGAAAGAAAGAATAAACGAATGAACACAAGAAAGGAATAAAAAGAGAAAGAAGTCACGTAACTCTTACACGTGACTAAAAATGAACAGATAGTTAATCGACTACTTGTAGTTTTAAACAATCCCTTTATAAGCTAAAAAAAACCTTTGTAAACCAATAATTACATATTATTTGGTAATGCTCGATCAACCTATTAATGATTATCCCAATTGCTAATGTTTGTGCTAACACTTTTGATTGAAATTGATTTGAGTGTGGTGGGGCGTATTTATCAAAGAAACCGAAATATGTTTTGTGTATCCCAAGGTAGAATCTTAGAATCCACAGAATTGTATTATTGACTGACAGATTGCTCATTCATAAACTGATAAGACTGAACAGTGTCTGATCAGTTTGCGCAAGCTGATCGGAATTTGATGACAATATACAGTGCAACTCACATGCTTATTACTCGAGAATTAATCGATTATCGATCATAAAATCCTATATTACCTCTTGTTTGTTATAAAGTCATCTTGATATGAAAAAAAAAAATGCAAAAAATATAAAGCTGCAATATTCAATTTCTGGAAGTATATATGCAAACTGACTCAGACACCCTTATGCACTTGCGAAACACTGGTCTGAGTTTAGCTCTGATTTATGATCAGTTAATAATTTGTCAATTTTAGTTTAATTTGAGTTTGTACATAACCTTACCCGTGTTTCTGCACAAACAAAACTGATTCGAATTTCTAATTAAAGTATTTTGAACATGTGTTATCAAATCAGGCTGTGACTGTGCGAAAACCATTTAAAATTGACAGGCTGTTCTCTTGTGGTAATTAAATTGTGATAGAATTAAAAAAGTAAGAAACACGGAAAGAACAATTAAAAGCTATACAAGGCACTCGTCAGCGGTCCGGCCAAGGCAGGTCACTTTCTTTTCTGGTCAACGTTCATAATTTTCCTCATATGAGTCGCGATACGATAAAACGAAAAAAGTGGAATGTGCGCCCAGCGAAGACGCAGATCAGCCTGGACAGCCGTCCAGTCTGAGCAAAGTCTGTGCTATGCGTTTAAATGGTAGCTAAGACTCTAAGCTACCTCCATGCCGATAGCGAAGCCTCTGATCAGATCAGGCGGATGCCCAGGCTGATCTGTGACTTTGGCTGGGCGTACGTGCACCTTTGTCGCGGCTCATGTCATTGTTTGCTAAAGTCATCAACTGAGTAGGCACTGCCGGTAGAAAGGTGTGAAAACACATTCGCTTACACCTCTTGTCAAAACAATGCAATTTAAAAAATTAACACCTGCTAACGGCAATGAAGGTCAGAAATGGATATTTAATCCGAACGACATTCTTATGGTTATTTTTGTATAAAACGGTAATTTCAGCCTTGTCGCAACAAAATCAACGCAGTGCCATAGCGCCCTGCCAAGACTCAGATCAGCCATGGCAACC
Source organism: Ctena decussata (assembly GCA_963989385.1). Taxonomy (NCBI): domain Eukaryota; kingdom Metazoa; phylum Mollusca; class Bivalvia; order Lucinida; family Lucinidae; genus Ctena; species Ctena decussata. The sequence goes on along the minus strand of OZ022506.1, from coordinate 63,606,832 downwards.
GCACAGACTAATCAGAATCTTCGCTGTGCGCTTACAGAACAGGCAATGGTCTAAGCTACCTCTATGCAGACAGCGAAGACCCAGATCAGATGGGCGAATGCACACGCTATTCGTAGTGTTCGCAGGGCGCACATGCCAATTTGTTTGTTTTTATCGTGGTATGGCTCATTTGTTTATTTATTCTTGTTCGCAGAAAAACATAGAAAGTCAGAGTAATCTTAATTTTTTTATCTTAAATTTAATGTTTTAAATAGCGAAGCTTAGTTACATGCCGCAAGACACAATTTACATAAAACTTTTAAACAGTTTTGTCAAAACAGAAAATCAAGAGAAAAAAGGTTATCGTTGCTGTTGATAAGTGGTTTAACATCACAGTAAACAAGATTTCAGTCCTGTCGAGACGTTGCCTCTGAATTTGTTGGACTACAAGTATTTCTCGGCCAACGATAAATGACACACAGGTCTAGCAGCTCTGCCGCAGAAGCAACAGGCAGCCAATCTATTTCGCGAGCCCCGATGGGCGTGGCAAAAGAAAAGAAGAAAGAAAAGAAAAGAAACGAGAAAGACTATGTGGGTGGATGGGTATCTTTATCAGGCTTAATCTTTCCATAAAGATGAGACCGTCAAAGGATCGAAATACCATAATTTCATTATTATAAGTATTATTGTTTTATGTTTTTGTTGTCAGAGACTAAAAAAAATGAAAAAAAAAAAAAAAAGCTGTCAAAACTGACCAATAATCAGATTTATTTTCTCGCCAATTCTTACGAAATTTGACATATATATCAGAGAGAAGGAAAAAGACTTATTACAACGAAAAGGAGCAACTGAAAAAGTAAATTGATTTGATCAGAGAAAAAGAAAATGAAATCCAAAAAATAAAAATGTTTCCATCCAGCTCCTTCGTTTCGTTATTGTGCTGCTAAATATTAAACACAGTGATGACAAAACCGGCTTCAGAGAAGTTCAACACCTGCACAGATCCTGGGATATGGACATCGATATCACATTCGTAATATCGATTAATGCCTATCGCTCCCCGGGTCTAAGGGAAATAACTGCATTCACATTAATACTCGCTCCAGGTAACAGGTAACCGAGTACACTACTTAGCGCGAATTGAAGACATAAGTTCCAGTTGACCAAACGGCATAACAGACCTGCAACCTAAAACTAAGCCATTTGTATTAGCCGCCGTGAAACTTATGTTTCTGTAATATACTAGCAAGACCAGTTCTGCATTCGCAAACAGGCAGCAAAACAAGACCTAACCCTAATGTTAGTCTAACCGGCGCCCTAAACCTAATGTCTTTATAACTGCTATGCAAAGATCAACCCGAGCATGGCTTCGTATACGCAGTACTGCGTACAATGACACATGCCGATTTGCAGATCTACGACTCAACGTAACATGCTAACACCCAAAATCCTTTGCTACACTTCAACTTCCGTCGCCCTGGCAACCTGTCGACCTCTGTGGTATGGATTATTGATCCAACTCATGGACTGGGCTGGGGAACTGCGTATGCAGGAAAGTCCATGACTTGGACCATTAATCAATACCACAGAGGTCGACAGGGCGACGGAAGTTGAAGAGAAAAGGCATGTGGGTGTTAGCATGTCTCGTTGAGGCGTGGTAACTGCTCTTTGTCAGCCCCTCCCACAACCCGCCTATCAACCTTTAGACCTGTCAAATGGCCGTGGCGGCTGTGAAACTGCATATGCAACCCAGTCTTTTCGTTGGATCTTCATTGAAACAACAATGGTCGACACATTGACAGGGCGATGCAAGTGGAGGAGTAGCAAAGGATTGTGGGTGTTAGTATGTAACGTTGAGTCGTGGTAGCTGCACTGTGTCAGCCCCTCGCCCAACCCAACTATCAACCTTTAGGCCTGTCAAATGGGCATAACAATGAGTTTAAATTCATTACAATGGAAGAAAATAAGAACTAAGAAAGTAATGTCTCTGTTGTGTACTAGCAAGATCAGGTCCGCGATCGAATACAGGCAGCAAAACAAGGCCTAAACCTAATGTTGGTCTAACTGGCGCCCTAAACCTAAAGTCTTTATAACTGACATGCCAAGATCAACCTGGGCAATGACACATGCCGAATTGCCGATCAACGACTCAACGTAACATGCTAACACCCACAATCCTTTGCTACTTTTCAACTTCCGTCGCCCTGGCAACCTGTCGACCTCTGTGGTATGGATTACTGATGAAACTCATGGACTGGGCTGGGGAACTGCGTATGCAACAAAGTCCATGACTTGGACCATTAATCAATACCACAGAGGTCGACAGGTTGACAGGGCGACGGAAGTTGAAGAGAAAAAGCATTGTGGGTGTTAGCATGTAACGTTGAGTCGTGGTAGCTGCATTGTGTCAGCCCCTTCCACAACCCGCCCATCAAACTTTAGACCTGTCAAATGGCCGTGACGGCTGTGGAACTGCATATGCAGCACAGTCCATGAGTTGAATCATTAACCCATACCGCAGAGGCAGACGGCGACGGAAGCTGAAGAGTAGCAAACGTTTTAGGGTGTTAGCCTGTAACGTTGAGTCGTAGTACCTGCACTATGTCGGCCCCTCCCCCAATCCGTCTATCAACCTTTAGGCCTATCAGATGGGCGTGGCGATTTCCCGTAGAAAAGCCAATAATTAGGCCCATAGAGCAGAAGAGCGAGATAAGCGCGGTGAAATTGAGGTGTGTCCCCTATATTTGACTTTAACCAAAAAACATATAGAAGAAACTCTTTGTACTTAAATTTCTCTTTCCGTGGAACTATAATCTGCGAGATAAAATTTCTGTCTTTCGGCATTAATTGGCGTTGGCATGACAGAATTATCTGTTGCCACAAAATGGCTGCGTACGCAGCTGAATGGCAAACGTGGATTGCCCTGGATCCTGATCGGCACTTGGAGTCAAACTATGACAAACGATTTGGGATTCAGACGTTTGAGGACCTTGCGTCAAAGGATCACAAGTCTTAATTATAAGCTCATAGCAAATGCTACGTGAATGTTCTCATATCAGAAACTGCATAACTAAGTAAACCAGCACTAGCGTCGAAGATGCCCGAAAACTGAAAACAAAATTTTCGATTTCCTCCAGTGAAAGAGGAAGACGTATTGGATCTACTAACAGTCTGAGAGGAATGATTTGGTGAAGACAAAAACAACAGATGTGTTCCATATTTCAGAATGCCATTGTCCCCATGGGAGATTCTGCGATGCCTTATCTGAAATGAACGTTCATAATAACTGAACGCATGTGTTCCACAGGATCAGTCCAGGCCCCGAGGTAACATTGCCATTTTCATATTCATAAGCAGATATCTTTGAAATGAATACTTATTCGAGTCAGACTCTGTTTTCATCACATATGCTTCTTCATCTCTCTCTCTCTCTCTCTCTCTCTCTCTCTCTCTCTTCGTTTTGCTTATTCATATTGGAGTAAACATTTTAGCCGCGACACGAGAAAACCAACAAAGTGATTGTGCGCCCAGCGCAGACTCAGATCAGCCTGGGCATCCGCCCATTCTGATCAGAGTCTTCGCTGCCCGCACGGAGCTAGCTTAGACCCTAAGCTACCCTTTAGACGCGAGCGAAGACTCTGGTTAGACTAGGCGGATGCCCAGGCTGATCTGAGTCTGCGCTGGGCGCACAACCACATTGTTGGTTTTCTCGTGTCGCGGCTCATTTACACTTTTTCCATTTGCATTCTTATTCACATACATAAAAAGGAGAACCAAATCCAGTACCAAAGTTGTATCAATCATATTTACCAAATACATAGGAGCCACGACACGAGAAAACCAACAAAGTGGTTGTGCGCCCTGCGCAGACTCAGATCAGCCTGGGCATCCGCTCAGTCTGATCAGAGTCTCCGCTGTCCGCATGGAGGTAGCTTAGTCCCTTAGCTACCCTCTAAGCGCTTAGCAGAGAGTCTGAGCAGACTAGGCGGATAACCAGGATGATCTAAGTCTGCGCTGGGTGGACAACCACTTTGTTGGTTTTCTCGCGTCGCGGCTCAATTAGTATAACAGCAGTCTGTCAACAGCGAGCTATCGCTAACTTGGAACAAAGCAAATGTATCATGAAGTTGAGACCGAATGCCCAAAGAATCACTTTCTTCTAAAAATGCAGTCGTTGTGGCTGGACCAGTCGATGTAGCTGTTTGTCTTTCTATTTGTTTACTAGGTATGCTACAGGCTATACTCGTATAAAGTGAAAATGTCCTACTGAATATTGTCACACTATGCTGCTTCTATCTAGAACACTCAAACTCTAGAATTAGCGAAATGATCATCTATTTCTAGCTTGTCATTGTAATTTTGCGTGCAGTGTGTTTCCACAAAGAAATGCTTCATAAACGCTATTTGAGCCGCAACACGAGAAAACCATCAAAGTGGTTGTGCGTACAGACTCAGATCATCCTGGGAATTCGCACAGTCTGATCAGAGTCTTCGCTTTGAGCTTAAATGATAGCCAAGGGACTAAGCTAGCTCATTCGGACAGCAAAGACTCTGATCAGACTGGGCGGATTCCCAGGCTGATCTGAGTCCGCGCTGGGTGCACAACCACTTTGTCGGTTTTCTCGTGTCGCGAGTTTTTTATAGTGGCAAGGTTTAAAGAATACAAAGGAGGTAAGGAATAGAAAGTATGACCCATTTCTTTTCGATGTTATCTACAATGTTTTGATGTATACTGACTTTTTCTCATAGGGGACACTTTCACATTTGTCGGGTGTGCAGTGAACATCGAATACTGGGTACAGCGGCAGCCTGAGTACTTTGCCGGAGTCCCCAACAAAGGTTAGCAAGTGTTTCTCTTCCCCCTTGATGTCGTGGGTAGGCTGAGGTTTCTGATTGTGGCATACCCTGGACCTTTGTATTAACGTTTTAAAAAGTATGTAAATCTTTAATATCTTTTTAATTACACTACCCGCGAATTCCAAAGTAAAAGATTATATTGATATCGTTATTTTCCTAAGGTCAATAGTCAAACAATGCAAACGGCATTTCAATAAATGACACAACTTTGTTTTAAATTTTTTTCCCACAAAAATCACAGGCTCACATATAACCTATTTTTCATCGGTTATCCTTTAGTTTTCGTGCTTACTATCAGGCCAGTATGAAGATCCATGGATAAGTGAATAGAAACAGTCGTTAGATCTAATAAAACAATGCGTTTCAAAATGCATACTGTTTTGAATATCCAGCAAAACATCAACATCAACAAATGCTGCTCCACTTGACTGGGCCAGCCCACATCTACTGCATTGTCAGGGTAAAATGATACTTCAGTGTGAGTCTCGCCATTCTAAAATAACTTGTGATGGATCAAGAAGAAGAAAATGATTCGTTTTCTCTATAAAACATACAATGCACAAGACAATTTCATACAGGGAAACAAATAACAATGAAAATAGTCATTACAAAACTTTTCTATTTTCATTTGCAAGCGGTGGAAGCACTGTACCTACATATTCTGAGAAGATGCACAAAATACAAAATTACCTGAAAAGATTCATATTAGCTTTTTCAAAACGTGTCCTCTTCAATTTTCTCTTGTATCCAGTGTAAGCAGTGTAATCTCATATACTGAGATGCAGGATAGCAGTATCAATTGAGCAGCGTCACGAGAAAACCAACAAAGTGGTTGTGTGCCAAGCGCAGACTCAGATCAGCCTGGGCATCCGCCAAGTCTGATCAGAGTCTTTGCTGTCCACATGGAAGTAGCTTAGACCCTTACTCACCCTTTTAAGCGCTTAGCTTACGTACCGTAAGTGTCTAAGATACTTCCATGCGGACAGCGAAGACTCTGATCAGACTGGGCGGATCTGAGTTTGCGCTGTGCGCACATGCCCCTTTGTTGATTTTGTCGTGTTGCGGCTCATTATTATTTTCATCAAGAAAGGTTTGCACCGATTTGTTACCTTTTGTTGATAGGATTTAGATAATGTAAAACCTGTTTCTGAAAGGTATTCTTCACATTTTAGATGTACTCGCATTCAATATTGTTTGCATATACGTATTTAAAATTGGACCTAGTTTAAATAAAAATATATATATAAGTCAGGGTGTTTAAACCCTTTCTGTTTAGCTCGAAGATAGTATGAAGCAGAAACTGTATTGCCTGTTGTCTACGGAGTAACCAAATTAATTTGTTATTTGGAACCCACGTGAGCATAGCTTACACACACTTTTTAGCATCTAGAGCACAAAATTGGTTGCACAGCAAAAAACAAAAACAAAAACACGCACATTATCTTTCACCAAAAAAATAGCACAACTGATGTAAGCCATTGTATTCATGAATTCGTAAGGTCCATTTATGCCATTGGAATGTTCTAAATGTATCCATATGAAATAAGGAGTGCATTTGTCAATTAAGGTGTGTGTGGTTTATTTCATTTTTCATTTAATTTAAGGAGGAATACCCATTTGTTTCATGCAAATAATGTAGACCCTGATCAGACGCCGCGTTTTGCGGCGTCTGATCTGGGTATGCACTGTTTGCTTAATGTCCAATTTATGAGACGCTAGGCACTAAGGGCCGATTGCACAATGCTGGTTTAAAGTTAACCCCGAGGTTAGCCATACATTTTGGATGGACTAAACTCAAGGTTAGCTTAAACTTGCTTTGGGCAATCGGCCCTAATGGGTTAAGAACGTTTTAACATACGGCCTTAGCTTTTTGTCCCCCGCCTTTTCGAAGAAAAGCGGAGGGACATAGTTTTCGGCATTCCGTCCTTCCGTCCGTCCGTCCTTCCGTCCGTCCGTCCTTCCGTCCTTCCGTCTTTCCGTCCCCCTAAAGTAGTAGGTACCTTGTGTGCGCAACTCCTCCTACAGTTTTATGCCGATTCTTTCGAAACTGTACAGATGTTTTTGTCATGGTCTGAAGATATGCATGTGGTTTTGATATAATCCTGAGATTATTTTTTGTTACTTTTTCCACAAGTTGAACTTAGTCATTTTTTAGGCGTTTTTACTAACATAGTGACTAGATAGTGGTTACCTTGTGTGCGCAACTCCTCCTACAGTTTTATGCCGATTCCTTTGAAACTTCACAGGTATTTTGGTCATGGTCTGAAGATATGCATGTGGTTTGGATATAATCCTCAAATTATTTTTATCACTTTTTACCCAATTTTTCATACATTTTTACTATCAAAGTGAATAGATAGTGGGTACCTTGTGTGTGCAACTCCTCCTACAGTTTTATGCCGATTCCTTTGAAACTTCACAGGTGTTTTGATCATGGTCTGAAGATATGCAGGTGGTTTGGATATAATCCTCACATTATTTTTTATTACTTTTTACCCAAGTTGAACTTAGCCTTTTTTCATACATTTTTTCTATTAAAGTGCATATATAGTGGGTACAAGCCTTTTTTCATACATTTTTTATCCCCCGATCGAAAGGTTCGGGGGATATAGCGATGAGCCTGGTGTACGTCCGTCTGTCTGTCCATCCGTCTGTCCGTAAACATTTTCTTATCCGCTCTATATCTTAAATACCCTTTGGAATATTTTCATGATACTTCACAGTTATGTAGAACAGGTCATGACGATGTGTCGCGTACAAGAATGGTAACTCCTGCTATTGTACTTTTTGAATTATCTCCCCTTTGGTGATTTTTTTGGCAGATCCGTGTCCGCTCTGTTATTTCCCCTTGATCATTTTAGATATGATTTGGTGTCCGCTCTATAACTTGAATACCTTTTGGAATATTTTCATGATACTTCACATATATATAGAACAGTTCATGACGATGTGTCGCGAACAAGAATGACAACTCCTGCTTTCTTACTTTTTGAGCTATTTCCCCTTGATGGTTTTAGGTGTGATTTTATGTCCGCTCTATAACATGAATACCTTTTGGAATATTTTCATGATACTTCACAGATATGTAGAACAGGTCATGATGATGTATCGCGAACAAAAATGACAACTCTTGCTTTCTTACTTTTGGAGTTATTTCCCTTTGATGATTTTAGGTGTCCGCTCCATAGCTTGAATACCTTTTGAAATATTTTCATGATACTTCACAGATATGCAGAACAGGTAATGACGATTTGTCTCATACATGAATGATAAGTCTTGCTTTTATACTTTTATACTCAAGCTGCTGTTTGAGTCTCTGCTCCATATCTGTATAACCCTGGCCAGCTCCAGAATTTGAATAACCGTGTACCTTTTAGAATATTGATGATCATGCTGTGATATCTTATCAGTGTTCCTAACTCTCTCTGACCCCTCCACATTCCCGTTCCCCCTCCCGCACCCCCCTCCCCCACCTCCTCCCCCCCCCCCAAAAAAAAAAAAATAAAAATAAAAATAAAATAAATAAAAAAATCAAAAAAAATCCAGATTTGGATTCTTTGTCCAAATTCACTTACTAGAGAGCTCAAAATTAGATTTGTAGGGCTTGTACTTTAGAAGTTATTCACACATTTTGAAAGTTGAATGAATGTATCACATGCTATACATTTGTGTATATGATGTCTGTTTGAGATATTACCTTTTTTTAAGCAGTCAAGCATACTGTTTTAGTCTGAGTGTTAGATAATCATGCAGTTAATGTCAATAAGAAGCATAAAAGAAAGACAATATATCACTAATATGTGTTTTGAAGAGCACCCTTTTTACCAAGGCCCATGGGGGTCTTCGGTCGGGGGATTTGCCATCTCCTCCTCCTCTGATGGCTATTTTTATCCCCCGCTGAAGGCGGAGGGATATAGTTTTCTCCATGTCCGTCTGTCTGTCTGTCTGTCCGTCCTTCCATCCGTCCGTCATTCCGTCCGTCCGTCCGGAGCCATAACTAAGTAACCACTTGACGGAATTTCTTGAAACTTAAAATGAATATATATCACTATAACGCGCTGATGCACGTGAAGTTCTGTCAAACTGGCTTCAGTAGTGCATGAGTTATTGCCCTTTAATGGACTTAAAATTAATAAAATGAGTCATAACTAACTAACCAATTATCAAAACTTCATGAAACTTAAACTGAATATGTATCACTATAACACGCTGATGCACGTGAAGTTTCGTGAAGTTACTATCAAACTGAATAGATAGAGGATACCGTATGTGCGCTACTCCTCCTACAGTTTTATGCCGATTACTTTTAAACTGTATAGATGTTTTGGTCATGGTCTGAAGATATGCATGTGGTTTACATATAATCCTTAAATTTATATTTTTGTTACTTTTTCTGCTACTTTAACTTAGTCTTTTTTTCAGGCGTTTTTACTACCAAACTGAATAGATAGTGGGTACCTCAGGCTGGATTTGGATTTTGATTGTTTCAGTTCCTGGTCTTTGCATACTTTTTACTTTTAGAGGGTACCTCAGGTTTTAGTAAAACAGTGCAATTTTTATGAGGAAACTTTTAAACCAGGTTTAGTAAAAAGATGGTGCAATTTTTTCTTCACACATAACATTATGTATGTGCTTTATTAGGATGTCAATCCATTACTTTTTTAGTAGTTTCATGCTTTCAGCTCACTCTTTTTAAGTTCTAACAGACACAGCTTAGACACACCTTATAAAGATGCCATATTTTTAAATATGCTATGTAAGTATATTTCTATTCAGTTTCTGAATGTAGCCTAATATATACTCTTTGCTACCTATTTTCATGTTTCATGGCACCAGTTCCAACCATGAATATATTATAAATATACTCTTTGCTTACCATATTTTCATGATTCATGGCACCAGTTCTAACTATGAATATATTATAAATATTTCTTAAAAATCCTTTCCAAATTTAAACTATCATGTTATAAATATTTCTTAAAAAAAATTCTTTCCAAATTTAAACTACCATGTTTTGTTTCAAATCTTTTATTTTTACACAAAGAACACACACACAAACAAAACAAAAAATCTTTATTTAATTTTTTTTTATTGTTAGTTCATCGTTGGAATTAAAAAGGCTTGGATCCCCGCTCCGGTGCTGGAAACAATCTTCATTCATGCTTATGTAATCTTTTCACTTTTTCTAGTGTAGTATATCCATTGCACTTGCCTTGTCTTTTGCATAGTATAACACTCATTAAAATTTGCTTTAGTATGACCGTCTTAGTACCCAACTGTGCATCTGTTGACTACATAGTGGCTTCATGGTGTTTGCTTGTTTTTTGTTGCACATTCAATTTTTTGCTTGCACATTCAATAACATATCTACTCACATTTACATTTTATATTTGTTGATTGAGAAAAAATATATACTTTTTATGGTAAGTTCCAGATGCATGAATGAGGTTTCTCCTCTTTCTCCCTCTCTGGGAGACGGCCCAATATAGACTGAAATACTGTCTCAAAGGGCCGTTAAACCCAAAACAATCAATCAATCAATCAAAGCATGAGTGAGGAATGGCTAAAAGCCTTCTATGTTTCTTTGTCATGTTTCATCATCTATTATGATTACCTTCTATTTCTTCTGGCACATTCTTGCCCAATTTATTATATCTAAAGCGATTCAATTATAACGATTATATGTATAAAGCAATTTGAATATAACAATTCTTTGAGTACTTTTGAACAAAGTCTCAACATCGTTCTATAACATTGTATTAATATATGTATAAAACAATTTGATTATAACCATTCTTTGAGTACCTATGAAAAAAGTCTCAACAGCCATTTGATGACATATCATTTATAACATTGTATTGTAACTGCTGTCACTATGTTTTTTTCTTTTGCTTCAACTAATTTCTCTTCTTCTTTTATGTATTTCCTACTTACTTTGGGGTCAAAATATATGGGCCCTTTCAAATTGACATTCCAAAGTAAACAGAATACAACCCCTTTGACACATGTCAGGTCATAGTGAGTCCATTTAGTTATCCTAGTCACCCTGTCCACGGACAAATCACCTGGAGGCATTTAATCAGTACTTACTGCTGTTCTCTAATTAAGTGATACAAGAGATTGCAGGTGTGGGTTATGGTGACCAAATTCCCACGAAAAGTTGAAAGTGAGCACTCACTTTGAATGCTACAATCATTGGACAATCAGAACCCTGCCTTTGAAACCAAACGAGGCATTAACTACAGTATCATAAATAGACACAATATTTAGAGCAGCTCATTCCAAAATGCTACCACTCTGCCATCTTAACTGAAATCAACACAATCCTTAAACACACTTGGTGAAGATGGCAGGAAAACAAACACCAAAATTAAGCAACACAGAAATGCAACAGAACCACTGCCACTTGCAGTCAAAGCAGTCTTGTTACAAAGCTAAAGTGCTAGGATTAAAGTTAATTGGTAACATACATGTTTGGTGATCAGCTGTTTTTATAGTCTTTTCATTTGTTTCAGATTTTGGCAAAGAATAGTAACACAGAGTGACAATATGAGTGATTCAACCCCAAATGACAATATGCCTGTTACTCCACAGAGTGACAATGATTAAAGTTAATTGGTAACATACATGTTTGGTGATCAGCTGTTTTTATAGTCTTTCCATTTGTTTCAGATTTTGACAAAGAATAGTAACACAGAGTAACAATATGAGTGATTCAACCCCAAAGGACAATATGCCTGTTACTCCACAGAGTGACAATATGAGTTATTTTACTCTTACTCCACAGAGTGACAATATGAGTGATTTTACTCCAAAGGAGTGTAATTCACTAGACAATAAATCTTCAGTGCTTGCTACTCCTCAAAAGAACAAGCGTTCAAGTTCAACATTGCCGAGACTTCCTACACCAACAAAGATGTACTCACCTGTTCCGAAACAGGTCACCTCAGAAGAAGCCGCAGCTCCAATATGTCTGACAGAAAAGACAAGATCCATAGAGGAACATGTCAAGTTGGCGGCGTCTGAAATTGACACTTTACTGAAGTCAACGCTGAATAGTATTTCAAAGAATGAGTGTTCTGACGCAGCAAGGGAACTCGAAAAAATCAGGCGACTCAACAGGAGTCACGAACAAAAAACCAGTTTCCTGATTTCAGACTTGAATAAGGAAATCACTTATTATGACCACCTTAGAACAACCAGCTTCTTTGAGAAAATTGCTGCCCAATCTAGAGTAGACAAACTAGAAAAAGAGTCCAACACAGCAAATGAAAAAGTAAAACAGCTACAAAAAAGCATTGAGGAGCTGGTTGGATATGATTCCACTGAATTTGAAGTTGCAGGGAAACACACTGATGCAAACATTTCATAGGACTGTTTGACTAGGGCTAGCTATAATCTCTATGTATATGGTACTTGGTAAAATTAGTTGAGCACACCCTTAACAGACAATATACATAGAACTGTTGAAGAAATAGTTAATATTTCATTTCATAAATGTTCAGTTCATTGAAAATACAAGTAGTGTTTTGAAAATACATGATGTTTTTAGTAGTTTTCATATTTGTTGACAGATTTCTTGAAATCACTTTTCATGACTACCTTAGAACAACCAGCTTCTTTGAGAAAATTGCTGCCCAATCTAAAATAGACAAATTAGAAAAAGAGTCAACGCAGCGAATGAAAAAGTAAAACAGCTACAAAAAAGCATTGAGGAGCTGGTTGGATATGATTCCACTGAATTTGAAGTTGCAGGGAAACACACTGATGCAAACATTTCTTAGGACTGTTTGACTAGGGCAAGCTATAATCTTTATGTATATGGTGCTTGGTAAAATGAGTTGAGCACAATCTCAACAAACAATATATACCCAGCCAAAAAAATCTGCACAAGGGGGTGTTTGGGTAAATTCTGTCTTGACCAGGAATGGTTGCATTAAATGTTATATATCGTTGTTTAAACAAATCATTTTGCAACAATTGGATGCATTCCAAACTGAAATCCAAGGTACTCTTACAAAACTGTGTGCATTGAAAGTGTTAAGGGGTCCCCCCTCAAAAGTTGCAAAATTGCCAATAATGTCACCTTGAGCTGAAAACATGAGTTACTTGAACAATCCATGATTGCACAATGAATTGCATCTTTGCTGTGTAATTAACATTAAAATTTGATATTCAAGCCCCTAAGGCATCACAGGCTTTAATCATTTTGTCCCTCTCAGTAAAAATTGTGTCTAAATGAGCTCTTAAGAGACTGACACTGAAAATCCATCTGAACTGTCAAACTGAATGAAGTTTCATGGGATTTTCCACATTAATCTCTAAACAGCTCAGTGCGACACAAATTCTGTTGACAGGTACAACATGATTAAACCTGTGATTCCTTTGATTTTTGACAACCAAATGTAACCATTAAATACACAAAAAAGAAGCAATTCGTGACGCAATCACCAATTGTTCAAGTTCTCCATTTTTTCAGCTCCAGGTGACATTATTGGTAATTTTACCACATTTGAGGGGTGACCCCTAGACACTTTAAATGCACACAGTTTCGTAAGGCTACCTTGGATTTTAAATTTGAATAAATCAAGGTGTTGCATAATGATTTTTCAAAACAACGATTTATAACATTAAATGCAACTATTCCTGGCCAAGACATGATTTACCCAAAAACGCATCTGTGCAGAACTTTTTTGCTGAGTATACATAGAACTGTTGCAGAAAATAGTTAATTTTTCATTTCATAATTGTTCAGTTCATTGAAAATACAAGTAGTGTTTTTAAAATACATGATGTTTATAGTAGTTTTCATATTTGCTGACAGATTTCTTGACAAGCCTTTTGCCATTAATTATTTGCTTGGTACCTGATGTTTTTTTACTAATTTTCATATTTGTTGACAGATTTCTTGACAAGCCTTTTGCCATTAAAATTTTGCTTGCTACCTTGTTTATTTAACCAATATAGATCTGCAACATAAATCATTACAGTATGGAAAACATACTCTCAGTTTACTCCAAATTATTGTGGGGACTCTTTAGAATGGCATTAGAATGGAAACTCCGAAGACTGGTTTTCTCACGTCGAAGCTCTTTTTTTGTTTGCTCGTGATTTTATGAAACTATCCTTTTTTGATTTCTTTCCTTTTAGTTTAAATCCTCTGTCACGGGAACATCTTTGAGTTATCTTTAATTCTAAATATTGTTCTACAAAATCACATGTTGTGGGTATCTATCAAAATTGCTTTACTGAGGTGATTCTAACAGATGCCCACAAGAGATATGATTTAACTGAGAACTGATGGTATGAATGTAAAACAAGGGACTAAAATGCATTTTGGTTTTGAGTGCAGAACTTTTGCTCTGATTGTACCAGTTTCTGATCAATGCACATCTCTTACTTTTTGACTATCTAATCAACTGTTATAGCTTTATGAGTACAAAGATGTTCCTGTCACAAAAACAACATAAAGGGCCTGAATGCTCAATGGACACAGATCAACCTGTGCATCTGTCCAGTGTGATGAGGTACTACCTATGTTTTACTATGTTTTGTGTACTATTACATGATATCAATAAGCTTTCGAGAGTGTATATTCACACATACACAGTCACTAACAGCGCTTGCGCATTTATCGAACTTACAAGTGCAAAACCATAGTATAACATTTATAAAAGTTACTGCACTCCAGTTTTGAGACAAATATTGTTATAGGGGTTCTTACAGTAAACAATTTTGGTACATATGCTGTGCAGATACCCAGCTTTATCTTAGGTCTCTTTTAAGCATGCAGGCAATTTTGTTGCTTTTGTCTTGCAAAACTGTCGTTTTATTGTAAAATGTTAAAATAAAGTTTTTTTTGTTTTTTTTTTTAGGTATATAGATCTGTGAGTAGAAAGATCAATCATGTCAAGACAGCAAAAGCAAAAGGGAGACAGATTCCGACAACAGAACAACAAAAAACGTATGAGAGAGTCAAGACAGCTGGACTCTAATGACTCAAAGAGGTCTATCATATTTTTTCATACTTTAACTTCATTGTCCTTTTTGCTATAATATGACTATTCGGTCGATGTATAGCCATGTCCAAAACTGGTTCCTAGCTCTGTTGGCTTTACACGATACCAAGATATTGCTAAAACATCAACATGCTTCATGAAATCAATGAACTGTATGCAATATCTTAGAGTAACATTTGACAATTATACTCTGATGCTATGCCCATGTGTGATACTTTAGCTCTCCTTCTCTGACAACCCATGTTATACGTTGGAATAAGTAATTCTTTCAGTTATTAACCTGTGTTTTATTGAATTTTCAACACTTTGAAAACAGTAATGACATTTAATATTTGAAACACAAATCAAAACATAATGCAGTTTGTTCATTTTCAGACAGAAAACAGATGGAGATTATTCTGTCAGTCAGCAAACGCTCATGTTGCCGGTAAGTTTTTTTTTTATTATACCCTGCCACACTTTAGTGGTGGGGTATTATGATATACCTCTCGGTGTCTGTCCGTCCATCTGTCTGTCCGTTCGTCCATGCTCACCATTTCCGATCAATAACTTCAGTATTTATTTACTGAATTTTTTCAAATTTTGCATACATATTGTTATCGGCGATGAGTGGTATTGGATTGTTAATGGGCAAAACCCGTCCATTTTTAACGGAGTTACTGCCTCTGTTCTTATTGGAAAAATGGTTTCTGGCCTGTTATTTCTTTACTGTGTATGATATCTGAATGAAACTTCATAGAAATGTTGAACATCAAAGGCTACATATTGTGACCAAGGACCATCACTCTGACCTTTCCAGTTCGTGAGTTATATGACCTTGATAGGGCTGAAAAATGGTTTCCTTTACTATAAGGAATATTTGAATGAAACTTCATAGATATGATGAACATCAAAGGTTACATATTGTGACTAAGAACCGTCACTCTGACCTTTCCTGTTTGTGAGTTATCCGCCCTTGACAGGTCTGAAAAATGGTTTTTGACGTATAGTTTCTTTACTATAAGGAATATTTGAATGAAACTTCACAGATATGTTGAACATCAAAGGTTACATATTGTGACTAAGAACCGTCACTCTGACTTTTCCAGTTCGTGAGTATTTGCCCTTGATTGATCTGAAAAATGGTTTTTGACATATAGTTCCTTTACTATATGGAATATCTAAATGAAACTTCACAGATATGTTGAACATCAAAAGTTACATATTGTGATTAAGGACCATCACTCTTCTCTTTCCAGTTCGTGATTTATCTGCCCTTGATAGGTCTGAAAAATGGTTTTTGACGTATAGTTCCTTTACTATATGGAACATCCAAATGAAACTTCACAGATATGTTTAACATCAAAGGCTACATATTGTCAGTAAGAACCGTCACTCTGTTCTTTTCAGTTAGTGAGTTATCCGCCCTTGACAGGTCTGAAAAATGGTTTTTGACCTGTAGTTCCTTTACTTTAAGGTATATCTGCATGAAACTTCACAGATATGCTGAACATCAAAGGTTGCGTATTGTGACTAAAAACCGTCACTCTTACTTTTCCAGTTCATCAGTTATCTGCCCTTGATTGATCTGAAAAATAGTTTTGACCTGTTGTTTCTTCACTATTTTGAATATCTGAATAAAACACAGATATATTGAACCTCAAAAGTTACATATTGTGAGTAAGGGCGGTCACTCTAACCTTTCCATTTCATTAGTTATTTGCCCTTGATAGATCTGAAACATGGTTTATGACCTGTTGATCCTTTTCTGTATGGAATATCTAAATGATACTTCACAGATATGTTTAACATCAAAGCTTGCATATTGTGACTAAGGATGGTCACTCTGACCTTTCCAGTTCATGAGTTATTTACCTTTGATAGTTCCTATACTATATGGAATATCTGAATGAAGATATGTTTTACACCATAGAATAAGAAACGGAGTTTCTCAGCTCAAAGAAATGCTTAAGGTTACCATGTCCAGCAGTGGCGGGGTATCATTCAGTGCCTGCGGTGCTTTTATTATAAGTGAAAATGTTCTAGATGTATCATAAGATAAAAACAAACAGCAACAATTTATTATAGTTATGTATCTTTTCATCCAGCAGCAATAAAATAAAAACAAAATGTTTCCCAAACGCAAGACACAGGATACTTATTACATTAAATGGCAGACAAGAATGCCTGAAGAATAAAAAAAAAACACTAATATATCCCAAATTTGCATAACATAACATAGCACCATTTTTGCTTTAATTTGTTTTGTTTGTGTATTTGAATGGTTACAAGAATATGTATTAGAATGGAATGGCAGTTGTCAGTTACTGACGAAAGTATGTGCACTTAGTACTGGTTAACCGCTTAGGAGGTCTAAGCCTGCCCAGGAATAGTGTGGTTAGGTTAACTGACCGTCCCGACATGACCATAGTTGTGTACCGTGGACATTAAGCAAAAAACCAATCAGTCAATGTATTAGAATGGTTACAAGAATGAAAACAAAACTTTAGCTGGTGTCAACCATAAAAGGTTCACTGAATCTCAATACATACAGATGCATATTCCATAAACTATAAGAACATAAATTCTGCACAAACTTGAAATTTAAAGGTACAATTTATATTTGTCACATCTTCGCTTAGACACATTGTGAATAGCAACTTATGTATTCTCCTTTCCAAATTTCGGGTGAGCTATGATCCCATACAATTGTCAGCCCTCATTGGGGATGTATCAACTGAAATTCCTGATGATGTAGTCAGAGCTGCTTTAATACTAATGGAAGCAAACTGTGAAGAAAATCGAGGACCAACTGTTGGTTTCTATTCCCCAGTAGAATTAGAATTCCTCTCTACTAATGGAAATGAAAACCCACCATCAGTTCCTCTAAACAGATCATCCATTAATATACACCACATCACTGGACATTGGATGACATCTTTCTATGATTGCTATGAAAAGACAGTGAAAGTTTATGATTCATTAATGTCTAAAACCCACTTTGAAGAAATTAAACCACAGCTTACAACTTTGTATGGAAAAGATTTATCAGAAAGATCTACCCTCATGAGAGTTACTCAGCAAGGTACCGAGCCTTTATGTGGTGTCATGGCAATAGCATTTGCGTTCTGTTGCTTCCTGGGACAGGATCCTATGGATTTTAGTTTTGACATTCATAGAGCCCGTGACCACCTCAAAAACTGTATAAATACAGCCCAAGTGAGGCAGTTTCCGTTACTTAATGTTTGGAATATAATTACTTGTAAAAACAATGACACTTCACAAGAAAAATGTGAAAAACCAAAGTTGAAACCGAATAATAAAGCAACAAAATATATTTACACTTCCAATATGAATCATGTGGATGATCCATATATAAATATTTGTAACAAAGAAAAGCCTAATTTATTGCTGGGACAGTACTATCAAGATCAAGAGCAAAAACGTGTCTTTAAACAGCAGCATACTGTGACTGATACATATGAGAAAAAAACTGATAAATTACTAAACAAGATGGAGAAAGACAAGTTAAAAAAAAGGACACAAAGAAGTAAGATGTCAGATTTTCAAAGAAAATACAATCTTCTTAAGGACAGATGTAGGAAACAATTAAAACGTGAAGAATTGTCATCAGAAGAAAAAACAAAATTGAATATGAAAAAAAAAGAATGTAAAAAAGCCCAAAGACAAACCTTAACAAAGGAGGCAAAATTGAAAGCTAAATTGGATGACAATGTAAGAAAACAGTCAAAACGTAAAGATATGTCACCAGAAGAGAAAACAAGATTCAGTGTGAAAGAAAAACAACGTAAACAAACACAAAGACAAACCTTTACAGAGGAGGCAAAATCAAAAGCTAAATTAAATGACAATGTAAGAAAACAATCCAAACGTAAAGATATGTCACCAGAAGAGAAAACAAGATTCAGTGTGAAAGAAAAACAATGTAAACAAACACAAAGACAAACCTTAACAGAGGAGGCAAAATTGAAAGCTAAATTGGATGACAATGTAAGAAAACAATCAAAACGTAAAGATATGTCACCAGAAGAGAAAACAAGATTCAATGTGAAAGAAAAACAATGTAAACAAACACAAAGACAAACCTTAACAGAGGAGGAAAAAACTAAAACTAAATTGAATGACAATGTAAGAAAACAGTCAAAACGTAAAGCTATGTCACCAGAAGAGAAAACAAGATACAGTGTGACAGAAAAACAACGTAAACAAACACAAAGACAAACCTTAACAGAGGAGGCAAAATCAAAAGCTAAATTGGATGACAATGTAAGAAAACAATCAAAACGTAAAGATATGTCACCAAAAGAGAAGAAAAGCTTAAATTTGAAAGAAAAGCAGTGTAAAGATAAACAAAGACAAAATCTTACAGAACTACAAAAGAAACAATTAAATGACACTGAGAAGAAAAGAAAATCTACAAAACATTGTGATGACATAAGTTTGGTTATTAACACATTTAAAAACACCATAAAAGATGGACCTAATTACGCATGTGTCAGTTGCTCCAAATTTTTGTTCAGAAGGGCTGTGATTGTATTTAACAGGAACAGATATAAGAAGTCAACACTAAATTTGGTTGAAAAGTTTTTAGCTTCTGAAACAAACACTAACAGTAATAATGACAAGTTGTATATCTGCCATCAATGTGATACAAGTCTTAAAAAAGATCAAGTACCACTTCTATGCGGTGTTAATGGGTTGCTTTTAGAAACAGTACCTGATCAGTTAAAAGATTTGTCTTCTCTAGAGTTACAATTGATTAGTAAAGTTCTACCATTCATGAAAATTGTACCACTGTACACTGGAGCACAAAAAGGCATAAGGGGGCAGGTAGTTCTTGTACCATCTGACATTTCCAAAGTCACGAATAGTTTACCTAGACTGACATCTGACTCACAAATTATAACATTAGCCCTTAAAAGGAGACTGAGTGATAAGCATTCATTCCATAAACAGTTCATTCGACCACAAAATGTGAATAATGCTCTCACATATTTGAAAAACAACTCCTCATTTTATTCAGATACTGAAATCAACTCTCAATGGGAAACACTAAGTGAAGAGCAAAACAAAAAATTATGGTCAGCAATAACAAATAAGTCAGAAAACAGTACAAATAATGATTCTCAAGAAGAGACAGTTGTTGATAGTGAAGATGAAATTGACAATGATAATCCTCCAGAGGTGGTAGAATATCTTCAGCAGAAGAATTGCATTAACTCGAAAACGTGTTTCCAACAAATACATGGACCAAATGTAACAACCGATAATGTCCTCAATGTAGCACCTGCTGAAGGACAGAGACCAACAACATTTTCCAATGAGAAGAGCTGGGAAGCTCTTGCATTTCCTAAACTTTTTCCAACAGAAAAATTCACTTTCAACTATCAACGAGAAAAGAGTATTAGTAAAAAGAAATACTTAAGTGCAAGACTTTTACACAAAGATGGAAGATTTGCTGAAACCACAGAATATATATTCCATGTCCTTGACATTCTTGAAAGACAAACACTCACAGATACAATTTCAATTACAACAAGAAAATCATACTTTCAAGATATTTCTGCTGGTCAGTTGAAAGATCCAAACAGACTGCTGAAGTTGTTAAGTCAAGATCAAGTCTATGCTTCATTCAAAAACATCCGAGGGACACCTTAATATTGGCAGCAAATGCAGTTTGATATGTTAGCTAAACTCAGACAGTTGGGGCCATACACTTTCTTCCTAACTGGTTCAGCAGCAGAATTTCATTGGACTGAAGTCATAAAAGTAGTCGCAAGACAATATGGAACTATTCTGTCAGAGGAAGATGTGCTACAAATGGACTGGAATACAAAGCGGAATTGGTTACAACGCAATCCAGTAACAGTAGCAAGACATATTGACTACATATTTGAACAGTTATGGGGCAAAGTTATATTGAGTGGAGCACATTCTATTGGAGAGATATTAAATTATGACAGAAGAAAAGAAATGCAAGGGCGTGGAACAGAGCATTTTCATGCTGCAGTTCATCTGAAAGACGCACCTAAAATAGACACTGAAAGTGATGAAAAATGCATAGCATTTATAAATAAATATATCTCATGTACAATACCAGATCAAGATGAAGATGAGGAACTGTATGACCTGGTAGTTTCTCGTCAAATCCATCATCATACAAGAACATGCAAAAAGAATAAAAACAAGTCTTGTAGATTTGGATACCCTCGTCCACCCTCGCCAGAGACATTAATTGCACGGCCACCAACAGAGGAAGATGTAGTTTCTATAAAAGAAACGGCAATGAACATTCAAGCAAAAGTATACAAGCAGTTATTAGAATCTGATCCAAATAACCCATTTGACTTGGAAACATTACTAGAAAAATCAGAAGTAACTCAGTGCGAATATGTTTCATCCCTCAAAGTTGCACAGAGAAAGACAACAGTTATAATGCAGCGTATGCCATCAGAAGTCAATGTAAATAATTACAATGGACACATTTTGAGAGCTCTACGGTCAAATATGGATGTACAATTCATAGCATCAATATGGGGCTGCATTGCATACCTTACTTCATATATGTGCAAACCTGAAAGAACTATGAGTGAGTTAATGAGAAAAGCCAGTAAAGAAGCTTCTGATAAAGGAATCAGAGACGCGTTAGCTCATATAGGTCATGTGTTCATAAAATCAAGAGAAGTGTCGGAACATGAAGCAGTATCACGAATTCTTTCATTGCCACTTCGAAGATCAAATATTGATGTTACATTTATTCAGACAGATTACAAGGAGAACAGAACCAGAGTCCTGAAGTCTCAGAGTATTCTGCAGACTTTGGACAATGATGACACTGACGTGTACCTGCCAAGCATTCATGACAAGTATGCTCATCGGCCGGATACTTTAGAAAGTACCTGTTTAGCTGACTTTGTAGCAAACTACAATCTTTCTTCATCTGAGGCTGGTCCAAGGCAAGATATAGAAGAAATTTCTGATGAAAATACCTCAAACTCTAAGAATTTCATCAAATTGAAAGACAATTTGGGTAAAATCTACAGAAGGATACGACCAAGAGTTATAAGATATCATTATGTATCAAAACAAAAAGATGAAGAAGCATATTACCACAGGTTATTGATACATGCCATGGAGAAACGAAGATGATATTCCACTGAACAGTTCATATTTGCAAAGATTTGAACAAGTCAAACAAGAGATCATGGCCAGTATACAAACATATGAACCATACAATGATGAAGTTGAAGATATACTAGAAAATTTTGATCCAAATGAAACCACACCAGAAATATGGAATGAAGTATCTGCTCAAATAGAGCAAGAACAAGAAGAAATTGAGGACAACATTGCTCAAACCAAACATCCATACCTAGATCAAGAATGGATTGATGATGTTAATGAGCCAGTTATTCAAAAAGAACATAATTCAAAAGGTACATTCAGAATAACAAAGCAATATCTTGCTAGTGATTCAGACTTTCTCGCAAACGTAAGAGCTCTAAATGCACAACAGAGACAAATATTTGACCATCTATTCTCCTGGGCAACTAAATATCGACTTTTGGCCTTGGACGAAAAACCTGATCCTTTCTATATTTTCCTGAGTGGTGGGGGAGGTGTAGGAAAACCTTTCACTATTAATACCATATACCAAGGATTAGTACGTGCTTTGAGAACCCCAGGTAGTGATCCTGAAAAACCTGCAGTCATACTGACAGCATCAACAGGAAAAGCTGCAGCAAATATAAATGGTACCACTTTGCATTCTGCATTTGCTTTACCAGTGAAAAAAAATAAGAAAAAAAATCTGTATAAGCGACCATCAATGGAAAGACTAAATGCATTGCGAAGTATGTATGTCAGTCTGAAAGTTATCATCATAGATGAAATATCTATGATAGGGACTTATTGTCTCAACAATCTGTCATGTGCACTACAAGATATTTTTCAGAATCACTCTCAGCCATTCGCAGGAATTTCAATTCTAGCCGTAGGCGACCTATTGCAACTTCCCCCTGTGGGTGACAGACCAATATTCAAAACTCCTACTGAAGGCTATGAAGCATTAGCTGGTTGTTTATGGACAAAAATGTTCAAAATCTATGAACTTACAACAATAGTTCGACAACAACGTGACACACAGTTTGCAGAAATTCTCTCACGAATACGTACTGGTGAGCACACTGATGATGACATTCAAGAATTGACAAAGTTAGAACAAACTGACTCGGATGACTTCCCTAACGATACAATACATGTTTATGTTACAAACAAACAAGTTAGAAACTATAATAATCAGAAACTAGCCCTTCTATCTGGCCCACGTGTTATAATAACTGCAAGAGACACTAAGAAAGACATTCACACAAATACTACACACGTTACCGTGACATCTGATAATATATACAAAACTGGAGGACTCCCTCAAAGTCTCACTATAGCCAAAGGAGCCAGGTTTCTCCTCACAAAGAACATAGACATTGCGGACCATTTAGTGAATGGAGTCATAGGAACAATAGTGGCATTTTACATTCCACCAAATAACCCGCTAAGTGGAACAATATATGTGAAATTTGATAACAAGCGCATAGGTTCTAATGCCAAAAGACACTAACCACCTCATCTAAAACATGCAGTGCCAATCAAAGCTGTAACTGCTAGATTCCCTCTTTCTCAAAATTGCAATATACCAGTAGAAAGACTAATGTATCCAGGCGTATTGGCATATGGACTATCTGGTCATAAGGCCCAAGGAAGCACTTATGATTACATGGTTGCGGATTTCACCCTGCCTGAAAAGGTACATTTTCAACAAGGACAAGCTTATACAATGATCTCCAGAGCCACTGCACGTAAGGGTATAAAATTGATAAACTTTATTGCTGATGTGATAAAAGTTAATGAAAGTGCTTGTCTAGAACTACAAAGGATGAGAGAAGAATCACTGCTAAACTGTGAAAATCCTATCAGTGACTACAGTGATAATACAAATGTAGCACATTTGAATATCAGAACATTAAACTCTCATTTTCCAGACCTAAAGAAAGATTTATGTCTCAAACATTTATCAGTACTGTGCCTCACTGAAACGCATACAAACCAACCAGACATTAATCTGACAGGTTACTATGTAGTATCAAAACCAACAGAGCATGGACTTGCTATCTATATCAGAGAAACTGTTCTATCTGAGGTACTACAGGTTACAGACACAAACAGTGATATTGAAGCTCTAGGAATACATATACAAAGATTAAATCTAGCTGTGCTAGTTGTCTATCGTCCCCCTAGACAACCCGTCACAACATTCTTCGGTGGTCTCAGTTGCATTGTAACGGACTTGCTGGGAAGGTTTCAGAATGTTCAACTTGTTGGTGACTTCAACATGCCAGTTCATACAAAAGTTTTGACAGATTTCTCGACAAGACATAGTTTATATCAAACTGTAAATGAAGCCACTCATATTCTCGGAGGGATACTGGATCTCAATTTTACAAGTTTTCAGAACACAGTGACTACTGTTGTTCCAGTTCCATATACTGATCATCACCTGGTTTGTTGCAGCATACAAAATAATTAACGACTGCAACATGTGACCATTAACCTGCTGGAACAGAGATTGGTGAGTGTTGTATACTATAAGTAGATTCAGGTATCCTGTCACAAAACAATTATTTGTTTATTTACAATTTTAGCAATACCATATTATATATTTATTGCCAGATATTATATATATAACAGATGTATGGGTAAAAATGTAAATCAAGAAAGGATTGTGACAGGATAGCTGAATCTTCCTGTAGTTCAATCTAAGACACCATTCACTTGAAAACAACATTCAAAGATTGTCATTGTTTCATGAGCCACACCATAAGAAATTTCAATTTTATCATCATACCGCCATCTGGTTTCATCATTTTATCTTGACATTTGTTATTGCACGCTTATTTATATACATATACCTCCTAGATCCAGCAGAATTATTTGATTCTTACGTGGTAAAGTTTCCTCATGAAGCACCAGTCCTCATAATCTGATGTTTCAACATATTGTTAAATGCACAAAAGTCGTACATAAGAACATCGAATCTTTTGAATATTTACCATAAACCTTGACCTGACAGTTTATTCCCATTTCATCTTTTTCCTTTTTCATCTACTCCCATTTCGTTTATTTCCATTCGGTCTTACTTCAATTTTTGTTTGCCTTTTATTTCAGACAGTACACAAAGGCAAAATGGTTTTGTAGGTACATGCATTCTTTTTTCAACATTTCTCTATTACCATTGTTTTTTTCTCCATAAGTATGATTTTGTTTCAAAAAGATGTTTCATGAAGTTAGCCAAGGAGTCAAAACGGGAAGTAGACAAAATGAGTGTAGATGAAATGTGAGTAGACAAAATCGGATGATACAGACCTGACAGCACCCTACAGTCAATATATACATTGGCCAAACAAATAAGGACAAAATCCAATGTAGCAAAAATATGTGACATGGCTAATCCTGACCATAGGAAATGATCAGTCCCTGGCTTGGATTGTGATGTGGGTTAGAGGGCTAGTCATAAGCTCATCTAAGCTATAATTGAATTTTCACTAAGTTTCTCTTACAAACAGTGGAATTTGATTTAAAACAATGCTAGAATGATTAAATTGACCATTTATTTCCAAATACATTTTAATGACAGTTTTTTTTTCATTGACATGTCCTTTAATTGAAATAATAATGGCGGGGGACATAAATTCTTTGAATTTGCTTGTTTCCAACCTTTATTTACATCATTTTCTCCAATGACACATAACGTTAATATTTGCTATGAGGAATGATAGATGACTTGTTGTCACTTCGTTTACAGAAGCTTGGAAATTAAACGGAAAGCGTTTAAATACGATGGCGCTGAACATTTTTTTTCAGGCAAATCGTGGTTTGTATTGGGTTTTAGAACCCTTTCAAGAATACTACACTTATATACAGCATATCGTTAAGCGAAGTTGTATACAGCATATCGTTAAGCAAAGTTGGGCGAAAACTTTGAGTCTCCGCAAGCACAGGAAAGCGTATCTTTTGTGCTCAAAGCGAGGCTCGAAACCATGGCGCCGAGAGACACAATTGTCACGATTTCTCTCTCTTAATCACTAAGCCATACTTGACCGTTTAAACTTTGGTATGTTTACATATCCTTCAATATCATTCTCATTTATGAGACAGCATTACCTAGCTGTTTCTCTTCTTTACAAACTAAACGCCACAGTTTTCTTACAATCAAGCTATAAACTTCAAGTGATGAAGGCAGATGTGGTAATTACAGCATTATAAGCTTTAAGCTTATCATGCAAAAAGACCATTCGGATTAACTGATGCCTACATGTATGTGTATTATATAATATAATATTTACATTCTTGGTGTATTTACTGAAAACCCCTATAGTAAACTATTGGAACCTAATGTAGTTTACCTTCCAATAATTAGATTGAGTCGCGCGATGTCAATGACGTCAAATAAACAATGGGTCTCTACAATCTGATTGGACGTCGGCGATGCCATGACGTCATTCACGCCGTTCTGCAGTGAGAAGAAAAAGTGTTTTACTGTTTCAATTTTAGCGCATATATAAGATTTTTCATCATGGTTTTGATTGAAACGAATGTAAATATAAGCAGTGAACTTATTTTTCTGAGGTTAATCGAAGTCTAAACTACATTTGGTCACTAGCAAAATTTACATGAGCCCCTTCGGGGTTCATTCGCTTTGCACGTGACCCAATGTAGTTTACGCTTCGATAAACCTCAGAATAATGAAATTCATTCCTTAAATAATAGCGATTGCCAGTCAATTGGCGTAAAGGACTTCTATGATTAAGGCGAAGATTTTCCCCATTAGACCGGCGCGACAGGTCCGAATTTTCAAAAGTATAAAGTGTACAAATTTTTTCTTAGCAGAGCTTCCACAAATATGTAAACCGTATGAAATCAGATCATTTGTGATTCAGACCCAAAGACATGGGGAGATAATCCATTCTGACCCTACCTACCCTAAATTCAAGGTTTTCGCATATCTCATCTTTTGAGGTAATAAAAGTATTGAAACCAGTCATTCATTCAATACATTTTTGTCATAAATGCATGCTAAATACACGCATATCACAATACAAAGCAATGATTTTCTTTTTGTTACGCCTGACTGGCATTTAAACATGCAAAACCATAGTTACACTTCCGGTCAAAACGGCCAAAATAGAACGCTTCACTATAATTAACCTAAAGGTACAAGTACTTTTCCCCCCGTGACCCAGCATTTCCTTCATGCAGCGGTCTTATGTGATCCAAGTACGTAATATATATGAGTGGGAAGCTGGGTCACGGGGGGGGGGGAAAGATACTCAGTAAGCCAAAGAAGAAGAATGGTCAACAATAGCACTGTGATCTTCAAGGATTATTTTGTGTGCCATGACCTTGAAATGAGGTCAAGGTCACATATACATAGTCAAAACTATCCAGTGTTGTCTGTTATGTAAGTAATGTAAGTCAAAAAAGGGTGAAATGTATACAATAATTCATTATTTCAACGATCAGTTTGAGGATAATTTACAATTTATCTCAACAATGACGTCAACGTCAACGTATGTTTAACGTACTTTACATAGACACAAACAGTTGAAAATTCATTTGTCGTGCAAGTGACATGTCATAGTCAAAAATGCAAAGCAGAAGTCAGTGATCCGTATAACTTTTTTATCATGGGGAAAATTCACGCCTTAAGCATAGAAGTCCTTAGTATGTCCAGTTAAAGGCATATGTATATGAATATAAATAAAATAAAATAGAAACTTGAAATAAATCAATTTTAAATCAATAAAATAAAGAAATGAAAAAGAAAGTAATAATTATAAAAATAAACAAAACACAAAGAAAAAAAACTAATTAATTAAAGTTATGTAAAAAGGCTCCTATAACAGTGACGTACGTGGTATTTACAAAATATATTTTTAAAACCCTTTCAACGCTTACATCAATTAGGTGCAACTGCACTGATCACGTTTTTCAAAAGCAGCCATGCATACAGTGTAATGAATTACAAACTGGGTATTCATAAAATTTAAATAACAAAACGTAATTTACTTATAACAACCTCTATAGTACCCTATACACAACCGCAGGACACATAAGTGTTACGTATCAGGGTATACATACCCTAAAATGAAAATAGTTGAATTTTCAAACAGCGTAGATCCAGCTGAGGCGGCTCATTATGAGCCGTCTCATCAGGATCTGCACTGCGTGGTCGCTAGTCTTTGGATTCTCAATCTGAGCTTCGACGAATTTCATTCCGAAATTTCACAGACGACAATTTTGTCATCTGCTTTTTTGGACCTTTTAGGGTTAAGCATTGTATCTGCATAAACAGTTTACTGCACGAATAACCATGGGATAGAGCAGTGTCAAAATCAGGAAGTTCAAAGATACGAATTAAATATGTGTCATTTTAGCAAAAATGGATAAAAGTACTTGTTTATCCACCGTTTATGCAAAGGGAGACGACTTTTTGAGAAGGAAGTAAAGTGGCGAAACTTTATAGGAGTCATTTGTTAACGGACATAATTTGCTCTTATGAGGGGACATTATTTTCTTTCGGATTTTATACTCATTTAGAAGGGTGGAGATCTAAAACTGGCAGAGTTAGTTCCTTTAAAAGTGTATCCATTCGTCTTAATTGTCACAGCAAGCTGAAAGCATCGAAAATCATGAGGTGTATTGGTATTGAATAAGGAAGTTGAAGACTATGGCTTTGATTGTTTAGAAAAAAACTGGTTTGAATGGATGTTTTTCTGATTATCACAATTTTGGGCTGTGTCACCTCTTTACTATGTGAGTATATTTGATCAAAATTGGCATAAAATGCATTAAATGTTTAATTGTTTTGGCTTTCTTTCATTTTACTTTGACAAATTCGGCAATGTCCCAACAACTGGAGCTTATGTCTTCAATGCCGGCTGAGTAGAATAATCGGTTACCTGTTACCTGGAGAGAGTATTAATGTGAATGCAGTTATTTCCCTTAGACCCGGGGAGCGATAGGCATTAATCGATATTTGGAATGTCATATCGATGTCCGTATCCCAGGAGAGGTGTTGAACTTCTCTAAAGCCGGTGTTGTCATCACTGTGTTAACAATACGAATGCGCTGGATGGAAACATTTTCCATTTTTAACAATGTGGATTTTCATTTTCTTTTTCTCAGATCAAATCAATTTACTTTTCCAGTTGCTCCTTCTCGTTTTAATAAGTCTCGTTTTTCCCCTCTCTCTGATATTTAGGTCAAATTTCGTAAGAATTGGCGAGAAAATAAATCTGATTATTGGTCAGTTTTGACAGCGGTTTGTTTTAGTTTCTGACAACAAAAACATAAAATTACTTATAATTTTATGTTTTTGTTGAAATAAATGAATAATGAAATTATGATATTTCTATCCCTTTGACGGTCTCCTCTTTATGGAAAGATTAAGCCTGATACAGATACCCATCCACCCACATAGTTTTTTTTTTTTCATTTCTTTTTTTTTCTTTTACCCCGCCCATCGGGGCTCGCGAAATAGACTGGTTGCCTGGTGCTTCTGCGACAGAGCTGCTAGTCCTGGGTGTCATTTATCGAAGGCCGAGCAATATTTGCAGTCCCACAAATTCAGAGGCAACATCTCGACGACTAAATATTTTTACTGGGACGTTAAAACACTACTCAACAGGAACGATAACGTTTTCTCTTGATTTTCTGTTTTGACAAAACTGTTTAAAAGTTTTATGTAAACTGTGTCTTTCGGGATGTAACTAAGCTGCGCTATTTAAAACCATAAAGATAGAAATTTAAGATTAGTCTGACTTTCTCTGTTTTTCTGCGAACAAAAATAAATAACCTAATGAGCCATACCACGACAAAAACAAATTGGCATGTGCGCCCTGCGAACACTCAGAATAGCGTGTGCGTTCGCCCATCTGATCTGGGCCTTCGCTGTCCGCATAGAGGTAGCTTAGACCATTGCCTGTCCTGTAAGCGCACAGCGAAGATTCGGATTAGTCTGGGCGGCTGCCAAGGCTGATCTGAGTCTTGGCAGGGCGCTATGGCACTGCGTTGATTTTGTTGCGACGCGACTGAAATTACTGTTTCATACAAAAATAATCACAAGAATGACGTTCGGATTAAATATCCATTTCTGACCTTCATTGCCGTTAGCAGGTGTTAATTTTGAAATTGCATTGTTTTGACAAGACGTGTGACCAACTGTATTTTCACACCTTCCGACCGACAGCGACTACTCAGTTGATGTCTTTAGCAAACAATTAAATGAGCCGCGACAAAGGTGCACGTACGCCCAGCGAAGTCTTAGATCAGACTGGGCATCCGCCTGATCCGATCAGAAGCTGCGCTATCGGCATGGAGGTAACTTAGGGTCTTAGCTACCCTTTATACGCATAGTTCAGACTCTGCTCAGATCGGGTTGCTGTCCAGGTTGATCTGCATCTTCGCTGGGCGCACATTCCAATTTGTTCGTCTTATCGTATTGCGGCTCATATGAGGAAACTTTTGAACATTGAGCAGAAAAGAAAGTGACCTGTCCATGGGCGGAACGCTGACGAGTGTCTTGCTGCTTTCAACTGTTCTTTCCGTATTTCTTACTGCATTTAATACTATTTCAATTCAATTTCCACGTGATAATTTTAAATGGTTTTCGCACAGTCACAGCCTGATTTGATAACACATGTTCAAAATATTTTGAACAGAAATTCGGATCAGTTTGGTTTGTGCACAAACACGGGTAAGGTTATATACAAACTCAAATTCAACTAAAATTGACAAATTATTAACTGCTCTTAAAATCAGACCAGTGTTTTGCAAGTGCATAAGTTGGTCTGAGTCAGTTTGCATACATAATTAATTCCATAAATTGACTATTGCGGCTTTATATTTTTTGCATTTATTTTTGTTCAAGTCATGATGACCTTAACAAACTTTAACGGTTTGACAATTACGAAAACAGTTTAGAGGTAATATCGGATTTTATGATCGATAATCGATTAATCCTCGTGCAATTATAAGTATGTTAATTGTACTGTATGTTGTCAACAAATTCCGATCAGCTTGCGCAAACAGATCAGACATTGTTCAGTCTTATCAGAATGCACATATCAGAGGCTGATAAGTGTCCGCAGGTGCACAGGTTTATTATCGTAAGTACTCATATTATAGCAAAAATACAAAAAAAATCACAAAAATATCTTTCAATATTCCTTGCTAGCTTCACTAAAACAGTCAAAATTAAAGTGACACGCTTGCATTATGTTAATTTATAGCCTTGAAAGAAAAATGTTTCATAGCGATTTTTTCCCATAGCGATTTATCCTTACACTACCACGGTTACGAGAAAATCTTCACCATGATTTAGTTTCTTACATTATTTTTTTTCGACAGTAATATCTTAAGAGAGCAATACAGTATATGTATCTTCGTGTCTCCTGATTATAAATGAGCAAATCTGCCAGTCAAAAATATAATTCTATGGATTCTAAGATTCTACCCTGGGATACACAAAACATATTTCGGTTTCTTTGATAAAAACGCCCCACCACACTCAAATAAATTTCAATCAAAAATATTAGAACAAACATTAGCAATTATGATAATAATTTATAGACTGATCGAACATTACCAAAAAACATGTAATTGGTTTGCAAAGTTTTTTTTCCTTAGCTTATAAAGGGATTTTTAAAACTACAAGTAGTCGATTAACTGTCTGTTCATTTTTGATGGTCACGTGTAGGAGTTACGTGACTTCTTTCTCTTTTTTCCTTTCTTGTGTTCATTCGTTTATTCTTTCTTTCCTTCTTTCTTTCTTAATAAGACAATATAATTATTCTTCCTTTCTTACTTAGTTAGATCATAAAAGCACATATATAAATACATAAACAAAACACGAATACCAAGAAATGAAGTGGTAAGCCTTTGAGCCTTTATAGGCGGATTTGCACTTAAACTATTTGAAACTATTATGAGCGAGGTTGTTTCGAAACGCGATTTTCTGTATGTTTAGAGATCGATGGAAGAAACTTATAGTATACTTATTTTATAATGAATTACATCAATGTAAACCTTATAAAAATCTCTAGCTGGTGATAACTTATAAAAGTTTTATAGAAAATTCGATCATTTTCAAATTTAAGGCTGTACATAGCTTCTTAGGCAGTTTCGACATTATTCTTATATAATTTCATGTGACTGAAGCTTCAAACTTCAAAAGCCGATGGAAGTATCAAAACATGAAGTTAATTTGTATATTTTTATACCATATTAACGGACAAAGACTGAAGTTTATGATCATAACTTATAAAAAATTGTCGTAATATCATATATGTATTTAATTTCACATTTTATATTATATTTCTATGTAATTGCATATAACACTCGACATTATTTGAACAGGTAAGCTCTCGGATAAACCCGTAAGTCGCTATCGGTAGTTTCCGCCATATTGAAGCATTAAGTTCCCTATGACAGAGCTTTACCTAATTATTAGGATATTCTCACACGCTGATTTTCAACTTCGAATTATGCTTTCTCTGATATTTGTATTAAAGTCAACAAATTGGAAAGGACTCGGACAGATTTTGTTCCAGGAAGTGCATCCTATTGATTCAGTCCGTTGAACCCCCTGGGGAACATCGCTATGAGAATCGGACAGAAAACATAAAGGCAACAAAAACGTATAGATCTCCTATATTCGTGTCTTTGATGGCAGGCCTGGCCCTGAGGTAATGAAACTTTTATCGTGCTCAACTTAACTGGGCATGACATTTTCTCTGCTGATGAATGTGAGAATGCCAACTTATATTGGCATTTTCATATCCATAAGCAGAGAAAATTTCATCCTCAGCTAAACTGAGCATGAAAATAACTGTACTTATCAATAATTTGCTATTTATTAGCAGGTAAAATTTCACGCTCAGCTGAGTTGAGCGCGAAAAAACTTTTATAACCTCGGGGCCTGGCCTAGTGGATTGAGTGTTCGTCTTTCATGCAGAGAGGTCGTGGCACGACTCCCACAGGCACCAAGTGACCATACAATTTCTTCAATGCAATAGACCCGAAAATCCGAACGAAGTGTGTCCAGGGCTGGATAATGTAGTGGTAGTCTGTTATTGCAGGATTGCGGAACTTCAGTGGCAATACCAGCCTAATCAAACCGGCAAAATTGTACACAAACACAACACACACCTAGGTAATGTGCCTGTCATGGCTTCGTTCACAGGCACCGTGTCCTAGCTAAACAAACACAAATGGGCAAACATTATTTGGTGGCACCCAACTGGCATTTGGCTCAGCATGCAAATAATATAGTTCATCAAAAGTTTGGAATCCATGATTTTCTTTTATACTTTTCAATGCATTATAGAGATTTCTCGGTGAAATAGAAACTGATAATCTCACTGTTTCAAACAGTGAAATTATCACTTTCGATTTCACTGTTTCAGAAATAGGATTTTTGTGAAATAGCCTCAAGTGTTTTGTTGATTAATTGGATAAATCTCATCTGGCTTGACAAAAATTACGTCACGCATGTTTGAACGTCATTACGACGTTAATGACGTCACTTAAAGCGCAACGTAACATTGTTACTGCACGCGACGTCAGGCCGCCTAAGTCTCATATAGGCATTCTTTCTTAGCATTTTTTTTAGATCTGTTTATCAAAATGATAGTTGAAGCTATTTTTCAGTTGCCAACTTGTTTACAACCAATATCATACCCAATAAACACGCTGGAAGCATCAAATTTGACGCAAAACGGCTAGAAAAAAGGTGTGTTTCTGTCGTGATGGCTGACGCTCTTGAATAAACAGAATTATTGCGATTTTTAAGCAAAAAAGAAATAGAAAATTTGACTTTTTCAGTGTAAGATGAATTTTTATTTCACTCATGAACACCAAAAGTGGTATTTTTACTAGTGGCTTCGCCACTCGTGAAAATACTGCTTTTGGTGTTCATTCGGTAAAATAAAAATCGATCTTACACTGAAAAAGTCAAATATCCTCTATATAATGTACTTCGCCAAACAATTGGAATCATTGAAAATAACGAAGTTCATCAAAGATATGGACTGCATGAAAATAATGTAGTTCGTCAAAGACATGGAATCCATAAATTAAAAAAATGTAGTTTATCAAGGTATTAGAATCCATGATAATAATGCAGTTCATCCCGAACAAAAATGCAATTTATGAAACATATGAAATCCATAATATTGATTTATTTTATTTCATTTTATTTTTTATCAAATATGCGGAATCTATTACCATAATTTACAAAGAACCGACAAAGATAAGGAATTCATAATAGCAATATACTCTATCAAAGATATGGGTTCCAATATAACGTTCTTCGTCAAAGATATGAAAGATTTACATGTAATTATAATCTACTTCATCAAAGCTATTGACGTGCTTCATCAAAGATATGTTATCCATAATAATAATGTACTTCATAAAAGATATGGAATCCATAATTATAATTAATCAAAGATATGTATTCCAAAATAATTACATGTATGTACATAATCGAAGGGAAACCTTTACCTTTACCTTTTTACATAATCGAAGATACAAATAGAATATCCATATTAATATTACACTTCGTCTAAGATATGGAACTCATAATAATAATATACTTAAAAATGATAAGATTTATATATATCAATACTGTACTACTTCAAAGTTATTGAATCCATAAAAAAATGCAGTTCATCAAATATATGGTTTTCTATAATAAAAATCTACTTCATCAATGATATGGAATCATAATGATATTTTCCTTCATTCAAAATGTGGAATCCATAACAATAATGTTTTTCATGAAAATATACAGAGTCCGTAATAAAAAATGTAGATAAAATTTATAGAAAGATATGAAGTCTGGCACAAAGATTTATTGTTTAGATCAAAACAACAAAGTGTAACTGGAAGCTTATTACACTGGATATCTAATTACCTTGACAATAGAAAACAAAAGGCTGTGCTAAAAGCAAGCAGTTCTTCTCCTAAAATATTAAACGCTGGTGTTCCACAAGGATCTGTTTGGGCCCTCTATAATTTTGATATATGTAAATGATATTTCTGAGTCCCTCCTTATTTTCACAAGATTGTTTGCCGACGATAGTTCTCTTTATTACTCATCCACTAGCCTGCATGATATTAAAGGTATTATAAATCACTACTTCAATTTGCTATCTGCAGTAGCTAGCCAGTGGCTTGTTATATTTAATCCTTACAAAACCGATTCGGTTTTATTCACGTTAAGAAGCTTTGATACATTGTACCGTTTAACGTTTGGCAATACTCAAATAAAATTCGTCGAAAACCATAAACATATTGGTTAAACTCCTAGTAGCGGTGGTAAATGGACTGTCCATATTGATAATATTATAAATTCAGCTTCAAAAGTCATTGGAATAATGCGTAAAATTAAATACATTTTTGGTCAAGAAGCACTTAATCAGATATATACTTCTTATCTATTGCCTGTATTAGAACATGCTTCCATTGTTTGGGATGGTTGCTCAGCCTAGAATTCATATCTATTAGACAATATTCAAAATGAAGCCGCGCGCATTGTAACGGACTGAACTAAATCTGTATCAATAGCATACCTTTATCGTGAATGTGGTTGGGTCTCATTAGAAGAAAGGAGGTGCCACCAGAGATAAACTTTATGCATAAAGTCCATAATAATCTAGTGCCTTCTTATATCATTGACCTTATCCCACCACTAGTTAGAAATATTTCCAATTATCCACATAGAAATAAAAATAAATACTCTGTACCTTATATCTGTCCAGAAATCTCAGGAAAATCATGTATTTCCTCGTTCATTTCATTATGGAATTCGACCGACAACAACCTGAGAGAAATAAACACACTTACAAGTTTTAAATCGAATACTAACAGAATATACACGAATGTATCTGCAACTCCAAGTTATTATTTCTATGGCTGTAGACAACACATATCTGTATTGCATGCTAGACTACGTAACAAATGTAGCAATCTAAATTTCGATCTCTTTACAAACTTCTTAACACTTGACCCTACTTCTTCCTGTTCAAATGAAATAGAAGATTCTAAGCATTACATCTTCCGATGCTCAAAATACATTACGGAGAGGCTACTGTTATTTAACGCTACAAGAAATTTTCACCCTCTCAGCATTGGCATTGTATTATTTGGTAAACCCGGACTGGGTACTGAAAACAACATAATCTTTATAAGGCTATCCATAGTTTTATAAAGTCTTCAACCAGTTTTAAGATTAGGTACAGCTACATACATAGTCGGACGGTTGGCATATACATACAGGTATATGTATATGTATACACTTTCGTCACTTTTGATCTCAATTCCTACCAGGATTCGACCCGGATCACCTGACAAGATTCCTTTCCAAAGTTATCTTTTTGTTCTTTTTTTTTTTTTTTAAATTTGGTTTT
This sequence comes from Ctena decussata, assembly GCA_963989385.1. NCBI lineage: Eukaryota > Metazoa > Mollusca > Bivalvia > Lucinida > Lucinidae > Ctena > Ctena decussata. The sequence continues at coordinate 63,570,450 of OZ022506.1, read as the reverse complement.
GTTTATAGTTATGTTAAGAATATGTTCGCTTGCTGTCACTATTATTGTTATTTATATCTGTCAATGTATGATGTAGGGGGCGGGCCGTAACTAATGTTGTGGAAACTTGTGGCCCAATCCCGTTGCTTGTCACTTATAGCAATAAAATATGCTAAAACTAATTATATGAAATCTATAATGAATTTCATTAAAGATATGGAATCCATAACTATAAATGTACTTAATCAAAGAAATGGAATCCATACATATTGGAATCTTTAATAGTCGTACACTTCGTCGAAGAAATGCACTCTATAGTAATAATGACATCATCAAAGATATGCATTTTTTAATAAAACAAACTTCATTTAAGATATGGAAAAATGTATTTGGACTTCATCAAAAATATGGAATCCGTTATAATAATGTACTTCATCAAATGTATGGAATCGACCATAATAAAGACATTCATCAAATACTGTAAAACACTTTTATTTGGCTACAGGAAGATTTGACGGTTTTCATAAATGGACCTTTTCAGGGATTTTTTTTTTGCGTATTTGTGATTTCTAAAAATAGTTATTTCTGCTTACGTCATATGGGCCACTTAAGCCCGAGTTATGATGACAATTTGAGATGATATGCCACAAGGTTAAAGTTGAAATATATGTTGTGACATCTCATTTGGTTTGCCTCGCGATTACAGTGAGATTCCATAACATTCATTTAAATATGTGTTGTGCTGTCGAGGTTTAAGCACTTTAAGACAATTGAAATTATCAGTACATAGTCTGGAAGGGTAAAAAAATCAAGCCTTTACCAACATTATCAACACCACCGACACTCACTGTAACCCGTGTACGCTGAGCTTCGCGGTTGCGAGCTTTAATAGCATCCACGGTTACTAGTAAAAGAAAGTGCTGATATTGCAACGGTTACCAACTTGGAGGAAACTCAAAGCGTTGAAATACCAAACTTTACTGTGTCCGGGTAACAATGAGCCCCATGATTATACTACTCGGCGTTACTACGCTGGTCCGTGACAGGCGCGGTACGGAGATGATATTCATGTCTTGTATACATACTCAGTTTCCTAATACTTTATGATGTAATTATAGGTGAGGTTTATACTACCACTGCTGTAGTACCTACCACTACTGGACCTATCAAGTGTCCTATAAATATTCCAAACGGAACAATAGCAGCAGGATGCAGTCGTACGGTTTCTTCATATTGCACGTATTGGTGTGATTATTGGTGGTGTTCCAAACGCTTTACAGAGCTGTTCTGCAACCAGTATGGTTCCTGGAGTGCCGGGGACAAAGCGTGCATATGTGATGGTAAGAATTAAACCGCGATAAGAAGAAACTAACAAAGTGACATGTCCGCCCAGCGTAGACTCAGATCAACCTGGGTACCCACCCAGTCTGATCAGAGTCTTTGCTTTGCGCTCAAAAGGTAGCTTTAGGACTTATCTAGCTCCTTGCGGACAGCAAAGACTCTTATCAGACTGGGCGGATGGCCAGGGTGATCTGAGTCTTCGCTGGGCGCAAATGCCACTTCGTTTATTTTGTCGTGACGAGGCTCAATTATGTTGCTGGTCTGTATTCAATTTTGTCGACTGCAAATTTAAATCGCAGATTATTTAATTCCAAACGCAATTTTGCTTGTAGATGGGGCAATCAGTTTCATCGTTAAACTTTTACAAAATTACAATGTCCACAGATGTTTTATACTAAGAATGCATTTTGTCCGCATGTCGTGACATTACGGACATATATTTTTTTCTTCACGGCTGTATCATTTCATGGTTGTTCATGAATTGCTTTGATAAGGTCTAGATAAAAGTAAATTAGATTTTAGTGTTTTTATCAATTTTGATACATCTTAATTAAGGCTTTTTTGTCTTATGGAACATGGACTTTAAACTCTTGTGATTCTGATTTGGCGTTAAAGATTTGAAAGAACAAACATTTCATGAAACATGCTTGGCGTCACTGATGTTAAATTATCAGTGTTCAATTAAACACACACTCGTTTTGGGATACTCTATATGAGCCGCGACATGACAAAACCAACAATGTGGTTGTGCGCCCAGCGCAGACTCAGATCAGCCTGGGCATCCGCCCAGTCTGATCAGAGTCTTCGCTTTCCGCATGAAGGTAGCTTAGTCCCTCAGCTACCCTTTAAGCGCTTAGCAAAGACTCTGATCAGACTGGGTGAATGTCCAGGCTGATCTGAGTCTGCGCTGGGCGCACAACCACATTGTTGGTTTTCTCGTGTCGCGGCTCATATGTAGTTAGGTAAAATCATTAGTCCACAAGAATAATGAGAATGTAGACCACTTAAATAAGAATGGAGCCACCAAGTTCAAGTATCACAACGGAACGCTTGCATGGGTCGATTTATTCATTTGCTCTTCCTGAGAAGTTTGAATTTTCAAAACATGCCTATGCTACCTCGTTTCAAGACATTAGACAACTGCAGGGAAATAAAGATTCCATAAGTACACCCATGAAACATTTTTCATTACGATAATGCTCAAGGTAAGTTACAAACGTCAAATTGTCGGATATCTAAATGTTTTTTTTTTCTGTAACATTGTCGCAAGTTTTGCAATATTTTCTTTTTCTATTTTCTTTTTTTCTTTATCATGGTAACAGAAATTGTAGTCCATCATGAGTTTAGTTCTCGCAAGTGGTTTAAAATGTATGTCACGTCCATTAGCCTAAAAATCTGACGTAGCATTAGATTCGAAGCTAAGATTATTATTGTTCTCATTTTGCATTAGAAATGCTTTCTTAATAGTTTGACGCTTGTATCTAATGCAGTACACCAAAAACAGAAGCCGCAATTTCCATAGAAGCTAGTCACAATCATAAAATAAATAAATAAATAAATAAATAAATAAAATAAATAAAACATTCTAGGTATCTCCTAATCTAATGAATCTTACCGTTTGTTACAAGAAAAATTTCTGGGTTTATCAGCATTACTTTGTCCAACAGATACGACGAGAACATCCACAACCACGCCTTATGCCGCCAGGCTTTCTACAGCAACGCCATACCCAACCAGGCGTTCTACAACCACGACATATCCAATATGGCGTACTACAACCACAGCATACCCAAAATGGCGTTCTTCAACCACGGCATACCCAACCAGTCGTACTACAACAACAGCATACCCAAAATGGCCTTCTACAACCACAGCATATCCAATATGGCGTTCTACAACCACAGCATACCCAACCAGGCGTTCTACAACCACGGCATACCCAATGTGGCGTTCTACAACCACAGCATACCCAACCAGGCGTTCTACAACAAACAGACGTGAGTATTTTTGGCTCACTCTATTTGGTAAACGTAGACCTACTGATATACACATATTTTGTTTGGACTAAAAAGACCAAATGACACAATTGTAATAAACGAAATGACCATTTGCTCATAAGTCCGTATAATTTGCAAAAACTGAGCGAGTAAATGAGTTGTACATTAAAGGAACGGTTAATAACATGTAAGACATTTCCAGAATATTATTGGCTATGCATTTATGGGGAGATACACAAACCCTATCGCTGTTTCAAGCAGGTCTCACAGAGACACCAATAGACCTTCATAGAGCACTGTATAATATTTCCATAGTGTCAATATGAAACTATTAATCATCAACACTAAATACAAATGAGCCGCGACACAATAAAACCAACAAGGTGGAATGTGTGGCCAGCGAAGACTCAGATCAGCCTGGGCATCCGCCCAGTCTGATCCGAGTCTTCGTTGTCTTAAACAAATAAGTATTCTACAGTCATTTAATATGTGTTTATCATGCTTCATGCTCAAGAGGAGGAAATGATGATGTAAAATCCGTTAAAAGTGTCAGAGTATTATGTGTTTTTGGCAATTAGTACTAGTACTGAAATCTGGCCAAAATTCATAAAAATCAAGCTTGCAAATACACAGGAATGTGTTGAAATTTTGTCAATTGACAAAATTTCAATACGCACCTGCCTATGTGTGTAAAGGCAGCTATTCCTTGATGAATGTGATAAACCTGATCCTACAGTGTTTTTTATCATTATTTTAGATTTTACCACAGACATGTCATGGACAACCTCTGGTAAGTTCATTGTGATCAAACGTTATGTTTCACAAAATAATTTAATGCACTTCCGATAAAAAAGATCTTGGGACATGATTGGATGAGATCGGCCATGTGATGTCCCTCTAACTCTTAATGAAAGAATAATTCCGGTTCTGAAAAGAATTCAATATGGATACGGCACACAGATGAAAAAAGTATCAGCTTCGCAAGAAAGTTTGCCTCACCGTTGGCAACAAACTATATGTGAAGCATTTCACGCCCTTTCTGGATCGTTATGACGTTTGGACTTGAATGAGCGCTTAGACAGGACGTTCTTAATAAACTGGCAGAGGTTTGGTCATCAAATAGAATTGCTTTGTGTTTAGAAAGATTTCAGCACTTAAAGATACTACAAGACTGTGTCCGTGTCGATCTTCTTTTGGTACTTGTGGACATGATCAATTATAAGGAAGGTAATCTTCAGCAAATTGTCAGGGAAATTTGCCTGAAGGGTCAAAGGTCTGACGGGAAAACTTCCAATCAGTCTTCGCTGTCGGCTTGGAGCCATGGTCAAAGACTTAGCAACCATTTAAGCGCACAGTGAAGACTTTAATCAGACTCGGCGGCTGCCCAGGCAGATCTGAATCCTCGCTAGCGCCTATGCCTCTTTGTTTGGTTTGTTGTGTCGCGGCTCAATTAATCAATAAGCTGTTTAGTTACTTGTCTTCAATGGTAATACACCGGGGGTCGCTTACATTTCATAGCAGGCTCTACAGCACTTTGAAACTTCAATGGGCTGTAAAAATCCAATTATCCATCCAACCATCAATTTGTTACAGGTCAGGTGTCTGTCCGTCTAGCGGATAGTGAAGGCCCATGGATTGGAAGAGTAGAAGTGTACTATTATGGTGTATGGGGAACAGTATGCGACGATAGTTTTGGCGTTGACGATGCTTATGTTATATGTAAAATGCTGGGGTATGGTATACACAGGTACGAAAACATATGAACAATACTATTGCAGTTAAGTTAAATAGGTACATCATGCTTTTCTGCCATATTTTTGAAAGGAGACAATTTTATGACTTCCTGTATCTTTCCCTGGGCAATGGTTCCCTTCAAAATTGGGGTCTACTCAGGAGCCACGGTAGCTCAGTGGAATAAGCGCTGGCCCACTGATCTAGCGGACCCGGGTTCGAATCCTGCTTGATGCGAGTATCTTTCCTTCCGTAAACGGAGTTCCATTGCACACTCCATTCCACTATCATCCTCCGATTGTCCTGATATGACTGAAATACTGTTGAAAAGGACGTAAAATCGCAAGCCATCCATCCATTTGGGGTCTACTCCTAGAGAAAAAATGCTCCTAGGAGAGAAAATTATTTTCATTTAGAGTTGACCCCTCCCCCTCCCCCACCCCCGAAATTGAGAAGGAAGGAAACAAGGAAAAGGGAAGGGTTATATCCCCTGAAGTTAACCGATACCCATTCGCTTTGACCTGTCTTAAGGAGTCATACCAGGGGAAAACATATGTACATCGGCTGCCTCAGACAGGTGACATCTTAATATTGGTTTTTCATTTGCACTGTAAATCTTTTCCGAGGGACCCTCAAAAGGCCTCCAAAGAGACGTGACCCCTCACTTAAAATGACCACATATTAGCAGGTTTGAGTGTTCTTCGCAGTTTGCATTTATCGCCAAATGTGTAAATCAGCCATGAGTAATGCAGCTACATGTATAAAAGGAGGTATTCTGTGGTCTTGAAGAAACCCTTAAATATTTCAACTTGTCTCGTCCAAAACAATCCAAAATATCTAGATCCGTCTTACAAGACGGATCTAGATCTTTGGGATTATTTTTGAAAGGACAACATGTCTTATCAGATTACTACCCTCAACATGGTGTAAGCATCATGCAGTTTCAAGAAATAATTATTACCCGTGTCATCTGCAATATGTTGAATTAGAGAGTTACTTTGCTTTTGATATCGATCTCACGTGAGCCGTGACACAGTGGAATCTGCGCCCAGCGAAGACTCAGATCAGCCGCCTGGGCAGCCGCCCAGTCTAAGCAGTGTTTTCGCTGTCGGCATGAAGGTAGCATATATATATTTAGCTAGCCTTTAAGCGCAAAGTGAATGCCCTGATCAGACTGGGCGGATGCCTAGGCTGATCTGAGTCTGAGCTAGGCGCACACGCCATTTGTTGGTTTATCGTGTCGCGGCTTAATTGTATTTCATCTAAAGATGGGTTTACAGGGTGACACATCTTGCATGCAGTTAGGAAAGATGCCGCGATCGCATTTATCTCAAACGTTTTCAGACGTTTTTTTTTTCAAGAATAAAAGAGTGTGTAAAATATACTGGAAAAGTATGTCCAAAAATATCCCAGCGGGTACATGACGTCATGTTGACGTCGATGCACGTCATCGCGTCGAAACAACGTAAAGTGACGTCATTTAGACATATCATTATGACCTCATTTTGATGACATATGCCTTCTCGGGTAAGTGATCGGTTAGAAGTTGTCAGATATTTTGACCTATACAAGTAGATATCCGATAATGCTCGTCAAGGTCGGAGTACCTTGAAAATCCTGGAAGGTGTGTACAGAATTTCTTTTATTAGAACATTTGTTTGTTACCTTAGGTATCCCATGGTGTACGGCAATGCTCATTTCGGAGAAGGAAATGGAACAATTATATTAGACGAGCTACAGTGCACGGGCAGTGAGAGCTCCATCGAGAATTGCGATGCCAGCTGGTTCTTACACGATTGTTCACATAGAGAAGATGTCGGAATAGACTGCCTCGGTAAAAAGAAATCAAAAGCTACACGCTTATTACATACTCAAACAGTTTTAATCTCCCAGAATTGGTTAAATAATTAGCACATTGAATTCATAATGGAACAAATGGAACACTTGACTATTGTGTTGTCTCTAGGAACTTTAGCTTTATTCTTACGACGGATTAATAAAACGTAAATTAATGGTGTTCTAAAAATGTTCTAGAAAGTTCGACCGTGAACTATAACCTAGAACATAAAGTTCAAAGTCGTCAGTTGGAAGAAACTGGTCCACCGAGGCCCCAAAAGTTCAATACACATTCATTGCCTGGCAAGGTGATGACCTTTGTATACGGTGGGGCGTTAAAGGAGTAATTCTACTGGACCTTTTAACCCAAAAAGAACTGCAACAAGGGTGCCAAGCAAACTTACTTGCAACACTGACAAGACAATGCAAATTTTCGCAAGAAATGAAAGAGTTCTCTTGGTTCCGAATCGCATCCTACCTATTCGTCTAATTTTGGCACCTAGCTATTACATTTTGATCCAAACTTAAAAAAATGATATCCGGTAGACACCATCATTAGTCGAATGAAGAAGTCAAGGCAATGGTTAAGGAGAGAATTATTATACATCTAAACGGCTCCGAATTCGTCTGTTTGGGGATGACGACACTGGAACAGCGTTTGACAAAATGTGCAATGCAAGAGGGTTATTTCATAGAAAGAGAACAGGTCGATCCTGACCGCGAGTAAGGTCGGCTAGTTACATGTTGACTGTTCCTGGTATCTTGCAAGCAGACTTAATCTTCCTTTCTTTTCTTACAGAATCAGCGTATCCATATCTGACAACCGAGCAGTACTCAACAACAACAACCAGACCATACACTACGAAGTCTTACACAACTTATACAGGTAAGTACATGTATTGTAAAAATTCTAAGAAAAATATGGGACACCTACAATAATTACCGTAATATTCCTATAAATGGAACATCTCGGTTGTTTTACAATAAACTAATGCTTCCAAAAGATAAAGATGGAATGATAAACATTGTGGGCCCTGACTAGATTGCTCCTTCGAGAGCATCTGATATGAGTCAGCACTGTTTGCTCAGACCTGTCTGGCTTAATACTTTGAATTCATATAGTAAATCATTAAGATATATGTAGCAATATGATATCAAAAATCACAAAACTGGATCCGATTTACCTTTACCAGTAGTAGTAGTATTTCAATTCTCATAACGACGTTCTCCCCGCACCTCAGCGGAATGAATCCATAGCCGCAGTAACAGGGCGTCCATCCAATTACCTTTACCAGTCACTGTTGTATCCTTTTATATCTTTTGAAAAATTAGTTTTGAATGGTTTAATAGAAAGGAATTATTGTTACGATTGTAACATTTGTTTTAGTATTTCAGTAATGTTAAGTGTTTGATAGGTATACTATGCAAAATATATTTAGCAAATTTTTATATTTTGCAATTTTTCTCATTACTGAAGTGCAACAGTGAGCGAAATTAAATTGAATTGAAAGAACCCGTATTTGGGGCTTAAGATACCATGGGATTACAGAACCATCTTTAAAATTGATATTGGGGAAAAGCGATAAGCGCGGAAGGGGTCATTAGCCGAAATTCGCACCCATTGAAAAGCAATATAAAAGTGGTAAGCATGTGATTTTTTGTACGGTATTTCTCAACATTTTCATGCTCAGTTTTCTTGTCGAAGCTATTGATGGTGTAAAAGATATGGTTAAGCTTAACAACTGACGAATCTAAGCATGCGCCATTGCCGTTGAAACGTGTAAATTCGGTCCATTGTGCAATGATTCAGGGGTGCTTTAGTTCAATGCAGAATAAAAAACACGAGGAAAACAATAGGCTAAAATTAAAGGTCACACCATGATTAATTTAACTGTGAAGTTTCTTCATTGAAGTAAAATGTAACTGTGAGAAAATGATGACGTTAGTCTGAGACTTTTGACTTACGCTCAGTAACCGGGAAGAATTTTCTTTCTGAATTGTTTACATTATCATATTGGTAGCTACCAAACAAGCATACACTCTAAAGGGATTCAAGAAACACCGATTAGAAACAAGTTTTTTAAGACGATAACGTAAAAACAAAGGAAAACGTCAAATTTTCGAACTTTGTAAACCTCATACTCGTAGTATATTCAAATGTTTTAGAGCGTTTTCCTTTATTTTAACAGCAAACCTGCCGCCTCATTATGGTTGTGGCTTTTGTACATGATCTTAAATATCGTTCAGATACAATGGTCATAAAAACTGACGTCACGATAGTTCAAACGCTACAATTGAGCAATCTTGATTCTTTTACCTGCTAGTATATCTCGAATGATCGGCCTTAATATCTTTATGCAGTAAAGTGGCAATAAAATCCTAATATGGTGGATCTGACACATACAAAAAAATGATATATTTATTGTGCATAGTATATATTTAATTACTCAATCAAATTTTTCCGACTCTTGAGCACAGCATATAAAAGGCGGAGCCCATTCCTCCCTTCCCGCTGTCTTTCCTTCCCTGATTCGGAAAAGATGTCCATTTACTTCTGGGTTGAAAAACAGCCGTTTTCCAGTCCCCTGTTGGTCGAACGGCAATTCGAACCTTTGGCCTTCTGTATTATAACCAAGCATCTCTAACCACTCGACTACGCGCCACTTAAATGCGGGAATAGTCGGCGATATTTGCGAATCTTCTTATTTTGAGACATTCGCAAAAGTAAAGTGTTTTGGATTTGGTTCTGGCCATCATCAATTCCATTATCTTTAAGTTGCATGGGCACATCTGCATATTATTTTGTCATTCTACGTAGGGAAACAGTTCTGATAATATGACATCGGATCTGAGACCGTAATAAAGCCATGCATTAAAAAAGATAATCAACTGTGGATTAAATATGCAAATTACATTGTAATGTTATGCGTACAAGTCCGTGAAAACGTCACATTTCTAACGGCGAAATCGTGACGTTTTAGTGCAAAATTTGCTACTTAAATGCAATTTTAGTGTAATATTTTAACAGAATCATGGATTCGTGCTCCTGTATTATTGAATTTATTAAGCTCGTTGGGGAAACCGATAAGAGGCCTGGCATAGTCTCGTATCTTATATTTTGCCCAGCTCGTTTAAGAAATTCAAAAATACATGAACACTCATGTAAGATTTTCTATTTACGACTTCATGTTGTCTATCCGGAAAACACTTGTCAACCCTTCCAAAACGGACTCTACTTTGAAAGGAATGAATTTCTACGGAAGCTTGAGAGAGTTGACCCAATCGAGAAGGGATGCGAAAAAAAAAAAAAGAATCAGTAAATGGCAGAGTTGCTTCCACTGAGTGTGTATTCATTTACCTTAAAGAAATGCAAATTTTCATTTTTGGCGGATAATTTATTTCACTCTTCAAAATAAGCTATTGCGGAAAAAGCCAAGTTTACAATATTTGTAATTATGTATTGTAGGGTTCACCACAAGTCTGCCATTGTCAACCTTAGGTAAGTATACAGTTTTATATTAATCTACCAAAGCAAGTCGACATTGTGTTCGAATTTCTGTAGTTCCATCTTTTCGAGGTTCCGGGTTCCGCCCCACCCCTTGACAGTATTACCTTGTATGCGCAACTTCTAAAGTTTTTCATCGGTATAATTGCAGACTCTGATCAATGTGAAAAGTCCATACATGGTCTGTACCAATACATAAACCTTGCCCCTTTCCTCTGGGTTATTTTTTGCATATATTGAAAGGGACCGAAACCCATGTGGACATTGTAAGTAATCAAAACTGCCCGCGCTCCTTTACAGTTGATCAGTCTCCAATCTTCACCTCTGAGATTCCCAACGATTCAGTTATTCTATATGCGAACAGGGAAGGCTCTGATCTGATTGCCTGCGCTGGTCTGAATCTTCTCTCTTCGCTGATGCCAAAAGGAACCTTTTTACACTACGACGGCGACGGTAAATGAGGTAAATGAGATATCACGCCCTCAGTGATATTGTATCAATTTCTAGTTTGAATAGAAGTACTGCATAGTACACGCAATTAGAATGTTTGTCGACAGTATTACAATAAAATACAGTAAATACATGTATGTCTCGTTTTGGTTGTTGACCGACCGAAAGCGTTCGGGGCTCAAAATTAGAGGTCGTAGGTTCGAGTACCGCTGAGGTCGGAAATCTTCTCTGTCCTTTGGAGTTTTAATCATTTTTATCACCTTTTTTGTTTATCTTCGACTGAAGCACCGTTGAATGGGTCGTTAAAACCCAATCATCTATCCGACGCTCCATTTATTTTGACAGGTCATGTATCTGTCCGTCTAGTGGATAGTACGGGCCCATGGAAAGGAAGAGTAGAAGTGTACTATCGTGGTGTATGGGGAACAGTGTGCGATGATAGGTTTGGTGTTGACGATGCTTATGTTATATGTAAAATGCTGGGGTATGATATATACAGGTACGAAAACATATGAACAATTCTATTGCAGCTAAGGTATATAGGTACAGCATGTTGTTCTGCAATATTTTTAAAAGGATACAATTTTATGAGTTCTTGTAGCTTTTCCTTGGCAATGGTTCCCTTTCAAATTTTATTCTATTCTTAAAGAAAAAAAATGCTCCTAGGAGAGAAAATTATTTCCTTTTAGATTGACCCCCGCCCCCATTGAGAAGCACGGAAACAAGGAAAAGAGAAGGGTTATATCCCCTGAAAGTAAACTCATACCCATTCACCCGTCTTAGGGAGTCATTCAAAGGGAAAACAAACTTTGGCTGCCTCAGACAGGTGATATCTTAATATTGGTTTTTCATTTGCACTATATATCTGTTCGAGGGCCCCTCAAAAGGCTACAAAAGAGAAGTGAACCTTTACTAGAGATGAGCAAATATGATCAGATTTGTATTCATTCGGTCAAAAGATGGGAATGTTTATCTTTCCAAAATTACCGCCAAATGTGTAAATCAGTCATGAGTAATGCAGTTATAAAAGGGGGTATTCAGTGGTCTTGAAGAAAATCTTAAAGATTTTAATTGTCTCGTCCAAAACAATCCAAAATATCTAGATCCGTCTTACAAGACGGATCTAGATCTTTGGGATTATTTTGGAAGGGACGATCATGTCTTATCAGATTATTACCCTCGACATAGTGTAAGTACACGTATCATGCAGTTTCAAGGAAAAATTATTACTCGTATCATCTGCAATGGTTGAATTAGAGCGTAACTTTGCTTTTATAGTTCTCTTTTTATCACGAAATATTTGATACCAATTATGATACATGTTAACCGCGACTCGACAAAGCAAACGTAGTAGCATGTGCGCCCAGCGAAAACCCAGAGTAGCCTGGGCGGATCAGTGTCTTCACTATCGGCATGGAGGTAGCTTGGATATTTAGCTAGCCTTCAGGCGCATGGTTAAGACTCTGATTAGACTGGGCGGATGCTAAGACTGAACTGAGTCTTCACTAGGCGGTCACACCATTTTTTTGGTTTTTTTGTGTCGCGGATTAATTGTATTCATCTTAAGATGAATTTACATGGTGACAAATCTTTCATGCAGTGAGGAAAGATGCAGCGATCGCATTGATCTCAAACCTTTTCAAACGGCTACAAGAATAAAAGAGTGTGTCAAATATACTGGAAAAGTATGTCCAAAAATGTCACAGCAATTACATGACGTCATTGTGACGTCGATGCGACGCCATCACGTCGTATCGATGTCAATATGACGTCATTTAGACATACGGCGTCATTATAACGCAATTTTGACCCCATATGCCCTCTGGGGTAAGTGGTCGGTTAGAAGTTGTATGAAACTTTGACCTTTACGAGTATATGTCCCATGGTGCTCGTCAAAGTCTGAGTACCTTGAAAATCCTGGAAGGTGTGTACAGAATTTCATTTATTAGAACATTTGAGCCGCGACACGAGAAAACCAACAAAGTGGTTGTGCGCCCAGCGCAGACTCAGATCAGCCTGGGCATCCGTCCAGTCTGATCAGAGTCTTCGCTGTCCGCATGGAGCTAGCTTAGACTCTTAGCAAAACGAGGACTCTGATCAAACAGGGTGGCTGCCGGGGCTGATCTGAGTCTTCTCTGGACGCACAACCACTTTGTTGGTTTTGTCGTGTCGCGGCTCATTTGTTTGTTACCTTAGGTATCCCATGGTGTACGACAGAGCTCATTTTGGAGAAGGAAATGGAACAATTATATTAGACGAGCTACAGTGCACGGGAAGTGAAAGCTCGATCGAGAATTGCGATGCCAGCTGGTTCTTTCACGATTGTTCACATACAGAAGACGTCGGAATAGACTGCCTCGGTAAAAAAATCAAAAGCTACACTTATTACATGTTTATTCAGTTTTAATCATCCGGAATTATTAAATAAATAGTTGCTTAAAATCAAGATGAAACTAATAAAACACTTGATTATTGTGCTGTCTCTATAGAAACTTTAGCTTTATAGTTACGACGGATTAATTAAACGCAAATTAATGTTGTTCTAAAAAAACTTCTAGAAAGTTCGATCGTTTTAGTTTGCCTGTGAACTATTAAGCTAGAAAAAAAAAGTTCAAAGTCGTCAATTGGTAGAACCAGGATTCGAGGTTATAAAACTTGAGAATAATCTCAAACTCAAAATATAGCACACTGATTGGCTGCTTCCGAGCATCAGTGTGCTTTATTTTGAGTTTGAGAATGTACTCAAGTTCAAGTTTTATAACCTCGGGGCCTGGTCCCCCGAGGCCCCAAAAAGTCAATACACAGTCCTTGCCTTTGTGTACGTTGGGGCGTCAAAGGAGTAATTCTACTGGACCCTTTACCCCCCCCCTCAAAAAAAAAGGGTACCATCCAAACTTACTTGACACACTGACAAGACAATGCAATATTTCGCAAGAAATGAAAGAGTTCTTATGGTTTGTAGAGTTGTAGAGCAAACCAAGTAACAAATAATGCCGCATCCTGCTTATTTGTCTACTTTTGGCTTAGCGATTACGTTTTGATACACACTTAAAAGAAATATTCCGCAGAACCATCATTAGTCAAATGAAGAAGTCAAGGCAATGGTTAAGGAGAGAGGAAATATAAATGGCTCCGAATTCGTCAGGTTAGGGATGACGACACTGGATAGCGTGTTGCAAAATGTGAAATGCTAGAGGGTAATTACATAGAAAGAGAACATTCAGGTCGATCTTGACCGCGAGTAAGGTCGACAGGTTACATGTTGACTGTTCCTGGTATCTTGCAAGCAGACTTAATCTTCCTTTCTTTTCTCACAGAATCAGCGTATTCATATCTGACTACCGGGCAGTACTCAACAACAACAACCAGACAAGAATCTACGAGGCCTTACACAACTTATACAGGTACTCAAATGCCACTCAAATGCGGGAATAGCCGGGGATATTAGTGAACCTTCTTATTTTGAGATATTAGCAAAAGTAAAGCTTCATCAAGTCATTTTTGTTATTATTATAAAGGGAGTAAATCTTTAAAGGGATACGTAAAGTAAGCCATCAAGTGGTGCCACTATTTAATGGTTTTATGAGTCTGTTATGTCCTTACCTATTTGAGATGGGGCATTTCCTCCGATGAAATAGCAGTGTCGCTGGACTGTTGTATAATAGGATTATGACATGCAATAATAATAAACAAGAATATTTGAGCCGCGACACGAGAAAACCAACAATGTGGTTGTGCGAACAGCGCAGACTCAGATCAGCCTGGGCATCCGCCTGGTCCGCTCAGAATTTTCGCTAAGCGCTTAAAGGGTAGCTAAGGGTCTTAGCTACCTCTATGCGGACAGTGAAGACTCTGATCAGACTGGGCGGATGCCCAGGCTGATCTGAGTCTGCGCTGGGCGCACAGCCACATTGTTGGTTTTGTCGTGTCGCGGCTCATTTGTCTTTAAGATTCTGGTACTTTGACCAGTGTAAAGAAAATCAAAAACAGTCAACTCTCGATGTCTCGGAATTGATATCTCAAAATACCCTCCTTTATCAAAGAATTAAATCTGGACACATTTCCTTTTCTTTATACATTTCAATCGTTTCATCTTAACTTACTGACATCTTAAAGTAAATTTCCTGGGACCAAAAAAATTACTTTGAGATTTATTAGTTTAGACTTTAAGATATCGCGATCTGACTGTACGTCTTTAAACAGTTCCCGAGACAACACAAAAGTATCCGAGCTGGACAACGAGAACAACTACAACAAGACATGGCAAGTACCATTACAATGTTTGTTTAAAGGGCTCAATTTCTATACAGGAAACAATATTTGAAAGCCGTACATATATGCACTATACATTTCCATATACTGGTATTGGCTTTAACCGTTTCTGCTCTTAGACTATTAGATTCTTCTTCTTTATCATATCTTTACTTGAAAATACGTACTTTTTACATATGTGATACAGGCAAAACTTTTATGCAAGTATCAGAGCTGCATATCTCAAAGGCCGTATTACTCCAAAAAATAGCTAAACCCATATCACTCCCTAGGGAGGAAAACTCATATCATCCGGATCACACCCCACGTGACCTACACCATTCCTAGGGCGAAAAAGCCATAGCATAAAAATAGCCAAAACCCATATCACTCCCGAGGGAGAAAATCCATATCATCCGTATCACACCCTACGTGACCCATATCACCCCTAGGGCGACAAAGCCATATCACCACATATTTTAAAATATATATGATAAATAGATTATGATATAGCAATTTTTCATGTCATTACCCGTATCAACCTTCGACTCCCATATCAGCCTTGGGCTTTCGGCACTCGGGCTGATATGGGAGTCTGGGGCTGATTCGGGGTTTGATATGAAAATTGCCATGTAATAACCTCTATTTATTTTTTCCGTTTCCTTTCGGCTACTACAACAATACTGTTTGAAAGGTTTCTTTTAGGGCCTTTGCATTAACTAAACTGTGAGATCAAAGAACTCGTGTCTGGAATCAAGCTTCCTGTCCGTTTACAGTGCGTTTTTTATCGTGATAATTTCAAATAGTACCGTCATATTTTTCCTGATTAGCTCTGATTTTATCTGAAGCACACCACTTCTGCTCAACATTTCCACAGTCTGAGTGTTTTATGGTTACTGTTGCTTCAATTCTCGTTACGATGGTAACTCCTGGTAAGAAGTTTGTCCATTTAGTAGGTTTCATTACTGTTTGCATGTAACTGTGTCTTTGCTAAATAAAGTGCAAGAGATGAGACATGTAAAAAATAATCTTCCTGTCAAATTAAAAATGAGCCGCATCACGAGAAACCCAAAAAATGGTTGTACGCACAGCGCAACTCAGGTCAACCTGGGCATCCGCCCAGTCTGATAAGAGTCTTTGTTGTTCGCTTGGAGATAGCTTAGACCCTTAACTACTCAATCAGCGCACTGCAAAGACGCTGACCAGGCTGGTCGGATTCCCAGGCTGAGCTGAGTCTGTGGTGTGCGCACCACCACTTTGTTTGTTTTCTCGTGTCGCGGCTCATTAATGATTTAGTTCCCGTAACAAACTGCAGTCTTTGTTTTCAGAACAAAATTCAACTACTGTTGTGCCGATCAGGTGTTCTGCTTTTATTCCCAATGGACAAATGATATACTCTTGTGACCGAACACTTTACTCCAGGTGTTATTATATCTGTCAGTCTGGATGTTCTAGAGGCTTTCCCTATCTGTACTGCAACGGATATGGGTCTTGGGATAAAAGTGAATTTGCATGTAAATGCAGCGGTAAGTAAATACATGTACATGTACAAGGAGTATAAAATGCGACCAAAAGCACGACGCGCATAACTAAGTGGCTATACAACAAAATAGATTAGCTATACATGTAGCAAATGCAGCTGCAACTGAATTACACTAAAACAAGGAACTGTTAGTTAAGACTCCCCGAGATAAACATCATGTTAAACCGTCAGGACGTGGTTTATGCGCATGTAGATCCGGTTTAACCCCCGCCCCCCCCCACCCCCCACCACCACCGCCCGCTCACTAACTACCCCTTTTTATCTAATATTTGACCAATACAAAATACAAGGTAGCCTTGGTCGTGGTATATTTACCTTACAGGAAGAATCGGGTTCGGGTTCGGAAACACAGGCAGGATAATGTCAGTGGGTTGCCTTGTTCCAGCTGTTTATGGGTTGGACAATACATTGTGTATACTGTGAGCTGGCCTGAGACACATGATTTCAAAATGTTAGAAATACGTGTACTGAGTAATTCTGAGCTTTAGACTAATCAACATCTATAGTATATTGTTTGAGAATATGGGCTCATGAGTCGCCTAAATTAACATTATCATTCTTATTAATTTCATAAATTCACATACTGAGTAAGATGTTGATTGTCAGATGAATAGAGTCCATAAACATTGATATGCGGTTTCAAAATGCAATTTATAATATGTTGTGCTATATATCAGCTCTTCCGGAAAATGGAAAATATTTTCTGACGACGGGTCTCATTCTGAAGTTAAGAATATTATTAAGAAATAAATGAATTCAGTCTTTTATTTCTTTACTAATGTATTTAAGTTCTTTTGGTCAGATGCGTAACGTTTAGGTTCTAATGATTAAGAAGAAGAAAAATATGGAAGATTAATCGTTTGTTTCTTCACTTCTATCCAGTTGATAACAAGTCAGTGCGACCCTCCAAATCCTCTGAACGTTACAATTTTATGTATATTTTCTATTTCAAACAACAAAACAAAACAGGAATCAAAGTGGAGAGTTATATAGGTGACCTCTATGCTAGAAATACAGTTTATTACTGTAAACAGAACCGGCATTAGATTATTCTGCCTTTAAACGGACAATGCCGATTTTATTCAGTGATAAGACGGGTTTTTTACTTCCATAACAATATCAAAGATCTAAATCCGTGTAGTAAGACGGATCTGGATCTTTAGAAATGTATTGTAAGATGGATTTAGATCAATGAAATTGTTTAAGAAGAGAAAGACTTATTAAATAGCTAAATAACACAGGACTGATTTATATATTTGCGGTAATTTCGGAAGAATTCCGGACTTATAGTCAAATAAATACAGTAGCAAAAGCCATATCAGTTGATATCTTCACAGAGGAAAATAGCTTCTGATGCTGCCTTCGGCGTTCATATATAATTGGTTAATATTAGAAATTATTGTTATTGTCAAGTTTATATGCATAGGCACACAAAAAATTTTTTTTCAACCACCACATCAATGAATTTACTTTGGAGTTGTTGTTTTTTTTTAATTATTCAGCATGAGTTTTGCTGATGAAAACAAATATGTCGACTTCGAATAGGCATAAAAGTCTTTTAAAAGTAAGACAACTTTCTGTACGTTATGCCGGGCCGCGTAGCGCAATCGGTAGGGCACCTGACTCATAAGTCAGAGGTCCTGGGTTCGAAACCCGGTCTGGCCACATACTTTCGTTTCTCCTTCCGCTGATTCAAGAAGACCAGTTGTCAGTTACTGGCGAAAGTATGTGCACTTAGTAACGGCTAACCGCTTAGGAGGTCTGAGCCTGCCCAGGAATAGTGTGGTTAGGTTAACTGACCGTCCCGACATGACCATAGCTGTTTACCGTGGACGTTAAGCATCAAATCAATCAATCAAAAAAAATCTGTACGTTATATTTGAAAGCGCTTCGGTGACTATTTAGCCTTTCCATCTCCGGGTTCATCACTGTTAAGTACCGTAGCATATGATAATTAAAAGACTAGTGTGTTTCAAATCATGCAGCTGCCTAAAGAACTATGTTTCCAAGTAAATTATTGTTGTTATATTACACCTAAGAAGATCAACGAGCGGAGAGAAATGCCCGCGAAGACAGCAAAGACTCAGATCTTATTCGTGTTTTATCAACGATTGTTTTATCGCAAGGTGAACAACTTACGTCAAGATCACATGCTTATAACAGTAAATATCGCATTAATCCTATTAAACCCACCGGGACGTTGCCCTTAATGAAAAGGGGGGGGGGGTGTTATTTAGAGCCTAAAGTGTAGTAAGTTAGCCATTGCAACAATACCTCTAATTAAGGTAAATGGCTAAACTATCTGAGGAAGCAATTCTACTATTTTGCCTCCCTTTACAGTTGGGGACAAATCTTAAAGGAACAAATTCTTTCCTTTAAGAGTAGACTCGATCTCAAAGAGGTACCTCGGATATAGAGAAAAAAATAGGAATTCATGCACGTTAATATAACTATATTTTCGGAAAAGAGGCAAGGGATGTTTATAAGAGCAGGGGCGTTTATTAGGATTGATACGGTAGCCTGTTTTTCAGGAGAAGCAATTTCAGACCAGGACCTAGGTTTACCATCATTCCTTAAATTTAAGGACGAAACTAACTTTAAAGTCAAAGGTTACATGTGTAAATAAAGACATTTAAAAACAAAATTTATCTCTTTTTTTTAAGCTTCTCTGCAACTCCATGAGCTTTGTCAGTAGGATTACGCGCAAACTGTGTAATTTTTATTGAGTGATTTTGGCCACTGGCCCATAACACTAACATTGGCATCACGCGCAAAAACTCGGATTCTCAATCTGATTTGAATATAGCTTTTCTTAGAGTGAAATTTTCAACCTTAGATTAAAACTTGTCCTTAGATTTAAGAATGACTCTCAATCTGTGGCCAGGTAAGAAAATCAGTTAAATCTCGGGTCTTACAAGACCAGTTTCAATATCACAAAAAACGTTTACCCCGTACAAACGACATTTGTTTGAACCAAATATCATTGGTTCATGAAATGAAGCCATTTACATGTACCAGGACACTTCGGAAGACTGACCATGAGGTATACACCAAGGAATAAGTGCGGTATAAACTTCGCTTACGACATAAAATTCGGAGCTTTAAGACCGGAGGTGCAGCTGATTTTCTTATATGGTTCGAGATTATTCTCATTTGAAACACTACCAACATGTATTTACCGTTAACATGTTAAATCGAGACGGACGTTGTCAACCTTGTTAATCGTATATATAGAAAAAAGACTGATATAAAAAAAGAGACTTTTATTCAGCCATTATACTTGAGAAATGTATTCAGCCATTATACTTGAGACATGTATTCAGCCGTTTCTTTTTCAGAAATTTCACCAGGTACAACAACTACGCACAGGCCAACGTCAGCAGTTCCTCCAAATTCCCTTACCACTGCAATAACGTACACTACCTCTCAAAGTAAGCACGTTTTTGCTTTCTTGTGAGTAAAATCAGCTATTTGATACCTTCCGTAATTTGATTTTGAATTTGCATTACGAATATTTCTACCCTGCGGTTGAGAACTGGCATCGGAGGCCTAGTGCATTAGAGGCCTGAGAATTAAAAATTAGGTCTCCTATCGCGGTGGGATCGAGCCTCCCTCGGCACACAAGAGAGAAAGCCAAGGTTTGCTTAAGGATGGATGGATGGATGACTTGTGATTTAACGTCTTTTTCAACAATATTTCAGTCATATCAGGTGATGGGAATGTGACAATGAAAGGCTGCATTCAATGGAAACACGTTTACGGTAGGAAAGATTCTTGTCTTAAGCGGGACTTGAACCCAGTCCGCTAGATCAGTAGGCCAGCGTTTCACCCAGCGCTACCGGGGCTCCTTGTGCTTAAGGAATGTCAGGTGGTTCCGGCTCTCTCCATAGGTTAGATATTTTTTAAGGGCCTTATAATGCATACCAAAACCGAAATCATATAAAAATAAAAAGGAAGAAAAAAAAGTAAATAGGTAAAAGAGAAAATAAGTAAATAAATGATAATAATATTTAAAACTTCGACTGAGAATCAGGTTTATAGTTCATACCCAATGGCAGTGTTTCTTTTAAATTCTGTTCTCATGGTTTAATTTATTTTACGTTACAGATTATGTCAGTGTCCGTTTAGTGAATGGGACAGCACTTTCGAATGGCAGAGTGGAGGTCTACTATCGAGGCGAATGGGGTACAGTCTGTGACGATTGGTTTGACGCAGATGATGCCTTTGTAATTTGCAAAATGCTTGGGCTTGCTAAGTACAGGTATGAGCTATCGACGTTATATAAATGAGCCGCGATACGACAAAACCAACAATGTGGTTGTGCGACCAGTGTAGACTCAGATCAGCCTGGGCCTCCTCCCAGTCTGAGCAGAGTCTTCCCTAAGCTCTTAAAGAGTAGGTAAGGGTCAAAGCTACCTTTATGCGGGCAGCGAAGACTCTGATCAGACTGGGCGGATGCCCAGGCTGATCTGAGTTTGCGTTGTGCGCACAGCCACTTTGTTGGTTTTGTCGTGTCGCGGCTCAAATGACTGCAATCGCAGATCTTCATCTCGGAGCAATACTGTTTCACCTTTTGCGAACTCAAAGCTAAACTCTTGATAGATAGGAACAATTGGCGATAAATATGCTAAACGAAAAAGAAAATTGGACGGTTTATATTTTGCTTTCATTTCATGGGTTTAAGAAATTAGATTATTTATATGATATCCGACAGTTTATTGCTGTTGAAGATGTGCAGCATGTGCATTTATTTACCACCCGACTGAATTTGCAAAAACCAGTGAATGTTTGCATGTTTTGCACGTGAGCAGTTGTGTATTAGTAACTTTGTAACAATTTTTATTTGTTGTACTGCTTTAAAGATAAAATTTGTACATTTCCTGTCAAGTAAAAAATTATTTATGATTTAAGTTTTGCCTTTTTCTGAAACATTTTAGCTGCGACACGACAAAATCAACAAAATGGCATATGCGCACAGCAAAGAAAGGGTAGCTAAGGGCCTTAGCTACCTAAATGCGGAAAGAGAATACTCTGCTTACACTGGGTTTCTGTCCAGACTGAGCTGAGTCTTTGCTGGGCGCACATGCCACTTTGTTGGTTTTGTCGTGTCGCGGTTCATTAATTTTAAGTTTCATTCAAATGCAGATATCCTGTAGTGCATATCAAAGCTTACTACGGTGAAGGGAGAGGTCGAATTATCATCGATGATCTTAGTTGCTCGGGTTCTGAGGATACAATAGAAGACTGTGCGTCAAGACCGTGGCTAAGTCATAACTGTCGGCACAATGAGGATGCTGGGCTTGACTGTCATTGTAAGAGACTTTACCTATTTATATCCCGATAAACTGGAAGAGCCCGTTTGCTCGTTTAAGGGGCGTTTTGTTTGATTTTGTTTATGTTTTTTTTTCTCTTTTTTAACAAAAAAACCCATTCGCCGAATGCAACTTTTGAAGATCCTGATCAGACGCCGCATTTTGCAGCGTCAGACCTCGGTCTTCACTGTTTGCCAATGTCACTTGTACGGGTCACTAGGCATAAGTGGTCGATTCCTTTGGCGTAACGCCTTTTAATTTCCCGGCAAGAGGTTTTGGGATATAGGAGTGTCCGTCCATAACTACACATGCATGGACTAAAGAGTATGCGAACAAGAGAGTGGCGCCACTATCCACAGTTCTTATATAACTGTATTCTAAAAACACATCGCTACCGATCGAAGTCAAGTTAGGGCATTATATCTTGCGGTATACTGAAAGGAAAACAAAAACTGAATGCATGTCAGAGATGAAGAAATGTTGCTTCAAACACGAGAATGCGGCCATTAACTGACACACTAAACTACGGACGGAAATTAGTCTTATACCAATGGGATTCAGAGTGTTCAGACAACGGATCCAGTAGCTCTGTCGAGTTTTTCTGGTTTTGTCTGTTCACTCGGAGTTGTGATTAAGACAGCAAACAGAGGCATGGCTTTATGCTCTGGCAAGCACAAGTGCTCTGCAAGAAGAGATCTTTCACAGCTCTTTTGCCGTCATTCATCTCGATGCCCGTTCATTCTTTTTGGTTTCCTCTACATACTGTTTCTCACATTTTGTGTTTTACAGTTTGTATCGTCCTTCAGCTTGACTATTGCACCACTGGAAGATTGGACTTTCTCAGATTTTTCTGGTTTAGCATCTTGCTCTGCCACAGGGCTTGCATTCGCCTAGGAGCACGTCATCGATGTGATCTGGGTTAAGTCTAGCACGTACAAGATAGCTAGGGTTTTTGTCTTTTGTAGACCATGATTGGTTTCTGTGGGAAGGTCCACTCAGATGTTTGGATAACGGTCCAATGTTTATCGACAATTTCCCTAACTTCAGGTTGGTCCATGAAAAGTCAAGACGAATAGCATAATAACCTTTTCTATTGTCGCTCTTTACTGATATCACTTCTTCGTCTCTGACATACTTTCAGTTTTTCCATTCACTTTACCGCACGATATAATCGCTCACTTGACTTCGATTCATAGTGGAGAGTTTATTAAATACTGTGACGTAAGGAGTTGTTATAGTGGCGCCATATTCTCGTTCGGTATTTTTTGAGGTAATTCGCCCTTGAATTCGATTCGTGATGGTGCGTATATCGAATACAGTTGCATAAGGACTGTGTATAGTGGCGCCATTTTCTTGTTCGCAAACTCACAGTGCATGTGCATCTCAAACACTTTTCATATAAATTGGAATTACATCATATGTAGCTTTTTTTTCAAATATCAATTTGACCATTGCATGTTTTTTGTGATTTTAGTCCGTGTGTTTGTGTATGCAATACCTGTACAGGTTATGCTGCAATATGTCTGAGTGAGTGTGTTTTAACTCTGATTAAGGCGTAAAGCCGAAAGCGCTTGGTTATTACAAATTTGCGTGATTTGATGATTAAGTCTCTTGTGTGGGTGTGGGTTTGGGGGGGAGGGGGTATACGAACAAAGTATAATCAAATTCCTCAATATGGGTATTAAATATTGACAAAGCAGTTTGTGGATGCACAATTCGCTTATTTATTACAATGGCTTACCGGTTTCATAAACTTGATCAATTTTCAAAGCCTTGTTTGAACATATCTTCACTGCGATATAATAACGCTCCGTTGTCAAGAGTGATTACGTAACGTAACGTTGTCAACTTCCTTCCGGTCCGTACACAAGAAGTATCATATTCAGTAAAAAGGAATTAAGTTTATGTAGAACCATTCAGAACTTCTCTTTTTCTTTCCTCTTTACATACTTTAGTTTTCATTTGGTAGAAAGGGAAAATATAATATTTTCGTTCCCTATCAGAACAGTCTTCAATTGGCCACTTACTGGTATTTTTCGAAGTTCGGCCTTCTGTCTATAGATTCTGGAGACGTCTTTTTTAGAGCTTTCCACCCGTAAGGGCGTGGCGGACATATTGGTTATGTGACACAGATCATTTAAACAATACTTCGATCCTGCAAGCTCTGGAGGCTGCATATGAAATATGGTTACAATCGGCGCAGTTGTTTTAGTGGACTAGTTTTTTAAAATTTTGGATGGACAGCGACGGACCACGACGAATGGCAGAGCCTGTCTATCCTATATAAGCTCATTCGGAGCCTTAGGCTCAGGTGAGCTTAAAACCTGAGCAACTCTGATGCCTATTTGTCATATAACTGGTTCATATAACGTATGCTCAATTTTCAGTTGTTGTTTTTTATGCGAACAATTCCGTTATATGACTCGGATGAGCCTATTCAAATCATTAAATTATTTTTCGACCGACAAGAAAGACAGTAAAAAATCAAACCAGCTTGTACATATATGACTACTTACACGTTTCCAGTCTGCTCGAATGTTCAATCTGCATGGTTATACATAAAACAGTATGCTCAACTTTTCGGGACATTGAATTATTCAAATGTTCAACAAAGTATTACCTTCAGACTACGAATGATACAGCCTTTGTAATGTGTTCTATTTGCAGCCTATGAATATTTAATAACGACCTCATCTCCTCACTTTTCGGGTTGGTACACCTCAACCACACCAAGAAGTAAGTTTTTAAACTACCGTATTTCCTCGGTTATAAGACAGAGTTTTCCTCTTCCAGATCAATCCAAAAAATCGTGACCTGTCAAATCATAAAGATCTAGATACATGTATTTGGGATTGTTTAAGAAGGGAAACCCCATCTCACAGGAGAATTTCATGAGACTGATCTAAATATTTGGAGTTGTTCTGGAGATAAAAACACACCATTTTTTAGCCAAATAAATCTGGAAATTTCGAGACTTACATATAGGATCAAGTATTTTTGAATTTATTAAACGGTGTGGGGAAAAAGATAAGATTCGAGGCTGTGCCGAGCATCTTATCGGTTTTACCCCAACGAGTTAAATTCAATAATACAGCAGCACGAATGCAAGATTCTATTTCTCATATGGCACTAAAATCGTATTTTGTTAGCAAAATTTGCTCTAAAACATCATTTTTCGCCATTAGAAAACGCGACGTTTTTATGGACGTCAACGCATAACGTTACAACGTAATTTGCATATTAAATCCACTAGTGGATTATCGTTTTTAATGCATGGTTTTATTACACTCTCAAATGCGACGTCATATGATAAACTGACTTAATCGGCGATTCTAGGGTGTACAGCCCTCTGCATGGTGATATTGGCTTTTAATGAATGTGTTCTGTCGCATAAGTTCTACCTGTAATCAGTTAAATAACATTTTATTGTTGCTTGTTCAGTTGTGCTTGTATAGTGATGTAACAGTCCCTGTGTACGAAACCGTAACAGGCAAGTTACCTCGGTGTGTCTTGAGTCATATGAGTACGTGTGCAGTTTTGCCGGTTTTTATAAGGCGGACACCACCTCTGATGTTCAGGGACGCTGCAGTCACTGACCGCCACACTGATACCATTTCTTCCAACTCAGGGCAAAGTGGCGCGGATTTCCTTGTGTGCTTGATAAAAATTATTTGCCGGACATGTGCCGCCTGTTCGGAGTTCAACCGAACCCATGACCCACTCGTAAATGGCGAACATTTAGTCCAAAAGGTCCGGTGCCCCGCCCTTGAAAGGTATTTCATAGTTCCTGGTACTTATTTAATCATTGTGCCTAATTTATTGTTGAACCAATATTTTCTGGTAATGAAAAATTCACAGGTTATCACAAATTTCAAAAGTTTTGTTCAAGCAGCATCAAGTGCTGCTTTGTCCATAAAGCGTAATCGCTTTATAATTATTGTACATTCTGGACCACAAAGTTTTATGGCTTGAAACTTCGGCAAACATCCAGTTATTTAGAGGTTTTGATAACACTGACTTCCAGTCATTTCGCTCCTTGTTTTATAAGGTGGTGTCCAAATTCAAGGCTGTGTTATGGAGATAACGAAGGAAAATTTATTTTTTAAAGGTTGACTTGTTTCACTTACACACCTGTATAGTCACAATAATGTAGTGTTTATACTGTATGTGTCATTCAGATATACCTGTCTCTTTATTTAATGATTTCATCCTTTTATCAACAATATACATGGACCGAATACATGGTTGAACAAATGACAACAAACATTTTTTCCCCCAACTTTTCAACCTGATAATTTATGAAAAAGTTGGTAAAATTGAAAGGACAATGCATTGAAAATCCTTCAGACCTAAAGGCATTTTCAATACTTTTTCAGTTCAGACCTGAATGCACTTTCAATAATGATGGTAATATTTCAGATTTTTGTTCCGTAAATTACCCTTAAGGTGGAAAAGGACAAAACCAAAATTTTCAGGTTTCTAGTCAAACAATATATCATCAAAAACTTCAGTCATTTGTGACTCATTGAATGAATTTCTTTTGAGCATGAAACAAACAATTCTTATTTCAATGATGTCGTGAGAATGTGATTGTTTGACGTATTTTTCGCAAAATTTATAGCTCTTAGATATCCGCATTAATCGACATTGCTCTGGAGTCCGTTGAGATATTTAAACAATTTCATACCAAAGTACGTGCCAACCAGAGGTCCATAACGCTGTGCTATCTGCATCACGAGAGAATGATGCAACCATTAACTTTTGTAAGCTGTTGAAATTTGCTTTTTCGCGTAAAAATTGAAATAGAGAAAAACCTCTCAGAAAAATATATCTCAAAGTGTGATATGTTACAGTATAATGAAATGTAAAGTTGAAATAGTTATGAAATAATATTAAAAAATTTACCGTGTAAATATTTCTGAAAGTAGATGTTTTTAAACTATACCCCCCTTTTCAGATAACGTCGATTTTTAACGTCAAACTAAATTTGGAGCGTTATACATGGTTCGGAATAGTTCAATGAACGAGACGTCACATTACGCAAAATAAATGTCGTGGCAAAAATGAACCCCCTGGCGTGTTGAAACCTTCCTTTCTGGTAGACGGCATATTAATTTCATTAAGATATTATTTCAGATTTTTCGTTTTTCCTGCAGTTATATTCTCTAGTAGAGACCATAAATGTTTTACAAGAATCTAAAAAATTAGTGGAAAACACATCGGAACAGGGGTTATAGTTAGATAACTCTTCCTCGTGAAAACTTTACTTTGTGAAAACTTAAAATTATTTAAAAAATTACATGTAAACATTTATCATAAGCACATAAAGAATTTCAGATTTATTTTTCGGAGACGTCTTCTCTCTGTTTACACTTTACAATATTCAGTAGCTAATGAAAGGTCATATTTGCCTAAATCGATAGAAAAATGCGGAAATATTAGAAGAAGTAATGACACATCTGAAAAGGCCTCTTGACGGCTCGCACGTTGGTATGAAATTTATCACAATATCTTTACGGAGTGCAAAACAAATGCGAAAATTATATGTTATTGACCGTTATATATTTTGTACTAAAAGACTACGGAAGCGTATATACGCCACCACTTGCTACATAAAACTGCCGGAAAAATATGTTTTTCTCACGAAAATGCCAGAAATAAGTGGCTTGACTGGGATAATATTAATAATGTTAAAACATAGTGCGTTTAGATCATTATTTTCACGGTTAGTCTCAATTTAATGTTGACAGACAAATAAAAGAAAACAGTGGGTCTAACTTTTTCTTGTTTGGCAAATGATTATCTGATTTTGATAAACAAGTATTTCACTATGATCCGAAAGTATATAGCCATATATGTGTTGTGGCAATATTTTTGCTTTTAATTAAAAACTACCATTTTGCGCGAAAAGATTTTGCGTCTTCGCAGATCACTTTCTGTCTTCGGGGTAGAATGACTGTATTATTTCCTTCAAAAATATAAAATATCAAGCAAGAGAAAATCATATTTCGTTCAGATAGTTGAATATGTCGTATTGATAAATTTATATATGTCAGTTCGAGACAATTTATATTTTGTAACAGTATTAATGCCCTTTGCTGAAAAAATAACAAGTAGTACTAATATTTTTCATTTTATGACAATATTTTTGCCAGTTGCTTTTTGAAATATGCATCGTGATATATATGTAAGGAGGGGAGCTCATATTTTTGTCCACTTGCTACTCATTATCTCATTCAGATCAATAAATTTATTGTAATAAACGAAGAAAAAGGAGCATGCGGAATTTCTTTTCCGTTTAGTCGATTTAACTTTACGCAATAAGACGAAAGAAGACCAACATTTGTTTTCTGTGTTCAGATAAGATCTAGCAATTGTCAAAATCATTTCCCTTAAACAATAAAAGTTCGCTATTTGTTTAAACTAAAAACTACTGTTCGACCACAGTTCAATAGCACTTTGCGTACCAGTAGGAAGGTAGTGGTAAAATCAAAATCTGTAAGAGTTCCTTCAAGAGCAGAGAACACATTCAGAAGAAGTTACATGGGCGAGACTACGTCGTTGAGGCTTATAAAGCCTCATCAGTGACCCTGACAATATCTGGTGACGAAACCTTAGAAAAGCATACTGTATTTTCTTAATTTTAATACGGCAGTCGATTCTATGACTGATTATTATCAAAAAAGGTCCTAATCTCAAAGGACGAAAACAAAATATAATCTGCACCATACATGATGTACGGGTTTTACGGCCGCCACACGGCACAACACTAGCTACAATAAGGTAAAATCAACTGTAAGTTAACAGTTTAAACACTTAAATTGTGCCTTGAAATGTCCATTCCTATATAGTGTCACGAGACGGTATCAAAAAATAGCTACAAGGCCACTCGGAAAAGACGTTTTATTAGTGGCCGAGGAGGCACATGGTACTCAAGAAATGTTTATGTGTCACAGGATAACTTCCATGAAAATAAACTATACCTATGGCAAGCCATTTTACTATCTATTCTGGACTGTTGATATCTCATTTATTATATCAGATATCTTATATATTATATAAAATCTTATTTTTTTGAATAAGACATCTTTTATCTATAAGTATCTTACATAATAAATAAGATATCTTATGAAATATATGTTATCTTAAATAACATTTAAGATATTTAATTTAACATAAGAGATATCTTATACCCTATATATCTGATATCGGATATAAGATATCTTATATAGGATATATCTTATATAGGATATGAAATATCTCCTTAATTTTACATATAAGATACCTTATATTCTATATCAGCTATCTTATATGATATATAAGATATCTTATATAGCATATAAGATATCTTATATTCTATATCAGTTACCTGAAATATTATATAAGATATTTAATACGTAAATTTAATTAAGATATCTCATATCCCACATAAGATCTCTTATATCCCATATAAGATATCTTATATGCCATATAAGATATGTTATATAGTATAAAAGACATCTGATATATTATATAAGAAAGGTTATATGAAAAATTAAATAAGATATCTCATATCCGATATAAGATATTTTATATCTTATATCAAATTTCTTATATAGAATTTTAAGATGTCTCATATGTTATATTAGATATCTTATATGGCATATTAGATATCTTAATCGGCATATTAGAGATCTAATATACCATATAAGATATCTGCTATGCATTATAAATAGTAAAACGGCTTGCCATATATACCTGCTGCATCGTCTGACTACCTTGAGATTTATTGGACCTTTAGCTGGGAACAGTACCCCGAGGTGGGTGGGGAAGGGGGTACTCATATATAAAAGTGGTATACATATATGTGCTGCGTACGATTTAAATCTTAGGGAGCGACTTGTCACTGACAAAACGATGGATTAAGTTGACTTTGTTGAGGTTTAAAGGCCCAGTAAACAACTAAAGTCATGTCGAGCCGGTCAGTTCCTGTGTCGGCCAAGACATCTTAAGCAGTTAACGAGTACTGCGTGCATATACTACCGCCTCTAATCTTGAATCAGCAGAAGGGAGAGAATGTACCATTGTCAATCTCGACGAAAGTGAAGTGGATGGGCAACACACAAAAATAGTGTGTGTGTGTGTGTGTGTGTGTGTGTGTGTGTGTGTGTGTGCATTTCCGCGGTATATACCCGAATTGACTTAATATGAGAGTACCCCCCCTCCACTCAACAGCACAAGTTTGTTATCAAGTTAACCTTGAAATGACTACTAATAATGGAATAAAAACATTTAAACACACAAAACGTGCGTTAGAAATAATAACCCATATCAAAAGAACATTTAACACACAAAACGTACAACAGAAATAACCTATATCAAAAGTACCGCCTTTGAGCGAACATTAATAAATATCATACATTACAGGGAACATTGCATTTGTCCGACCGAGACAAAAATTATTCTTTAAGGTAGGCTGATCTTCAACCACATCTTCTCTGACTGAATTTATTGTTCTCCGATATATCCCTAATTACAGAGACACATAAGCAGATGTCAAGTGGTATTAGTTTAATTAACTTACATCTGCCAAATGAAATAAGATAAAACAAGAGGGCCAAGAGGCCCTGAATCGCTCACCTGAACGAAAAAGGATAAAGGTCAAACTAGGGTCATCATTTGAACAAACCTGATAGTTTGCAACGATTTCCAAATGGTTCTGAAGAAGAAGATTTTTAAATATTTTTTCTATGTATTGCTACGAGTCAAACCCTGGACCCCGTGGGGAGGGGCCATTTTGGATCCTGAGGCAATCATTTGAATGGTCCTGGTAAAGGACCACTAGGCAATGCTATATACTGAATTTCAAGCAACTGAGCCAAGTGGTTCTAAAGAAGAAGATTTTTGAATAATTTTCTATTTATTTCTATGGTTCAAACCCAGGACCTAATGGGGTGGGGCCATTTTTTACTTTGATGCCACCATTTGAGCAAACCTAGTAAATGACTACTAGGCAATGCATCATGCAAACTTTCAAGCATCTGCACTAAGGGATTCTGGAGAAGAAGATTTTTAGATATATTTTATTTCGAACCCAAGACTCCCCGCCCCAGGACCATTTTGGATCCCATGGCCACCATTTAAACAATTTTTGCAGGAGTCCACCAAGCAATGCATCATACCAAATTTCAAGCATCTGTGCCAAGTGGTCCTGAAGAAGAAGATTTCTGAATATTTTTCTATGTATTTCTATGGTTCAAACTCAGGACCCCCTGCCGCAGGGCCATTTTGGACCCTGGGGTCATCATTTGAACAACGGAACGACGGAAGACGCACGACGGACACGGGGCCATCACAATAGCTCACCCTGAGCCTATGGCTCAGGTGACCTTAAAAGGGATTACTTTGTGTATGTTACCCTAAATTTAAATGGATAGATCCTTTACAGAAATTCCTTGTGTGGCTGGGAAATTTCAAGTCTTAGCATCAAATTATATTTTTTATACTTCAGATACTCTAACATGTCTACTAAACAAACGGTTTTACTAAATCAATACATTCTCGGAAGCAGTTTGATAACGGTAGCGTCCGTAAAGTTTGGTAGGGGTCGGAAATCTTCTGCGGTTCGGTACATTATTTTACCCCAGTGCGGTGCGGTGCGTTAATATTTGTGCATGAATATTTTGGGAAAAAATATTAAATATATAGCAATAAAAGATAACATCAAGACTTCTCAAGATGATAATGGCAAATGACAATATATTTAAACGCGTTGTCATACATTTTATGATCATTTTCAATTAAACATTTTACAAAGACAGATAATATGCAGAGAACAAATAAAAAATTAAGCGCGAAAAACTTAAATTTTGCTAGCATATTTATGTAGCAAGTGGTGGCGTATATACGCTTCCGTAAAAGACGTCTATGGCGTGACAAACGTTGCAATATTCTATCTGGTAAAAAGTTGTCCCATATTAAACATTTGCATGCTATATTAAGATATCTGTTTACTATAAAAATATATATGTGTTCACAAACGAATATATATTTGCAATATTAAAAACATTTATATGCAAAATAAATATTTACTGGCAATAAAATATATTTATTCACAATAAAATTTTTATTGGCAATTTAAATATATTTATCTACAATACAATTTTCTTTTGCGATATAAATGCAACTCAAATGTGTATCGATAAAATATATTCATTGTACGTGCAAAAATATTTATTTGGCAAAATTAACATTGTGGGATATACTGTGGCCTTGTAACGGTAAATTTCATTGGCTGATACTAGTTACTGGAGGATTCGTTCCTTTTCCGATTCGATCCTCTTTCACTTCGCAACCTTAATTCGCTATTCTTACTGTTTAGTTGCTTGGTCACCTCGCTACTCGATACATTCATTCCTGTAGTATTCCAAAGATGAAGCAAACTTCTGTCATATAATGTTTGTGGGTGGTGTCGTGTTGGTTTGGGTTCGCTAGACGTGCTTAAATGACCAAGGACTGAATTGACAAATGAAACAAGTAATACAGGGTTGGATGCAGAATTTCCAAAGAGAGGGTTAGTTTAGGACAATTGGAGGACAAAAACAAGATATTTTCTAACTTTTTGCCCAAAATCTCCATGAAAATGAAATATTTTTGCATCAAAAAGGGGATGGGGTCGAGTGGGGGGCGGAGGGAGATTTGAGCAACCCCACTGCCCCCCCTCCCCCCTCTTCTATAACAATTTTGAAGGATAATCGACTCATATTCTGCTATGTAAGGACACGGATAATACCCCAACTTACAGAACCATTCAGTCTGTTGATAAACGTTGTGATATCATTCATACTAGAGATAAATCTTATATTTTTGACCATACTAGAGACCACCTAAGAGCAAGATTCATACTGCAGATAAATTTTGTGACATCAATCATACTAGAGGCAAACCTTACAATGTAGTGCTTACCAGGGACCCCCTTACAGTACCGTTCGTTCGGCAGATAAATCGTGTGACATCATTCATACTAAAGTTTCATACTAGAGATAATCCATAAGTTTTTGTACATACCAGAGACCAACTTACATCACCACTCATTCTGCAGTTAACACGGTTAAATCTCGCGACATCATTCATACTAGAGACAAATCTTACTTTGTCGTCCATACCAGAGACATCCTTACTGCACTATTTATACTGTACATAAACCTTGTGACATCATTCATATTAGATACATACTTAACATTATCGTCCATACCAAAGACAACCTAACAATATACAGTCCAACCTGTATTAAGCAAGCACCTTAGGGATAATCAAAATCTGCTTGCTTAAGACAGGTGCTTGCTTAATACAGGTACATTTCAATGTATTTGCCTGCTTTGGGAACTGAATACATGCTTGCTTAATACAGGTTGCTTGCTTAATAGAGGTGGCCACTAAGACAGGTTTCACTGTACTTCATATTATAGGTAAACCTTGTGTCATTATTCAAACAAACCTTACGGTAGGGTAGGGTAAGGTAGGGTAGGAAGTGTGGATGGCATGGGTTTGATTCGGTGGGTAAAGGTAGTTGTAATTTGCGGGTTAGATGGGTGTAGTTGGTATGGTAGGGAAGAGAAGGGTAGAAAGGGGTAGGGTTGGGTCATGCAGGGATCCTACCCTACCCTACCCCATTTCATGCGATCCCAGCCCACCACACGCTACCCTCCCACTCCACACCACCGTACCCTACCTTACTCTATATCTTCTATCCGCTAATTAGCACCCAGTCCGATATTTGATATTGTATCCTAATTGATATCCAGTTATTGTTATAACAATTGCAGTTATCTTAAATGGACACGCGATCCCGCCCCACCCCATCCTTCCATATACTCTAATTTACCCTACCATACCCTACCCCACCCCACGCAACTGCATTAATTAATACCACGCATCCTATCCTAACCTCCTTTATTGCAGTTGCAGTTATCATTAATAGATACACTTTCCCACCCCATCTCACCCCACCCGAACCCACCACACTCCGACCCACTCCACACGCCACCCCACACCACCCTACCCTACCTTACTGTCTATCTTTTAGCCCGGATATTAGCAAGTCCGACATTTGATTTTGTCTCCTAATTGCAATTAACTTAAATGGACACGCCATCCCGCCCCGACCCAACCTTCCCCATGTTCCCTATACCCTAATTTACCCTACCCTACCCCACCCAACCACACCAATACCACTCATCCTACCCTAACCTCTTCCATTGCAGTTACAGTTATCCATAATGGATACATCTTCCAACCTCACCCCACCCCACCCCACCGTTCCCTACCCTACCCTTACCTTGCCTACATCTGCCCTCTCTGCCTCGCCCCGACCCACCTCACTTCAGCCCAACCCCTTCAGCCCTCCCTACCTACCACGCTCCACTGCATCTGTCATTTTTTGTCTGTCTCTGTATACTGCCTTACGCCCCACCTACCCTACCCTAGTAGCAAAGACTACCCTCCACTTTGTTTTCACATTCCTATGTAATCAATGGATCAGTTGTCAGACAGCCATGAAATTCACCGTTACAAAACCATGTCCTTACCCACAATGCTAATTTTACCCAATATATATTTTTAGCAAATGAATTTTTAAGTTTTTGCAAATAGATCTAAATATATCATTTTTTATTTAATTGTGAAAAAATATTGCAAATAGATATTTTTATTGCAAGTTAAAATATTTTCATATCGCACATCTTTATTTTTGTGAACAAATATATTTTTATATGCAACAAATATTTATTTTGCAAATAAACATATTCTTATACCTCCAATAAATATTTTTATGAACAAATTTATTGTTATTTCAAATCAGCATCTCTTATATACGGAAGCGTATATACGCCACCACTTGCTACATAAATTTGCTAGCAAAATTGAAGTTTTTCGCGCTTAATATTTTATTTGTTCTCTGCATATTATCTGTCTTTGTAAAATGTTTAATTAAAAATGATCTTAAAATGTATGACAACGCGTTTAAATATATTGTCATTTGCCATTATTATCTCGAGAAGTCTTGATGTTATCTTTTATTGCTATATATTTAGTATTTTTCCCAAAATATTCATGCACAAATATTAACGCACCGCACCGCACTGGGGTAAAATAATGTACCGAACCGCCGAAGATTTCCGACCCCTACCAAACTTTACGGACGCTACCGTTATCAAACTGCTTCCGAGAATGTATTGATTCAGTAAAATCGTTTATTTATTAGACATGTTAGAGTATCTGAAGTATAAAAAATATGATTTCATGCTAAGACTTGAAATTTCCCAGCCACACAAAGAATTTCTGTAAAGAATCTATCCATTTAAATTTAGGGTAAAATACACAAAGTAATCCCTTTTAAGGTCATCTGAGCCATAGGCTCAGGGTGAGCTATCGTGATGGTCCAGTGTCCGTCGTGCGTCGTCCGTCGTTCCGTTGTTCAAATGATGACCTCAGGGTCCAAATGGCCCTGCGGCAGGGGGTCCTGAGTTTGAACCATAGAAATACATAGAAAAATATTCAGAAATCTTCTTCTTCAGGACCACTTGGCTCAGATGCTCGAAATTTGGTATGATGCATTGCTTGGTGGACTCCTGCAAAGATTGTATAAATGGTGGCCATGGGATCCAAAATGGTCCTGGGGCGGGGAGTCTTTGGTTCGAAATAAAATATATTTAAAAATCTTCTTCTCCAGAATTCCTTAGTGCATATGCTTGAAATTTTGTATGATGCATTGCCTAGTAGTCATTTACTAGGTTTGCTCAAATGATGACATCAAGTTAAACAAGAATTCCGCGAAATGCTATGTCGCACCTGCTGTGTGGCTTCACATGAAAAACTAAATGCTGGGGTAGATGTTAATTATGCTAGGGTCGACGTAAGGTCACTGTGACCCTATTCCGCTACAGATTTTTTCATTTTGATAATTCTAAATACCAAGGTCCCATTAATGCTTCACACAAAATTTCAGCCAAATATACCAAGCGGTTCTGGAGAAAATGTTGATTTTATTGGTTTTGCTATTTTTAGTAATGGCGGCCATCTTGGATTCTCCACCCGGCTGAATTTTACCATTCTGAAGCCCCTGCAGTCTGATCATGCTGCATGTGAAATTTGAGAACCATGGATGCAGTGGTTTCAGAGAATAAGTCGTTTGAATGGACTTAAACGCTAGGGTCGACGTAAATTATGCTAGGGTCGACGCAAGGTCACTGCTACCTTACACTGCTACAGATTTTTTTCATTTTGATAATTCTAAATACTAAGGTTCCAATTATGCTTCATACAAAATTTCAGCCAAATATACCAAGCGGTTCTGGAGAAAATTTGATTTTGTTGGTTTTGCTATTTTTAGTAACAGCGGCCATCTTGGATTCTCCACCCGGCTGAATTTTATCATTCTGAAGCCCTGCAGACTGATTATGCTGCATGTGAAATTTGAGAACCATGGATGCAGTGGTTTTAGAGAATAAGTCTTTTGAATGGACTTAAACGCTAGGGTCGACGTTAATTGTGAACGGATGGACGTACGGACGGACGGACGGACGGAAAACCGGACACCTATACTCTAGGAGCCAAGTCAGCTAAAAATTAAAAGAGGTGGTACCCTCTGCTATCCTTGGTTTGACTACGTTTTCTATTAGCCATAACCTTCTGAAAGGAGGTTTGATTGTTCTGCTCTCAAAATTTTATTGTCATGATGCTTTAATTCACATGTGTTCCTTGGTATCCTATGGCTAAAATCAACACCATTAAGGCATGTATTGTTACATTGTTGAACTTCAGTGGGAAGTCATATTTTGCAGCAATGCCATTCTTTTCCTGCCTTAGAGATATTGTTTTAATACAGGTGTTACTTATTAGAGCCATAATGCATCAAAACGACTTTACGTTTTATTTTTTGAGCATTTTTCTATTTGAATTTACCCCACCCACTTGAGAAACAGGTAGGCTAGATTGTTCAATGAGATAGCCCTTAATAATTTCGTCCATTAAATGGCATAGTGGTAGATTTAAATGTTCAAGAAACTAACAAAATATGTTCCGCACTCAAAAGTGACTGGCATGGTATTGTGTATATTTACAACGATTCATGCTACCCCATGCAGAAAAAAGTCCAAAGAAATATAATATTTAAATGAAACATGTAAACAAACACCATTTTAGGTCAAACGCCTACTCTTTGCCCTAATAATACTTACATGGAATTGTGGTCTGCAGGTATTCAGTTATAATACATCAACACAGACTTTGGGCTGCAAGTTTATTTTACTACTCCATAGTAACGTCTTACTACTTGTTTTATAACTTTACCTTTACGGTGCTATTTCCAGTTTGGTATCGCGGGTTGGTTGTTGCACGGATAGAATCAATTCCTAAGCATTGCCTTTTACCTACTCTGACCCTTTCCTTAAAAAACTTTATATGAAATGAAGATTAATAAAAATATTTTGCCTTATCGCATTTATTTACACCAAAGTAACGTATATAACAGGTTACAAGTAAGAGTTATTCTACTCTACTGCCACAAGAGTAAACAGACCCGTGGCTAGAACGAAAAGCTCTCTCTCTTACTTCATCATGATGAAAATCATGTTTAGGATCATTTGGGCTCATTCTGAATCAATTTGGAAAAAGGAACTTAGCTCGAGCTGTTGCTAGGGGACATTGGCAGTGTAGCAACATTACATTGCACACACTCAGCCAAACCGAGATTAATGTAGTGTTTTCTCTGATGCATAACTTGCTTCCGGAGAACCTTCCTTTTTGGAATTAAGTTAAGCTTTTATCATTCCACCAGACTTTCAGGACATGCTTGACGATAATCTGAAAGCAAAGACCACCTGCGATAAAGAAAAAAGCAGATTTGGTTTCATTGATTCTGTTCTTGAAAGTGAAGATGATATTGTCCAGCAATGGGTAATATGGTTATGGCATATTGTCATTACTTTCAGTTCATTATAAAATGACTTTTGAGTCAAGTCAATGAAAAATCACTTATTTAAACTCCTAGTTTGGTAGTCGAAAATGGTAACGTATATAACATTCAACAACATTCAAAGAGTTATCAGATTACCATTTTACTGTTAAGAAGTTTTTATATTTATGCTTGAGTTATCTGGAGCAGAAAGTAACACGTCCTGAAGTAATCATCAAATGTTGAAAGAAAAACATAAGGCTTCTTAATGTTAACATTACAGAAGTATACCTATAACTCTCTGAAGAGATTTGAATATTTGATGTACCCATTTCATTGCTTCAAATTGCAATTGTTACTAACAAAACGTGTAACAGTAGCATAAGTACAGTTCTATACAGTGCCTAATTTGCATTGGTATTATGCCTGTTTTAGATGTTTTGCTTAAAACCGGTTATTTTCTGCACCTGGTAACCTGAGCATTAATATGAGAAGCAAATGATGGGCAATAATTAGGAATTGATACAATCAGATCCCACATCCCGCCCTTAAACCAAATGGAAAGAAGCACACACACAAATTGACAAAAAGTTCACGAAAGACATGCACGGTAAACTGAATGAACAGCTCTTTCTCAAACAGGTGGTCATTCAGCAGCCCCAACTGAAAACAGCCAGAACATATATTTTTACCAATTTTATATTTTATATTACAAAACAAAACAGAAAGCAAAACGTGCAGCTATTCATGTGACCATATTGCTAGATGAAAGTAAACAAGCCAACTTCTTAACAATAAAAGGGTTCCTTCCGAGAATCGAGGATTCTTCAATGCTTCATCTTATTGAATTTGCAAACAGAATATACCAATATCATTAAACACCATAATAC
Organism: Ctena decussata; assembly: GCA_963989385.1. Lineage (NCBI taxonomy): Eukaryota > Metazoa > Mollusca > Bivalvia > Lucinida > Lucinidae > Ctena > Ctena decussata. Next base: position 63,531,684 of record OZ022506.1, on the reverse strand, counting down.
CTAATCTGACAACTCGTTTGCATTTAAATGTTGTATTCGTTACCTTTTTATTATCGTACAAACGAAAAAATAAGTGAATTATCATTGACTCGATTAATATAAGATCATTTTGATAATGTCATAATCATATCATCCTTGCCCAGCCATTATCATGCACTTGCCAGGAATCTGCCATGTTCTTTCTCACATGTGTTCCTTATTTCTAAATGATCTGCAAATATGTCATGGAAATAATTCTGTATTAATGTTGATGGACACACCTGAATGTTTAACAGCAGTTTGTTAGAATGGAAACAATATTTTCGACCTCCTATTTGCTTCTGTGGCTTATTTAACCTTCTTAAAATAAGGTTTACTTTTAACAGAAACACTTTTCTCCTAAAGAAGCCAATTCTTTCTTTTAACAGTTTACTCCCATAAAGAAAGGAAGGTAAGGAAAACGTGGCAGTTATTTCATAGTAATATTGTATCCATTCACCTAAAATTCTTGAAACGATAGGAGCTTAACTAAATTCTGAATGAGAATTCTCTGGGAGCAAATAATGCATCACAGGAGACAAAGACATCAACCTTGGTGTCTGGGAATAGAATGTTATAATGCTGCCAATGCCCACTAGCACCAGCTTCGGTTGATCTTTTTTTCTTTTTTTTTCAAATTTTAAAACTGACTCTGAATGAGCCCAAATGATCCCGTACGAAAACACATATTTTTTTCAATTAAATGAAGTACAGGGAAGCATTTTGCCGTAGATACATGGCACCTCACACTAGCTGCAGTGAAGTAAAAATAACACTTACTTTTTAACCTGTTACATACGTCACTTTGGTTTAAATATATGCTAAACGGCCAAAATATTTTTAACCATGGTTTTAATATTGTTTTTAAAACAAAAGGTCAAAACAGATAAATTAGTGTAAACGGGCAGCAATCAGGAATGGGTTAAATCGGTGTCACAGACCTCCCATGACACCAAACTAGAAGTAGTAATATTAAATAAAAAGACAAGTACTCAAATACTACTAGAAGTAGCAAAATAAACATGCAGCCCATTCCATGCAGATAACTTCCAAGCTAGCCATACACCAACAAAACGTCTACTTTCAACAGGATAATGACGAATTAAAATACAAAATAAACCAGCGTTGTAAAGACAATAGAAAAGTGGACAGCAAAAACTGTAACATCATAACATCACAATGATTGGACCGCCTTGGAAATATCACTGATAAATTACATACGGTAGGTTTAAACAGATTTCACATGCATAGAAAAATAACTCAAACTAATAAGGCATTGGCGTATTTAGAATTTGCAACATTTAATCTCAAGAAATATTTTCAAATAAAAGTTACAAATGTTACCTTTCTGAGTTCAAAAAGTAATTTATTTACACTAAGTTTGTATTGTGTGATTCTTAAAAATCATTAAGATATTAATGAATATAAATAGATTTCTTCTGAATATTGATAATCCTTATTTTGAAAGCATGGTTAACCAAATTTACCCACCTGAACTTAAATTGAATAAAGCTAATACTTCAGATACCGAGGCCCCCTTTTTGGATTTACATCTATCTATTTCTAACGGTTTTGCATCTTCTAAAATTTATGATAAACGTGATGACTTTGACTTTGATATAGTTAATTTTCCATTTTTAGATGGTGACGTTCCACGTCGTCCCTTTTATGGAGTGTATATTTCTCAACTTATAAGATTTGCTAGAGTGTGTAGTCATGTAGATGACTTTAATGCTCGTAATAAATGTTTAACTGCTAAACTTCTTCAACAGGGCTATCGGTATCATAAGCTTAGAAAGGCTTTTTCTAAATTCTATCGCAGACACCATGAATTGGTTTCAAAATTTGATGTCGGATTAAAATTTCTTTTACACCAAGGCCTATCGGAACCAGAATTTTATGGTGACTTAGTATACAAATTCAAAAAGATTAAGGGTAGGACTGATTTTTCTGATCAATTCCGAAAAATAATAATACGTCACAAACGTATTGGCTATAATTTAAATGTTATGCGACAGTCTGCATGCTTAGTGATTAACCCAATCACGGTTGATAACTTTGCTGCACTCTTTAATTGCACACCGGGGGATCGGTCGTCAGACTCTATGATGGCCCCGACCTTAAGCTATATATTTTAGTTGGTTGGGACCGGAGCCTTTTTGTCTGTTGCTTGGTCCACCGGGGCTCAACTGGTGACCTTCTTTTGCTTCAGATTTCCAGTGGGGTTGTTTGGCAGGACAGGGATCTCCACCTGTCAGACGGCCCGTTGTATCTGTTGAGTCCTCGTCTTTGCTTCTTCATGGTGTTGAAATTTGATTTATGTGTTTACCGTGATGATTCATTGACGAGTTAGAGGGTTATCATGCGAACCGAACAACCAACTAAATGTTTTGTACCACTTCAGAAACTGAGGGTGAGGTTGGGCCTGTAAAATCGATTTAAGCCCCCCAGTAATTCATTACTGACCGTTCCAAGGCGGTAGTTCTGTTGTGGTTCTCTGTTGCCTGTTTTTGGTGTCAGAGTTTCTGTGATGTTTTACCTTATGTATGTTCTTATTATTTTTGGTTTGGTTTGGGTTGCTGAGTGGCCACCTTTTGGGAACAAGCTGCTCACTCGGTTGGCCATATGTTCTCTGTATCTTGATTATTTGTAATCTTAGTTGTTTCCAACTATGGTTTGAGGGCTGGATTTGGATTTTGATTGTTTCAGTTCCTGGTCTTTGCATACTTTTTACTTTTAGTACTTTTCCATGTACAGAATAATTCATGAGCGCTTCTTTTTTATTTATGTATTTTTGTGTGTGTGTGTGTGGGGGGGGGGGGGGGGGGGGCAATTTCAATTTTTTGTGTCATGTAAACAACACTGTTTGCTGTCTGAATAGGCGACTAAACAATGCAAAAATTAAATATTTTGGTAAATAATAAATATATTTAGCTTAAATGTGTTGTTTAATAGGCAAATTTTCGAAAGAGTGTATTCCTGGATGATTGATAGTCTTTTTACGCAAACATGTTAATCTGATAATTACGTTACTTTGCTGAAGATATGTGTTGTAATGTCAAAACTGATTTAAACTTTTGTGTTGTATCATGTTTAGTATGATCTTAATGACACAGGTCAAATTTTTCAGTTTTAAATAGCCTATTAGCTATGTTTTGTCAAACAATTGCGTGAAAAATGACTTTGAAGCCAGTAACAATGAATAGGTGTGCCTTTGTTCAATAGTTCATGGTTGACCAAGTATAAAGACTACGAATCTCAAATTTATTTGTTAGAAAGCTATTGAAAAGAGCCAGTTAGACAAATTGAAAATTCAATATTAGGGTCATTTTATGACAGTCTTTGTAAAATTAAAATAAATAATAATAATAATAATAAAAAAACACTTAAGTTATATTTTAAATTTTCAAGGAGTACATGAATTCCCCATGAATTGTTATCATGAAAATAACAGACCCGAGGTTCTTAATTGTTTTCTATGTAGCTTAATTTATGGCATATTAGCTATTCTTACAGAAAATATTGACATTTGATACAGTTGAATCGTTACAGCATATTTCTCATCAATTCTTATTTCATATACTTAAAATTAAATAAGGTAACGTATATTACTGCCCATTACAGAGTTATGCAAGGTTTGCCAAGGTGGCACACGCTGAATCTGATCACTACAGATCAAGACAATTATTTTTATATATAAAAACTAATGGTACACCACTTGGACCACTATCTCTATTTTCTATGCCACTCATGGAATCATATTTGCTCCACTATAGGTAGTCATATCCATCGTTTAATTTGACTATTTTGACAATAAAATTTGGCAAGCAGAACAATCAAACCTAGTTTCTGAAGGTTTAGACTATTCAATAATACATTCAAACTAAGTATAGCAGAGGGTGCCACCTCCGACCCTTATTTTGGCTAGATAGGCGATTTTGGCTCCTAGAGTATATATCGCACCTTGCTAAAGCAGGTGCGACAAAAATGGCCCCACCCCATTGGGTCCTGGGTTTGGACCATAGAAATAAATAGAAAATTATTAAAAAATATTCTTCTTTAGAACCACTTGGCTCAGATGCTTGAAATTCAGTATATAGCATTGCCTAGTGGTCCTTTACCAAGATCATTCAAATGATTGCCTCAGGATCCAAAATGGCCCCTCCCCAGAGGGGCCCAGGGTTTGACTCGTAGCAATACATAGAAAAATATTTAAAAATCTTCTTCTTCAGAACCATTTGGAAATCGTTGCAAACTATCAGGTTTGCTCAAATGATGACCCTAGTTTGACCTTTATACTTTTTTGTTCAGGTGAGCGATTCAGGGCCTCTTGGCTCTCTTGTTTTATCTTATTTCATTTCGCAGATGTAACTTAATTAAACTAATACCACTTGACATCTGCTTATGTGTCTCTGTAATTAGGAATATATCGGAGAACAATAAATTCAGTCAGAGAAGATGTGGTTGAAGATCAGCCTACCTTAAAGGATAATTTTTGTCTCGGTCGGACAAATGCAATGTTCCCTGTAATTTATGATATTTCTTACTGTTCGCTCAAAGGCGGTACTTTTGATATGGGTTATTTCTACTGTACGTTTTGTGTGTTTAAATGTTCTTTTGACATGGGTTATTATTTCTAACGCACGTTTTGTGTGTTTAAATGTTATTATTCCATTATTAGTAGTCATTTCAAGGTTAACTTGATAAAAAACTTGTGCTGTTGAGTGGAGGGGGAGCGGGTACTCTCATATTAAGTCAATTCGGGTATAATTCGGCAACTCTTTAAGATTTTGATTTTACCTCACTGCAGCTGGTGTTGTGCCGTGTGGCGGCCGTAAAACGTCTCCCCGTACATCATCCATAGTGCAGATTATATTTTACTTACGTGCTTTGAGATCAGAAGATATATTCTAAGAAATCTGAAATTTTTTATTGGTTTATACTCGTATTCTAAACCATTGTTTTGTATATTATCTGGAGCCTTTTGATACTAATCAGTCTTTGAATCGACTGTCCAGTAAAGATAAAAAAATCACAGTATGCTTTTCTCTGGTTTCGTCACCAGATATTGTCAGGGTCACTGAAGAGGCTTTATTAGCCGAAACTACGTAGTCTGGCCCATGTTCCTTCTTCTGAATATATTTTCTGCTCTTAAAGCAACTCTTTAAGATTTTGATATACCGCGGAAATGCACACACACACACACGCACACACACACACACACACACACACACACACACACACACTATTTTTGTGTGTTGCCCATCCACTTCACTTTCGTCGAGATTGACAATGATACATTCACTCCCTTCTGCTGATTCAAAATTAGTGGCGGAAGTATATGCACGCAGTACTCGTTAACTGCTTAAGTTGTCTTGGCCGACAAAGGAACTGACCGGCTCGTTATGACTCTAGTTTGCTTACTGGGCCGTTAAACCTCAACAAAGTCAACTTAATCCACCGTTTTGTCAGTGACCAGTCGCTCCCTAAGATTTTAATCGTACGCAGCACATATACGTATACCACTTTTATATATAAGTACCCCCCTTCCCCGCCCACCTCGGGGTACTGTTCCCAGCTAAGGGTCCAATAAATCTCAAGGTAGTCAGACGATGTAGCAGGTATATATGGCAAGCCATTTTACTATTTGTAATGCATAGTAGATATCTTATATGGGATATAAGATATCTTATGTGGGATATGAGATATCTTACTTAAATTTACGTATTAGATATCTTATATAATATATCAGGTAACTGATATAGCATATAAGATATCTTATATGCTATATAAGATATCTTATATATTATATAAGATAGCTGATATAGCATATAAGATATCTTATATGTAAAATTAAAGCAGATATCTCATATCCTATATAAGATATATCCTATATAAGATATCTTATATCCGATATCAGATATATAGGGTATAAGATATATCTTATGTTAAATTAGATATCTTAAATGTTATTTAAGATAACATATATTTTATAAGATATCTTATTTATTATATAGGATATCTTATAGATAAAAGATGTCTTATACAAAAAAATAAGATTTTATATAATATATAAGATATCTGATATAATAAATGAGATATCAACATTCCAGAATGAATAGTGAAATGGCTTGCCATAGTTATACTTTATTTTCATGGAAGTTATCCTGTGACACATAAACATTTCTTGGGTACCATGTGCCTCCTCGGCCACTAATAAAACGTCTTTTCCGAGTGGCCTTGTAACTCTTTTTTGATACCGTCTCATGACACTATATAGGAATGGACATTTCAAGGCACAATTTAAGTGTTTAAACTGTTAACTTACAGTTGAGTTTACCTTATTGTAGCTAGTGTTGTGCCGTGTGGCGGCCGTAAAATCCGTATACCATTTATGGTACAGATTATATTTTGTTTTCGCCCTTTGAGATTAGGACCCTTTTTGATAATAATCAGTCAATGAATCTACTGTCGTATTAAAATTAAGAAAATACAGTATGCTTTTCTAAGGTTTCGTCACCAGATATGTCAGGGTCACTGATGAGGCTTTATTAGCCTCAACGACGTAGTCTCGCCCATGTAACTTCTTCTGAATGTGTTCTCTGCTCTTGAAGGAACTCTTACAGATTTTGATTTTACCCCTACCTTCCTACTGGTACGCAAAGTGCTATTGAACTGTGGTCGAACAGTAGTTTTTAGTTTCAACAAATAGCGAACTTTTATTGTTTAAGGGAAATGATTTTGACAATTGCTAGATCTTATCTGAACACAGAAAAAAAATATTGATCTTCTTTCGTCTTATTGCGCAAAGTTAAATCGACTAAACGGAAAAAAAATCCGCATGCTCCTTTTTCTTCGTTTATGACAATAAATTTATTAATCTGAATGAGATAATGAGTAGCAAGTGGACAAAAATATTAGCACCGCTCCTTACATATTTATCACGATGCATATTTCAAAAAGCAACTGGCAAAAATAGTGCCATAAAATGAAAAATATTAGTACTACTTGTTATTTTTTCAACAAAGGGCATTAATACTGTAACAAAATATAAATTGTCTCGAACTGACATATATAAATTTATCAATACGACATATTCAACTATCTGAACGAAATATGATTTTCTCTTGCTTGATATTTTATATTTTTGAAGAAAATAATACAATCATTCTACCCCGAAGACAGAAAGTGATCTGTGAAGACGCAAAATCTTTTCGCGCAAAATGGTAGTTTTTAATTAAAAGCAAAAATATTGCCACAACACATATATGGGTATGTACTTTCAGATCATAGTGAAATACATGTTTATCAAAATCAGATAATCATTTGCCAAACAAGAAAAAGTTAGACTCACTGTTTTCTTTTATTTGTCTGTCAAAATTAAATTGAGACTAACCGTGAAAATAATGATCTAAACGCACTATGTTTTAACATTATTAATATTATCGCAGTCAAGCCACTTATTTCTGGCATTTTCGTGAGAAAAACATATTTTTCCGGCAGTTTTATGTAGCAAGTGGTGGCGTATATACGCTTCCGTACTTATAGGCACGTAGATATATTTTTATATCACATATTTTGTGAATAAATATAATTTTAGTGTCAGTAAATATCTTAATATAGATTGACTATATTACCAGATAGAATATTGCAACGTTTGTCACTCCATAGACGTCAATCCCTCACATTTTATGACGTCACAGAAAAAAGTATTAGTTTCACACTTAAAAGAAAAACATTTCGTAATTTAGAAAATGCTAAACTTCTTGGTCATTGTTATTTTTACACGAAAATTGAATTGTTTTGTTTTGTCCTATTCCACCATAAGTTTGACCTTTTTCTAGAACTCTTTTTGCGTCAGCATGCCGCTCATTTTTGTATTCTATACTGTAGAGATCAAGAAAAGGGTATGGTCTGCTATGTTTTGGAGAAAATGAGTTTTGGTTTAGTTTTTTTAAAAGATTAAAACTTACTTGAACAAAAACAACAGCAAGAGTAAGAAAGCATACCAGTTGGTGAAGGATCTTACTTCAGGAAAGCAGGGTAGGTCCACCACTGTCAAGGACAAGTCTGAGAAATGTCCAACAGAAGAACAAGAGATTCTCAGCAGATGGCCAGAATATTGCTCAGAATTATAATGAGAGTTGTGGTGACAATACAGATCTGGACTCGACACCCTGAAGAAGATATACATCCGATCCTTCGTGTACTGAAAAAGGGGAAGTACGCCGGAGTTGATAATATACCAACAGAACTTGTTCAAGCAGGCAGTGAGACCATGGTTGATGTTTTGACAAAAATCATTAACAAGGGTTAGAGTTGAAGAGTAACGTTTGAAAATATTTTCGCTTTAGTCAGAATCGAACTCGGACTGCTAGATGAGTAGAGCGCTTAACTCAGTGAGCTATCGCGGCTCTTGTACGAGTAATAATGGGAATGCAAATGTTGTATCAATAGTTTTAAAAGTAGAAACTAATTGAAAGAGATGTTTATCTTTGGCTCGAATATTTACATGATCTGATATACATGTAAATTGCAGGTGAAAGAACAACTAAGTCAGCTCTGTGTCCTCGCGTCATCCCGAATGGGGACATGAGTCGTTACTGTAGTCGGCGACAATATAGTAACTGTAGGGTTTACTGTGACTATGGATGCCAGTCTACGACAACGTACTTGACATGTAGCTCATCTGGTACATGGGACGGTGGACAAACGGCATGCGACTGCAGTGGTAATAATTGCTTTGTACTTTGATTTCTAGCGTCCGGTTTTAAGCAAATACATGTATGGTGTAACTGCTACATTAAAGAATCAATAAGCAAACTCTGTTGATGTGTGTGTGAAAGAGGTTGGGGACTGCGGGATACCTAATTGCAAATCCTAAAATGCGTTATTGGCAAAAATAAATTACTATATTTTTAAAAGGTTGCCTGCATGATGGGAGCAGCCTAAGAAAATTTGAAATAACTTAATGGCGACGCTTGTATGCGTGCGTATGTGTGCATGTATTCCACAGTAAATGAAGGAAAATAGTAAGCAGCTCGCACTTTTAGCTTCCTGGGGAACAGCTTAATTTGTATGGGTAAACCAGGTTGTTTTCTGACCTTTTTAAGGGCTATAACTTTTTGTGGCAATCTGTTTGCTCTCCTTGGTAAGGAAACCCTTCTAAAAAGGGGTTTACTCTCAAAGGTAAGAATTTGCTCCAAGAGAGCATCCTATTTTTTCTAGTTGATCCCTATTGATAAAGTAGACACACTGAATGAAAGAACAAGATTGTACCTTATGCTTTTATATGGCAAAACCTTTAAACAGTGGATCTGTCCTAAACTGTTTAAGTCAAAGTAAAATGTTTAGTATATATGAATGACTAAATGAGCATTGAAGACATTATGTTGCTAAAGGTCGAGAGCATTCTCTGACCTTTGTTCAAGGTCACTGAGAGTCTGTTACCCATCAACATTTTCAAACATCTTCTCCTCTGAAGCCATTAGGCCGATTGAAACCATATTTTATAAGAAGTTTTACTGGATCAGGGGAACCTTTTTCAGCTCACCTGAGCCAGCGGCCCCGGGGAGCTTATAGGATGGTAAGGCTCCGGCGTCGGTCGTCCGTCGTCGACCGTCGTCCGTCAACAATTTCAAACAATTTCTCCTCTAAAACCACTGGGCCAATTGCAACCAAATTTCATGTAGAGCCTCTAGGGGGCGAGAGAATGAAAAGTTGTTCAAACGGTCCTGGTCACATGACCAACATGGCCGCCAAGCGCATATATGGTAAAAAACTTTAAAAAAATCTTTTTTCCTAGAACCAATAGGCCAATGGCCTTGAAACGTGGTATGTAGCATCATGCACAGGAGTACTACCACGATTATTCAAATTATGACCTTGGCTTGACCTTGACTATTTTAACTATAAGGTCAAATTTGCTTTCTGTAGCTTTTATATGGGAAAATGCTAGAACATAAGATTTCTTGGAGACTGTTGAAGATTTTGACCTGAAAATTGGTATATACAGTCATCATAATAAGTACATGAACATTTATGCGTATAAGAGGTCAAGGTTATTATGTAGAGTCCTGGTCACATGATCAACAAGGTCACTGCGCCCATATATGGTAAAAACCTTTAAAAATCTTCTTGTCCAGAACCAATAGGCAGATGGTCTTGAAACTTGGTATGTAGCATCGGATACGCGAGTGCTACCAAGATTGTTCAAATTTCGACCTTGGGTTGACCTTGACCTTTTTTACGGTAAGGTCAAATTTGCTTTCTGTAGCTTTTATATAGGAAAATGCTAGAACATAAGATTTCTTGGAGACTGTTGAAGATTTTGACCTGAAATTTGGTATATACAGTCATCTTAATGAATACATGAAAATTAATATGTACAAGAGGTCAAGGTCATTCTTTGACCCTGGTCTCTATTGTGACAATTTCATACATCTCCTCAAAAGCCACTGGGCTAATTGTAACCAAATTTCATATAGAGCCTTCTAGGGGCTGAGGGAATTTAAATTTGTTCAAACAGTCTGGTTTACATGACCAACATGGCCGCCATTCTCATATATGGCAAAAACCTTTACAAATCTTCTTCTCAAGAACCAAATGATTGATGGCCTTGAAACTTGGTATATAGCATCAGGTACTTCAGTACTATCAAGATTGTTCAAATGACGGCCTTTGGCTGATCGTGACCTTTCTTAACGCAAGGTCAAGTATGGAAAAATGCTAGAAAATATGATTTCATGGCAAGTTTAGAAGATTTAGGCCGTGAAAAATTGGTATATACAGTCATCTTAGTTAGTACATGAAATAGTTGTGGGTACAAGAGGTCAACATCTTCTTTGACCTCTGACCCATGTCTCTCATATTTTGACAATTTAAGACATCTCCGCTAAAGCAACTAGGCTAATTGTAACCCAATTTCATACACAGCTTCCAGAGGCTGAGGGAATGAAATTTATTCAAGCCGTCTAGGTCACTTAACCTACATGGCCACCATACTCAGGTGAGCTATTCAGGGCCTCATGGCCCTCTTGTTTCAAATGGTCTTGGTCGTATGACCAAGACGGCTGTCATGCCCATATATGGTAAAAACATTATAAAAATCTTAACCAGAACCGAAAAGCCAATGTTCTTGAAACTTTGTGAGTAACATTGGGGTCTTGGGCGCTACAAAATTATTCAAATGATGACCCAATGTTCACCTTGACCTAGTTTATGGCAAGATCAACTCTGGAACGCTATGCTTTTATATTTGTGAGGGAGGGGCGGGGGAGCTTTATCAGTAGATTTCTCAGAACCTATTTAACTCTAAGATTAGTTACTTTATATATTAATTAAATGAGCAGAAGATATTATGTTGCCTAAGGTCAAGGTCATTATTTGACCTTTGTCCAAGGTCACTCAGATTCTGGTGCCCGTCAGCATTTTCAAACGTTTCCTTCTCTGAACCCACTAGACAAATGGAATCCATAATTCATACACCGGGTAGGCGGCAATCGAAAACGCTCGTTCAATCGACGAACGCGGATCAAAAACAGTTAGAAACAGCGTTTTCGATTGCAAATTGGCGAAAATTTGCAATCGAAAACGCTGTTTTTGATCCGTGTTAATCGATTGTTAAGAGCGCTTTCGATCGCTGCCTACCCGGTGTGATTCACATGTAGCATCCCTTTGGTCAGGGGGACAAAAGTTTGTTCAGATGGTCTTGGTCACATGACCAAGATGGCCACCATGCCTATAAAAAAATCCTTTAAAATTATTCTTCTTCAGAACCAAAAGGCCGTTGACCTACAATCTTAATGTGTAGCAAATGATGACCCTACATTGACCATGACCTTATTTATGGCAAGATCAACTTTGGTACTTATGCTGTTATATGGGAAAATGCTGAAACAGTGTTTTTTATGGAACATTGTTATCCTAAGATATGATAATTGTAAAATATGGTTAACTAAATGAATACATGAAGACATAAGACCGACAAAGGTTACTGTCATTCCGTGAACTTTTCTCATGGTCACTGAGATTTTAAGCTATACATTTCTTTAAAGCCCCTTGTTTAACCTGTTTTGTGCCCCGATCGCATTCCAAAACGAAAGACTGCTGTTCTGTAGTCGTTTACAATTGAATTTATATCATGCCGGTATTTCTGTGATACAAGATGCCGCGCTACGAGCCCGTATGTGACCTGCGACTATCTGGTAGATGTATTGATGGAGACACGGCTTACAACTGTACTGGTGAGAAAGAGTCGGGTAACTTCGGACAGCGGGTAAACTCGGAAAGTGACATTGTTTCCTTTATAATTATGTCAGTTGTTTGGAAATAAAACAAATTTGATTGGGCAAACGGGGAAACTCCTGATGATACGGCTCATATTCATCTGGATTTTCAATGTTTGCTATGAATGGTATGTCCGAACTTACACCCCCCTACCCGCCCCCAACCCTCCGCTGAAGTTACTCGACTCTACCTTAATAATGGATGAATGATGGATTACTAGCGATTTTACGTCTTTTTCAACAGTATCTCAATTATATCAAGGCGATGATTTGCGCCTCCGGGACTCGAACCCAGGACCGCTAGATCGGCTCCTGTACGAGTAACACTATGAATCCGATATATTCGTGAATACTTATTTTCATAAATTAGTGTTGAAATAAATGAATTTACTTTAAGGGAAACAATTCTGTCATGATTTAAGCCTTGCTCCCTTTTACTGGGATAAAACATCTCAGCAATCGTTCTGGTTAAATGCAGCACGGTTTGTTTGAGAAACTGAGGTGACTGCAGCCAAATTTAACGTCACCTGGGTTCGAGCTTATAAAACTTGAGAATAATCTCAAACTCAAAATAAAGCACACCGATTGGCTGCTTCCGAGCATGCTCGGAAGCAGCCAATCAGTGTGCTTGATATTGAGTTTGAGAATGTAATCAAGTTTTATAACCTCTGGGCCAGAACTCTTATTAGCGTTACATATTGAGTGGAGCTCTTTGGTTTTACAATGCAGGGATTCGTCGAAAGAATAAAAAAAGGAATAGCAAATAGTTAGTCTCTGTTCGGACTGCTCCTTTTCGAGCAGTGGAATCTGAGTCGACACTGCTCATTCAGTTCTATCTGTCCCAATACATACATGTACAATTAGCACGGTAAAATGAATTATATAAACGTATTCGCTTTGAAAAGTGAATAAAAATGTGATTTAAAGGCCATGTTTAGACCTAAATAAACAAATGACCTTATTTGATATACTTTCAGTGCCGAGCACAACCTCGGTGCCTCCAGTTCGGTGTCCAGCTTCTATTCTTGGCGGAACAATAGATCCCTTTTGCAGTCGCTATCCTTACTCTGTTTGCAAGTACTCGTGCTCTTTCAATTGCTCGCCGTTCTATTCCTTCTTGCAATGCGCTTCTAATGGGACTTGGCTCAACGGCGAGAGGCCCTGCAGATGTCAAGGTAAATATGAGCCGCGACACGAGAAAACCAACAAAGTGGCATGTACGCCAGCGAAGACTCAAATCAGCCTGGGCATCTGCCCAGTCTGATCAAAGTCTTCGCTGTGCGCTTAAATGGTGGCTATGGGTTTAAGCTACCTTCATGGTGACAGCAAAGACTGATTAGACTGGGCGGACGCCCAGGCTGACCTGAGTCTTTGCTGGGCTCACATACCACTTTTTGTTTAGTTTTGTCGTGTCGCGGGTCATATAATGAACTTATATCTTATCGCGGTATACATACGTTATTAAGAGCACCATCGGTTGGAAATTACTTTTCTTGAGACCTATCCGCTCAGGAAATGGAGCCTATCTGCAAAAAATGTTTTTTGAGGTAATGCTGTCAGAAAGTGAGCAAACTTATTAATTTATTCGTTTGTATAAGAAATTTGGCACTGCTACGGAACTACAGTGAAGTTATGCCACATTTGTACCAAGCAAGATGTGCTACTTGTACTAAGATATAGCAGTCGGTTCAAAAGCTCGCAGTCGGTTCAAAAGCTCAAGAGCTTATGTAGTATTTTTTATGTAACTTGTCGACTTAAATTGAGCCGCGACATGACAAAGCCAACAATGTGGTTTTGCGCCCAGCGCAGACTCAGATCAGCCTGGGCATCTGCCCAGTCTGATCAGAGTCTTCGCTGTCCGCATGAAGGTAGCTTAGACCCTTAGCTACCACCCTTTGAGCACTTAACGAAGAATCTGGTCAAATTCGGCGGATGCCCAGGCTGATCTGAGTCTGCGCTGGGCGCACAACCACAATGTTGGTTTTCTCGTGTCACGGCCCAATTAAATTTAATCTTATCCTATCTTATAGCAACTGCAAAGAGTCACTGCTAAGGCTAAACTATTTAGGCTCTTATACTCAAATCATTATTTTCCTTCAAATTCTCTGCTTCATAATGCCAGTATTGTTTGCTGTGACTAAAATAAATGTATGTTGCTTTCTGATGATTTTATTGTGGGAATTTTTGAGAAATAAACCTAGTGATATTATTATAAGAAGCAAATGTTATACCATCTTAAGTCATGGAACTTTACCAAAGCGTCACGAAAATCATCTTGGGATATTGCCGATGATGTCAGCGATTAGACTTACGCGCTCCAACACATAGGTTGGCTACCGGCGTTTAATTTTTTGTCTTGATATCTTCATTTTATTTATTTCATGACAATGATTCGCTTATAAATGACGAGCCTTACTGAGCTAAGGAGCGGATTGTTTTAGTCACTGTGTTGAGAAAATAATAAAATACATACAACGGGAACCACTCTGTCCTAAACATTGAACTGTTTTCAAATATAAAATAAAAAAAAAAAAAACGCGCGATCATTTTCCATTGCAAATATGGCCCGTCTGTGGGCACATTGTGTCAGAATATCGCATAAAGCATAGGAACATTATATACGAGGGTCATCCAAGAAGTCTTTCAAACGCTGCTTTAATTTGTTTATTAATCGAGCAAGGAAAATAGAATTTAACCATAAAAAGTTCACGCATAACATACACATGGGTGTATAATATCATATGTGTGGTTTACCTTTCTAAGAAATAAGATAGATAGATAGATTTGAATGCAGTGGTGTAGGTAATACCGGCGGTAAAATTACATTAACACGACGTCATCTACAAGAGGAGAGGGGAAGAAAATTCCTGTTTATAATTTTCCGAGTTATAAGAATTCGGGTTTCAAAATCACTTATAAAACTTAAATAAGAGACACTTATCACTTCACATTACCAAACAAATGTGGTTGCCAAGCAACAAAGATTTTTTTACAAAATTTTAGCAAATCTCTTGTTTTTAGCTGTTTGCCTCTGGTTTTTGAACGCTGCAAATGATACTAAACGAGAATCGTCTTTTTCATTTTCTTTAATTTTTGTATTTCAACATTTCACGCCTACTTTTAAAACAAATAAATGAGCCGCGACACGAGAAAACCAACAATGTGGTTATGCGCCCAGCGCAGACTCAGATCAGCCTGGGCATCCGCCCAGTCTGATCAGAGTCTTCGCTAAGCGCTTAAAGGGTAGCTAAAAGTCTAAGCTAGCTTCATGCGGATAGCGAAGACTCTGATCAGACTGGGCGGATGCCCAGGCTGATCTGAGTCTGCGCTGGGCGCACAACCACATTGCTGGTTTTGTCGTGTCGCGGCTCAAATAAATGTCAATCAAAGAAGAACCTTCAATTGTTGTGAACGCTTCGTTTTGAAATACTCAGTTTGTATGATAATTTCGATAACCTAAAAGATATGATGGTCTTAACTGACAACAATACCTTAACTTCGGTACCGTATATTTTTTTCAACATTTTTGTTCGTGCCTTCCGACAAAATTCAAATATGTACAATCGTTTGGAACCAAGCTTTACAGGCGACTTGAAGCCTACGCTGCAGCCCAAATGTTTGTTCTTTTCCGATGCCTAGCACCAGGATTTGCAAGACAATGGCGTTCCTGGAGACAATTAATTGGAAAGACGGGAAGATGCATTAGAGGAATATAGACTATCTGAATCTCAGTCGGTACATGTAGCAGGACGTATTGGATGACCCTCGTAAATATGAGAATTCAAAACCGAATCGAAATACGGCCACAATATATAATTTATGTTAAACGATGCGGATTTCTGTCTTTCCCACTGGGTACACAACGTTGAATTAATATTGAATCAACGTAAATTCAAGCTCATTATGTTGAAGCAACGTTGATGCAGTGTCGATTCAATGTTGACCTGTTTTTTTTTTTGTTTCTTTATTCGAAAAAGTTGATAAAACCTGCTGATGTGTTCTTTATACCCATTTATTTCAGTTCCAGTGGAACCAGTGGAATGCCCCAAAGAAATAGATAACTTTCAAGTTGAAGCCTCCTGTAGTCGTAAAGCCTGGGCTAAGTGTACCTACGACTGTGCGGCCAACTGCTATAAAAATCTTGATGTGGAATGGCTTTTCTGCAGAAATGGTACATGGACTTGGTATAGTACTCGCAAACCGGGAAGTCTTTGTAAATGTAAGCTATCTTAACAAACTGTTCTTAGACTATCAAATAAACTTAATTATTGGGGCAGAAGAGTCTGAGCGAACAGTGCTGACCCAGATCAGGCTGCTTCAGGAACTGAAGGAGCAGTCAGATCAGGGTCTTAAGTGTTTGCCATTTAATCTGTATGTTTAAGATTTACTACTGCAGGCCCGGATCCAGACCACCACATACGGTTGGGTCTCTGGATAACTGGTGGGGCTGGGAGGTACCGAGATGTATTTGGGAAGGGGTTGGGGTGGGGTAGTGGGGCTTAAAAAAATATGACATAAGTAGGAAACAATTTAATGAGAATTTTGATAATGTCTTTTTTGCCTTGAAATATATGTTGTGATATCTCTTTAGAATCGCCTCGCTGAGGCGATTCTAATGAGATGTTACAACAATATATGTTAATCTAACCAGACCTAGGGGATGGGGCTTAAGCCCAAAAGCCCACCCTCTAGATCCGGGGCTGACTACTGCAGTGACAGAAACCAACGTGCTCAATTTTATGACAGTTACCGTAAATCTTTGCGGGTCCCAACATTTAGAATTTGGTTTAAACAATATTTTGTTTATCAGTTACAACATAGGTACATCAATATACAGTTTTTAACATTCCAGGATCGGGCTGTAAGCTTGAGCTTATAAATGCCATTTCCTGAAATTGTAAGGTAAACTTTGTCCTCATGGACAAAGTTTCTTAAAATATATGCTCAAGTGAATGAAAACTATGCCACATTTTCTTTGCCAATTTAAATGGTAATTTTTATTTGACAAAAATTTGAACGGAAAGTTTGCCGTAGCATATGTAACAAAGAAAGTTGCTAGGGAGATGAATACGGAAAACTTTGCTCAAAATCAGAGCAGTTTGATTTTCAAACAAAGTATATTTAGCATGGTTGGCCGGTCATACAAGTAAAGTTCATTGTCTCGCCTGCGACAAGCAGACGCCAGACATGCATATTACTTTTCCGGTCGTTGTCGAGTGTTCGTGTTTCGTTCTGATTTTGTGATAATTCACAGACAGGCGAATTTAATCATGTTCTATTGCAGTAATCGGGCAATGGGGTTTGGGACAGATGAGACATCGCATTCCGCGGAATACTTGTTTTTCCCGGTAACTTTTACGAGAAATCTTTGTCCGTCTGAACACTGGAGCAAAAGCTTCTTTGCCAGAGTTTATTTGGCAAGGACTCTTTGTCATATTTTTCTTTGGCAAATAATTTGCTCCCTGTGAATGCAAACTGTTTGGCAAACTTTCTTTGCTATATTGTCTCTGATACAGAAACTTTGCTCGTGTAAATGAAGCTTTATTCGGTATTGTCTTCATTACTCCTGAACATTACATTAATTCATAAAAAAGGAATGAAGGTGAGTGGATATGAGCCGTGACATGACAGAAACAAAAAAGTGGCATGTACGTCCAGCGAAGACTCAGATCGGCCTGGGCATCCGCCCATTCTGACCAAAATCTTGGCTGTGCGCTTAAAGGGTAGCTAAGACTCTAGCTCCATGCGGAAGGGAAGACTCTGATCAGACAAGGCGGATGTTGGCTTTGCCATGTCGCGGCTCATATCAGTTTAGAGGAAGCAACAATGCCGTTTTCAGTAAGTGGGGTGGGGCTCAACTCTTAGAGTAATTTTTTTCCCTTTTATGAGCATCCTTTCCATTTAAGAATACATATCAGTTTTTGAAGGGGAACGGTATCTTGTGCAGCAAACAGGAAAGCACAAAAGTTGTCTCCGTTTGTAAAAAGAAATAAAAATGACACACAGACATGGCGGTGTACCCATACTTCTTACGCAAAATGAGCCGCGACACAAGAAAACCAACAATGTGGTTGTGCGCCCAGCACAGACTCAGATCAGCCTGGGCATCCGTCCAGTTTGACGAGACTCTTCATTAAGTGCTCAGAAGGTAGCTAAGGGTCCAAGCTACCTCCATGCGGACAGCGAAGACTCTGATCAGACTTGGCGGATGCCCAGGCTGATCTGAGTCTGCGCTGGGCGCACAACCACATTGTTGGTTTTCTCGTGTCGCGGCTCAAATTGTTTTTGAAGTAATTTGAGCTGTTTTACATAAATTACATGCAGTTCCGCCAACAACTGAAGCAAGCTGGAAACCAACCTCATTCTTTTCCGAATTTAGGGGCCAGTAATGTATAATTTGACTGGGCAGAATTATGTCCAGACAGAGGTGATCCTCATTTTTAGAGACGTAGCTGAGTGACAAAGCTTTTTTTCAACATGACGTCTCGGGATCTGTAAGCAGCAACAAAGTGTAGCGTAGATCTGTCCTCTAAAATTTGTTAAAGGCGAGCACACAATGAAAAATTAAAAAAAAATGATACATTGTCTTTGGCCAAAACTATCTTTTACTTAATCGAAAACGAAAGCGCCGCCATTGTTGTTGTTACATGAATCAACATGATGTATGCTGGGCACTGCATAGCAACCAATGAGATCGCTACAATTTTATACATGTACCTTACCTGTTGTTGTACCAATCGGACAAAAGGCTCGCCAGTTAACAGTAGAATTTGATAAAGCTACCACTCTATTTAAGTATACTAAGTCAAGTATGGATAACCGCTCTAGGGTTCCAATTTGAAACATTACATAATGCCGAGTGAATTTGCTCTATATTTATTATTTCTCTGTATTACTTTTGCGTAAGTCATAACCTTAGTATCATTGTACACCGCAATGTTTTACACCTTTCCTGGCGATGGAGAAGTTTTGTGACATCCTTGTTTGCTGCACTAGGCAAAATCAAAACCTGCTAAAAAGAGGTATACAGGAGTAAAGTATTTCCTTTAAGCGTTGACCCAAACTGAAAAGGGAAGCAAAACTGAAAATGGCAGAGTTTCTTCCCCTGAAAGTGTGTTCATTGACCTTAGGATCACTTACACCAAGGGCGTAGCTACCAGTACGCAAATACGCAGATGCGTATTGAAATTTTGTCAACTTGACAAAATTTCAACACTCATCTGCGCATTTCCATGCTGACATTTTGTAAATAGAACAAGAGTTCAGTACCAACTGCCAACAGACACGAAAATACGAAAAATCGTAGGGGCTATACCCCTAGATTTCCCCTCCACAAGTATAAAACATGATTGTGCGTATCATGTAAATGCCCCTAGCTACGCCCCTGTACACTCATGTTCGTTCCTTCGCAATTTTTATTGATCGTTTTTTTTTGCGAAACCACAAGATTCAATGTAAACAAGCTGAGGACAAAAAATGGCAAGCATTCATTCACTGCAAATATTAGTACATTCAGGTCTACTACCATTACATAGATTCTGTACTTTTGCTGTTAATATGACTCTATATATGCATATAGACTCATATTTTATCATAAAACGTGAAGGTTGAATTGCTTTTCATAATGATTTGTGTTTAGACGTTTCTACCACTGGTAAACTATGGAGACTTCAAAGTTAAGAATCTGCACCTCTGGGATAGCTGAAAACCGTTTTTAGAAAGGACATTTAGGTACTTATATCGTTTCCCAGGAAACCAAATCGGAAATTACACGAGTTATATCGGTTTGGAAAAAAATGGCGAGAAAAATCATGGCGGTGTCTCCATATTCCTTTAGCGCAGCTGAATCAAATTATTTATTTCTGAAGTTGCTTTCTGTGAAAATCAGAGTGCTCTGTCCTTGAGGTAATATTTAAACCATTATTTACAGGTGACCATTTTGAACAAACATCTGAGACTATGAACCTCGACGCCATGATAGTAGTCATCGCAATAAGTGTACCAATTGGTCTAATTTTATTTTGTACAATTGTCTGCGCTGTTGTAAAGAGGTGAGTAAACTGTGAGGCGCGACACGACAACACGACAAACCCTACAAAGTGGAATGTGCGTCCAGCGAAGACTCAGATCAACCTGAGCATTCATTCAGTCTGATCAGAGGCTTCGCTGTCGGCATTGAGGTAGCTTAAACCCTAAGTTACCCTTTAAGCGTACAGTAATGACTCTGATTAGACTTGGCGGATGCATAGGCTGATCTGCGGCGTCGCTGGGCGCACCAGCCACTTTGTTGGTTTTGTCGTGTACCGGCTCAAGTCTGTGAGCTTGAGCAATTGGGAAATACCAATTCCCTACCTATGCTGTCGACCGAGCCGTACATGCAAAAGTGGCTGTCGAACAAGACGACCCACAGTAGTACATGTTTAAGGTCGGTCGGCAGCCATGAATAATAGCATTATATACCGTCGAATTCTCGGTTGACAGCACAGGTCAACAAATTCGTATTACCCCCGTGTTTAGAGGGCGTGTGTCTTTTAAGATTTTCATTCAAAGTCAAAATCACGCAGTCCACCAATGAATTCGGGCTGGCTGGACGAGTGGATTAGGGGTTCGCCTTTCACGCACTCCCACGGGTCCGATTAATTTCTTCAGTTAAATAGACCAAATAATTTGCACCAAATATATGCCCTGAGCATCGCGTTTTGCGACTGTACATGAACTCGTAATAACGTCATATGAGCCGCGACACGACAAAACCAACAATGTGGTCGTGCGCCCAGCGCAGACTCAGATCAGCCTGGGCATCCGCCCAGTTTGACTTGACTCTTTGTTAAGTGCTCAAAGGGTAGCTAAGTGTCTAAGCTACCTCCATGCGGACAGCGAAGACTCTGATCAAACTGGGCGGATGCCCAGGCTGATCTGAGTCTGCGTTGGGCGCACAACCACATTGTTGGTTTTGTCGTGTCGCGGCTCAATTATTACCTCGCATTTTCGTCAATACGACTACATAATGACGTCATATGATTGATGATGCATCGGCGTCAGAATGGCATAATTTCGACAACGTGTGCCTGCTTGGCTCTGCGAACATGTACTTTAAGGTATATTTTCATGTGTTTGCTTTCCGCTTATAAAAGAGCATGCCTTCCATTCATGAAAGCAAATGCGCAGACTGATATAATTGGCTGTTCGTGTAGCTAAAAAGATACGATTTCTCGTGTTATTTATATTTCACAGACGTAAACGGAGTCGAATGGCAAGTTCCAGATCTATGACTTTAACAGCATCTACTCGGCAGTCCCCAGTTTATACAGGAGCCAGAGCAGCAGCGCCGCGAACCGCAGGCAGAACAGCAGCGACACAAAGCGCAGGAGTTCAAAATGGAGTAGCCTCTCCTATATACATGTTGTCGAACACAGTCACATATCAATCTGTTCAATATACAGCTTCCCAGAATTCCTGCTATCTAGTACCGGAAGCAACATCGTCAAATGCATCGGTGTATCCTGTTGCTCCGCCATCTTATAGCAGTATTGCTGCAGCTAAACCGGAAGTGTTTCCGCCTCCACCGTCTTATGAAGAGGCAGTCTCACATCCTACAAGCCCCAGGTCATATCCTGGAAACAACCAATAATACAGTTGACTCTCATTAACCCAAGCTCTGAATTATCTCAAAGAATATATACTGAAAGGATTTAAAAACTTCCACCCATTAATTTTGAATATCTCAAAAATGAATGAAGCTACGTCCTCCAAAATTTTACAACATATATATTCTCTTATACCTGATTATATCAATATACCGAATCTGAAATCATTCAACCGAATCGGCCAGGAAAAAGCACGTGCTCCTCGTGTTCTTAGTACAGTTAACATAAGGGTGAATAGCTTCATGTATACAGTTTTCTGAAGAAACGTTTCTCTTACAATATCAAATTGCATTTTAAAAGTTTGAACTCCGTCTGTGCCTTTATTTAGCATACCGCGCCTAAATATCGCAAACAGACGCAGAGTTTTGGGCCAGATAAATGCTGAAATTTCAAACAATGAAGTCGCTTGACAATTTTATGTGTTAATTACGGCAATTCAAACTCTCAGACGACGTGCACTGTTTACAGGAATCTCAAAAGACCGTCAGAAAAGCACCTAACCGAGGTTAAAAACCAGAGGTCATGACGTTAACTAACGTCGACGCAGTCTCCATAATAGGCTTTGCGCGACAGCTTCATCCGCAATGATACTTGCAAATCAACGTGGATGCCGTCACAATATAAAAACAGTAAGAAATGGTCGAAAACAGTGTTGCACAAGATAACGCCGGTATCGCCTTATGCATTTCAATGACGTAACGCTCCTTTACTGACGTCAATTAAGTAAATGAGACGAATAAACTGTGTAATCTTTAAATTTGATAAGTTTCAAGCATTTTGTCGTTAAATATTCAACACTCTCATGAGTGAACAGATCAGCAGCCAGCATTAAAAAGTGGAAGTTTTTAAATCCTTTCAGTATAGTACAATGTTGGCTAGCCGGAGTTACGAAAATCACGGTGTTAAAACTTGGTTTTAACACCTTATTTAGCGTAACATCGGCTAGCCATCATCGTATTCTTCCGTCGAAATCTTCGTTTAACATCGGCTAGTCGTTTAATATCGGGTAGTCGGTCTCAAACTGCAATGTCAAATGTTTGCCGTTTTTATCATAGAGCCAGGTCTTTTGTTAAAGCTTGAAACGGCAAAATATTGGTGTTCGCTGGCCTTCAACAAAGTAATTGTACGTTATATATTTTATTTGCCTATGTTTGTTCATTTATTCAAGATGATCTTAATTTAGAATGTGTCTGCTCACAGAAGCAGCTCTAAGGCTATTTACAGCCACATTCCGCTTCTTCTTTGTTTCACACCTTTGTTGGCACTGTGCTGAGGTGTCTGATGCGCTACAGAATACTGCGTCACAAAACAGGTAGTGTCCATCCTGGCTTGAAGTGTACTGAAAATCTTCGAAAACGAACTTCATTTCATGTCCTGTTTGTGAGATGATATGTGTATTGATGTCTTTTTCACAGCTGAAATAAATGAAAAAAAAAAAAAAAAAAAAGCTAGATTAGATCTCTTGATAAGGGCTTTATCCACTGCTATTTAAGGGTATTACCTTTATGTCTCCAAAGTGATTTCAATGGGGTCTTAAAACGTATGTTTAATGAAGAATTGGGAAGTATGGATATAGAAAATGCATAAAGTATATCGTCTCCTTTAAGGGTCAGGTTGTTTGCATTAAATCAATTTAAATCTCAGTCACCTGACTCCTGAGAGTTTCGACGTTTTATAAGTGTTTACGACATGTCAAGGATATGTTGCTTATATCGAGCCAATCGGTAAGCTAAGATGCCTAGAAAAAAGACCAAAAAAAAATTCCTAACATTTCGCAAGCATAACGTAGCTTTCTCACGGCTGTGGCTTAAACCCACAGCTATAAAACACTTATGTTTATGAGTGAGCGCTCATAATCACAAAGCCTCGGAAGCCTGGGTCAGTTTCGAATCGGTTTTCTTGTTGTAGTTCCACTTGTATTAGACTTAATGGATCCTTATTCGAAAATATGCTTTTCCTGTTTCATCGTTATAAATGAAAGTGGTCAAAGTACTCAAATCATTAATCCGACCTCGTAAGGCATTTTAACATTGAAAATTCCGGAATAATTCAAATACATGTATGAGCCGCGACACGACAAAACCAACAATGTGGCTGTGCGCCCAGCGCAGACTCAGATCAGCCTGGGCATCCGCCGAGTCTGATCAGAGTCTTCGCTGTCCGCATGAAGGTAGCCTGGACCCTTAGCTACCCTTTAAGCGCTTAGCGAAGAGTCTGTTTAGACTGGGCGGATGTCCTGGCTCATCTGAGTCTGCGCTGGGCGCACAACCACATTGTTGGTTTTCTCGTGTCCCGGCTCATATATAAGGATCCCAAAATAGAGTTGTGGTCAGCTGCTCGCTAGTAGTAAGCATTATCTGCCTATCATAATACACCCGCCATATCTATGTACATGTATCAGTGGAAAAAGCCAATGAGAAAGAAAGCTCTGTATTTGAAATCTTAACAAAGCTTCGGCTGAGGCGATCAAAGCGGAAATGAGTTTAGAAACGGCCATATTATATGGCTCAACAAGGCCATGATGTCGCCCATAAAACGTTTTAACTGTCATTTTTGGCTTGCGCTTTCGAGCGCAAGCCAGTATTCAAGTGCTTTAGTGATACCGAGTTATTTTCGGAAGAAACGATACGTCACGCTTAGTCGGAAAATACCAGGAGAGTGTGTACTGCAACGATTCGTTCTAAACTTTTTATGGCCGCAATTAAGCAAAAGAGATCGGAAAGTTCGTTCCGGTTTGAGACAGCATTTCTTCATTATTTTCTTCACAGACATAACAAACAAAACGTTCGTTCCGGTTTGAGACAACATTTCTTTATTACTTTCTTCACAGACATAAACAAAGACCTTGTCAGATTTTGTCTATTTTTATCCATATCCGATTTGCCTCATCTGCTAAAAATTAACGTTCTATTTTTGATAGTACATGTACTTTGTTTTTTTGTTTTTAAATATTTCCGTTAAAAAGCACGTTTTTCTTTTACAAGTGCCTTAAACTTAGCCACATAACTTTTGCTTGCTTTTTATAAACTGATTGCTTAAAAACTGAAACTCTGAATGCAATGCAAAGTATTTGGCTTTGCATCCTAAGAAATAAACCAAAACTTGTGTAAGAAACAGTGTTTATATATAGCTTAGCGCAAAGCATTAGCTTTCCAAAAAATCACGCAGCGGCGTCGCGAAAAATAGGGCTTAGGGCATCGCATAATCTGACTAGTCAGAGCAGCCGGCACACTGTCCAGCGCCGATGCATTCGTTGGATCTGTCTTTTTCGGCATATATATTCTTCATCTTTCATGCTGATGCTAGACTGATCAGAGACTGCGCTTATGCCGGAGTTGGCTGATCTGTGTATCAGTGTAAAATCTGAAAGAGCAGAGTTCAAATTTATTGTTTAAATTTAGAGACAAGCGCTTTTGACGATTTTCTTCCCTTATCACATTCACTGAAAAAATATGTATCCCATGTTTCTGTGTGTGTGGCTTATATGTACAACGGACCGTGTGATGCATGTAAGTCAGTAATGTTGGTGAGTAATTAACGCATACGCATTGCAACAAGCATTTCCATGGCACAAAGCGATATATTATATACACATTTTTAGCATCTGATAAATTTCCTGTTGGCCACCAACATGTTCATGAATGCATGAACTGGATGCCTCTAAAATTTGAAACTGCTAGGGATCCATTGACAGCTTTATGACGATGGAGGGGTTGGTTGGATGGTGCGATGATGCTGGGTATAACTTCCAGTGCCGGGGCGTTCTACTGATTTGGATTATAGTAGGTGCGGGTGGGGGTTGTGTGGACCCTTTCATGCTTTTATAACAGTCTCTAATGTTGCCTTCTTACTTCAGCTATACAAATGTACAGAGAAATATTTACACTCTTCGACGATTTTCATAGTTGTTCATACATCCACGAACAACACACATTGATGCAATCTTTCGTGTAAGCAACGTCACGGATAATTCAGATTGATGATTGGCCGACGTAACGTTTGATATATGTCATGTCATAGTGACGGCTGCTGTACATCATTACCAAACACGTTGGTTAATAACTATTTTTTGTCCTTTGCTTGGCGTTAAATTAGTCAGAACTTCACGAATGAGTAACAAAATTGATGTAAAAACATAGCATTTTTTTAAAGATAAATTTCATTTGTCGGGAGTTCATGGAAATACGAACGCAATGGGTTCCGGGCTTTGTTGTTCCCAAATGGTGTAGAGCAAGTTATTGTCCCAAACAACAGCAGCATGCATTTTCTTCACAAAGTGTCAAACTTTTGTTCCAGTCACTGCCACTGATGCCACTTAAACTAAAAATAAACTTCAGTAAATATAAATTTACTGTCTTGTTTCGATGCCAAGTTCAGATGTGCCAAGATTCCATAGACATGGGTTTGAGAGAGTCTTTCCTCAAATTTTGATTCAGACTAAATGTGACTCAATAGCCGTGAAGAAAAGACTTGAAAAAGGTCCATATAGTTATTTTCCTTGAGACATGCCTAAAACGGCCGGCAAAAACGTTGGAAACTGTTTTGTTTTTTTTGTTGTGTGTGTGTGTGTGTGTTTAAATATTTCTTCAATTTGTTTTTATGCCCCCGAAGGGACTTTGGGTGGCATATTAAAATCGCACCGTCCGTCCGTCCGTCCGTCAGTTCATCCGTCCGTCCGTCCGTAACAAATCGTGTCTCAGCTATAACTTAAAATCTACTAAAGCAAATTTGATGAAACTTCACAGAACGATAGAGCATAATAAGAAGGTGTGTCGCGCACAAGATTTTGGTTCCCACGCCCAAGGTCAAGGTCACAATTGGGTCAAAGGTCAAATCATATCGTAAATCGTGTTTCAGCTATAACTTATAAACTGCTGAAGCAAATTCGGTGAAACTTCACAGACAGATAGAGCATAATGAGAAGGTGTGTCGCATACAAAATTTAGGTTCCTCCATCCAAGGTCAAGGTCACTGTCGGAGGTTAGAGGTCAAATATTGTCTCTGTGGTTATTTTAAAACTACACAGCTGAATTTCATCAAATTTCACAGAAATATAAAGCATAATGGGAAGGTTTGTTACTTATAATATTTATATTCCCAAACCCAAGGTCAAGGTCACTGTCGGGGGTTAGAGGTGACTGCTGAAGCAGATTTCATCAAACTTCACAGAAAGGTAAAGCATGATAAAAAGGCTTTCACTTGCAAGATTTGGGATTCCTTGCTCCAGGTCAAGGTCCCAATCGGAGTCAAAGTCAGTTTAAGGGGCCTTCAAGGGCATTTGTAACATACTGTAACATTTCTTGTTCAAATAAATTCTACACTTGTTTTTACCTTACACCCGTGGATACTGCCACCATTCAATAAGTTAGAAATTAAATACTTTGCTAAATAAAAGTTAGCAACAGAAAGTGCACTAACAATCGGCTTCACTTCAATAACAACTCATGAAAATTTCACTGTCTTAGCTGTGCAAGCCTTCCTTTTAAAAGGAAATTTTATCATGCTTCTGACCATCGCATATATATGACAAAGCTATGCGGCTTGCATATATATGAAGGATATGAAAAAAGATATTCTTCTCCGTAAAATGAACTGGTGGAGTTGTTACGAAACTTCCGAAAGTGGCCAAACCGAAATTTCGGTTCGACCACTTAAAGAAGTTTTGAGATAGCTCAACCAATCTTTACTCGAAAGCAAACATTCTGAACAAATATGTTGATTGTCTTTCTCGGATACGTCTCTTGGTTCCAGATGGTCTCCGGTCAGAATATATCTTAAATACATATGAGTCAAACAACATTGCTACATTTGGGCTAACTACTTGAAGAAGCCTGATTTTTTACTTCCCAGTCGTGAATGAAAATGCGCATTTGCCAGACTCGTGGTGATCCTCGTTTGTTTGAAAATAGTTACATGTAAATACTTACCCGTTTTTAATCAGATAGAAGCTTGTGGCATCCGAACCATTTTCGCTTATCTTCGTGTAGCAGTTTTTGACTACCATTTTCACTGTAAAAGCAGGGGCTATTGTATACACTTTTACATAAACTAAGGTCCCAACATGAACATGAAGAGGATTTCCAGGAATTTCCATCATGTAGCCTGAATCCTTATAGAAGCTCATGCTGACGGCATAATGGGTTTCTCCTGCCACCTGCAGAGAGGAATTGCTGGCAGCATCATGGAGAATATGCCCTGTTGCTGTCTCGTTTCTATAGACGTCACATTCGACTCTGACAGTCCAGTTATAATATCGTATTATGAATGGGTGATCAGGGTCTGGCACTGCGTAGATCAGCTCATTCCTGTATATAAGTTGAGAGCCTGATATCTGAAAATATAACATTGTAGGAAGTGCTGAAATAAAAACTGCTGAATTTCAGTGAACAGTTACCCTGTCTTATGGGCTGCAAAGCGACTGCTCATTTCTGGTTGGCAGAATAAAACTTAAAGTGTTCCAGATAAGAAGGAGAAACAAGGATAATTCAGAGATAATTTTCCATATCTCTCTATAAAAACAAAAGTTCTGAGGGTCAAAATGTAAATTTTCGGTCTATCCCAGAATTCTTTATTTATGACGTTTCGGCATACTGCCTTTATCAAAATTATGAAATTTGTACCAGACTACATTTTGAGCGTTTACATTCATCTCAGCATTCAAACATTGAATCACGGAAATGACGTTGCGTGAAGACAACGTACGGAGCGCTGCCGTCAGAGGTAAAGATTGGCGCGACGTTGACAGGATGAAACAAATGAGAACCTGTCTCTTGAAGACGAAACATTGTTCAAACGGTCCTGGTAACATGACCAACATGGCCGCCATGCCCATATTTGTTAAAAACCTTTAAAAAATCTTCTTCCCCAGAACCAATAGGCTGATGGCCTTGAAAATCGATATGTAGCACTGGGTACTCGAGTACTACCATGATTGCTCAAATTATGACCTTGGGTTGACCTTGACCTATTTTACGGTAAGATCAAATTTGCTTCCTTTTGCTTTTATATGGCGAAATGCTAGAACATAAGATTTCTTGGAAACTTTTGAAAATTTGGCCTAAAATTGGTAAATACAGTCATCTTAATGAGTACATGAAGATTAATCAGTACAAGAGATCAAGGTCATTCTTTGACCTTTGACCCAGAACTTTCATATTTTGACAATTCGAAACTATCTCCTCAAAAGCTACTGGGCCAATCAAAACCGAATTTCACATAGAGCCTCCAGGAGTTGTGGGAACGAAAATTTATTCATAAAGTTCAGGTCACATGACCAACATGGCCGCCACGCCCATCTGTAGTTGAAGCCTTTAAAAATCTTCTTCTCCAGAACCAATAGAGCGATGGCCTTGAAACTTGGTATGTAGCATTGGGTACTTGAGAACTATCAAGATTATTCAAAATGTGACCTTGGGTTAACCTTTTTTACGGGAAGGTCAAATATGGGAAAATACTAGAACATAAGATTTCATGGTACTTAAGATTTAAGCCTACAAAGTGGCATATACGTCAAGGCATTCTTTGACCTTTTAACCAAGAACTCTCATATTTTGACAATATCAAACAATCTCCTCAAAAACCACTGGGCCAATTGTAACCAAATTTCATAAAGAGCCTCCAGGGGTAGAGGGAATGAAAATTTATTCAAATGATCCAGGTCACATGACCAACATGGCGGCCATGCCCATATATGGTGAAAACCTTTAAAATCTTCTTCTCCAGACCCAATAGAGCGATGGCCTTGAAACTTGGTATGTAGCATTGGGTACTAGAGTACTATCAAGATTATTCTAATTATGACCTTGGGTTGACCCTGACCATTTTACAAGAAGGTCAAATATGGGAAAATGCTCGAACATAAGATTTCATGGAAAGGTTTGAAGATTAAGGCTTAAAAATTGGTATATACGGTCATGTTAATGAGTACATGAAGAATTGTGAGTACAAGAGGTCAAGGTCTTTCTTTGACCTTTGACCCAGAACTCTCATATTTTGATTTCAAACAATCTCCTCAAAAAACCACTGGGCCAATTGTAACCAAATATAGAGCCTCCAGGGTTCGAGGGAATTAGAATTTGTTCAAACGGTCCAGGTCACATGACCCACATGGCCGCCATGCACATATATGGTAAAAACCTTAAAAATCCTTTTCTCCTGTCCTGGACCAATCGACCGGTGGCCTTGAACTTTTGTATGTATCATCGGGTTCTCGAGTACTATCAAGATTGTTGAAATTATGACATTGGGTTGACCCTGACCATTTTACGGTAAGGTCAAATATGGGAAAATGCTAGAATATAATAATTAAGATTTCATGGATAGTTTTGCAGATTAAGGCTTAAAAATTGGTATCTACAGTCATCTTTAAGTTAATGAGTACATGAAGATTTATGAGTACAAGAGGTCGAGGTCTTTCTTTTACTTTTGACCCAGAACTCTTTTTCATTTTGACAATATCAAACAATCTCCTCAAAAGCCACTGGGCCAATTTTCAAACCAAATTTCATATAGAGGCTCCAGGGCTTGAAGGAATGAAAATTTGTTCAAATGTCCAGGTCATATGACCAACATGGCCTCCATGCTCATATATGGTAAAAACCTTTAAAAATCTTCTCCAGAAACAACTGACTGTTGGCCTTAGAGTAACTTACCCTAGAGTACTGAGGCTGAACGGACTCAGGTGAGCTATAGGACCAATGCCCATCTTGTTATATTTTCGCAAGCGGGAATTTTGTCTTTATGCTAGTCACCAAAAATATAAATGTCATTTCTGAACATCTCTCGTAATGTTATTGTTCTGACACATGGTATAAGCACTACATCAAACTAAATTGAAGGAACTCTATGGATCTAATCCAATAACAATGAAGGGATATGACCTACAATTTCACTGGTTAAGCATTCTCGTAACCCTTGTTTGAACGAAAGGATCTTTCCATCTCCATCGCCATGACAAAGGTTCTTGCCAAGGTATATATCAGAGGATTTTATTGTGGGATTAGATATCTTCAATATACCAACGTCCACTCTGATGTCCCAGCCAAACTCATTGCACTTCACAGTGACTGCGTCTGTAACCTGCAACCCTGAAAGTTGTCCAAAATTAACCAGTTAAAGCCCAGTGGAATATTTAACCTAATAATTCAGACAAATCGAATCACCTCCGTATGGCCTACTTATTGGTCGGGCGTTAAACCCGAGTACCCACTCTCATTTACTCCTTCATAGCGACCGTGTCTTATCATTATTATTTTCGCCAGAAATATATGTACCTGCATGTAAAGCTGCGTTCGCATGCATCTGATAAAAATATTTACTGTTTGCTAATGTTCAGTGTATGGATCACTAGTTTTATTACGTCAAAAACTCTTGCACAAGATACAGTTCAGAGCAAAGTTTCGAATGCCTGCTGAGTATCTATGACAACTGAAATATTTGTAATATAACTGACAACATACAAAATAACAAGAAAGAAAATAAGAAAAGTAAAAGATTAATATTTAAAATTTTCTCAAGCATAACCTATTTGCAATTAACCTTGCTGACAGTGAATTGTATGTCTGGCTAGAAGCACAGCATCATTGTGTCTAGAAATGACATTATTGTTCCAGATTTCTTCTGAAATGCTTTATTTAAATATAATCCAAATTAGTACTCTGAATTCAATTCCTCATTCACACCATTTTAGTTTATACCTTGCAATATATAGAGTATAACGTTGGTATCGCAATGTTTTCGACGAAATAACTGCTTTCACAATCATTATGACAAACAAGTATTATTAGTAAATAAACCGATAGCTTACTTTTCATGGTAGTTGTAGGAGGTTCATCTGTTGATATTGACGCTGTTGTAACATAAGGCCCTGTAATATTGATAGATGCAGTTGCGTTTCTCGGCGATACGTTTGGATCTGGTGAAGTACTATGCATGCTATCTGTATGACTTTGTGAGGTGACTGGTGGTGTATTATGAATGCTATCTGTATGACTATATGAGGTGACCGGTGAGATACTATGCATGCTATCTGTATGAAGTACCCCAATTGATGGTTGACTCTGAGATTCTGTTGATGTCATTTCTTCTGTTGTAACACGAGTTTGTATAACAACAATAGGTGTTGTCATGTTTTTCGGAGATACGTTTTGGGATGTTGTGATACGATGCACGCTAGTTGTATAAGGTATCTCTGTTGATGGTTGATTTGGACGTTTCTCTGATGTCATTTCGTCTTGTTTTACAGTTTTTTGTGTAGAGCTAATGGAATTAGAGAGCGTCATCGGTGATACCTTCCGGACCAGAGAAACACTTTGAATACTGATGCTAGGGCGTGTCTGCGTGGACGTCTCTGCTGTAGATGGTGTCATTTTATCAGCTGTTTTATCGGGCTGCGTACCACCAATAGTTGAACTCTTACTTATTGGTGATATGGTTAGGGAACTTTTACCTGGATTTGAAGCTGGTTTCGATGATTTTACACTAACTGTTCTGGTAGATTCTTGAGTAACACTAGTAGATGATATCGTTTCTATTGACAGTATGGTTTGGTTGCTTGATGGAATCTCTGATTCACAACTTCTTCCAGTGTATCCTTGTAACACATCAAGATAAAGTCAACTCTCGATATCTCAAACTCAGATATCTCAAATACCCCCCCCCCCCTTTTCAAATAGTATGAGCCGCGACACGAAAAAAAACAACAATGTGGTTGTGCGCCCAGCGCAGACGTAGATCAGATTGGGCATTCGCCAAGTCTGATCAGACTCTTCGATAAGCGCTCAAAAGGTAGCCAATGGTCTAAGCTACCTCCATGCGGACAGCAAAGACACTGATCAGACTGGGCGGATGCCCAGGCTGATCTGAGTCTGCGCTGGGCGCACAACCACTTTGTTGGTTTTGTCGTGTCGTGGCTCATATAGTTTGTACACATTTCCTTTTGTCCTTTACATTTCAACTCCCATTACCTAAAACTACTGACGTCTCAAAGTAAATTTTCTTTGAGATATCAGTAGTTCTGAATAAATTTTGACTATGAGCTATCGAGAGTGGGCTGTATACCAAATAATAGCTATATCTCTGTCTTTCTATCAACTCTCTATTTCTGTCACATATTGCGCTAATTTTATTCGGAAACACGCATACATCGTATTTTGCACTTTTCTCTCGAAACCGTTTCTGGACCAAAGCTATCTTTTGCAATATCGGAACAAGCAGACATCCACGATTTCAAATTTCAAGCGTGTTTAGTTTTCAGTGTGTAGACAGACGTTTTAGTTTGTAAAGGTAGCATGCTCACCATACTGTTTAAAACGCAAGCGCTCTCAAAACATGGTCTTTTTGGTTTGTCTTCTTAGACTAGATAAATACACTCAGTTTGGTAAAGACAACTTGAATGACAAAGAATTGGTTCTATAGTAAAAGCCAAAATAGCTACAGGAAAACGTGTCTTAGTTACATGTACAACCTCTATTAAGCAAGCAACCTGTATTAAGCAAGTATGTATTTTGTTCCCATAGCAGGTAAATACATTAAAATGCACCTGTCTTAAGCAAGAACATGTCTTAAGCAAGCAGATTTTGATTATCTCATAGGTACTTGCTTGAATTGTCTCGACGTAAAAATGTTGTTTATCGTATAAATTTTGGCATCAGGGCAAGGATTGGGAGAGGGACTCACATATGTATTCCAGGTGAACTATATATTCGTTGTCGTACAAGGATATTATTAGGCGTACTTTCCGATTATTATCACTATTATTATTATTATTATTATTATTATTATCATTATTATTAGGTTTGATTGCAACTGAGTCATCTATTCTAAACCTACGTACCTGTCAAACAAAATCGTGAGCCATTACTGTCGCAGAATGACCTGGTGTTGTTTTTGCAAAACTTCGTACATTTATATCCAAAATAATTTTGCTCACAGTTGATGCTGATGTCTATCATTAGCCTGCAAAATAATTGTCTTTGAAACTTTAAACCGCACAGAAAATAACAACAACAACAACAACAACAAAAAGCAAAAATAAACAACACACACACACACACATAAAACTTTAATTCAATGCCGACACAAAGCAACTGCACATATCTGATAAACGTTATATTTGTATTCACTATGATGCGAAACTTATATATAGAAATCAATCAATCAATCAATCCATCAGTTAATCAATAAATCGATCGATCAATCACAATCAATCAATTAGTCAATCAGTCAATCAATCAATAAAACAACAAATCAATCAAAGAATCATTCAATCAAGATTAGTTTCTGATAATCGTCCTCTGCTTAGAAACAATTGTATTTGTGTTTCTTTCCTTTAATAGTTTCTTGTATCTGTGAATAAATGCAATAGAACAATGAAAAAAATAGCATGGCTGATAAAACGACATGGAATAACAGTATCATTATGACATAATCAGGGTTCGAGGTTATAAAACTTGAGAATAATCTCAAACTCAAAATAAAGCTCACTGATTGGCTGCTTCCGAGCACACGCTCGGAAGTAGCCAATCAGTGTGCTTTATTTTGAGTTTGAGATTATACTCAAGTTTTATAACCTCGGACCAAGTTCTAGTGCCAGAAAAGGGAATTGATTGATGGGATTAAAAATTTCCGGTACTGGGATATACTTTCGCTGTAAAAAAGATTAGTCATGACCTCTCGGAATCAGTTTGAATCAGTTTTGATGGAAACAAAATACCGGTATATTGAAAAAGGACCTGGTATGATAAGGGCCGTTTTTAGGCCCCCATTTAACTTCTCTTAAAACTGCCTGGTTTCTTTTGCTTATTATTTGTGCGTATGGGAACAAGCAGAAATAATATGTTTCGGGTTTGTTATTTCTCAGAATAACATGATTTCTGACATGCCTATATTGTTACAATAATATAAAATAAAATTGCAAGAAAATTTGAGTTTAATACATTTTCCTTTGAAGAAATAAGTCATTTACAATAGCTTTTGAAAGGTCTTAATAATAGGCTTTTGATGAAATTCTTATACGTTACATAGCACTGATAATTACCTGTGCACTGCACAAGGCCTCTCCAGGTACCCCACCCACTCAAGTCTAGGGACGCTTACAAAAAAATTCCAATGAATCAAATTGAAATGTATACCAAATTATTCCTTGTGTTCTAACTAAGAAAATGAATACCAACAACATGTTTATTTTGTCTATGAGCGGAGATATGGGCATTTTTATGTTGAGAAAACAGGGAAAATGTCCCAAACGCTGCCAGTTTGGTATCTAAAGGTTAAAAAAAACCCATAGAGTTCGGTCTCCAGCACATTTAATAAATCCACGGCAGACTTTGTCTGTATACAAAATATAAAATGTGCTGGGGTCCGGGCTCATATATTTTGCAAGCCGCAAAGGCTACCAATTTCATCATTTTTATCAGAATCCGCTGGGGGTATGGGTATGTTCAGGACAAAAATTACAAGTATTTTGTGCAAGAACGGGTTAATTTTGTGTTTGCTGTTACATTCAAGGTTTGAACTTTCCTACGAGTACATTCCTATTATGGACTTTTGACAAATGAGTTTTCTGGGGGCAAAATATGGGCCTTACCATACCAGGTCCTTTGGGAAAAAACAACTGTCTCTTAAGGTGTATGGAAATACATCGATGGTTTTCGGCCATTTTTTTCAAATGGTGGTTTTTCGGCATTTTCTTTTAATAACAGGGAGCCCATTTTGTGATTTCTTGCTCCTTTAGGCATGAAAACCAATTAAATCAGAGATAACTCTTTAAGAAAATAATTTGCATCTAATGGGACAATTTTTTTTTTTTATTTAAGAGTTGACTCCGCTGAATGGGGAAGTGATAATGATTAAAACATAGTAATGTTACTTCCCCTGAAAGTGTATCTTTTCGCCTTAGTAATCTACATAAAGTCACCTTCTTTGATACATCGATTAGTCGTACCTGGTATTATACTTTGGCACCTCTCCAAGCAGTGTCACTCTAATAGGACTCGAACTTGAATTCCCAATGAAATCGTAATTCAGCCTGTCCATGTCGTCATCCCTGTTGGCTTGGTCGTAATCTTGCGTCTTGACGTTGATATTTAATGTTTCCTGGAAACGAAGTCATGTTCGAAAGAAGCATTTAAAACAATACCGTAAAAACAACAACAAAAAAAAATGGGGCCCAAAAAACAGTTACCGTAAAAGTCCAAAAATTTTGAAGTTTGGTTTGCAATGCAGTAGTGTGTTCATAAGATGCCGTTCGAATGGAAATCAGCGTAGACGCTAACCAAACTGCTGTTTGCTCAGACCTAATCGTCCAAATACTGAGAAGAATGAAATATACCATATGTCAGAGCAGTAAAATGCAAATTACGGTTTAACCCTTCTCATGCTAATTGCGTAAATATACGATATTATGGGGTAGGCCGCTTTGTGAGCCTGTCAGGCACGTTAGACACCAAGTACATCCCAACAGTGGAGGTTGGCCTTCGAAGGAGGGATTCTGCTTTCTAACAGAGCAAGTTTTACCCACATCAATGGTATTGTACATGTAGATATTAAAACAATGAAGATACGTCACAAAACTTACGAATTTTTCAATATCAGCTTTTCTGGTGACGCCCTTACTTGGCTGATCCCGAGTTTCTGGAAGCTAGATTTGATCCACCTACACTTTTACTGTTGATAAATGCTCAGCAATAATACTGGGAACCAGAGAAGCAATCGTTTTTTTTTTTCTACGAAGCATACATTTAGGTCTAATATCTTGAATTTCAGTTTTTAAGTGTCTTAAATGGTTGATGAATAATCACGTGACCACCACATTTGGACTTCACGTAACAGTCTGACTCCTGGAATATGGCGGATTACATCTCGTCGTAAGTGGCAGAAATTGTCAGCAAAATCGGCGAAAGTTTGTGGAATTTATGGATTCTTAGGTAAGGGTATCCCCTTTTAAGTGGCTGGTGAGCTACTTTTGTAGCACGAGACGGGTTAACTACACCGATACGAGTATCTTTGACTGAACTGACTTAAAGTAAACTGGAATGCATCCGGTAAATATCAGTGACTATACACCTTTCAAGTCGCGCACGAGTTACATGTATCTACCCAAGTAGACTATGACGTCATCTATAGGAGCATCCCATATAATTCAGTACAACTGCAAGCGCACATAACATGCATAAAGCAGACGTTTTGTAAATGTGAACTGCAAAAAATACATTGAAAGACCAAATTTAAGTATAATTGCCCTGGTGTCATGTGACATTTTTATTTATATATATATTTTTTTAATTTTAATATCATATTGAGAATCCCGACAAGTCGCTCATGATTTTCATGACCCCTTTCATCGGCGCCGTGTTTTAACACCCAGGCAATACTAACACATTTGTTCAATTTAAATGAGTTACATTTCGTATAAATAAATTTCGTAAATCTGAAAAGTTCTTTCCATTTTTCCGACAGGTGAAACGTCAGCATTCAGGTAGTAACTACGCAATAAAACCGGACAGATTATAGCGCTGGTATTTATGTTTTCTTGTGCGATACACCGATCTAAAAACATCAGCATCCAGACAGTTTTTCGTAAGTTTGAACCCGAGGTTGAATTTATATTATTTTTTCCATCTCTTACTTATCTTCGGTATTATTTATTTGATCGTTTCCATTTCACGGTAGGGTGTTCTTACAGCTGCCTCCGGAACACGTGTCTAGGTAATACACAATCATTGCGGCAATGCGCGCGATTCCGTGATTACACAAACGATTTCCATGTCAGCACACTTTGTTGTTATTTTTAGCGTGTGCCTGCTTTATAATCGTTCGTTTCGTATCTTTTGTATTAATAACGGTCCACGGGGGGAGGGGGAGGGGTCACATCCATTATAAAGCAGGGTATATGTTTTGGAAGCTGTACTGGTGATACATGCTCTTGATTATGGTAATTATGACCCTAAATTTTAGTTGGAAATCTTTTAATCTTATGTCAAATTCACATATGCTATAAGTTATAAAGCTTATTTTCCGACAAAGAAAGAGCTAAATATAGTTGGAACAGAATAGTTGTCTTAATCTTAACCTTTGAATGTTTGTTTTGAATATACGGAAAAACGGCATTTATTTGGTTACACAATGGAAAACAAAAGTCTATCCTATAGATGACGTCATAGGCGTTGCAAGGGACAAAACTCGAAGAGACTCTGAATTATAGGAAAGATGTAAAGAGAAATCGCTCTAGATTCAGACAGAGTTTTCTCTTGAGAATCATGACGGGTTTCTAATACTCCCGGCTTTTGAATGGCTGTCTTCTCAAACTTCAGCAATTCAGCAATGTCGGGGTTGGAGGGAGACGGGGGGGGGGGGGGGGGGGAGAGATCTTGTAGACTCCCTCCATGACCTTGCTTTATTTTTCTCTAACTTTCTAAATTCGCTCTTGGTTGTTTAGCAAATGTGAGACTGACGATGTTTGTCCGATTTTCGATTCATCGGACTATACATACCGATCTTTGTCAGTCACGTTACCTGTAATAAATCGTTCTTCAAACGCTTGAATAATATTTTGTCAGTTTCTCATGTTCTCATGCATTGCACTTCCGCTTTACCCGCAGCAGCGAGGTAGACTTTCCTCAGTGGATAGCTTTCTGCAGCAAATTTTCACCTTGTGACGTCCGCATACGCAACATGTATCCGGCAAGGTGTGTCAGCTCCTTACGACATTCATGGAACGATACAGTCATCCAATGAATAGTATAGTTTGATAGGGTAAAGTCGGTTAAATTCGGACAGCGGGTAAATTCGGACTGTCACAGTGTTTCCTTTATATGTCAGTAATTTGGAATTATAACAAAATCAACTGGGCAAACAGTGAAAATCCTGATGAGACGGCTCATTTTGAGCCGTCTCATCTAGATTTTCTCTGTTTGCACTGGAATGTCCGAATTTTCCCGCTGTCCGAAGTTACCCGACTCTACCCTATGACATTTATGTAAAATAGTGGCTTACCGATCAATTGTTTACGGCATTTATGAGACGATATTGACTGTAATTAACGAAACACATCTTACCTTTAAGGATTCCAATGGTAACTGAAATATACGTGGCGATATCCCGCTTGACGTCAAATCTATTGAGTGCTTATCATTTTCTCTGCTGGTTTCAGTGCATGTCTCTTTCCCACTGAAACATGTTGAAACTGATTTTGAATTTGAATAGATACAAGTTCAGGGGCACCTGCTTAACCAATATCTATTGACTGCATTTCTTCTCACTGTTGGTTAACTCTTAAAGGAAAGAGTTTGCTCACTGAGGAGCATTTTTGTAAAGTAGACCATTTTTGTTGCCCCATGCAAAAAAATGGGATGTCACAAAAGTTGGCTCCGTTTAAAATAGGATCTGAAAAATATGGCGGTGTGCCCATAAAATCTAAACTTTAATTGCTACACCGGCTACGGAAACTTGCTCCTTTTTTCACTGGGACTACTCTTATGGTATATAATTGCACCGCGATTACCCCTCTCCCTTCATGGACGGACGCTCGGCGCCCCGTTACTGCGGCTGTGGATTCGTTCCGCTGAGGTGCGGGGGCAACGTCGATATGAGAATTGAAATACTACTACATATCCCCCTCCCCACCCCCCCCCCCCCCCCCCACAAACACACACACATACGCATGTTTGCAAAGAGAAGCACCTTCTGTGACATTCGGATTGCTTTACAAAGTAAGGAATCCCTTCGTCCCTTCGACTAGGCGGTCTACCCTAAATAGAAAGAATTTGCACTTAGAGGAGCAATTCTTTCCAGTTAGAGTTCATCCTCATTGGGAGGAGAGGGGAAAATGTAAAATGTAAACGCCATTTTGGCTTCTCTGAATCTGTATTTTATTCACCTTTAATGTCAGAATATGTACTTTGCACAATTCAGATCTATTCCTATAAGAATTACCCTCCTTGGAAAAAAATACCATTCTGTTAAACGTGTCTCCCTTGCAAACAAACCGTTTTGTTCATGTAGATATATCACAGTCTCATTTTCCCGAAAACTTGCTGTGACGGTATGCTGACCGTGAAAATAAGGACAAGTCAATGGAACCAAGACATTGGCTTTGTTGGTCAAAATCGAACCCCGGTCGCTCAGTGTGTTAAGCGCGCTAGCCTACTGATCTAGCGCCAAAGTTTTCCTTTTCACCCTTATTTCGTCCTGATATAATGATGGATTACTTTTGAAAAAGGACATAAATTGCAAGTTATCCATCAACTGGACAATTTAACGTATATCTTAAGACACATTTTGACTGTATAACAATCTAAAAGAACCTCTTCTTTCATACTGGATTTTATGACACTCATAAGCTATTAGATAAGAGGAGCCTTTCATGTAAGGAACTGGGAAAGGATATCTTTATTGGAGGTAATAAAAAGGGGCCATCCTTTTCATAGAGGCTGAAAATCTGTCTTTAACAATATACACTGTATGGCATTCTTTTAATTAATATATGGTCAAGGGCACTATATAATAATCAGCACATTGGCTTGCCTAATGATATACTCGTGCAACTCTGGTAGAAATATAAACATATTGATTCATCTGTAAAAAAAGTGATCAATTTCTTTCCACCTTTGATCGTTAAAATAAGATCAAGGTCACCAAAGCCTAATTAGCTCTTCAGCTTCTATAACTGTGTGACTGGAAATGAGAACAACATCATTAGATTTTTTGTCAGCTCTTTGGCTTGTCTCAGTAATACATCCAAACAAATCTGATGAAGATCCATGAAATTCGTGTTTGATGAGAATGACAATATAAATGTGATCAAAGTAACATAACACATTGTTCTCTTTGGGTTGTCCTAGCGATACATCTTCGTAAGTTTGGTGGAAATCAACCCCTGGGTTCAAGACATATTACATTTTAATGATAATTATTACATCTAAGTTCTTCTGTTATCTTGAATATGAAGTTAATGTAACCAAACCCTAATCAGTTCTAAAACGTGTCCAAGTGATTTATCCATGCAAGTTCAAGAAATATCGTGAGTACAAGAAAAGGTCATTTCGATGCATACTATTCGACGTTTAAAGCCTTTCTATGACATTAAAAATGAAATAAGATATAACGCTCGTCAGGTGATACATCTCTGCAAAATTAGTGAAAACCACCTGGCTCAAGAGATTTCGTACACACAAGAAAATGTCTACATTTGGTTTACGATAAAAAGACAATGCAACAGTTTTCGTCCTCAAGCAATGTGGTTGATGTGACCAATACCTAACCAGCCCTTTAACCTGCCCAAATGGTATACTCACGCAAGTTGGAGAAAATTCACCAATGATTTCCAAAGGTGTACCAGTTCAGCGAAGATCTACCTTTGGTTCACGATAAAAAGTGCAGACATGTACGAGCTCTAACACCGACGGGATCCACACTGAAAACAATGCTTTTAGCCCCCCGCCCCCGTCCCCCAACCCCTGCACCGTTGCAAGGGAAACAAAATGACACTACACTATTTGGGCTAAGCAGCTTGAGCAAATTTATACTCACGTTTCCCTCTGTCGGAGACAAACTTTGAAGTATGGATCGCACTCATTGCATGTGCCAAAAAAGTTAACACCATCACAACATCTGTCTTCATTGGCCTCATAGCGGAGAAGTGTTACTTTGAATATGGCCTTACTTGAGACGGTTGCCGAACAGACCTAGAAAAATAACGCTCATATTCAGATTTGTGATATTAAATGTGTGGCTTGATCCAGAAAGGTAGCAAATCTCATAGGACGTATTACTTTTGCTCAAACCGTCCCTTTGCATAAAACGTTTAAATTATAAATATATATACCTATTTATCATATGACGTCGCATCTGAGAGTGTAATAAAGCCATGCATTACAAACGTTAATCCACTGGTGGATTAAATATACAAATTACGTCGTAACGTTATACGTTGACGTCCATAAAACGTCGCGTTTTCTAATGACGAA
Source organism: Ctena decussata (assembly GCA_963989385.1). Lineage (NCBI taxonomy): Eukaryota > Metazoa > Mollusca > Bivalvia > Lucinida > Lucinidae > Ctena > Ctena decussata. Next base: position 63,489,768 of record OZ022506.1, on the reverse strand, counting down.
ATCGTAATGTTTTAATGCAAATTTTGCTAATTGAATGCGCTTTTAGTGTCATATGATAAATAGGATCTTGCGTTCGTGCTCCTGTATTATTAAATTTATTGAACTCGTTGGGAAAAACCGATAAGATGCTCGGCAAAGCCTCGCATCTTATCTTTTTCCCCAACTCGTTTAATAAATTCAATAATACATGAGCACTCATGTAAGATCCTCTATGTCAAATTTAGTGCAGAATGTCCCATCAACAAATAGGTCATAAGGAGATGGAACCTCGGTTTAACGTCTCTCCCGAAAAAATCGGAGGAGCGAGGGATTGAACTTGCGACTCTTCAGGCTGCATTCAAGTTGGTAGAATAGCGCCTAAACGCGGCAGCGGATCCTCCAAGAAAATTGAATACATAGAGGATCTTACATGAGTGCTCAAATGTATTATTGAATTTATTAAACGAGTTGGGGAAAAAGATAAGATGCGAGGCTTTGCCGAGCATCTTATCGTTTTTACCAAAGAGTTTAATAAATTCAATAATACAGGAGCATGAATGTAAGATTCTATTTATCATATGACACTAAAATCGCATTTTATTAGCAAAGTTTGCATTAAAACGTCACGATTTTGCCATTAGAAAACGCGACGTTTTATGGACGTCAACGCTTAACGTTACGGGGTAATTTGCATATTTAATCCACTAGTGGATTATCGTTTTTAATGCATAGCTTTATTACACTCTCAGATGCGACGTCATATGATAAAATAGAATAAGACAAAACACACACTTACCATTATCAACACAGTATAGAAAATATAATTCATTTTTGTTTAACTTTGAAATTATTTATTTATTTATTATTCGTATTATTATTTTGGTCGTCTTAAAGTTTTCCTGTTCGTTTCGATGAAGTATCCGAAATTTGCCTAAATTAACATGACCTGATGTTTCGCACCTGCTAAAAATCCATTACTATTTTGGATATATATAGGGCAGTGGTCAATGGAAATCTTTTTGACATCTTTGGAATGTTATCGTCTAATAGTGTTGTTTATATAAACATCCTCTGTGACATTTAATAAAGTTATATTAAACAGTATAACAAGAAGGGTGTTGGTGTTTCTCGCCCACACATTGTATTGAATGTTAAGGTGATTGGGTACATTTTCATGTTTTTTATTTTTTATTTTTTTTTTTATTTTTTTTTTTATCAATTCTCGGGAAAAGGGAAAAGCGTTTTTACTCCTTGCTGTCTCCCTGAAATATGGAGCACTTCGAAAATAGAGTCTACTCTTTAATATTTGAGCCGCGTCACGTCAAAAACAAACAATGTGGCATTGCGTACAACGAAGACTCAGATTAGACTGGATAGATCAGAGTCTTCGCTGTGCGCTTAAAGGATAGCTAAGGGTTTAAGCTCGCTCCATGCGGGCAGCGAAGCCTCTGATCAGACTGGGCGGATGCTCAGGCTGATCTGAGTTTTCGCTTGGCGCACAACCACTTTGTTAGTTTTCTCGTGTCGCGGCTCATTTATGAGTGGTGTCTCATAAAAGGGACGCTGGCAAACTTTGCAAGTCAAGACCAGACGCCACAGCATGCGACATCTGAGAACGATCTACACTACTTTCATAAAACAATTTTGTTTTTCTCTTTCAACAGAAGAAAACTGATAAAAATGAACTAAACCAGACACCCCTCATTTGACAAATGGATTCATCCATTTAATAACGAGAGAATAATCCACTGGGCATAAGGAAGCTGCTAAAAGGCCAGCATTTTTCTGTTTCACAATTTACCCATAGACAAGGGAGGCAAAACAAGAAAATAATAGAGTTGCTTCCCTTGAAATAGCATAACGTGTGCATCATTGTGTCAATCTGTACAATTACCGAACGCCTATATGTGAATCTTCTTGACCACGCGACTTTTTCTTGCATACAATATATGAATTCGAGGGAATCTAAATTGTGAATGGTGAAGACTTTGTTAAGTCGGCACTAATGTGGAAACTGATTTTACTATACTGGACCAAAAAAGTTAGGGATCAAATATTTGACTGAAGCTTATATCATGAAAATAGATTATCAAAAAATAAATTTCTTCTGTTCAGTACAGCTTTCAAATCGACACAGAACTGCATTAAAAATATTGGAATCGGGTCACGTAACATACCAGTAAAAACGAATAAACAGATATACCTCTAAAATTGAAGTGAAAATTGGCATCACCACAAAATTGAATGTCCGTGATACTTGTCTTTACCCATGCCAAACCATTGCCAGTGTTCAGCAATAGCTCTGGGGGTCTAAATATCTGCATGACAGCTACTCGGTGTTTTTTTTGGTAAAACGCTAGAGGCTCATTTCGGGATTGTTTTGCCATATTTAATGAAAGGCCTGAATTGGCTTTCCAGGAGCTCAATGAAGCCTCTGGTGATTAGAATTGGCGCGTTGTAACATCTGTCAAGCATGTTCAACCAGATTTAAAACTTGTGATCAACTAGACTTGTCCATACGGGTGATAGTGTCTGTTGGCGCTCTGATTGGTGTTCGATTTAGGAATGACATGTTTTATCCCGTTATGGGACCGTTTGCTGAAGTTTTTGGCAATGGCATAATCGAATCACAGGGCAAATGCGGTTGACCAAGACCTAGCGGGAGAAACAATCGCCCTCATTAACATGTCAATTTGATCACAAGTTTTTAATCCGAATGAGCATTCGTTGGACGTGCTACACGTACACTGCCAATCCTGATCACGAGAGGCTTCCTGAATCTTAAAGGAGAGATTATTTAGGCCTTTCGTGAAAACTGGCAAACGAATCCCTAAATGGGCCTCCTGGTACTTACCAGAAGCACACCGAGTGGCTTTCATGCAGTTATTTCGGCCCATGGAAGTCACACTGAGAACTAAAATTGATTTTGCATTGATAAAGCCAAAATTAATGGACATTCAGTTATGTGTTAATGCCAGATTTCACTTTGTTTTTATGGGTATGCCTGTTTATTTATTTCTGCAGGTGTGTCACGTGATCATATTCCAATATGTGTCATGCAATCCTGTGCAGCATTGTTAGATGTATTCAGCTGAAGAAAATGATTTTTTGAAAAGCACTTTTTTTCAATATAAAAATTTCATTCTAATGTTTGATGCTTACCTTTTTTTTCCAAACAGGATCTGATATTTCGAACCGGTAAGATCTCGTAGTTCGCTGCACAACATTTTGCTGTACAAAAGAGTGCTAAATGAGGATACGGAGCATTATTAGACGTCTCATAAACTAGAAAATTACAAGGAAACGATAAATGATGCAGGTTTTATATCACTAGGTTTGTGTTTATCAACCCTGTTGGAGCCCGGGTAGCTCTGTGGGCTAGCATGCTGATCTAGCGGTTCTTGATTCGATTCCCGCTGGAGGCGCAAATGTTTTCAGTCGTAAACGGTATTCCATTGCACACTACTTTTCATTATCATTATCCCATCGTCCTGATATTATTCACCATTCCTTTCATTTCGATGTTTTTGAAAAGGTTTACATTTGCAACCCCCTGTTGTCAGGTAAAACTTACTAATCATGTTGATGTCAAATTCTAATATGACTAACGTACTGTACTGAATATAACACGCCTGGTAAACTATCACGGGTACCTCCGCGGAGGTACCGATAAAAAGTTGTGACAGGCATCCGGAGCTACCTGTGACGGACCAAAAATAAACAAAAAACGGTAGGTATTCGTCTTTTTTGATAAAATACATTATAACCAGGGAGTTTATTGAAAATCAAAGAATGCTATTCGACCTTTATATACATTAAGTTTTGTCACACAGTATATCTCCGGGAACTTTACATATATACAGAAGATATGACATTTGAAGTGGCTTTAAGGTCAGTCAAAAGTACTCAAAACAAGAACAAATCGGTTGTCTTAGGTCCTAAATGCACTTTTCTTGCATAAGAATCTGTCGATCTGGATACACTGACATAAAGTAAACCTCCTTGCCCAAATATAAATGCCAACAAACTCCAAATAAGGCTGGATCGGTAAAAATCAACTGGAGGTGCCTGTGACGGAATGGAGGTGCCTGTGATGTAGAAAATATAGCGAAAATCTGAAGATTTATAGCGGTTGCAAATATTGATATTCATCTCTAGACCACTGCCTTGAAAGAACCGTTCATTCAACGTCGCAATTTACTCTATCATAATGCGAATATCAAGCACATTTTTGTTAAAACGACAGACAATGATCATGAACTTATACAATCAGATTCTACATCCTGCTCTCAAAACCAAGATGTAAGTATACATTGACAATAGTTCATAAAAGACACACATGGTAAACCGAATAAAGAGCTCTTTCCCAGACAGGTGGAAATTCACCTACCACAAATGAAAACAACGCTACCTTCTGTTTTACCTATTTCATATTTTGAATTACAAAACAAACCAGAAAGCAAAGTGGGCAGCTGTACAGGTGACCTTTTTGCCAGAAGACTACAGACAAGCGGACATAAGAACACGTAACATTGATGCTTCACAACAGAAATAAAAAATCCAAAGCAGATCATCTCAAAGAGTTATTGTCCGTTTTGTTTCCATATCTGTTAGTCAAACATTGACAAGCAGTACGTAGCTGTAGAAAATTTACTGCCTACACTGGCGCTCACGTATGTGTACACCAAAAACGCGTTCGTACCGCGTTGCATGCACGTGCTGCGTGCGTATCACCTAGAACCGCGCATCAGACGCGTTAGACGCGCCCTGACGCGCCCTGACGCGTCTCGACGCGGGAGACGCAAACGATGATAATATGAATATTCATGACTTGTTCAATACGCGTACAACCGCAGATTGTACGTTGGCCTAATTAAAATAGTTTTAAGATAGCTTAAAACAATATAAGTTACTAAGTTAATTAAATATTGTCTCGATCTCTCAACGGGAATCTGACCGAATCGATGCGCAGAAGACGGGAACCATAAAGTAGTCCCACATTATCTGGGTCAATTTTTACATAACAACTCGTAACGTCTCGATTTCTGAATTCAATGGGACTCATTAACTACTATTTAAACTAACTCTATAATAGAACTTCTAGGCTTAGAAACTATACATAACTTCTATTTTTTTAACTTCTAAGCCCAGAAAAAAAAAAAAAGTCACAACTTATCTGGGCCAGAACACACACGGTAACCCTCGCTAAGAATTAAACTGACCAGTGAAATTTGGACCCAGACTATTATAGAGAAGATCTTACATGAGTGCCCATGTATTATTGAATTTATTAAACGAGTTGGAAAAAAGATAAGATGCGAGGCTTTGCCGAGCATCTTATCGGTTTCCCCAACGAGTTTAATCAATTCAATAATACAGGAGCACGAATGCAAGATTCTATTTATCATATGACACTAAAATATCGCATTTTATTAGCAAACTTTGTACTGAAACGTCACGATTTCGCCATTAGAAAACGCGACGTTTTTACGGACGTCAATGTATAACGTTACGACGTAATTTGCATATTTAATCCACTAGTGGATTATCGTTTTTAATGAATGGCTTTATTACACTCTCAGATGCGACGTCATATGATAAATTGAGTTAAACAATATCACAGGGTATAATCGATTCCTCTAATTTTCGCTTCCTGCAGAGACTGTACATCATATTTGGCTTCCACCGAGACTGTCCGCGAGTTCTTGCTTCCTGCCGAGACTTCTGTACATGATAAATGGCTTCCTGCAGAGACTGTCCGTGTGATTCTGCTTCCTGTCGAGCCAGGAAGCAGAATCACTCGGACAGTCTCTGCATGAAGGTTGGTGGTATTCTTCAGGTACTCCAGTTTTCTTCACAACCAAGGCCACAAATAAGCAATTATCCTTGCCTTTGAGACAATGTAAAAACATTCGCAAGCCTGAATTTTCTATACCTTCAATAATCCTGTTTAGACTAGAGTTTTAATCCGAATCGAATTAGAATTTGCTTTGAATTAACTGTTTAGGCTAGCAAATCTTATTCGAATTAAAAACTAATTCGGAGTAATTAAACTAATCCTACAGAGTACCTTGGATCGAATCCGAATTAACTTTTACTTCGGATTAAAAGTGCTGTCTAAACAGCAAACCGAAGCAAAGCCGCATTAAAATTTATTTTTGAACTGACCTCGGGCATGTTTAGGTCATGTTAACATTTGAGCAGGCTGCATTTACTTTATTGCAAAGTAACTTGCACCCAATCAAAAACATTATTTTACTACGAAGTAACCTGCATTAAATTGGAAATGGTATAGTCTGAACAGACAAGTGGGTTCTCTTCGGATTACCTTATTGCAGAGCAATCGGTGCCGAATCGAAACAGATATCCTCTATACTGAGTAAAAGTAAACAAAATAAAGTTTAAGAATATTTCATTTGTAGCATGTAGTTTTGGCTGAAGGCAGAATAGTAACGTACATTCCAAGATAAACCTCGATTTCCAGAAAGCAATTTAATGCTGCAAAAATTTTCAGCATATGGAGCCAGAGATGAATGATCATCAAGGTGACTGAAAACCGAGAACCCCAGCAAGAAAAAACACCTGACTCTCTACAAGAAGAACTTGGTTTTCTAACCGAAGTTAGACCCATGCTGGAACAAGCCCCCCCCCCCCCCCCCCTGTCCTGGCTAGGTCCAAGGCAGTTCTATGGAGAAAAAAAGGGGGAGGAGGAGGAGGGAACAAGAAGCAAATTCTTGGATGGGATGCAAATTCTTTGGTGGGGAGGGGGCGGGTGCAAAAGACTGCCCAGATTCATGTGTTAGTGGGGTTGCACCGAAGTGGACCTGTGCTAGGTCCTGGGCAGGTGACGTCTCAGAAAAAGGGAGAAGCAAAATCTCTGGTGGGGAGCAAAAATTTCCAGAAACATTAAGTAGCAATGGGATAGAACCCAAAAGGACTTGTGCACAGATCCACATAAATCACTTCCCATGCACACAACCCTCGCGACCCACTGTGGGTTGGCTTTAGCAATACGATTCAGGGCTTCTGGAAATGCATGGCATGAGAGGCACACTTCAAGCCATAATGAATCTTCCCCGAACTGCAGGCCTCCATCATACTTCACTTTGCTAGTTCTGCCGGAACAAGCCCCCTGTCCTGGCTGGGCCCAGGGCAGGTCTAGGGGGGAATGGGGAGCAAAGTCTTAGGTGGGGAGCAAATTCCCTTATTAACTAATGCAATGGGCAGTGGGGGATAAGAGATTGAGGGTGATCTGGAATGCAGTTGTCTCATGTTTTTGTGGCCCTCATGAGTAATTGAGACTGCCTGGGTTACATCATAAATTGCGACTGTTGGTCTCAGAGAAGACCGTAGCTTAAATCCGTTGGGAGGGAGGTAGGTTGGGTAAAAATTCCTTTTGGGACCTAGGACTGTAGCATTTGTTCTAAACCTTATCTTGGTTTAGCTGGTTCCAAAATATGTCGCATATTTAAAGTTTTAGGGTCCTGTATCTTCATGGGAGTTTTGTTAGTGTTCTAATATTTTGGGAAATGGAGAATATTATTAGTCAACAACAGGACTGTAGCTAATTTCTTATTGTGGATTGTTGGGAGGAGAGAGCAGTTTCTTTTTGCTGTTTCTAGGGAGCAAATGTGGTGAACCTTATAATGGTTCAGTTGGTTTCCAGGTAACTAAGCCTGGGTATGAGATTAAGGAGGTTGGATACACATTATTTTTTGGAGGGGAAATGGAGAATATTATTAATAGACTCGGGGACAGTAGCTTGTTTCTTATTGCGGGTTGTTCAAAAAGGATGGCGGTTTCTTTTGGCTGTTTCTAGGGAGCAAATGAGTTGAACCTTATAATGGTTCAGTTGGTTTCCAGGTAACTAAGCCTGGGTATGCGATTAAGGAGGTTGGATACACATTATGTTTTGGAGGGGAAATGGAGAATATTATTAATAGACACGGGGACAGTAGCTTATTTCTTATTGCGGGTTGTTCAAAAAGGACGGCGGTTTCTTTTGGCTGTTTCTAGGGAGCAAATGGGTTGAACCTTATAATGGTTTATTTAGTTTCCAGGTAACTAAAGTAAAAAGTATGCAAAGACCAGGAACTGAAACAATCAAAATCCAAATCCAGCCCTCAAACCATAGTTGGAAACAACTAAGATTACAAATAATCAAGATACAGAGAACATATGGCCAACCGAGTGAGCAGCTTGTTCCCAAAAGGTGGCCACTCAGCAACCCAAACCGAACCAAAGATAATAATAACATACATAAGGTAAAACATCACAGAAACTCTGACACCAAAAACAGGCAACAAAGAACCACAACAGAACTACCGCCTTGGAACGGTCAGTAATGAATTACTGGGGGGCTTAAATCGATTTTACAGGCCCAACCTCACCCTCAGTTTCTGAAGTGGTACAAAACATTTAGTTGGTTGTTCGGTTCGCATGATAACCCTCTAACTCGTCAATGAATCATCACGGTAAACACATAAATCAAATTTCAACACCATGAAGAAGCAAAGACGAGGACTCAACAGATACAACGGGCCGTCTGACAGGTGGAGATCCCTGTCCTGCCAACTAAGCCTGGGTATGAGATTAAGGAGGTTGGATACACAATCTTTTTTGGAGGGGAAATGGAGAATATTATTAATAGACACGGGGACAGTAGCTTATTTCTTATTGCGGGTTGTTCAAAAAGGACGGCGGTTTCTTTTGGCTGTTTCTAGGGAGCAAATGAGTTGAACCTTATAATTGTTTATTTAGTTTCCAGGTAACTAAGCCTGGGTATGAGATTAAGGAGGTTGGATACACATAATTTTTTGGAGGGGAAATGGAGAATATTATTAATAGACACGGGGACAGTATCTTGTTTCTTATTGCGGGTTGTTCAAAAAGGACGGCGGTTTCTTTTGGCTGTTTCTAGGGAGCAAATGAGTTGAACCTTATAATGGTTTATTTAGTTTTCAGGTAACTGAGCCTGGGTATGAGATTAAGGAGGTTGGATACACATTATTTTTTGGAGGGGAAATGGAGAATATTATTAATAGACACGGGGATAGTAGCTTATTTCTTATTGCTGGTTGTTCAAAAAGGTCGGCGGTTTCTTTTGGCTGTTTCTAGGGAGCAAATGAGTTGAACCTTATAATGGTTTATTTAGTTTCCAGGTAACTAAGCCTGGGTGTGAGATTAAGGAGGTTGGATACACATTTTTTTTGGAGGGGAAATGTAGAATATTATTAATAGACACGGGGATAGTAGCTTATTTCTTATTGCTGGTTGTTCAAAAAGGACGGCGGTTTCTTTTGGCTGTTTCTAGGGAGCAAATGAGTTGAACCTTATAATGGTTTATTTAGTTTCCAGGTAACTAAGCCTAGGTGTGAGATTAAGGAGGTTGGATACACATTAATTTGGGGGTGGGGAAGAAATGGAGAGTATTATTAATGGACCAGAGGACTATAGCTTATTTCTTATTGCGGATTGACGGGAAAAGAGGGCAGTTTCTTTTGGCTGTTTCTAGGGAGCAAATGTGCTGAACCTTATTATGGTTCATTTAGTTTCCAGGTAACTGAGCCTGGGTGTGAGGTTAAGGAGGTTGGATACACATTAGTTTTACCCTTTATTGTCAATAGACAAAAGTTATTTATACGACCGTAAGGAAAGTCAGATTGTAGTCGTACAGATGGGTTCTGGGGCTTTTACTGGGTAATGGGAGTTTTTGTCATGAGCATTGCACTTAGTTGGGTATTAATGTGGATCCAGGGATTTTGGGAAATGGGTTTGGTAGGTGGTTAGCAACAGGGGCTCGAATTAGAGAAAATTAGGGGGATTTTTCCCTATTGTATTGGAATCTATCTATATCCTGGCAATCATATTGGTTTTGTCTAGGTATTCAAAGACTGCCTTCTGTATGTATTTGCATGTTTCTTTGGGGGAGACAGGATCAGTCTCAGGTCTATTGTGTGATAGCCTAACTTGAATATGGTGGAGTCTATGGTCTCGCCTTTGATTGTTATGGGGCCACACAGTCAAAGAAGATATGGTTGAGATCTTCTGCATCATTGCAGTGGAGGCATAGGGCGGACTGGTTACTGTAGTGAAGGCAGCCCTGCCTGCAGTGTCCTAGCCTTAGTCCGGAATAGGCTATGTCGAAACGTCTATTGAGACTATATACGTCACATCGAAGTTTAACCTTTGGTTTGACGAAATGGAAGGTGTGGCCCTTGTTGCTATTGGTCCATTGGGATTGCCATTTTTCGGTTACTGCTACATTTATTAGGGGATAAACGTCCAGTTCTGAGGGTTTGGTATGGTTGTAAGTGCCGGTTGTCAATAATTGATAACTGCCTTTCTTGAATCAGCAGAAGGAGAAATGAAGTATGTGGCCCAACCGGGTTCTCGAACCCAAGACCTCTGGCATGAGTCAGGTGCCCTATCGATTGCGCTACGCAGCCCCGCACCTTCAGCTGTAGGAGTTTAATTCCACATTCAACTTCTAAAGCATTAATAGGGGCGGAGTGGTATGCCCTCGTAGCAATACAGAGTGCTAAGTTGATTTGGATGAGGTCTTGAGCTTTGAGAGTAGATGTTTGGGTGCCGAGTTATAAGCTTGGGCACCATAATCGACTTTTACTGAGGATTAGGGCCTTATATAATGTCAATAGAATTTTTTTATCTGCTTCATAGGAGGTGCCTGAAACCATCCTCATGAGGTTTAGGTCTTTATTACATTTTTCAATCAGATTTTTAATATGCTGACCCCATATGTTAGTTTGCTATCTAGGATCATGCCCAGGAAGGTGATATAGTCACTAAATTCTATTTCTGTCCCAAACAGGGAGAGTTTCTAAAGTGATTCAATATTAAGTCTTTTTTTAAGGGAAAATTATAGCCTTTGTCTTAATAGTGGGTATTTTGAAGCCCCAGAGCGTGGACCATATCTCGATTGTCTGGAGGGCTGACTGGAGTTTTACGAGAGCATGTTTGGGAGAGGAGTGGTAGGTCCAGATAGCACTGTCATCGGCAAACTGAGAAAGAGAGAGGTTTGCCCCCCCCCCCCCCCCAGGGCATCATCAAGGGTATCTATTTTTACAATGAATAGGATAGGGCTGAGGACACTGCCCTGGATACAGCCGTTTCCAAGTCATGTTGATCAGAGCAGTGACCTACCATTCCTCTCCCAAACATGCTCTCGTAAAACTCCAATCAGCCCTCCAGGTCACTGCTATTTATAGGTCACTGATCAGAGGTTTTTATCCCCCCACCCTGACTTGAATTCTTTAAGATTCAAAGTGACTGCCGCCTGGCACTTATTTTCCATAAAGGCCATATTAATTTCAGATTCCACGATTTTAATTTCTGATACGAAAGGAATTTATGGCTGAAGAGTGCGATTTTTTCCACTTCAATGGCGAAGTGTCATGGGACTGTCCTAGTCGCATTTAGTTTTGAGTTGCCGGTCGAGTTTCTAGGCTTCTTTTTTTCTTTCTTTCCCGTTATGGTTCAAGTAAGACCAAATGAGCATTCGACATCAAGCTTGATGTAGACTAATGGCTCTTTCTTTCACATGATTTACTTAAAGTTGACCTCACTAAAATGCGCATTCAATACGCGATTTCGATTGGTTCCCGTACGCGCGCGCGTTGAGACGCAAAGGACTACGTCACTACCCGTTTCATGTGCGCAATTTTGATTGGGTCCATGAAATTTGCATAAAATGCGCGTTGCACGTGTCGCTTTGCGGTATACGCAAAACTGAGAACGAAGTTTCATTGGCTACTAAAATATTCGCGTCCATAATTACCGCGTATCCCGCGCGCATCAACTGCGTCCCCGACGCGTTTTGAATGTGTACAAATACGTGAGCGCCAGTGTGTGCCGGACCCCCGGCATATTACGTATATGTTAACCTATCATTACAGGCCTGTGCAATAACCTATTTTGTAAGACAAATGAAATGACCCCCCCCCCCCCCAAAGAAAAGAAAATTAAAAAGATCCTACTCAGATCCTGTGACTCAGATCAGTCTGGGCATACGCAGAGTCGGTTTTCGGCCTACGAAGAGAAATTGGATTCATTCCTGGACCAGCTTATGCAAAAAATAAAAATGAAGGATTCCTTTTTTCTTTTTTACTTTATAAATTTAGCGGTAGGCGAATCTTCTAATGAGAAGAAATGAATTATATCAATAGTTTTCTCCCCTATATTAACAACTTAACCACCGTTATAATAAATATTAGAAAATATTCTAAATAAATAAAATGAATTAGATTGAAGCTAAGCACTATTTTTTGTGTAAAAAAAGGAATGATAAATCACAGATTGTTTGCTGAAAACATTTAGAGCTGAAAACAATTAGATGGCGTGTGCCATCAATAGATCCGCAAGCTAATTACTATCACTCAGATTTGAGTCATTTCGGTCGAGCGGCTTAATGACTTGTGATTTTTTAATTATAACTTGATTTGTATTACTTCAGAGCTTAGTGCTGACTTTTATTTTTGACTTCTTTCTTTCTTTATTGCTTTCTTTCATAAGGTAGATGAAATAAATAACCAGCACACTTGTTGAATGAAATAAAAACCTATAATGGGGAAATCTGTTTTTGCAATATGGTAAGCAGTTGCAAAAGCCACCTCCTGATGAGACTTGTGGCATTCGACAAGTCTGAGCAGACTCTTCGCTAAGCGCTTAATGGTTAGCTGAGGTTCTAAGGTAGTTCCATGCGTGTAGCGAAGACTCTGATCAGACTGGGCGGATGCTCAGATTGATCTGAGTCTGCACTGGGCGCACAACCCCTTTGTTGGTTTTCTCGCATCGCGGCTCATTTATGTCATCCAAAATTTAGAAAAAATGGCATTCTGAGGAAATTATATTCCAAATTAATAAACTTTATTAATGCAAATCTCGGTGTGTACTGTGGAAGTCTTGATCTATACAAATTCAGTCATGCAAAAGTTCTTGACGCTCCAGCGAATTTCATTTTTTTTCTTGACGCTTTTTTAGCTTTTGATAATAGGTCTAACTTAAGAAATAACATGCAACTTCAAGGCTTGCGTTCAAAATCTTAACAAAACTATATTTGAGGAAATATCATTCAAGGGCCTGAAATGCGAATCATGATTATACTATAGAGGCCATGCAAAAGTTCTTGACGCTCAAGTATACTTCAGTTTTTCTTGACGCTTTTTTAGCATTGGACTAAAGATGAAAGGAAAAGAAAATCATCTTTCTGTCATCCGAAATCTGAACCAAAAATAAATTTGAGGAACTAACATCCAAGAGCGTGAAATGCGAATTTTGCTTTATGCTTAAGTAGTCATGTAAAAGTTCTTGACGCTTAAGTGGGCTTCAAAATTTTCTTGACGCTATAATTTTAGCATCGGACTACAGGCCTAAATGCATAGAAAAGGAACTGTCCTTTTGTCCAAAATCTTGACAAAAGTCACTTTGTGGAAATAACATCCAAGAGCATGAAGTGTGAATCTTAATCAATACTGTAGAAGTCATGTTAAAGTTCTTGACGCTGAAACTGGGCCTCAGAATTTCTTGACGCTTCCTTAACTGCAGGGCTATAAACTGAAAATGCATCGTATAACTGTATGGAATGTAATCTAAAGTGTCAATATATTTCTTTCTTTGAGGAAATAAGATTTAAAATTATTAAGATTACTACATGCGAATCAGGGTTCATAGCACAGTCTTGTGAAAAGTTCTTGACGCTCCAACACGCTTCAAAATTTTCTTGACGCTTGTTACGCACGCAATGTTTTTGCAAATTTCGTTGTTTTTTTCTAATAAAATACCAATGAAAAATGGCCAAATTACTCAATTTTATCAATTCAGATGTAATTAGATAATAAATACAATAAATAATTGGCAGAAATATGTTCTTGTCGCTTCTTGACACTTCTTGTCGCTTCTTGACACTTCTTGTCGCTTCTTGACGCTTTTTAAGGAGACCCCGTTTTGAATGTGTACAAATACGTGAGCGCCAGTGTAATTCAGTGTTAGAATAGTTATGAAATGCGCTTAAATAAGGGCCAGCGTTTTTTGTGAATGGTGATGACTGCCTGTTAGTCATTCCAAATCGTTAGAAATCGTCGAGGTCACACGCCATGCTAGCTACTCGAAACGTTTGCAAAAACAACGTTTCGGAAGATGACTTTTATGTAGTAAAAGTGCTCTTTTGTTACCAAATTTGATGCAGTGGCTATTCGGAGACTTTGAATTACACGTTATTTACAGTAAGATTCCAATCACTTCAATATACTATATATAATAAGGTGTAATATTGAGAACATGTCACCTGCCGATGATATAATCTGTAGGCCTCACGGATGTATTTGGATTCTAGCGCCAACTATTCAAAACTAACCAGACTGAATCACTTGTAGCACCTATCACTCCAGTTACCACAAAGTTAACACATACAGCGAGCGTCATACGACACATGCGAGCGACACATATGAGGTACATGTACCAAAAGATACCTGTACGTGTATGCCTGTTGACGGGTATCGGCAATTTTGACAATTTGACACACCATACGTGTAGCTGGCATGACGTGTGACCTCGACAATTTCTGACAAGTTGGAATGACTCACAGCCAGCACCTCCCGATCACAGTCATTACCAGTCACAAAAATGTTGACTCTTATTTAAGCGCACATTTCATAACGATTCTAACACTGAATTAGGCAGTTAATTTTCAGCAGCTATGTGAAATTCGTCAATGTTTGACTAACAGAAACGGAAACAAATTGGGCAATAACTCTTTGAGATGGTGTATTAGGAATTTTAACATGGAATTTCATGATATACGCATTATGATAGCTTAAATGATTCTTTCTAGGCAGTGTTTAAGAGAAGATGTCAATATTTCCAGGTGCAATAACTACTCAGATTTTCACTATATTTGCTTACATCACAGGCACCTCCACACCATTGCAGGCACCTCCAGCTGTTGTTTTGAAAAATCAAGCCGTATTTCTAGTCAATCGACATTTTTATTCTAGCAAGGACGTTACCTTAACACCAGTGTGCCGAGAAAAACAGAATCGTAAGCAAGATCACTGCATTTAAGACCAAAAACGGCCGAATTCTTTATGTTTTGAGTATTGTGGGCTGATATCAAAGCCACTTCAAAAGTCGTATCTTTGGTTAATATGGAAAGTTCAGGGGGATATAATGTGTGACAAAGCTTTATGTCTATAAGGGTCGAATAGCACTTTTTGATTTTTGATAAACTCCCTGGTTATTTTATATTTTGTCAAAAAAGAGGAATACCTACCGTTTGTTGTCATTTTTTGGACAGTCACAGGCAGCTCCAGGTGCCTGTCACAACTTTTTATCGGTACCTCCGCCGGAGGTACCTGTGATAGTTTACCAGGCGTGTATAAGAAAATTATGTCTGGATACCACCTACAAATACCAGTGTTCAAGACAAAGTAAGAGTTTGATTAAAAGTTTATCTTTAAGTTAGTAAATCTATTGATCATACGACGTCGCATCTGAGAGAGTATTAAAGCCATGGATTAAAAACGATAATCAACTAGTGAATTAAATGTGCAATTTACATGGTAACGTCATGCGCTGACGTGCATAAAACGTCGTGTTTTCTAATGGCAAAATCGTGACGTTTTAGTACAAAATTTGCTAATAAAATGCGATTTTAGTGTCATATTCGTGCTCCTATATTATTAAATTTATTTCACTCGTTCGGGAAAAGAGAGAAAAATCATCGGCATAGCCCTGCATTTTATCTTTTTGTACAACTCGTTTAATTAAAACATAAATACATGAGAACTCATGTTAGATCCATTATATAACAATGCAGAAAATCTAGAGTCATATGTAGCAAGATCATGTCGTAACCTAAGGTCGCATTATTACATTGAAGCCGAAGAATCATTTAAGGTGGGATGTACGATATGGGCCATTCCATAGATTTATACACAGGGTTGATATTACGTAAATACGTTTTCTCGACTTTTTGGATATTTTCATTTGCGCAACCTATACGAATGCGCGCCTATTTAGCCTACGAAAGCGCGACTATTTTGCCTACGAAAGCCCAACGTTTTGCCACACTAATGCGGGACTAGTTTAGTTCATTAAACATAAGGTATTTTGATGGTCCGAAGTGTATCCCTTTCGTTAGCCATATAACAGGACTTGAAAATATGTCTTATTTGTTGTCTACTGTTCAGCGGGTAGAGGTGGAAGTGGGATTTGAACTGATTATTGTTATCATTTTTATAGCAAAGTCAGGTAAAATTCTTTAAACACCATCTTGAGATTTCAGTTCGTATGTTTATCAAAGGCAGGACTTTGAAAGACATTTTATTCTTGTTAGTTGTTTACACTCTTGATTTCCTGACGTTTCGGCCTGTACCGGCCTTCTTCAAAGGAAAATGCAAGAAGAAATTTGCTCTACATTCCTTGTGATGCTTTTCAGTCCACTATCTTGGTTATGACATTGTTGATTCTAGTATGACATTGTTGATTGTAGAGGTAATCAACAATGTCATAACCAAGATAGTGGACTGAAAAGCACCACAAGGAATGTAGAGAGAATGTTGAGATGCGCCGTAGTCGAGTGGTTAGAGTGGCTTGGCTATGGCGCAGAAAGTCACCGTAAGGTCGTGAGTTCGCGGCTCACTGTCGCCATACGATGACTGGAAAACTCTCTCTGTCAACCCAGCAGTAAATGGGTACCTTTTTCGAATCAGGGAAGGATAGGGCAGCGAAAGGAGAGGGATGGGCTCCGCCTTTCATCAGCTGTGCCTAAGATACAGTGGGTCTCTAACCCCCACTGCCCCTACGGCTATTAGGCTATGGGAAACCTTTACCTTTTTTTATCAGCACGTCTCCTTTTCCCAACCAGAGCGGCCGTTCGAGAGGCGCAAACTTATATTTTTGTGTGCACAGCTTTAACATGTTTAAGTTTACCTATGAAGTCAAATATAGATGATGCGAGTGATAGAACATATCACCAAGCCTCTCCCGTCCCAGCTTGAAACATATCAGCCGCGACAAAACCAACGAAGTGGCATGTGCGGCTAGTGAAGATTCAGATCAGCCTGAGCATTCGCCTAGCTAAAGCAGAGACTTCGAAGTGCGCTTATAGAGTAGCGATGGGTCAAAGCAGGCTCCATGCGGACAGTGAAGACTCTGATCAAACTGGACGAATGCCCAGGCTGATTTGAGACTTCGCTGGGCGCACATGCCACCTTGTCGGTTTGTCGTGTCACGGCTCATATGATGTTTCTAGATTTCTTTGTAGCCTCGTAATATGCAACATAAGTGAGCCGCGACACGACAAAACCAACAAAGTGATAGTGCGCTCAGCGCAGACTCAGATCAGCCTTGGCATCCGCAGAGTCTGATCAGGTTCTTCGCCTAGCGCTTAAAAGGTAGCTAAGGGTCTAGGCTAGCTCAATGCGGACAGCGAAGACTCTGATCAGACAGGGTGGATGCCCAGGCTGATCTGAGTCTGCGCCGGGCGCACAACACATTATTTCCTCGTGTCGCGGCTCAATTATGATGTTTCTATATTTCTTCGTAGCATCATAATATACAACATAATTGAGGCACGTCACGACAAAACCAAGAATGTGGGATGTAGGTCCAGCTAACTCTCAGCACAGGCTGGGCATCTGGCGATGAAAGTCTTCGCTGTCCGCACAGGGCTAGCTTAGGCTCTTAGAAAGCCTTTACGCGCACGGTGAACAGTCCGATCAGACTGGGCAGATGCCAAGCTGATATGAGTCCTTGCTGGGCGCACATGCCACATTATTGATTTTGTCATGTCGCGGCCCATATGGACTTTTGCTTGAAATGTTTCTCAGAATAGAAATGCATCCTACAATCGGAAAAGACTTGGTCCTGGTGGTAGCCCTTTTGGTTTCATTAAAACCACGCCTGAAATAAGTTCTGAATAGTCAGATCCTTTGGAAGCAAGGAATACATCAAAGAACAGAAAACACTATGATGGATAAAAGAATACCAAGAATGCAGTTATTCAGCTGTTTGCTTTGTATAAATGTTGATTTAAACTGTATTCCTTTAGCAGCCTCGTCGGGTTATTTCGTGTTATTTTGAGAAGATTTGCAATCTTACACCTGAAGCCTGTATATTTTTAAACAAGGGCGTGCTACTGGAAAATAGGCATTACAAATTGTAATATTGTAGTTGCCATTATAACCACAGCAAACATAAGGGCAATCAAACAAAAATATTATTCTGTTATCATGTAAAACAATTAGGTTCGTGGGTACTCTTGGGTACACCTCCTTGGTTTTCTACAATCTTTATAAAGTAGAACAAATTGTGATTTCCAGTCTGCCTCCGTGCGTCTTAAATGGGGTTTCTCTTATAGGATATAATTTATTTCTAGGGGAGCAATAATTTCGTTCTTTAAGACTTGACCCCAAAAGAGGTGGGAGCCGAAAAAGTTAAATCTACATTTAAGTCAACTTTCGATATCTCGAACACTGATATCTCAAAGTACCCTCTTATTTCAAACACTATTAGTTAATACTAATTTCCCATTTTTATTTACATGTCAACTCCTCTTATCATGCTTATCCTAAACTACTGATATCTCAAAGTAAATTTTCTGGGACCAGAAAATTTACTTTGAGATATCAGTAGTTTTGGATGAGCTTTGGCGTTTAGATATCGAGAGTTGACTGCATTTCCCCTGAAGTGTTAAGTCACCTAAATGTACGCAGTCTTAAACTTCATACAAAGGTGCATGAACCAGATGAAATACTTTCTGTAATCTGATCGTGACATAAAATATTACACAATTTTATGCGCTTCATAGAAAAGTTACATGATACTTATGCGTAAAAAAATTGCAAAGCCAGACTGTACTGTCGTGTGGTGTGATAAAACAAACTACCATATAATTTCTGTACGTAACAACTGAAAATATTTCGACACTCTTTTAATCATCGACAAAATAAAGTATACCCTTAATAAGCTTATTCATGATTGCTCTAGTCTGAAGTTCTGTTGGTAGTTTTCTCAAGAAATATCTAATAATTGTAATATGAATTAAATAGGTGTTACCTATATACGTGCGTTCCTATCCACTTGATATGGCTACTTCTTAAGATGGATGTATATACCGATGCTTAGGCCAAAATTTCAATATTCATCATTAATTTTTATGTTCTAGCATTGTCCCATATTACTGCATCAAAAAGGAAACTTTTACCTTGCCGTAAAAAGGTCAAAGTCAACACAATGTCATCCTTTGACCTACTTTTGTAGTACTCGAGTACCCAATGCTACATAACAATGCTCAATGTGATCGACCTTTATTTTATTCTGAAGAAGTTTGAAGAACTACATGCATGGATCATTCTGACACAAATTTGGACAAAGCCTGTTCAGTGATTATTGAATAAAATCTTCAAAGGGGCATAATTCCGTAAAAAATGTAGGTGGAGTTATGGGTCTTGCTCTCTGCACGTCGTCTGATGATGCTTTATATTTGTACTAAGTTTTGTGAAATTACATCAATCTGTTACAGAGTTATTGAGCGGACACGATTTCCATAATAAAATTTTCAAAGGGGCATAATTCCATTAAAAATGTAGGTGGAGTTACGGGTCTTGCTCTCTGCACGTCGTCTGATGATGCTTTATATTTGTACTAAGTTTCGTGAAATTACCTCAATTGGTTACAGAGTTATTGAGCGGACACGATTTGTGACAGACGGACGGACAGTCAGACGACCAGGACAAAAACAATATGTCTCCGACCCCTTTGGGGGGAGACATAAAAAATAATCGTACATACCTACCTATTAAAGCTTTATATCTAAGGCTTCCTTAACACCAGATACCTCAAACCAGTATGTAGCATTTTCATTTTTTCTTCTTGGTGACTTTGTCGAAGTTGTTGAAATCTTGTATGGCAAGCTCTAAATAATATACAGAATTGATGATTGCTGAGTTAATCACAGACAAACACCAATGTGTATGAACCAGCCAATACAAATATCTAAGTCTTCTTAGGCTGTGACTTGTCTCCCAATCAGATGTGCCCGATTACAGTTAAAATCTCCTAAAATGTATAAAATGAACAAGAATTCCGCGGAATGCTATGTCGCACCTGCATTGCACTTCCACAGTAGCTGAGGTCATGGCCCACTGATGGTCCATGCAACATTTCAACCAGATATACCAAGTGTTCCGAAATAGAAGCTGATTTTGTTGTTTTTGCCATTTAGAGTAAAGGCAGCCATCTTGGATTCTCGACCTGGCTGAATTTTATCATTCTGGAGAGTTGCAGTCTGTTCATGCTTTATATGAAATTTGAAAACTATGGGTGCAATGGTTTTGGAGAAATTAATTGAACAGACTTTAACACCAGGGTTAGCGACTGCGTAAATAAGAACTTTTTTTGTTGCAATGACAAGCATTTTGGATTCTCGACCCGGCTGAATTTTATCTATCTGAAGCATTGCAGTCTGGTCATGCTCCATATGAAATTTAAGAACCATGGATGCAGTGGATTTGGAGAAATTTATTAAATAGACTTTAACGCCAGTAAATGTGAGTGCTTTTTTGTTGCAATCAGGCAACCATCTTGGATTCTCGACCTGGCTGAATTTTACCATTCTGAAGTCTTGCAGTCTGATCATGCTCCATATGAAATTTGAGAACAATGGGTGTATTGGTTCTTGGCTTGCGGCCCAAAGGCCGCAAGCCATATAGATTGAAAAGCTTCCGGTTTGAGACTGCATCTGTTCATGTTGTTCTTCACATATACGAACGTTTCATTGCAACAAGCGGATAACTCGTCCGACTTGGTCTATTTATATCCATAGCTGGTATACCGCTTCTGCTAAAATTTTTGGTTCTATTTTTGATCGCATTGTTGCCAATGGTCGGCCTTTTCCGTACACATGACGCTTATCGTACAAGAATTAGCTTTTCCAAAAAGCTTGCTGTTTTTAGCATACAGCGGCGTTTGGGCGAAAAAAGGCCGTAGGGTATTGTGTAATGTAACTACGTAGAGCAGCCACCACGCTCGAGCTGATGCATCCGTGCAGACTGATCAGGGTCTTTCTTTTTCGGTATTCATATTCTCCATGATCCAGGAATACGTCATGCTGAGGATGGATTGATCAGACTGCACTGATGGGTCTGGAGATTTGTGTATCTCGAAAACCTGTCAAAGCAGAAAAAATCAACGTTCAAATTTATTGTTTAAACTCAACTAGCAAGCGCTTCTGGAGATTTTCTTCATCACTCATCACCTTTTACCAAATTAAGTATCCCATCTATCTGTGTGTGTGTGTGGCTAATATGCACAGTGGCCGTGTTAATATATGCAAAATACGGTAACGCCGGTGTATAGGTAACGTGTATTCATTGTAAAGGCCATGTTGATGGCAAGCAGCGGTGTAATATACTCAATGCAACATCTAATACAATACCGTTTGACCATTCATGAATAGTCTGTCCTTGAAACCTCTTGTAGGAATACATGTAACGAAAAGAGTGGACAATTTCAGAACCGTTGAGATTTTAATCTCTCTGAGGGATTCATTGACAGTTTTTAGACACTGGATGAGCCATTGGTCTATCTCTCTCAGCCAGAACCGAACCAACACCCGAAACTATGGAAGAATGCCACAACGCCTCGCCATGTCTCCAAAGAAGGCAATGGCTATGCCTTCGGATGACAAAGTGATCGCTTCAGTCATTCGGAATTCATAAAGTGTTTGCATGTTAACCACCTGTTAAGGGACAGGTAAATAGTGGGGAATGCGAGGCCAATTACTGAAGCAGCTGAGACAGAAAATCAAGATCCATCGCCGAGTAAAGTTATCAAAGGGGTGTTGTCGCTGCATTTCTGTTGATTACTTCCACCGTTTTCAAGAATGGGCTGGAAAGCAGTTTGTCAACTACGTGTGATTATGATGTCATTTTGGTTGTACTGGAATTTCTTGACATGCAAGAAGAACCTTTGTATGCAACTGGAATCCAAACACTGCAGAATCTCTGGCCTAAGAGGAGATTTAGTTAAAAAATAAATTGTAACGAGAAGTGTACGACAACAACTTCATAATTAGGCTAAATTTCTTTTTGTTTAGTCCTCATACGCTAGTTCTCGTAATTCCCCTTCCGTTGGTATTAACCCAGCGGGCACATAACGTCAAAATGACGTCGATGCCAGGCGCTAACATCGCAGTGCGACGTCAGTAAAATCTCGGCAAGCCTTTCCTTTTAAAAGGAAACTTTATTAATTAAATAGATTTTAACGCCAGGATTAACGTAAAATCAATGTGAACGGAAATTTGTTGCAATGGTGGCCATCTTGGATTCTCGACCTGGCTGATTTTTAACATTCTGAAGCCTTGCAGTCTGGTCATGCTCCATATGAAATTTGAGAACAATGGGTGCAGTGGTTTTTAATTAAATAGAATTTAACGCCAGGGTTAACGTAAAATTAATGTGAACAGAAATTTGTTGCAATGGCGGCCATCTTGGATTCTTGACCTGGCTGATTTTTACCATTCTGAAGTCTTGCAGCCTGGTCATGCTCCATATGAAATTTGAGAACCATGGGGCAGTGGTTTTGGAGAAATTTATATTTAACGCCAGGGTTAACGTAAATGTGAACGGAATGACGGACGGACGGACGGAAAACCGGACGCCTGTATCGCACCTTGCTAAAGCAGGTGCGACAAAAATGATTTTTCAAGTGATTCATTTTTACAGTACATGCAAATGCATGTACATGTACCAAAAATATCTGAATAGCTCACCTAAGTAAAAAGGTCAAAGGTCAACCTAGGGTCACCATTTGAACAAACCCGAGAGTATATTAATTTCAAATGCTGTGAACATGTACCAAGTTTCAGTGTCATGGGTCATTTGATTGTGGAAGCTTTTTAAGGATATGTGCATGACAGCCATATTGGTTACCAGGAAAATTCGAAGTTGGTGAAATATGAGTGACCTTGATAAAAAAAACTGATCAATACTGACCTCTGTACTTAATAAACTTCATGTAGCCATTTATTTGACTGTACATACAAACTTTTATACCAAAAGTTTCAACAAATTCAAAGATATCTCATTAAATTACAGAAATTTCTCAAGCATTAGAAAGCACACGTCTGACTTATGAGTTATCTGTAAAAAGGCCAAGATCAACTCAGGGTTATCGTTTGAACACGGAAGTGCCATTTAAATAGAGACAAAATCTACGGTCCAGTGAGACTCGAATGATCTGTGAGTCTATGATCCAAGGTCTGAAGCACCTAACCACTTACTTACACTAGGTAACTGGGATGCAAACTGGGTTAACTGGGATATGCTTCATTCACACAGTTGGTACTTGTCTGACTCACTCTACAGTGTAGAAAAATTGCCATCAGAGCAGATGGCATATCCCCCAACTGAAGACCCCATGGGCCTTGGTATAAAGTGTGCACTTCGAAACACATATAAGTAATATATTGTCATTCTTTTATGCTTCTGATTGACATTTTCTGTTTAACCACTTACCAGGGGCGGATCCAGGAATTTTGGCCAGGGGGTTCAAATTAGCTTCAAAGGGGGTTCGATTTGTGAAGTTTGACCAATTTTTCCTGAATTTTCCCATGAAAATGAAATAATTTAGGCTGAAGAGGGGGTTCGTTTGAACCCCCCGAACCCCCTCTGGATCCGTCACTGTTAACAAATGCATTATTATCTTATACTCAGACTAAAACATTATGCTTGACTGCTAAAAAGAGGTGAAATCTCAAACAGCCACCATGTACACAGATATATAGCATATGATACACTCAACATTTGATTGTGTGAAGAATAATTTCTATTTAGCACAAACCCTACAAACCTAATTTTGAGCTCTCAAGTAGGTGAATTTGGACAAAGAATCCAAATCTGGAAAAAAAAATTGTTTTGGTTTTGTAGGGGGGGGGGATTTTTTGACCGATTTAGTGCTTAACGTCCACGGTAAACAGCTATGGTCATGTTGGGACGGTCAGTTAACCTAACATCACTATTCCTGGGCAGGCTTACAGGCTTAGACCTCCTAAGCCGTTAACCATTACCAAGTGCTCCTCTTTTACCAGTAACTGATAACTGCCCTTCTTGAATCAGCAGCAGGAGAAATGAAAGTAAGTGGCCGGAATGGGTATCAAACGCAGGAACTCTGGCTTATAAGTCACACACCCTACTGACTGCACTACCCGGCCCAGCTCAGCATAAAAAAGAAACAAATTCTAAGAAACTGGCCTCACCAGGAACAGGAACACTTCCACTTTGGCGGTCCCCAGGAATTGGTAGTAAGTTTTGTTGGTATAGTTGATGTATTCTTTTTTCTTTTTTTTTACATTTCTTGATGGGGGCTTCAGCCTCCACACCCCCGCTACACAACTCAATTGCCCTGGGCTCATGTGCAATAGACTATGTGCAGCTGAATTTGTGCAAAGTTCCGGGGACAGCTAAAGTGGAATATTCACCCAGTAACATGTAGAGAAAACAACATAGTGGTTGAGCAGGGGTAAAGACTAACAGGGGCCCAGTTGCCCAAAGCCCCTAAATTTTGGGCTGGGCCCCTGAAATTTGGAAGAAAATGCCCAATCATGGAGCAGCGCAGACTTAAATCAGAATCTGCCCAGTCTTCAGGTCTCATCGGAGTCTTCGCTGTGTGCCTAAATGATAGCTAAAGGTGTAAGCAGGCCGTGTAAGCAAGCTTCATGCGGAAAGCGAATCTGATCAGACCGGGCGAATGTCCAGGCTGATCTGAGTCACCGCTGGGAGAAGGCTAAGAAACAAACCAAACCAAACCATGTCCCTTTGTTGGCTTTGTCATGTCGCGGCTCAAATCTGAAATCACAGTCATATCAAACGTACAGGGTTTGGTATGAATGATCAGGGTACCATTCAGTTTGACCGAGGACTAGTTCAAGCGATACACTATCGTGACTCACTGAACAGCGGACCTCCTGGGGTACGAAACGGATAGGATACGAACACCAGTACTGATGCATTTTCCTCTTCGATTTCCTGAATATTTCATAAACCAGATAGCTGCGCACTCTCGACTCAGACTGCCTATAACGTACAGGCCTAGTTCAAATGATTTCTGTTCTTACCAGCTGATAAACAACCAATTTAAATCAATAAATCCTCTTTGATGCGACGAAATGTTCCCAATGGCCGATTGAAAATAGCCGCGTTGTGTTCAAAGACAAAGCAAAACTAAGGAGACCAAGTTACCAGTGCAGAATTTCGGAAGCTAAACTCTCAATGATAAGCAATAGGGGTTTCTAATAATTCAAGAGCTCAGTGTTGACGTATTTTGCCATTTAAGATGGATATTGTGTTTATTCTCATTTTTGTTGTGGTATTTCTTATATCTGCGTTTGTTATATCGAAACCAAAGAGGCTACCACCCGGACCACTGTCCCTCCCATTCATAGGATGTATATCCATAATGAGAGAGGTTGCAACAAAGAGACCACACATTGTATTGTACGAGGCTGCAAAGAAATACGGGAACATCCTAAGTTTTAAGTTGGGACGTGAGAGGATCGTTGTGTTGTCGGGCTATGATACCATTCACGAAGCCTTAGTCAAACAGTCAGATGTGTTTAGCGACAGACCATACCACCTACCATCCTTCCAGTGGCTTACTAGGGACGGGGGAGGTATTTATTGCTTTATTGGGACGATAGGCTTAAAAGCGACTTCTTTTTGTATCTACTTTTACCGTACATTTACAATCGACTCAGACAAAACCATGACAGTTTCGGCTCTAAAATTATCCCAGTAATATATGCAAAGTAAAACGTTTTAGTTAGTTCTCTTGGAGTCTGTTATGTTCGCCTTTTGAGGATAAATAATTAAGTAGTATTTGCTGTTACTTTTCTGCATACGTTTTCTTGGTGGCTGACTTTTGTTCTTTTACATCTTTTTCGTATATAAGCAGGCAAGATTCTACATAAGGAAGTAAAAAATTCGAAAGGTTGATAATGCCACAACTATTTAATTTTCAGCTTGGGAAAACCAAGTGAAATAACACAAGATGGTTGTCTCTAACTAAGCTTTACTTATGATGCTACAAACTTCAGAAACTGAGACATCATGAGACAGAAACAGGAGGTATTTTGTTGCAGGCTCGGATACAGAACACCGCATAGTGGTTGGGCTCTGGATAAATGCCGGGGCTTGTAGGTGCTAAGATGTGTGTGAATGGGGGGTGGGGGGGGGGGGGGCTTGAAAATGACACACATGTACATGTAATTAGGGGTCAAGTTGATGAAAATTTTTAATCATGTCCATGTTGCTTTGAAATATATGTTGTGATATCTCATTAGAATCGCCTGGACGATATTTTAATCTGACCAGGCCCAGGCGGCGGGGCTGAAGTCCCTAAAGCCAACCACCTGGATCCGGGACTCCGTTGTGTAAGAGCAATTGAGCCAATGTTTCACTGTAAACGCCTTTTGACATCTGTCTTGCGCCATGGCTAAGTGCCTAGATGCGATATAACTCGGGTATCATTACCTGCAGACGCATTTTTGCAGTTACCAGTATCAGCAGCTAACTTAATATTGTTCTATTATAAGCAACCTTTCTTACAAGTATGACAAGACAGATATTTGGTGACTAATGGGACAAATCTATAATAACAGACTGATATAATAAGCTATACGAAAAATACGAAAATATGAATAAAGTATTGTTTATCTTTTTTTTCAAAATACGTGGGTTGATCATTAAAAAATGGAAAATCCTTTTATTTACTGAATTAAGTAGCATTCATGTTACACCAAAGGGTGTATTTTGAGCTTTCGAATCCATGATTGAAACTGAAATCTTAACATGTTTACATAGCAACATATGGCGTCACGTTCATGCCGAGTAACGCCTGTGAATTTTTCGACGTCATTTTGGTAAGGAGGTGTTTGTATTATGCATATTATGTTTGATATGTAAAGAAAAGTTGAAAATTTTGGAACACATTCCGTTTAAGTCAGGTGTTGTCTTTAGAAACATTCATACAATGGTTGTTAATGAAAACATTCTGAAATCTGGCATGAATTAAAGCTATAGCTGGTGTTAAAATGATTGGTTTTAAGGAGTTTGACAATTTATTCCGTATTTTCTAGTATCATGCTAAAGTTACTTGATCAGTTATCAAGTACAGGATAATTTTGGTTCTTTCTGTCATACCAATGTTCAAAGACTCTGCTTTTTATAATGCAATGACGTCACAAATCTGGTCATTCAGGCTGAAATCAGTGAAACACGTCAAATTTTGCTCTATCAAAAGTATTTCAGGGTCTGTACTTCTGCCAGGCTTGAGAGTAAGTCTTTAATAACTTTATATGTCTTTTAGTATTTGAGACTAGCATCAAGCCATCATACATGTATCATCTTAAACTGTTATACATTCTTTGTTGCTAATCAGCAGCTAATATACATGAAAATATGCAAAGATTAAGAGACTGAACCCTTATTAATACAAGGCATCGTTGCTATGGCGACGATATTCCTAAGCAGTTCCTTAGAACTTAATTATATGTCATATGCGTGCTTCTTCGGTATTATATATCGGGAATACTGTTTTGACAAATAGCTTAAAATGAAATAAATACTAGTTTCCATTATTTAATGATCACCCCTCGTAATTCAAATAAGTCAACTGCCATGATACATATTGTGCAATCAGCTGTTTAATTTTTAGGCCATTTCTAGGAGAAAAGTATATTATAGTCTTCAATTGGATGTTAAAAGTGAACCACGTTTCAACATAATCAACATAAGTTGAAATTTTAAAAGAAAAACAAAAAAACAATCATGATGTGTACATCCTCTTAGAGAAAAATAACCTAAAATTTATGCCTAACTGATAATCAGACCAGATGTTTTCGCCATCCCCTAATTATCTGGACGCTGCAGGTATCAGCTAAAATGCTCTATGAACTACTTTTACCATTAACCCTGGTTCCCGGTTAAAAATACAGGTAATTCAAGCATATAGTGTTTTCATCAGCGGTGCTACTGAAACCTGATTCACGGTATTAGAGCGCCGATTAAAGAACTCTCTCATAAAATACTCTAGAAAATCGCATATCCAATGACAAGTTTTGTCTACTTTTATTCTAAATACATTCAGTGTGTTTGAAGACATATTTTTGAAGTATCACCCGAAAATAAGTTTGCAATACAACTGGAACTATTTTTTCATAAACTTGTAAAAGAGGCAATACTGTTTCGCTGGTTCCCGTGCCATTACAAAATTGTTATATTACAAAACGCTTAAATTTTAACGCAGAAATCCGTTCAAAACGCCGTAACAACATAACTTTTAACGAGGATTTCGATTTTCTAGTTTATATCAAGATTAGGATGCGGGATATTTATGTTTTACTTTTAACTAGAATAAATCGGTTAACAGCGTTATCTTCACCACCTGGAGCACTGCTACGAAGTTGCATAATTCTGTATCATTTATTGGTATACCGGAGGATTATACGACCGGTTTCATTAGAAACACATGTGAAATCGATACCCCGAGTAACCCGAGTTTATATAGCAGTAAGTCGGGTCGGTCGGGGTCAATTCTCTAAGAGCATGTACACGGCATGTGTACAATATTTTGCATAAGAAAAAGAAAATGTTGATCATAGTTACTGATATGCAAATACAGCTCTGAAAGGGGCTTTTAATTTTATTTGCATACAATTGAATTGTCAATAACTACAGTCTGAGTTCGAATTTTTTGATGGAGTTTCAGCATACATTTCTCTAATAAGTACCGGAAGTGAATAAAATAGTTCAGTAGATCTTTATAAAAGTTTATTATCCTCAGCAAGTAAACTATTTTCAAGATTACTCTGTAAGACGGCCGAATAACTTTTGGACGAGATCTACTTATATAATCAGCGTCTTTGCAGTGTACTTGAAAGGTGGCTTAGGGTCTAAGCTAGCTCCATGCGGGCGGCGGAAACTCTGATAGGATTGGGCACATGCAACTTTGTTGAGTTTTTCGTATCGCGGATTAAATGTGCTTCCACCCAAAAAGCAACTCTGCCTATTTTTATGTCTTTCAGGTATAGCTTTTCAAAGATACAATCATGACTGGAAGACGATGCGACGATTTACCCTCCGAGCGTTACGTGATTTTGGTGTAGGAAAGTCCTCTATCGAAGAAAAAATAATGGTTGAAATCGAAACCGTTACTAAAGTTCTGCAAGACTCAAAGAACCTGCCATTGGTCATTTCTCCATTGATCCAAAACCTTATCGGAAATGTAATATACGGAATTGTTTTTGGACAAAGGTAGTTTGATCCGCGACACGAGATAACCTACAAAGTGGGTGTGCGCCCATCGAAGGCTCAGATCAGCCTGGACATCCGCCCAGTCCATTCAGACTCTTTACTAAGCGCTTAAAGGGTAGCTAAGAGTCAAAGCTACCTCCATGAGTACAGCGAAGTCTCTGATCAGACTGGGCGGATGCCTTGGCTAAACTGAGTCTGCGCTGGGCGCACAACTACCTGGGCATCCACCTAGTCTGATCAGACTCTTTGCTAAGCACTGATAGGGTAGCTAAGGGTCTAAGCTACCTTCATGCAGACAGCGAAGACTCTGATCAGACTGGCTTTCGGATGAGATTTACTTTTATAATCAGCGCCTTTGCAGTGTGCTTAAAAGGTGGCTTACTCTCTGTATGACGTCCGAATCACTTTCGGATGAGCAGCTGGTGTTTGTGCCTTGTGGCGGCCGTAAAACGTCTTTCTGTACATCATCATAGTGCAGAGTATATTTTCTGGTCGTTTGGGATCATTGAGTTAATTTGAGTAATTTTGAAAATAGTGTTCCGCTTAAGCTGGAGCTAGGGGGCGTGGCTGGTGTCGCACATTTTATTACTAGTCATGAACAGACTCAATTAAACCGAGTCTGCTATTTTTAGCTCACCTAAGCCGAAGGCTCATAGGTGAGCTTATAGTATAGGCAGGCATCCGTCGTCCGTCGTCCGTCCACCGTCGTCAACATTTTCAAACGACTTCTCCTCTGAAGCCATGCGGCCGATTCTTTTCATATTTCACATATAGCATTTATAGGTGGGGAGAACGAATAGCTGTGCTTTTTGTTCCATTGCCATAAGAACTCTGGTTGCTATGGCAAAACAAAGGGTAAATTTTTGAAAAAATAAAAAAAAAATCTTCTTCTCAGAAGCCATAAAAGGGACGAAGCTGATACTTTGCATATATATTTATGACATTAGCCTCTACATAACTTCAGATTTTTCTTCAAATCCCATAAGAACTCTGGTTGCTATGGCAACTTATAGTTTCCATTGACTTATAATGGGAAAAGGGGAAATTGGCTGTTTTTGCTGTCTCACTGCAGTTATTTGGATTTTTTTTCTGCAGAAATGTTTGTTGAGTAGTCCTCTATGATTCATATGAATTTTGTTCAAATTGTTAAATTTGATTGGTTGTCATGGCAAAATAAAGGGTAAATTTTCGAAAATATATAAAAAAAATCTTCTCCTCAGAAGCCATAAGAAGGATAAAGCTGATACTTTGCATTTATGTTAAAGACATTAGCCTCTACATAAATTGCCGGGCCGCGTAGCGCAATCGGTAGGGCACCTGACTCATAAGTCAGAGGTCCTGGGTTCGAAACTCGGTCTGGCCACATACTTTCGTTTCTCCTTCCGCTGATTCAAGAAGGGCAGTTGTCAGTTACTGGCGAAAGTATGTGCACTTAGTACTGGTTAACCGCTTAGGAGGTCTAAGCCTACCCAGGAATAGTGTGGTTAGGTTAACTGACCGTCCCGACATGACCTTAGCTGTTTACCGTGGACGTTAAGCATCAAATCAACCAATTCTCCCCCAGAACCACAAATCCTATGATCTTGAAACTTAGCATGTCGCATCAATGACTCAAAAGCTCAACAAAATTTATATAAATGATCCCCTGGGATGACCTTGATCTGTTTTACGGCAAGCTCAACTTTTGAGTCACTTAGGTTTTTTTATAGGAAAAAGTGATTTTTTTTTTCAGAAACAATGCAGTCTGCTACCTGAAAGTTTGCAGATGCAGACAACTGATTAGGTAAATGAAGCTTTAGTGAGTATTCATGGTAAAGGTCATATCTTCACCTGGGCCTAAGCAACAAGTCAACCAACCAACCAACTCTACATAAATCGTGTGTTTTCTTCCAATCCCTTAAGAACTCTGGTTGCTATGGCAACTTATAGTTTCCATTGACTTATAATAGGAAAAGTGGAAATTGGCAATTTTTGCTGTCTCCTTGCAGTTATTTAGAATTTGTTTCTATAGAAATGTTCTTGAGTACTCCTTTATGATTATATGAATTTTGTCCAAATCGCTAAATTTGATTGGTTGCCATGGCAAAATAAAGGGTAAATATTTGAAAAAATATTCAAAAATCTTCTTCTCAGAAGCTATAATAGGGATGGAGCTGATACTTTGCATACATGTTAATGACATTAGCCTGTACCTAAATTATGTTTTATATTATCGTTGCCCCTATGAACTCATTGCTATGGAAACTTAAATTTTCCACAGCCTTATGATGGGGATAGTGGAAATTTGGAATTTATTTCTGTGATACTGCAGATATTTTAACATAAGCTTTACAGAAATGTTACTGGAGTAATTCTCTACCAGCCATATGAATTTTGCCCAAATCCCTGATTGTGGTTGGTTGCCATTGCAACCGAAAGGCCAAATTTTCGATTTTTTTTTTTTGCCAAATCTTCTTTGAAGCCATAAAGGGGGATAAAACTGAATCTTTTTTGCATAAATGTTGGTGATATTATCCTCTACATACATAAATGGGTGTTGCATTGCTGTCGTGCATGTGGTTTTGTTGCTGTGGCAACTAAAGTTTTTTCAGCATAACCTCAGTGCTCAGGTGAGCTACAGGACCAATGGTCCTCTGGTTTATTCTTTTGTGTGTTCCTTGCTTCCAAATCTTCAGAACATATTTATCTTCACTGCAGCTGGTGTTTGTGCCGTATGGCGACCGTAAAACGTCTCCCCGTACAACATCATAGAGCAGATTATATTTTCTTGTCCTTTGGGATCATTGAGTTTATTTGAGTAATTTTGAAAATAGAGTTCCGCTTAAGCCGGTGCTAGGGGGCGTGGCTGGTGTCGCACATTTCATTACTAGTAATGAACAGACGCATTTAAACCGAATCTGCTTTTTTTCTATTCTTTTGTTGGTTCCTCGCTTCCAAAGGATATTATTTTTCAGAACGTATTTAGCTGAAATTTTGTTAAGAGAATCGTTTCAGCTGCTGTTTTTTGCTAGAACATAACACATCCGTTAGAGATGTTTTCTGTAAGTTAGCCATAGCTATAACAAAAACAGAGCAGCTCAAAGACGGTTTTTAATTTACATGCAGATCTATTTCAGATACGACTACGATGATCCAGATTTTCAAATGGTTTCCAACTTTAATAAAATGGTTGTTAGTGGACAGGGACCTTTCAGTCCTGCTAACTTCTTTCCAACCTGGATTGTGAAATTAATTTCAAGACAGGTACATAAATCAATAAATTAAAAAAAAACCTGAAGTCTAACAAAAGCAAAACATACTCCAAATAAATACGGAAAAAGACGAAAGTATTTAGAAAAAGAATAATTTAAAACATCTCGCCTTCTATATTTAGTAGATCTATTTATACAAACCGGGCGTTTACTACAGATATGCATGAAGGCGCTTGGTAGAAAGCGACAGTTCTAAATGTTCGCAGAATGTAAAACGCGAGAAGCATTACTGTACATGCATCAGTTAAGCACACAAAGACGTAATTTGCATGTAATTGTTATGGTTTTATTACCTTGAACTCTGGCCCAGAGGTTATAAAACTTGAGTACATTCTCAAGCTCGAAATAAAGCACACTGATTGGCTGCTTCCGAGCACCTGCTCGGAGGCAGCCAATCAGTGTTCTTTATTTAGATTTTGCGATTATTCTTAGGTTTTATAACATCGAACTCTGATCTCGTTGCATAAGCAGGACTGGTTAAAACCAAGTACTGCAAACTTGCTTTAATCAAATTATACAAACTAATTAATAATTTATGCATTTGGAATGACATCACAAAACGATTGACAGAAACACCGACACGGGCTGCATGAGATCTACGACTGTGGATTGCCTATTCTTATCGCTGAAAGCATTCGCCAACAACTTAGTTTATCAAGCCTTTGGAAACCTATGTGTTTTCATAACTCAACCGTCTTTTCAGCCGCTCAGAATTCTGGCTTTTACTGTAGAATTAAAACATAAATTATGTTCTACTTGATACATTTGTGTTGTACTACAGATTGATTGACTGTCAATAATAATGATTAGTTCGGTATATAATGCAGTCAACGGGAAATACATGAAATACATTGTTCTTTTGAATTGGACACTTTTTACATAGGCTAGAATGTAAATATGTGTTAGTTTATTTGGAGAAATTTAATAACATAAATATGTGTCTTTGCGCTATTTCCGGAGGCTTAAATTAATTTATTCTCCAGATTAAATGAAACACATGGTATATACCATAAGAAAAACTTTGATAATAGATTAATAATTGAGCCGCGACACAAGAAAACCAACAAAGTGGTTGTCCGGCCAGCGCAGACTCAGATCAGCCTGGGCATCCACCCAGTCTGATCAGGGTCTTCGCTGTCCGCATGCAGGTAGCTTAGACCCTTAGTTACCCTATAAGCGCTGAATGAAAGAGTTTGATCAGCCTGACTGCGCGGATGCCCAGGCTGATTTGAGTCTGCGCTATGCGCACACCACATTTTTGGTTTTCTCGTTTCGCAGCCCAGTTATTTATAATACATGTTTAACTAGCTGATCAGTAAGCGGTTTATATTGTCAGTTAAGACTGCCTGTGGCTGAATGCGATTGTTCCTGAAGAGGCTGCACTCCCGCTCCCCTTACCCACCCTGCCTTCCCTAAAAACACTGAGTGCAAAGTTCTGTTTTTAAAACAATGTTGTTGGTTATTGTCTCTCGGTATTTTTCTTCATTTTTTTAACCGATTTCTATTTTGTTTTGCTTTGTGTTTCTTTTTCCTTTACTCAGTATCATTTTTTTATCATTGCTTCTCGACATTTATATAACATATCCACTGCACGAAAAGTTTCATTAAATTAGCTTGAAAAATATACGCCATGATGTATACATATTATATATCGTTAAGGAGATGAACTTTATAAGTACTTGTGCTTTCGTTCTAATCCTTATTATTTTGCTTATGACAAATGTTTGTGTGTTTATATGAAATTTTGAAAATAAAATATGTTTAAACCACTGGCTGATCACTTACAGACAGTACAGAACAACATTGCAATTTCTTCGTTTCAGGCCTACAAAGCCAACATACAACGTAAGAAAGGTACCGAAAGCACTAAAACGTTTATGCTAGAGAAAATTAAAGAACATGAGGTAACGTATGACGAGAACAGCATTCGAGACTTTATTGACCTTTACATAAAAGCTTCAAAAGAAAACACAGAAGAAACCAAGGAAACTTTTGCAGGTATGGATATTCAGTCAACTCTCGATATCTCAAAGTCGAAGCTCATCCATGATTACTGATATCTCAAAGTAAATTAGTCTCAGAAAATAGATCTGCATGTAAATATCAGTTGCTTGGGGTAACAGGGGTTGAAATTCAAATAAAATATGGAATATGTCCAAACTATATTCTTTGATATCAGAGGTCCTTTGATATATCAGTATTTGAGATATCGGAAGTTGACTGTAAATCAGATAGATTATACTAACAACTTTATTTTGCCATTCAAATTATTATGTGTCCGAAGTAGTATAAAACTATGAAACCAGGTTGTACAACCGAAAGTAAACAGTATAAGGTTTGGGATATCTCATTTCGAAACTAGGCAAACCGGGTGTTTTTCCCCCATCGAAATAAAATTGTTTGATTCTTTCACAACCTAGGAGGCTGTTGCTCATTTTGAATGGTCTCGACTTTAAGGTGGTGATCTGTGGTAATTACAAACATGAGGGCCATGAGGCCCTGAATCACTCACCTGAGCAATTGGCAAGTTGTCTTTTTCTTATCATGTCTGAAATTGTAAAAATGTGAGTCTTGGGTCAAAAGTCAAAGAATGACCAAGATCACTTGTATTCATAAATCTTCATGTACTCATTAAGACAAACATATATACCATTTTTAGGCCAAAATCTTCAAAACTTTCCATGAAATTTTATGTTCTAGCATTTTCCCATATTTGACCATGCTGCGAAAAAGGTCAAGGTAAACCCAAGGTCATCATTTGAACAGTCTTGGTGGTACTCTAGTACTCCATGCTACTGCCCAAGTTTCAAGGCCATAGGTGTATTGGTTCTGGAGGAGACAAGTATTAAATATTTATACCATAAATGGTAATGGCGGCCATGTTGGTCATGTGACCAGGACATTTTGAACAAATTTTTATTCAATCAACCCCTGGAGACTCTATGTGAAATGTGTCTACAATTGGACCTTTGGATTTTGAGGAAAAGTTTGAAAATATCAAAATATGAGAGATCTGGATAAACGGTCCTTGACCTTGACCTCTTGGACTCATAATTCTTCATGACCTCATTGAGATAACTGTAAATACAAATCTTTAGACCAATATCTTCAAAACTTTCCCTGAAATCTTATGTTCTAGCATTTTCTCATATTTGACCTTGCCGAAAAAAGGTTAAGGTCAACCCAAGGTCATAGTTTGAACAACCTTGATAGTACTCGAGTGCCCAATGCTACATACCAAGTCTCAAGGCCATGGGTCAATCGGTTCTGGAGTAGAAGATTTTAAAGGTTTTTCACTATATATGGACGTGGCGGCCAAGTTGGTCAGGTGACCAGGACCGTTAGAAAAAAAATTCGTTCCCTCTACCTCTATAGGCTCTATATGAAATTTGGTCACAGTTGGCACTATGGTGTTTGAGGAGATTGTTTGAAATTGTCAAAATATGAGAGTCCTGGGACAAAGGTCAAAGAGTGACCCTGACCTCTTGTACTCACAAATCTTCATGTACTCATTGACATGACTGTATATACCAATTTTTAGGGCAAAATCTTCAGAACTTTCCATGAAATCTTATGTTCTAGCATTTTCCCATATTTGACCTTGCCGTAAAAAAGATCAACCCAGGGTCATATTTTGAATAGTCTTGATAGTACTTGAGTACCCATTGCTGCATACCGAGTTTCAAGACCATCGGTCAACCGGTTCTCGAGAAGAAGATTTTTAAAGGTTTTCGCCACATATGGGCGTGGTGCCCATGTAAGTCATGTGACCTGTCCCGTATAAATAAATTTTCGTTCCCTCAACCCCTGAAGTCTCTATATGAAATTTGGTTTCAGTTGGCTCAGTGGCTTTTGAGGACATTGTTAGGACTTGGCAAAATATGAGAGCTCTGAGTCAAAGGTCAAAGAATGACCTTGACCTCTTGTACTCATAAATAAATTTGGTTACAATTGGCCCATTGATTTCAGAGGAGAAGTTGTTTGAAATTGTGGAAGGACGACGGACGGACGGACGGACGACGGACGACGACGGACGACGACGGACGACGGAGCCTTCCCATTCTATAAGGTTCCCGGAGCCGCTGGCTCAGGTGAGCTAAAAATAAAAATAAATCTTTTTGAATTTAAAGTAACTCCGAATATGCTAGCAGACTTCATCATGATGATGATAGTTATTTTCTACATTTAAAAATGCAAAAGCCGACATGCTGATTAAAAAGTTTTTTTTAAGAGAGGTAAAAAATCAAAGGCTAATTTTTTGCGATTTTTGTGTTCAATACATCTCAGTGATTATCTCTACTTTAAGTGTTTCACTTGTTTAGCCTAACTTTCATTTAGTACTCTTATCTCACATATTGTTTGTGTCACTCTAACACAGCTTAAAGACACATTTTTTCCTTAAGAAAATGGGATGGCACAATTTGATCACCCACAATAAACAGTACTTAGTGCTATAGCTCACATCAAAAGGGTTATCTTATCTAGATGATTATGAGGGAATTAAGCCAGTAATAAAACTGTATGAGGGGGGCCTAATATGGGGAATTTGCCATTATCCTATTTATGCATCTACTTTGAGAAAAAGTAAGTAGATAAGATAAAAACAAGTTATTAATTCATGATACACGAAACCTGTATTTTAAAAATTAAATATATTTTTCTGATCTGATATAAACTAGTGGATGGACATTTTGATTTATTTAGATTATTATTTAATAATTTAATGCAAGTAAAAAGATGTTTAATTGTCTTGAAAGTTAACATTTTAAACGTTTTGGCATTTTAAAATACTTAAAATGTTTTACTGTGAAAAACAAAATGAAGACTAATCAGTCAGTGCAGGTGAGCATTCTCTTTCGAATACTCTCCAAGGACACCTTTTTCAATTTGACAAGTTTATTTATTAAAATCAGTTGTTACATCTGTGTAGACTGATCAAGGTCTTCACATTTGCTGTTTAGCTATGCAGATTGATTTGAATACAAACAGTAAATATTCAAATTTAAAGAGTAACTACGCTTCAGGAACTGACTGAATCAGATCCCAAACCCTATCCCCAACATCAAAGGGAAAAATTGACAAAGACATAAAGTACAAGTGATAAGCCGAGTCAGCAGCTCTTTGCCAAATAGGTGGCAACTCGGCTATCTTTATTAAACTAAATAATTTAGACCAACAGAAGGGTTTCAACAGAGAACACAATAAATTAAACAGCACCGAACATAAAACAAATGCAACCGCAACGAATGTACCGCCTTGGGACGGTCAGTAATAACTACTGGGGGTTTAAACCGGTTTTACTGGGCCCAAACCTTCACCCTCACCCTCCGCCGCGGCGCACAAAATTAGTTGGTAGTTCGGTTCGTATTCATCAGAGAGTCATTACGGTCAACAATTAAAATCAAGAAAAGACCGTGATGAAGCAAGGATGAGGACTCGGCAGCCAAAACGTGTTGAGACACCTGTAGATCCCTGGGGCGTCAGCATCACATATGCATAGACATATCAGGGTCTTTTTCGCTGTTTAGCTGTGCAGGCTGATATGAATACTCACTGCTAACAAAACTAATATGGGAACAATTAATATTCAAATCAGGCGTGAAAGCTTTGTAGACTGACCAGGGTCTTCATTTCTGTGTTTTAAATTTCAAGGAAAGACAGACTGCTCATGTGCACAGTAAATATTCAAACAAGCCGTCATATCTGTGTAGACAGATCCGGATTTTCATTTGCTGAGCAGTAGATATTCAAATCAGCCGTCACATATGTTTTGACTGATCTGGATTATCAGTTTTCCAGGAATCTCATACTGTTCATGCAAACTGGGATGGCACTGATGAGACTGCACAGGCTGAACAAAGTCCTCTGTGTGCACGAATGTTATAGTGTACGAGTACCTATTAACATGGCCCTATTTATATCATCTCTTCCTATAAAACCATAAATCTTTGAGCAAATAATGTTTTTTACACAGTTTTATGTGGTCTCCAACAACACAGTCTGATCCAATTATAATTTGCTAATAACCATATTTTCTCTTTTCCTCTTACAGCTAATTTCCCTTCATCTGGCCCCTACCTGTACTTCAGTCACAAGTCTCCCAGAATGTCTTATCTCTGAGCAGCACGTTTCAATAAACAGTCATTAGGGTATTATGTAATCAAAAATGTGTCTTTAAGCTCTAGTGTACGTTGTGTTTATATTTCGTCTATTTTCGTTTCGTTTATACACTTAAGATCCAGATTTACTTCATACAATATTTATTTGTGTTTTAGTTTTGACGTGATCTTCAATTATGTTTACCCAATAACTCAGTAGTTGATGGATAATCTACTTGTCACATTCTTACCTGGACGCAAGTGTTAGATGTCACCACAGCCACAGTCTATCGGCGTGGATGTGGTTGACACCCCTCAATACTGACAGCGCTTTAAAGCGGCTAAGAATACATGCTTGCAAACGGAACCCGTTATGAAACACTCATC
This sequence comes from Ctena decussata, assembly GCA_963989385.1. NCBI lineage: Eukaryota > Metazoa > Mollusca > Bivalvia > Lucinida > Lucinidae > Ctena > Ctena decussata. The sequence continues at coordinate 63,450,726 of OZ022506.1, read as the reverse complement.
ATTAAGGGAACAATGAAATAGTTTTACTGTATTATATGTGCGTCATAATTATGTATTTACATGTCCAGAAGGCAACATGTTACGTGTGATTCAAGATTTGTTTTTGGCTGGCTCTGAAACAACATCTACTACACTAGATTGGGCTATGCTTTTTATGATAGAATATCCGGATGTACAGCGTAAATGCCAACAGGAAATAGAAAAGGTGAGCGAAGATTTTTACTGTTCTTAAAGTTTACGTATCTATTTTAAATCTTTCTTAGAAATGACATCAGTTTGCAACTCATACAAATTAACGCGTAGTGCAAGAGTCAAACCGGACAACTTCACTCCTATTACATTGAAAGATTTTCTTGTTTCTTTTCTGTTTTGTGTTTTGATATTTTACACGTTCTCTGACTGGATATTTTAGACTTAAAGTAAAATATAGGCAATGATCAGGAATTAATACAATCAAATTCCACATTCCGCTCCCAAAACCAATAGGGAAAGAAGCACATACACACAGAAATTGACACAAGTTTACGAAAGACACGCACAGTAAACCGAAAAAGCAGCTTTTTGCAAAGCAGATGGTCATTCGGCTACCCCAATAACAGCGTCAACATCTAATTTTACTCATGTTTTGTCCATGTCCGTCCGTCCGTCCTTCCATCCGTCTGTCTTTCCGTCCGTCCTTCGGTCCGTCCGTCCGAGCCATAACTAAGAAATCATTTAATGTGAATTTCATGAAAGTTCAAATAAATGTTTATCACTATAAGGCGCTGATGCACATGAAGTTTTGTCACACTGGCTTTAGTAGTGCATGAGTTATTGCCTTTGAAGTGCTCTCAAAATGATATAATGAGCCATAACTAAATAACCAATTATTAGAACTTCATGAAACTTAAAATAAACGTGTATCATTATTAAACAATTATGCACAAAAAGTTTTGTTAGAATGACATCAGTAGTGCACGAGTTATTGCCCTTGAATCAACTTAAAATCGACAAATTTAGCCATAACCAAGTAATCAATAAATGGTATTCTGTGTAACCTGCACTAAATATGTATTACTGTAACAGGGTGATGCATGCTAATTTTTGCCGGACTTGCTTCAGTAATGTATGAGTTAATGCCCTTGAATTGCTTTAAAATCGACAAATTGAGTCCTTACTAGATAAACAATGAACGGAATTTCACGAAACAATACACAATAACTATGTATCATCATAACATGACAGTGCAGGTCAAGTTTTTCCATGATGTCATCATTTATGCATGAGTTACTGCCCTTGATTTGATTTAAAATACACTGATTAGCCATAACAATAAGTTGCCAGTGAACAAAATTTCTTGAAACTGGATATAAATATATATCTTCACAGCAAGAGAATGCTAAAGCTAGTTGCTTAGAATGGTCTCACTTATAAATGGGTTATTGTCCCTTGATTTAAAGTCCACAACTTCAGTCATAACTAAGTAACCAGTGAACAAAATTTTACCAAACTGAAAATAAACCATAAACAAATCAGCCATTTCGGCGGGGGATATATATTCAATGAATTTATTTGTTTTTTTTTCTAAAATCGCCATAAAAACGTACATTTGTACAGATAGAGATACAGATAAGAATACTGGCGGGAACATGAACGCGCTGGCAGGAAGGTTGGGAGAGTTTGCTCACATGCTCTATTTTTTTTTGAGAAATATTCATTTTTATTACCTCGTAATTTTAGATTGTCACCGGAGCATACTCACTGTATACAGTGATATAATTTGTGTTGAACTAGTGAGTATGTTCCTGTGACAAATGCAAATTACAGGGCTAATAAAAATGAACGTATCTCAAACACCAGCCAAGAGATTTAAACACGGTTTTTGGGCTCTGAGACTGAAATGAAATCGGCATTGTATTTTATTAAAATATTAACTCTAGATGACGTTCCGTAGGAAAGTCTAAAAAATACTTTGGTCACTACTTAAAATCAAAACTGAACAGTAACAATACTTGGAAATATACCGAGCCAAACGAATGTGTATAGTTTTTGCTACATCACTGCCTGTTTTATATGGAGAAATGTATTCTTTGGTCCCTGGTATTGCTTGTTTGACTGATGCATATGATATATAGTCAGAAAAGTTAATAAAACGAAGAACCTACCTAGCATGTGTAAAAGGGTCCGCCATCTTAGGTAGTCTGTTCCGTTTTGTAAAAAGGATGTTCCGGATCTCGATCCAGATAGTAATTATACCACACTATTTTACTTGAAAGAAACGCATGTTACCTTGTATAGAAAAAATGAAGACAGAGAAGAAGGAAAGTAAAAATGATCCTTGAATGTTCCTGATATTTTATTTCTTATATTCTATACTTTTCTGTGAATTTGATCAGTCTGTTCTCAATTATAATATTTCACATCATTCTATTTTGTTTTTGTTATTTTTGATCACTCAGTCATGGTCCATGAAAAAAACAAAGAGTGAATAATTTAGTAGGATTTATTATACCCTATGAATTTTTCATATTCATTTCTACCTGAATTGTTGACCTTTGTAGGTCACTTGAATCTTCAGCTTATAGGTGAGCTAATAGTATAGGCAGGCATCTGTGGTTTGTCTGTCGTTCATCTGTCAACATTATTCAAGGACTTTCCTGATTATTTCCATATTTCACATGCATATTTAGTTCAAAAAGAATAAGAACTCAGAATGCTGTTGCAACTATTGTTTCCACCGGCTTATAATGGGAAAAGTGGAAATTGGCAACTTTAGTTAGACTGTATTTAGAATGTATTGAATGTTGATGTTTATTTCCCGAATTAGTTATCAGTTAAATATTGTTTTGAGTACATCTGACCAGTAAGAAACTTTTTCGGTAATATGTGGTTTACGTTTAAAGCCTGGTATACTCTTGATGTATAGGATGAAATAGCCAGCTGAGGATTAATCCTCGGTTATTTTTCAAGATTTTGTAGATTTTGAGTGAAAAAGGAAAAAGAAAAAGGATTACAGCATTGAGGATTAATCCTCAAGTATTTGAGGATTAATCCTCAAGTATCCTGGTTTTCAAGTTGTTTTTATAATTGGGCTTTTATGGCAGAGCTGCAGATTCATGTATAAATGAAACAGTGAAAGGACATCAGCTTACATTTTCTCTGATAAAGCTACCAGCAGCTCTGCCACAGAGCCCCGACATATAAGAACTTTACGACCAGGTTACTTGAGGATTAATCCTCAATCCATCCAGAAAGTTAGGTTTCTTACTGGTCAGATGTATTTGACATTTAATGAACGAGGATTAATCCTCAACCGGTAACCATTTCACTTGAGCATGTTTTTTAGTGGAGTTGTACTTTTAGACATAGACTGTATTGAATGTCAAATACTTCTTACCACTAAGAAACCTTACTTTCTGAACGGATTGAGGATTAATCCTCAAGGAACCAGGATGGGAACTTATTCTTATAAATCCGCAACCGGTAACCATTTCGATTGAGCATCTTTTTTAGTGGAGTTGTACTTTTAGACATAGACTGTATTGAATGCCAAGTACTTCTTACCACTAAGAAACCTTACTTTCTGAATGGATTGAGGATTAATCCTCAAGGAACCAGGATGTGAACTTATTCTTATAAATGGGGCCTCTGTGGCAGAACTGCTGGTAGCTTTATGACTGAACTTGTTAAAGGACAACAGCTGGGGATTAATCCTCAGACTGATAATGTAAAAAATATAAGATTCTTATTAATCGGGCCTCTATGGCAGAGCTGCAGATAGCTTTATGACTGAATCAGTAAAAGGGCATCAACTGAGGATTAATCCCCAGCCGGTCCCCATTTCATATGAGAGACATAGACTGTATCGAATGTCAAGTACTTCTGACCAATAAGAAACTTCACTTTCTGGATAGATTGAGGATTAATCCTCAAGGAACCTGGATAGGAAGTTCTAATAAATAGGGCCTGTGTGGCAGAACTGCGGGTAGCTTTATGACTGAACTAGTAAAAGGACAGCATCTGAGAATTAATAAGAATGGTAATGTCAAAAATATAAGATTGAACTCCTAATCAATTCTTTATGCTGAAAATCGTTTGCATTCATAGCTGAACGAGGATTAATCCCCAGCTGTTGTCCTTTAACTAATTCAGTCATAAAGCTACCAGCAGGTCTGCACAGAGGCCCTATTTATAAGAATCGGGATTAATCCTCAGACTGATAATGTAAAAAATATAAGATTTAACTCTTAACAAATTTCTAAGGCTGAAATTTCATAGCTGAACGAGGATTAATCCTCAACCATTACCCTTTCATGTGAGCATCAGTTTTAGTGGAGGTGGAGTTTTAGACATAGATTATTGAATGTAAGTACTTCTGACCAATCAGAAACTTGATTTTCTGGTGGATTGAGGATTAATCCTCAAGAAAACTAGTTATTCTTTTTACTTTTAGACCTACCAAAATGGGTGGGCGGCAATGGAACTATGTGGCAGAGCTGCTGGTAACTCAGACAGTGAATATGTAAAATGACGACACTTGGGGATTAATCCTCAGACGGATAATGTCACAAATATAACAAATATATTGGCTGGAACTTGTAACTATTTTAGACCTTCAAACCTAAACTCAAACACAATTTTCTGGTTGACCGAGGATTGTTCCCCAGATAATACGAGGTTGACGTTTGGGCTTCTTTTGATATTAGCAGCCAACGAGGATTAATCCTCACAAGAAAGCGGAAGATGAAGGTACCATATTTCAGCATCTGTAAGATATGTGAAATGACGACACTTGGGGATTAATCCTCAGACGGATAATGTCAGAAATATATAGCTTGAACTTGTAACAATTTTGGACCACAAACCTAATCTAAAAAAAATCAAAAAAAAATCTGGCTGGCCATGATTGTTCCCGAGATAATACGTGGTTGACGTTTGAGCTTCTTTTGATATTAGCAGCCAACGAGGATTAATCCTCACAAGAAAGCGGAAGATGAAAGTACCATATTTCAGCATCTGTAAGATATGTGAAATGACGACACTTGGGGATTAATCCTCAGACGGATAATGTCAGAAATATATACTTGAACTTGTAACAATTTTGGACCACAAACCTAATCTCCAAAAAAAAAAAAAAATCTGGCGGACCGAGGATTGTTCCCGAGATAATACGTGGTTGACGTTTGAGCTTCTTTTGATATTAACAGCCAACGAGGATTAATCCTCACAAGGAAGTTAAAAATAAAACAAACATGTCTTCATATCTGTTAAATATAAAATGGTAACCCCCCAAAAAATGCTGTTTATGTTCATTTCTCATTTTGATGCTGACGACCACTGAGGATTAATCCCCACAAGAAAGTGGAAATTGAAGGTACCATATTTCAACTGTTGTAAGATATTAAATGGTAACCCCGCCAAAATAAAGAATTAGACCCCCCGAAAAGCTCACTTTTATGCGGGAAAAGAGGACTTTAGTGGCAAATCCTCTTTTATTTTGGCAGTCGTTAATAGTTTTTCGGTGCTTTTGAGTGTTAGAATAGAAATGGTTCAGCTCTAGCATTGAATTGTTAAGTAATAATTCACTGTTTGTCGGTCAGTTCAGCGCTCGTATATTAATCTACTTTACAACTGACCAGTCAGTGAATCATTACTCAACAATTCACTGATAGAGCTGATCTATTTCTTACCTAACGTGCATGTTTTGTTCAATCTTTAGGTTATAGGAGATGAACCAATAGAGTACGCTGACAGAGGAAAACTCCCATACGTCGATGCCACAATCATGGAGATTCAGAGACTTGCTAACATTTGTATAAATATATATACATATATTTATGTGTGTGTGTGTGTGTGTGTTTGTGTGTGTGTGTGTTTATACGCCCGTTTTGAGAAAAAGAACGTACTTTGTCCTGGCGCTGTCAGCCCTTCCATTTGATCGTCTGTTCATCCGCCTGTCCGTAGTCATGCTTGTGTGCATAATTACTCAGTTACCGTTTGGGATATCTTTATGAAATTTCATTGCACGGTGCGTCAGCGCCAGGCCAATTTAGGTTATTTTGGAGATGTTTCTGGCATTCGGACATGGTTGCGAATGCCTTTCGGTTCAAAGCCGGACATTTTTGTTTAGTATAATTTGTATTCTGAGCTGACGAACTACAGGAAACACATATAAATGTACAATTTAACTTGCACTAGCAAAATTTCATCTGAAGTAAAAGTTCGACATTTTTAGTGAACCTAAATTGGATTTAAAATAATTATTGCTAATCAAATATGAATTTTATTTCCATTCGAACATTGATTACTGCTGTTCCAAAGCCTTATACCTCACCGCACTCGGGTAAAATATTGTACCGCACAGTTTAATACTTTCGTACCTGACCGAACTTGCCGAGTCCAACGTAAGTAGAACGACAGCTGCCATAAATCCATAAATAAGCCGCGACACGAGAAAACCAACAAAATGGTTGTGCGCCTAGCGCAGACTCATTACAACCTTGGCATACGCTTACATGTAGTCCAATCAGACTCTTTGCTGAGCGCTTTAAAGGTAGCTAAGGGTCTAAGCTACCTCATTGCAGACAGTGAAGACTCTGATCAGACTGGGCGGATGACTAGGCTGATATGAGTTTGCGCTGGGCGCACCACCACTTTGTTGGTTTTCTCGTGTCGCGGCTCAAATATTCTGATTCTATACAAATATTCTGTAAAATGCGTTCTTTATTAGACATGTTAGATTATCTGAAGTAAATAAATACTCATTTGATGTTGATATTTTAAATTTGCAGCCTCCATATTCTTATGGAGAATATGTTACATCGTACAATTTACCACAGTTTTCGGAAAGCTAGCTTTCAGATATTGTGTTTACAGACAATATAACGCCTAACATATTCTTTAAAAATACTTTCTGTCTTATGTCTACTTTGTTCGTACTTTTTTCTGGGTAAAGGTGTCCCATAGGCTAGTGACCGTAGGGGCAGGTAAAGGTTATCAAACTGAGCTATCGAAAGATGCAGATGGGTGGGCGAACAAATTATATTCTGGATAGATTGTTTCTTCGGGCGCAATCTGATTAGGTCTGTGCTGTTTGCTAAGCCCCTTTGGTCCCAGTACTTAGAACATGTACAGTATAATTCAAATTCGTTTTTGTTGTACGTGCGAGAATAAATTAATGAATGAAAAGAGTGTAAGATATCTGGGAGAGGACACAGTAGGACAGCACTGTTCGGTAACAACTCTCATGTTTTATTTCAGTGCCCGTATCGGTGCCACATAGAACATCAAAAGATACAGAAATTCAAGGGTACAATGTACCTCAGGGAGTTATTGTATTACCCCTTCTGTTTTCTGTCAGCTATGATACAAATTACTGGACTGAGCCCGAAACGTTTAATCCGGGAAGGTTTATTAACGAGGAGGGAAAGATAGTGAAAAATGATGCTTTTATTCCTTTTTCTGTAGGTGAGAGGTTTTTTACTACTCCTCCTCCCCACCATTTCCAATAGCTCCTACTCCTCACTTACATATACATAAATATGCCCCCACTTCAGCTCGAATTCATTTTGACATGACGCATTTCCTCGTTATAGTGATGTTCTCAGTTAAGCTGGGTCATTCGCGGACAAAAATGGCCATGAATATAAAAATTAAAAACAAAACACGACCATGATGCTCAGTAAGTCTGCTTCAGAGATTTGAAATATTTTCAGTTAATACGGGCATGGCTCGAAGCAACGTCGGCTGGCCCGCCTATAGGTAACACGTAGGAAACACAACATAAAATCTAACCCTATGGCTTTTACCTTGCTTGTTCCTTTGTAAACATTGCAAATCTCAGAGAAAACAACATTCCCCGAGTTCCGGTCATTTTTTGCACAATAAAACAACAGCAATTAATTGTTTTATGCGTCTTTCATACTTCTTCAAACATGACAGATAAACAAATGTTGATGAGATCAAATAAAATTCTAACACAGTGCGCCTTTAGAAGCAATGGAAAGTTTCTGTGTTTTAGTCTGCAACAATTCACTGTTTGGGAGCGCGTGAGTCTAATTGCTGACGTAACTGGCAGTACTGACGTAATTTTGTGACGTTTTAAGACGTTAGACGGTGTAACGTCTCTTTTTCAGTCTAAAACTGCCGTAAAACCATACATTTATCTTAGATAGATTTAAGAGTTTTACGAGAGAATGAATGCGCTTGCAGGAACGTTGGGAGAATTTGAATGAAAAGAATAGTTTTTCAGCGTTTCTGAGTGTTAGAATCGAAATAGTTCAGCTCTAGCATTGAATTGTTGAGTAATAAATCACTGTTTGTCGGTCAGTTGTAAGTAGATATATCACTCGTGCTCCGCGCTCGTGATATGATCTACTTTACAACTGACCTCCGAACAGTGAATTATTACTCAACCGAACAGTGAATTATTACTCAACAATTCACCGCTAGAGCTAATCTATTTCTTAAATAAAAAAATCTTTAAATAGAGTTGTTCCACTGTATTTCACGTCGAAACGAAGGGCGCTCTAAGAATATTTCGAACCCTGCAGTGCTGGTGGGTTCTAACCAAAAAGAAATATAAAGAAACATAAACAGAAAAAATGTACTTCTTTTTATATTAATATCGAGATAAACTTGAATTCTATATGTTTTCTTTTCATATTATCATTTTTTCTGCCGAGATTATATGTCGTCTGCTAGGACACGTTCGACCAGAACCGTAGGTAAAACCCCGAACCTCACTGCGTAAACTGGAAACACGAAACACCGCGCGTCTGTTAGACTGCTGCAGGAACAGATAATTATCAGGTGTAAAGATTGCTGAAAGCTAGACCTAAAAATGCCATGCCCGTTTCTAGGCTGTGCCTTAATACATATTATTCTTAGGTTAAGCGATAACAAGCGTGTTTAGAGCCATACCCTAACGTTATTGACGTTGTTCAGATACGTTGAAGGACTATGTCGCGTTTTACATGCATAGCATTGCACATTTACTAATCTTCTTACATTTGACTATTTTGGCTGGTTTCAATTTAGAATGGATGTCTTTACTTTTTTTTAGAAGAAGGGTTTTCTGTTGACCGCTCCTGAATCAGACGACGTCAACGTTTCAAAATGTGGTCTCAGTGACGTAACGACGTAGGTTACGCGTGACGTAGGTTATTTTTCACACTAATTAACGTTTTTGTCTCATTTAAAGTTTAAGTACACGGAATTTAAGCACATGATCTTGTAGCAGTCACTCGGCAGCATTTTGTATTGAGTTTGTCTCAGTTTAAAGAAAAGCGCGTTACGTAAGGTTACATTCTGACAGAAAATGCTGGGGTTGTATATTTTGAAGTCGAATGAAAGACACAGTGTATATAAAATATTGAGGAGCACATATATTAGCGAATTATATTGTAAGTTATATGATGCAGTGTCATGTCAGTTATTACCCTGAACATAGATTTATTACCGTGACATATGTTACACAAAATTGCGACATTAGTTCTCAGTTCCATTTCCTAATAAAACAATATACTTCGAATATTGTTTAAGCCGAGAGATATGAAAGAAAGCGTCTGGTTTTAAGAAAAGAACTCGGTTATGATCAATGGATAAACTAGTTTAACCATGCCGCATTCATATCTCTGGAACAGGAATATTGCGATATTTAACAAGGCATCGCAGGCGATACAAATCCCCTCGCACAATACTACTTGGTGTGGGCAAACACTGAACTGGGGAATTTCATGACATATAATAGTTATGTGAATGAAAAAAAAAAGTCTGTGATTGCTTAGTGACTGATTTGAGTTTAATATCCGACTAACAGCTAAGGTGAGTCTCATTCGAAAGACTGGAGAAGTGGAGTCGCGAACACTCGACACTTGGATTGCAAGGCCAGCACGCTAACCACTGCACTATACTCCACTCCACAAAAAGCCTGTGGCCTTAATCACCTTATTGTAAAGGTTGTATATGACCCTGACATTAAGGTACAGTTTTGTAAGCATTCGAGGGTTTAGATCTTACATGATAGAAAATATTTCAGCCATGACAAGCATTAGAATGCCGGCAGGTACCAGCACTTTTGCACCTATTGAATCTATCTCTTTGATGTTCACCTTTAATATAATGATATATTGTGAAGTTATATGAGAATCCATTGATAAATGTAGGCGCTAGAACGATGACATAGTTTTCTTCTAAAAATAGCCACAGTGACCTTGACTTTAAGCCCAGCACCCTGAAAGTCGAACCTGCTCGAGATATTGTCATACCCTACATTTGTGTGAAGTTATTTTAAAATACATGGAGAAATGTAGGTGCTAGAGCGATGACAAAGTTTTTCTTAAAAAAAACACAGTGACCACGACTTTAAGCCCAGCACCCTGAAAGTCAAACTTGCTCGAGATATTGTCATGCCCTACATTTGTGTGAAGCTAATTTAAAATCCATTGAGAAATGAAGGCGCTAGAGCGCTGACAAAATTTTTCTAAAAATAGCAACAGTGACCTTGACCTTACGTGCAGCACCCTGAAAGTCAAGTCTGCTAGAGATATTGTCATGCCCTACATTTGTATGAAGTCATTTTAAAATCCGTTGAGAAATGTAGGCGCTAGAACGCTAACAAAGGTTTTCTAAAAAAAAAAGCCACAGTGACCTTGACCTTAAGCGCAGCACCCTGAAAGTCAAACTTGCTTGAGATATTGTCATGTCCTACATTTGTATGAAGTTATTTTAAAATCAATTGAGAAATGTAGGCGCTAGAGCGCTGACAAAGTTTTTTTAAAAATAGCCACCTTGACCTTGGGCGCAGCACCCTGAAAGTCAAACTTGCTCGAGATATTGCCATACCTTATATTTGTGTGAAGTTATTTTAAAATCCGTTGAGAAATGTAGGCGCTAGAGCGATGACAAAAGGTGAACAAAATCCGTTGAGAAATGTAGGCGCTAGAGCGATGACAAAAGGTGAACATACGTGCGTACGTACGTACGTGACAAAACCTATATCCCCTCGCCACTTCGTGGTGCGAGGGGATAAAAACGTAACCTTTTTATACGTGGGTGTCATAATTTGGATCGGCGTTTGAAACTATAAACACAATGATTGTTTGACTTGATACTTGGTTTTAAATCTGTTGAAAACAGGAAACTCATGAGAGGGGAAAGGAGACAAATATTTTGTAATATGAGCCGCGACGCGAGAAAACCAACAATGTGGTTGTGCGCCCAGCGCAGACTCGGGTCAGCCTGGGTATCCACCCAGTCCGATCAGAGTCTTTGCTAAGCGCTTAAAGGGTCTTAGCTAGCTCCATGCGGACAGCAAAGACTCTGATCAGACTGGGCGGATGCCCAGGCTGATCTGAGTCTGCGCTGGGCACACAACCACATTGTTGGTTTTCTCGTGTCGCGGCTCATATAAGAAAAGAAAAGGCAAGAGACAAAAATAATAGCAAATGGCCCAGCTAAACTGAGAACGTCTGATTGATTCGAAGATAATTAATAATGCAACAAGAGATTTCATATATATTATACAATTATTTACTATGGAGGCATTGGATATGACGTGATATGCACCAGAAAATACCAGTACTGACCAAGTTGACAGCCGAGGTCAGTATTGTTATTCTCACATCATATCCAATGACTCCATAGTCAACAATTGTTTTATTATAAAACAACAACAAAAATTGTTATTTATTTATATTTAGGCTTGCAAATCTGGTTTAATAGGTCGGCTTACGCTAAACATCTGTTGTCCGCCATGTTTGTAAAGTGTGTAATAAACACTGGTACCCATTTCACAATACAATGTTTAAGGCATAATGCAGAGATATGAAACCAGTCCACATTAATTTTCCAACAATGATTTTTTCAGCACTTGATCTAAATATAGAAACTAATGTTCAGTGGGGAAACCCCAGGGCCATTGAATATAGAGAAATATTGAATGAGTTAAAATCAGCCGTAAGCCAATGAAAATGCTTTATTTGTAGGTTACATTATAAATAATAATTTGTCATATTTGTAATAAAAACAAGAAAGGCTGCAAAAATGATTAAACTAATAAAGCTAGAGCAAGTGGGCAGGGGCTCACGTATACCTCGGCCAGTGCCACCGCCTAATAGCATTAAACTTTAAACACATAAATTTAACACATATAAGATACAAATTTTAAAGCCTGTGACCTTGTCCTTAAGTCAGTAGCAGCATACAGATGTCAACTAATCTGCTGCAAATTGACAGTAAACCGAGTAATATATCAGAAGGTTCCATTGAAGGATATCTGAAATAAAGCAGTACACTGATGCAGCTGTTAAAGTATGTGACCTTGATCTTATGTCAACAGCAACATCCAGATGATGAAGACTGTTGCAACCTAGAGGTGAACAAAGTCACATATCAAAAGGTCCTATAGAAAAAGATGTGAAAATTAGAACACAAATTAAACTTAACTCAAAACTTCATCGTGGAAAGCAAGTCTTTGACCTTCACCTTGAGTCAACGTATGCGTGGGGATGATATACAGTAAATTTTTACCCCAATACCTATTACATGTATCATACCAAAAAGATAAACCAAACCATACAAAAGATTTTGATGATATTGGATCTAAAAACCTTTAACACAAAACATGTATGAAAATGTCTAAGTCTGTGACCTTGACCTCTAGGTCAAAGGCATGTGTAACGTGGTACAAAATAAAACTTTGGACATATAAATCAAACTGATTGTAGAAGTTGAATGATAAAATATCTTAAAATCTTTAACACAAAACTTCAGCATGAAAAGTCAAAGTCCGCGACCTTGACTTCTAGGTCACAAGCATCGGTGGGGAAGCTACAGAATAAAACTTTGGACCGATATCTATCATCATGCCAAACATTATCCCACATCGACAAAGTGTATGACTTATATAGAGATCTTAAAAACTTTTAACGCAAAACTTTAACACGAGCAATCAAAGTCTGTGACCTTGATCCTTAGGTCACGGGCAAGTGTAGCGTGGTACAAAATAAAACTTTCTATCACCATGCCAAATATAAACCCAATCCATCAAAGGGTTTGAATTATATAGAAATCTTAAAAACTTTAACGCAAAACTTTAACATGAATAATCAAAGTCTGTGACCTTGACCTTTAGGTCACGGGATGAGTAGGGGTGGGATATAATAAAACTTTATACTTTTATCTATCACAATGCCAAATATAAACCCAATCCATCAAAGGTTTGAATTATATAGAGATCTTTAAAACTTTCACGCAAAACTTTAACATGAATAATCAAAGTCTTTGACCTTGACCTTCAGGTCATGGGCATGGCTGAGAGTGGTACATAATAAAATATTGGACCATTATCTATCAACATGCCAAATATAAACCCAAACTATCAAAGGGTTTGGAAAATATAAGATCTCAAAAACTTTAACACAAAACTTTAACGCAAATGTTAACTTACGGACGGACGGACGGAAGGACCGACGGAAGGACGGACGAATGGACGAACGGACATCGGACAAAAGCTATATACCCCTCGTCATACTCGTATGCCGGGGTTTTCATGAAACGGAACTTGTCGGTTGACAACCTATCATTCTTTCTGAAATCTCAGATTCACACCTAACGGTTTACGATTTGATATTAACCAGGATTGTCAGACAATCTGAGTATTTCCCCGCTGCAGGGCTTCCAATCTATATGGCCTGTAAAAGAAAAAAAGCATGGTTGTCTATCCCACAATACAACAAGTCATTGTTAACTCATGTACCAAATATGAACAATCTACCTTAAACAGTTGGTGAGAAACCTGTTATGAAATATTTCAATATTCAGTGCATGGAGAGAAAGAAAAATAAATAAACAATGGGAAGAATAAGTAGGGAAAGGCCTACATATGGCATGTATCCCACCTTAAAACACGCAGTGTCAACTCATTCTTATACCAAATATAAACTTTCTACCTCACATGGTTGATAAAAATTCTATTAATAAAATATCATTATAAATGCATGGAGCTAAAGAAAAGGGAATAATATTTAGCTCATTGCCTATCCCACGATACAACAAGTCATTGTCAACTCATATACAAATATGAATTTTCTAAACTGAACAGTTGTAGAGAAACATTTTAGTTTTACGAAAACTACAGTACTCAATGCATGGAGAGAAAGAAAATGAATAAATACTGGGAAGAACAAAGAGGAGAAGACCGGCTCTCTATCAAACGAAACCATTTCTTGCTGTTAACCTGTAAACGAAGCATGAAATTTCTTTCTATATGTGTGTGGAGTAATCTTTACCAGAATAGTATAGAGAGAAAGAGAAAAAAGGGAAGAATATGATGGGATGGCCTAGTTTCTAACCCACGATGCAAATGTTATTTTCAACTCATATACTGAATATAAACCGTCTATCTTTATCACTTGCTGAGAAATCTTTTACGAAAAATTACAGTACACAATGCTTGGAGAGAAAGAAAAGTGAAAATAAATTCGAAGGAAGATCAAACAGGAGAAGAATTGCTCTCTATACCACAATGCAACTTGTTGTTGTCGACCTGTACAACAAATATGAGCTTTCTATCTTATACCCTTTGGTAGATATCTTTTACCAAAAAGTGTTGACAGAAAAAAAGGAACAATACAGGAAAGAACAGACAGGAGAAAAATCATTTTCCATCCCCACGATACAACAAGTCAGTGTTAAGTCATACACTACCTTTAGTAGTTACTGAGAAATCTTTTACGAAAAATAACAGTACTGAAAGCAGAGCTCATCCTGTTATATGCCACTTAATTACATCACATTCAAGATATCGTTTTCCGATCCAAAGTTTGATCTATGGATTTTAGTTACTGATATATCAAATATTATTATGCCCCTAGCTTCGGAGAAGTTGAGTGTGTATATTGGTTTGGGCCTGCCCGTCCGTCTGTCCGTCTGTCTGTCCATCTGTCCGTAACGCTTTTTGGCAGCTTTGATACTCATGAACCGCCTATGCTAGAACCTTGAAATTTTACATGGGGACATGTACATGAAAAAGTAAGCGGACCCGTATTTTTCATTTTTTTTCGCCTGTCATGTATTTCCAGAGTTAAGACCCTTTTTCGGCTTAATCTATGGGACCTTGTAAAGAAAATATCTGAAGAACCCCTGATGCTAGGATCATGATTTTTGCGGGATGACATTGCCTAAGGTGTAGATGACCTGTTTAACTTTTGAAAAAAGTCGTGATTTTTTTGACCGAGGTATGTCTCTTTTCGACTTTAAGTTATTGCATTCTAATCCTATGGAACCTTGTGAACAAATTATCTAGAGAACCCCTGATTCTGGGATCTTGTTTTTTTGCAGGAAGAGATTGCTCAAGATGTAGATGATCTGATTAAGATCCGTAAAGCATTGGTGAATTTTTGACTGAGTTATGCCCCCATTTCGGTCATAGGCATTTTGTATAGGAAAAACTTGTGAACAAAATATTTGAAGAATAGTATAAGCCAGGACCCTTATATTTAGTATGCAGGTTTGGACCAAGGTGTAAATGACCTGATTAACTTTAGAGCCTATTTCATAGATTTTTGGTATACTTTTTCCCATTTTCGGGCATAGGCATTTTGAATATGAAGATATGAATAACTTTGTGAACAAAATATCTGAAGAACAGCTGACCTGTGTTCTTTATATTTGGCATACAGCTACAGTCTAAGCTATAAAAAAAACAACAAAAAAACAATGCTAACATCAGGGATTCTTGAGGTATTTTGTTCACAAGGCTCCATAGGCTTACAATGCACTAAGTCAAGAGGGGCATTACTCGTTCAAAAATTCATGATTTTTTTTCAAAAGTCAATCAGGTCATCTACACCTTAGGCAATGTCATTCTGCAAAAAAAATCATGATCCTAGCATCAGAGGTTCTTCAGATATTTTGTTCACAATGTCCCATAGACTTAGTCGAAAAAGGGGCATAACTCAGGAAATACATGACCGGCGAAAAAAAAAATACGGGTCCGCTTATTTTTTTCATGTACATGCCACAAGTAATATTTCAAGATCCTAGCATAGGCGGTGTTTGAGTTTGCCAGTTGCCAAAAAGCGTTACGGATAGATAGGCAGACAGACGGACAGACGGACGGACAGGCCCAAACCAATATGTCCCCTCAACTTCTCCGAAACTGGGGGCATAATAAAATTTGATATATCAGTAACTAAGATCCATATATCAAACTTTTTGTCGGAAAATGATATCTTGAATGTGATGTAATTAAGTGGCATATAACAGGATGAGCTCTGCTGTTCAGTTACAGTTCTTGTGTAATATAACAGGCACTATATAGAATTGGAAGCTCAACAATCAGTATGATATTAGAAATATGAGCAAAATAGCCATCAAAAATATACCTCTCAGTGTAGAATTTCGATCTTACATTTTCAATTTAATTATATATATTTTCTTGAATCAAGGGCAGCTTATTCAGGTTCTTGTATGCCTAGGATAGTTTTCGCATAATTCTGCAATGCACACTATCATATCAATATTATCACATAGGTTTCTTTTTATATCTGGACAAATAATGAAAATTGTGGTAAAGTTGGAGAAGCAAATATATGTAAAATTCCTGTTACTACTTATAAGCGCAAAAACTATTGTTGAATAAGCAAATAATTATAAGTTATATTAAATGTTAGATGGTTAGTTATGGGGTTGAATTACCCCAACCACTTTGGCACTGCGCTGCACTCAAAATGCACATTTAATGAGATAAATATTTCAATATGTGAAAGCCAACACTTACAAGTACAGATTGGTGAGGTTTGGTGAAAATCCATTTGTAACCAGAAAATAGCCCTTATGGAGACCCCGTCCCTCTTTGAAAGGAAATAGATGATGAACAGGTTCCCGGGTTCAATACCCGGTACGGCCACATACTTTCGTATCTCCTTCTGCTAATTCGAGAAGGGCAGTTGTCAGTTACTGGCGAAAGTACGTGCACTTAGTACTGTTTAACCGCTTAGGAGGTCTAAGCCTGCCAAGGAATAGTGTAGTTAGGTTAACTGACCGTCGAGACATGACCATAGGTGTTTACCGTAGACGTAACAATAAGACAACAACAACAACCATGATGAACAGGTCTCAGCAGGCAACGAGCATCTCTCTCCGAGCTAAACTTATCGACGTATTCCTCGTCAAACATTTGCTGCAGATATCAGATGAGAGATGACTTATACGTATTTACTAAGTAATCGAGCACTCGCGTACCCACATCAAGTCTCCTCAACATGTGCACATCTTGAGAAAGTCGACATACATGGGCATCAGAAGTGGATATTCAAAGCAGCGAGAGCCCTGTTTACTGTTGACTTGAATGACGCGCCGATATGTGTAAATGATCCATGCTAGAAGATTCAGGGACCTTTGCTTTAGAAGTGTGTGTCAGAAGCAGACGAACAATCCCATAACATACAAGACTTTTGGCCAATGTTCCTTCTTTTGAATGTGTGTTCTGCTTACGAAGGATCTCTTTCAGATTTTTATTTGACTTTACTGCAGCTGGTGTTGGGCCGGATGGCGGCCGAAATACGTCTCCCCGTACATCATCCATAGTGCATATTATATTTCATATTTGTCCCTTGAAATCAGAGGATGTATTCTGAGAAATCAGAAAGTTTTGATTGGGTTAGAGCCTAATATTCTAAATCATCGCTTTACAAACATTTGGACCCTTTTTGATACTAATAAGTCTTTGAAACAAACTGCCTTTTTTGAAATAAAAAAAACAATACAGTATGCTTTTCTCTGGCTTTCAAAGTCACTGATTTCAAGGTGACTGATGAGGCTTGAATAGCCGACCATTCGAATACGGCCCATGTTCCTTCTTTTGAATATGTGCTCTGCTTTGAAGGATCTCTTTCAGATTTTTATTGTACTTCATTTATGTGATATATAATACGGACTGAATATACACGTTCGGCGAATGTCTCCAATGACTATCAACACATACTTTACCTAAGGAATCTCAGTGGTTAAGTGAGCTCGAGCCTGCAAAAATCAGGGCTCCCGGCTAGACAACCACTGGAGGCGGAATAAAATTTAACCGTTCACAAAACAATTCTGTTTAACTAATTGTCTTGACCGAAACACTCTTCAAATGGCAGTAAAACGGCAGCCCATCCATAGGAATGAGTGTGCCTGCCTCACCTAGACGTACTTCAAGGCCTAAATAGAATCTGTTTGGATGACTTGGCTCGCTCGGAGACCTATAAGATAGAACAGGAGGTGCTCAGTCATAACAAAACACAAGAAATTCATGTTTCTTGTGTTCCGTTATACTTGAACGCCTCATGTTCTATTTTATAGGTCCCCGTTCGAAGCAAATTGAACCAGCTTTGTGAGTATATAATACTTGAATTGTTTATATTCATTTTTGTAGGTCCCAGGGTGTGCCTAGGTGAGCCATTGGCCAGGATGGAGCTCTTCCTTGTATTTGCAAATCTACTTCAGCGGTTTACATTCAAGAGAGAAAACGATCACATGAAACATTCGATGGAACCAAAACTTAAACAAATTACAAACACACCGTGTGAATACAAACTAAAGGCATATAGACGATAAGCACACGTGTTTTGACGTCGACATGTACACGGAATTGTTTAAGAGACTTTTAGGGATAGTTTACACTGGTTCATATGGTTTTGTGTTTTCATGCACAGTCATTCAAGAACACACGTAGTGCTCTTCTCATCTGTCCTGAAGTACATGTATGTTACAGGCAAATTTTATATTTGTAACACGAGTTGGATCACCAAATTGAAGGGATCATTGCAACAAGAGACTTATCTCCACAAATGGCAAAAAATGAGTCAACCACTCTATCATTCAGAAAACAGGTTTCCTCACCTATTAATCTCCCCTCTGAACAGAGAACCAGCCAAAAATGCTTTTAAAGAGGTTGCAAAATTTTTACAAAGGGCCTATCTCCATTTTGGAGTTAGGACCTTTGTTGCATAAACATCTTAATTCTTTTGCGATAATCTTGCTTAATATGGGACCTGTTCGTATTTTGACAACTGCTTTAGCTACAAATAAGTTATCCTCACCACGTAATGTACGTTTTGGTTACTGATATGGCCACATTAAGTTTTAAAATGCGATTTTCAGTTTTATGAAATATGGAGTTAGGCCCTTTCTTGCACGAACAAAATCGCCAAATTTCAGTTTTTCTCAATTTATTTCTTTAAAACTTGTGTATACTCGCAACACCGCTTGAAATCAAAGTTTCTCAACATATGTTGACTATCTGTGCAATGAAAATCAATTATTTCGAGTTTCGCGAAAAAATGATGTTTTTGCGTTTTTCTCGAAATTTTGAAAAATGGAGATAGGTACCTTGTTGCACTGACCCCTTCAATTTAAGTATGCGATCCTTCTATACTTATTTTCAGTTCTTTATATAGGCAGAAGTCGGGACCCTCAAGCGTCCAAAAATTCTGAGAAATATGGGTTTTTTAAGTATGTTGCGGTTTCATCATGCAAAATCTTAGATGAACATTCGTAATTTCCGTAGTCAGTCTATGATTGTCAGTGCTCCTATGGTCGAAGCTGTGAAGCTCCTTGATTGCTTCTATCAGCCGTGACATGACAAAACCAATAAAGTGGCATGTGCGCCCAGCTTAGACTCAGATTAGCTTGGGCATCCGCCTGGTCTGATCAGAGTCTTTGCTGTCCACATAGAGCTAGCCAAATCCCTTAGCTATTCATTACATGCAAACGAAGACTCTGATCAAAGGCTGATCTCAGCCGAGACTGATCTCAGTGTTGGCTGGGCGTACATGCCACTTTGTTGGTTTGTCATGTCGCGGATCATTTGCACTTGCACTTGTAAAGCAAGGAAGTCGAAAGATGATTTTTTTCTTAAAGTTTATGATGTAGGACTACACCGTCATGTTTTCAACCATTTCAAGATAGAAACAAATAATTTTTGTGTTATTTTGTTTGTTTTCCTAGGTGACAAAGCTTTTTCCAAGTAGGACCAGAACTTAAATAAAATTGGTTCTCCTAGGAATATTTTATTTCCTTTTGACCCCTCCTTTCCACCATTAAAGGGGTGGAAGGGGTGGAAGGGGTGGAGGTGCCAATATCAAAAGGACAGAATTCCTACCCTCCTAAATGCGTACGTACAAGTAACAACACTCAATTTAATGAGTTGGAAAAATGTTTGTTTGAGAAAATCTGAAGTTTCTTGTGATAGAATTACAGTTTGTATTAAATTCAAAAAATGACGGAGCATGGCATACACTGTATGCATTGCTCCGATACCAATGACGTCAAAGATCTGCTATACAGCAATATAGACGTCATATTTATGATAAAGCTACGTCATCGAGACTTCATTCTGCCAAAGTACTAAGCAGATAGGAAAGAAACACTCACGCAAAATTGACAAAACCTCACGAAAGACAAGCAGGAAAACTGAATGAAGAGCTCTTTTCCAAAACGGTTTGTCATTTAGCTTATAACTAAAAGCAGCAACGACATTTATTTTACCATTGTTTTATTCAAATCACTAAACAAAACAAAACAAAACAGATGGGAGGATGGGCAGCTAGTCAGGTGATCCGACTGCTAGAGACCATAGAAATGCGGACATAGCACCATGTAACACCGAGAAACCATATCGGAAGTACCGTCCTGGAATGGTCAGCAAAAGCTTTCTGAAGGGGGGGGGGGGCTTACCATATTTTCACTGGATCTCAGCCCCATCCTCTGCTTCTGCGATGATTCAAATCATTAATTATGCAATTTGGTCTGTATAAAGTTTCTCTAACCCATCAATGAATCGTCACCGACAAATCACGGATTAAAACCTATTATGAAACAGAGATACGGACTTGACAGAAACAACGCATTGCGACATCAGGAGATCCCTGGGATGTCAAACAACAGCCCTTTAATACCAAATAACCCAGTAACAGATAAGGCATATTTCAGCCCCAAGCAACTAAACTAAATAGCTTTATATCGGGCCCTTCCCGACCAAACGGCGTGCAGTTAAAGAGGGAAACACAGTTATTAACCATGATTGGGTTAACCACTAAACACAAACACTGCAGCAGTACCCTAACGTGTATGTTGTTATAATATATTTGTAACATTTGATGATTTTTCTGAACCTATTTTAAAAATCAGGCCTTCTTACACTTTTTTCGATTTATATGCTGGTGACCATAAAAGTTTGGTTCCGATAGGCCCTGTTGCAAAAGACTTCTCCATCCGACATTGGATTCTACAGATTTGACTGCATCGTCCTGGAATTGACAATAATATGTTTTCGTGAGAAGCTTAACAGTTGGAACACATCTGCATGGAGGAGGGATGTAATCAAACCAATCGCTACGAACTTTCGTTCGATTTGTTTGCCATTAAAGTGGCTATCGATGAGCTCATCTCTTTTCCACGCTACCATACAGATTAATCGACGGACGACGGACAGACGACGGAGCTCTAACATCCTATAAGCTCCCCCGGAGCCGCTGGCTCAGGTGAGCTAAAAATGTAATAATATTTTTTTTTTATTTCAGCCATTGATTAAAGAGAAAAAAGTACTCGTTACCGAGCTCGTTTCGACGGTTTAAACGTCCAAACGGACGCATGTCTACTCACTTTTGTGTTTTTTTCACTAGACGTCATTATCGCGCCGGAAGAGCTATAGCTCTAGATGTTACGTGGTCGGAGGTTTTAATAACAAATTAGAGTATCTGAAAGTTTTTTTCTTACTGAAACAGGCCGAAACTCTAATCAATTGTACGCGCACATTTACTAACATTCTGTTCACAAAGTAGATGGATGACGAGATGGTTTTAAGGCATTTTCTAAAGTATTTATAGCAACTAACCATTGAACTGTTGGCAAACAGTTCATTGGTTGGTTGCTATAAATACTGTTGAGTGTTGGTTGCTTTACAATATAAGTGTTTGTTGCTTTACAATATAAGGCGTATTTCTGTTCTGTTCTATTCTGTCCCGTACCACTAAGGCTTCGATTGTTTGTATTTTCCGGTCGGCTTTTTTTTTCTTGGGAGAAATGAGACGCTGGCATTTTTATTCTACGAATACAAATTCCTGAACTTCCGCCGCCACTTCCCTGCCAGCACGCGGATGTGTTCCAGAAAATTCTATAATGTCCGTCAGAAGAATTTGGCTATAAGGCCGTACAGTTCGAAGAAAAAACAACCCTCACCTCTTCGCTGCGGCTTCTCGGCACCTGTTTATTGGTGACACACATTATAGTTCTAGGTCGGCAGCAGGCAGGTGCACATGTGATGTGGCCTGCAAGCTTTACAACGTTCTAGAAACGACATTGGCCCGCCGGAGAGACGGAGTTTTTCTGGTAAACAGCACATGACTTCCACTAGGCCTATCGATTTTCCCTCAGTCATATAAATAAAGTAGTAATCGAATGGTTGCAGCACCAGTGTGACGTTGCATCTTTTCTGTATGACGTCAAAATCAATACTGGTTGCATCCGGTGTTCTGCCTATAGCACCATTGGCATGCCAGTGCCGCTCTGAGTTTCACTATTGGCACCATCGGCTCTACCATTGAAACTATTGCCGACCATTGGCTGCCAGTACCGTAGACAACTTAGGGCATGGGAAAAATTATCCTGGCGAGAAATTTGCGTCACTCAATATAGCAATTTATTGAACCCATCATAAACTCTCGAGTTGTTAAGGAGAATTTGTCCCTACAATAATGAAAGAAAATTAGAAAAACTAAAAAATTCTAAGCACAGAAAACATATTGGCTCTGCAATGGTGCAATATGCGCCATCGGGTCTACCAATGGTACCATTGGTGCCAATGGCTCTACCAACAGATCTGTCATGGGTGACACTGTCAATTTTACCAGTGGTGCCAACGGTTGCCTGGCACAATTGACTGCCGATACTGTACAGTACTGTAGGACGGAGTTGCATAAAACCACCAAAACGGAACTATCCATGCAGCTGTGCTACAATCTTCTTAGTTCAGTCATAATGTAGATTAGTTGCAATATAGGTGGCGCCTATTTCATATTATTATATTGGGCCGTCTGAAGACTGATAATGAAAGGCCGTGTGCAGCGGAAACTTGATTACGATGTAGAAAATTCCGCTTCCTGTAGACTTCGAACCCGGATCGCTATCTAAGCAGGCTAGCGCTTACATGTAACTCGCGGCCGTATGCTTAAGACTAAGAGCACTGACTCTTTCAAGGTCTATTATCGCTGCGCACATGTGAGAAAGCCAAGTTCTGCAAACGGAAGGCCAATGATTTTTTGTTTGTTTTTATTTTCTGGGAGCTCCAGTTTTCGCTCGTCTCTGCTTAACGATCGGCACGACAAAGTTGAAATGTTCTTCTAAGCCCGCAAAACTCATCAAAAAATAAATTAAATAAATAAAAAATTAATAAATGAATAAATATTAAAAATCATGTCTTGGAGTCCGTGCGTTTGATGCATATATTTATACTGCTTTGGAAGCTGAATAATTAGGTATTATTTTAGTCAACATTTCGAAGAGTTTGCCATAGTTCTGAACGATGGCATGTCGCTTTAAATACTACCGTCCAAAAAATGTAAAACAACAATTACCTCCTACGTCTCTGGTAAGCCACTGGTGGTACGGTCTGTCGCTGAACACATCTGACTGTTAGACTTGTATCTTACCCGACGATACATCGATCCACTCCCATCCCAGCTTGAAACACATGAGCCACACATGCCACTTCGTTGGTTTTGTCATGTCGCGGATCATATGGTCGTTTGCTGGAAAACTGTCTCAGAATAGAAATGTGTCCTACAATCGGAAAAGACATGGGTCCTGGTGGTAGCCTCTTTTGTTTCGATAGAACCACGGCTGAAATAAGAAACACTATAACAGATAAAAGAATATCAAGTATGCAGTTATTCAGCTGTATGCGTTGTTTGAAACGTTTGTTTAAAACTGTATTCCTTTAGCAGCCTCATCGGTCTATTTCGTCTTATCTTGAGAAGATTTTCAATCTTCCACCTGAAACCTATACACATTTTTTATCAAGGCGTGCTACTGGAAAATAGGCATTAAAAATTGCAATATTGTTGTTGCCATTATAACCACAGCAAACATAAGGGCAATCAAGCAAAACATTTATACTATTATCATCTAACAAAAGTAACTTGAAGTTCGTGGGTACTCCTGTGTATACCTCCTGGCGGAAAAAACTGTGGTTTCCTGTCTGCCTCCGTGCTTATTAAATGGGGTTTTCTATTATAGGAAATAATTTATTTCTAGGGGAGTAATGATTTCATTCTTTAAGAGTTGACCCCAAAAGAGGAAGGAGGCGAAAATGTAAAATCTACATTTAAAGTCAACTCTCGCTATCTCGAACACTGATATCTCAAAGTACCCTTCAAACAATAATAGTTACGACTAATTTCCTATTTTTATTTACATTTCAACTCCTCTTATCTTAAACTACTGATATCTCAAAGTAAATTTTCTGGGACCAGAAAATTTACTTTGAGATATCAGTAGATTGGGATGAACTTTTACTTTGAGATATCGAGAGTTGACTTTATTTCGTCTGAAAGTGTTAACTCACCTTAATGTACGTAATCTTAAACTTCATACAAGCGTGCATGAACCAGATGAAAGACTTTCTGTAATCTGATCGTGTCATTACATAATTTTATGCGCTTCATAGAACAGTTACATGATACCTACGCTCGTATGAGCGTAATAAATTGCATAGCCAGATGTGCGTTCTTGTGGTGTAATGAAACCAACTACCATATAATATCTGTACGTAACATTAGCCAGGAACGAACAGAAAATGTTTTGACACCCTTATAATCAGCGACAAAAGAAGGTGTACTCATAACAAGCTTATTTTTAATTGCCCTGGTCTGAAATTCTGGCGGTAGATTTCTCAAGAAATATCAAATAACTGTTCTTATATATACAATGTGATTTTAACAGAAGCCTACCATCAGCCTGGGGTGATAATTAGCATAATAGAGTATTTAACCGATTCCTGACAAACACGTTTACTATTATTATTATTGTTATTATTATTATCGATATCACTTTTAAGTAAGATCAATTACCATTTGGTGTGTACTTGCCTTTTGCTCTGTACAATTTGACAGCATAAAACATGCCTTGGAATAGAATTAAACAACTGAGACTCAGATAAAGAAATTATCACTAATAAGTGACAAATACTGTCTACGGAATTTTAATGGAATTGTCCAGTGTAAAGTCTGGTTATGCTGCTCATTGGGGAACTGTATAGCAGAACATGGATATTTTATTGAGCATTCCTCTTGTCGTTGTTCCATGACCGTATGAAATCATGTAATGATACGAGGGTCATCCAATAAAGAGTGGGGCTCGTTCGATATTTTACAAGTCCTACCCCGTTACTTAGGAATTTCACCTTCATTTGCAAGACCAATATCTAACCTCCCTGTAGTAAAGTTTCAATAGCTTTCGCTAACAGCTTATTCGGCTATGATTCGAAATGCAAAGCACCGGCTAAGTCATTAGCCGGTACTTGCTTCATAATTAGAACACACAGACAAGAAATAAGGTCTGGCATTTACATGTATACAGATAGTGGTATCCGAAAATATTTTGACGTTTTCTTTATTTAGTTGCATTACGTTTTAATTGTGCTTATACCATTTGGACTACACATTAGCCTATTGATAAATGGTAGCCTAGCAACCGCTCTATTCCAGAAAATATGACATTAACCACTATGCACGATTTTCTGTCGCCAAGCAACACAAAGCACATCCACCGTGTGTTTCTTCAATATGTGCATTGTAATTTATATGGTTTACCTCATCGCTTAGAGTTAACTGAATACCATTGTGCAAATAAACTTTTAATTTATAACATCTATCTCACCCCAACCCCCAATAATAATGTTCAAGTTTTGCATGCTTCTTCAATTTTACGCTAAAATTTCTAGCTTCTTGGACAATTTCGGTCCAAAATAAACGATTTTTACAAAGTATATTTCAAATATAGTAAGGTATTAACTAAGTATTCTTCGAATTATTAGGATAGTTTCAGTAACCATGGCAACCTTTTTACAAACCTGGCAAGGAGCTGTTTCCTTACCTTCTGCAGTCGCTGGGCAACAAAGAATTAACAGTCAGATAAAAATTTGGGAAACTTTGCTATATGCGCATTAAGATAGGCCACGCAGTGGTAATATTTCCGATATGAAAAACATATGAAGTTACAAATTACAAAAACAAAACACTCTTTATTGGATAACCCTCATAGTCCTGGTTTATAACTCTAAAACCTGCTGTATCAAAGTGTGCATAACCTTGTTTTTTTTACTGACTTCTGGTGCATGTGTCTAAAAAGATTATTTTTTTTCTATTTTCCGTGAACAGAATGCGTTCAAAGGCAAAGCAAACTAAGGAGAAGATTACTAGAAGCTACATTTCAGAAGCTAACCTCTCAAGGATAAACAATAAAGGTTGCTAATAATTCAGAGTTCAGTGTTGACGTATTTTGACATTTAAGATGGATATTGCTTTTATTCTCATTTTTGTCGTGGTATTTCTTATATCTGCGATTGTTCTGTCAAAACCAAAGAGGTTACCACCTGGACCTCTGTCCATCCCATTCATCGGATGCATTTCGATAGTGAGAGCGGTTGCAACAAAGAGACCACACATTGTTCTGTACGAGGCTGCAAAGAAATACGGGAACGTCCTTAGTTTTAAGTTGGGACGTGAGAGGATAGTAGTCTTGTCCGGCTATGACACCATACACGAAGCTTTAGTCAAGCAGTCAGACGTGTTCAGCGACAGACCCTACCACCTACCATTCGCCCAATGGCTTACCAGGGACGGGGGAGGTATGTATTGTTTTATTAGAGATTTCCGACATAAGCTACGATACGATAACGAACGAATGTTAGCGACGATAGCATAGAGACATTATAAGACAGAGGCAGCATGTATCTTGTTGTGTAAGAGTAGACGAGCCAATGTTTCACTGTAAACGCCTTTTGACATCTGTCTTGTGCCATGCTAAGTGCCTAGATGCGATATAACTCGAGTACCATTACCTGCAGACCAGTATCAGCAGCTAACTCAATTTTGTTTTGTTATAAATAACCTTTCTTATAAGTTTGACAAGAAAGATATTTGGGGAATACATGTAATGGGAAAAATCTATAATATTATTAACAGACTGATTTAATAAGTTATACGTAAAATACGAAAGTATGAATAAAGTATTATTAAACTTTTTTTTTCATGATAAAACAAATCAGTCTACTGCCATGATACATATTGTACACAACCAGTTGCTTAAATTTCAGGCCATTTTGGAAGAAAATTATTTTATAGTCTTCAACTAGATGTTATGAAAAGATTATCAAAGGGCTAGTGAATCACTTTTCGACATATGTTTAAATTGATTGGTTATTGTTTTGAACTATCTTTAAAGACAGAGACAAAGCAATGTGAAAACGGTTGGCTAAATCCGTAGGGTTATAAAGTTATGTTGAATTTGAATTCTTGCTCGAAGAAAAAACTACAGGGTGTTAAAAATGTTCGAAGACATTACAATATTGCTTATAACTTCAGAAGTTACATTCATTAAATTTTCAAACTTTACATGTTTCAAAAACTATTCAATATCAAAAGACCCATAATGTTACAAGTTTTACAACGACACTTTATTATAATAGAATTAGCGGTTCATACCCGAGGTGTCAAAGTGGCCTGCTACATATCATGGATTTTACGCAAAAAGGTGTGGCATATTAAACTGTTATTTATTCTTATCCCTCAGTGATTCATCATTTGAGAACTATCTTAAAAGACAGAGACAAAGCAAAACAGTATTTTATTATTTACGGTTTGTAAGGAATCATAGACAACATGCACATTTTGACAGCTAATTCGCTGACATGAAAAAGCAGATGAGGCATTAATATTTTGCAAAGGGGGAGGGGGTAATGAATTAACATCTGAAAAGAAACTTGAAATCAAAAGTTGACATAAAATCGTTTGATCATGGAGTGGGTCTTAGAAATAGGGAGACAAGAATAGAATTTCGGAATATTTGTAGTGTATCTGAAAATTATCATATATTTGAAATTTTACCACCAAAAAGTCAAATTATGCAAATGTGTTGATAAAAAATTGTATTTCTATAATAATAACGCATCTAAATGACTAGAAATTTGTTAACTACAGAGGGTTCTACCCTAGTATTAAATATTTTAAGAGTTTTCTAAACAATGTCATATTCTTACCTACTTTGTTCCAAAATGATAAGGTTTTCGTGCGAAATTTAATGAAAAATGATTCTGAATTTAAATCTAAAGAGTAATTTGCTAAGAGTGATTTTACAGAAAAAAAATATTAAAACAAAAATCAGATCAAATGTTTATGCTTGATGTGAGAAATAATCTAATAACAAGAATCTAAAAGAAATCTGCAAATGCCTTTTTGTTTACAAATACTGATACAGATTCTATCCCTACCCCCCAAAAGTTAACGTTTTAATTGAGAATGGGGGTACCCTTTCGATTTAATCAGAAATTCCGTAGTAAACCGTCGGTAAATAATAAAAACTAAATGAAAAAAAAAATCACGAAAATATTCCCTGCAATACCAGTTCTTTTATTTTTGTTAGTTTTGAAAAACCAAGCTCTTAAGATGCCGAACTCTAATGCAAATCAAAATTTTGCCTTCACCAATGTCAGCCCTGAAGAGGGTGTGTCCATGGCAATTCAAATTTTTTTCGTCATTTTGAAATCGAAAAAAGAATTTATATGTAGCATATGTTTGGCAGCGTTTCCAATATCACACTGACAAAGTTTTGCCAAAATTACAACATTATTAAGATTTCAGTAGAAGATTAAATAATGTCTACGAACTTTCTTAACACCCTGTAATAACAAATGTACAATATTTTGCATCAGAAAATGTTGATAATTACTGGAATCATGATTATATTATGCAAACAACGCCCTGGTTGGGGCTTCAAATTTAATTTGAATGATATTGAATCATCAATAACAACAGTTTCAGTTAGAATTTTTCGATGGGGCTTCAGCATACTGTTTCTCTGTTAAATACCGGGAGCGAAGAAAACAGTTCAGTAGACCTTTATAAAAGTTTACTATCCGCAGCAAGCAATACTAAATTATCATCACGTTTAGTCTCTGTACGACGACCAAATAACTTTCGAATGAGATTGCCTAGACTAATCTAAGTCTTCACTGGGCGCACATGCCATTTTTTTGTATCGCGGCTTAAACGTGATACGAAAGCACCCAAGCAGCTACTCTACCTAATTCTATGTCTTTCAGGCATAGTTTTACAAAGATACAATCATCACTGGAAGACGATGCGACGATTTACCCTCCAAACATTACGTGATTTTGGTGTAGGAAAGTCCACTATCGAAGAAAAAATAATGGTTGAAATCGACGCCGTTACTAAAGTTCTGCAAGACTCAACGAACCTGCCATTGATCATGGCTCCATTGATCGATAACCTTGTCGGGAATGTAATATTCGGAATCGTTTTTGGACAAAGGTAGTTTGAACCGCGACACGAGAAAACCAACAAAGTAGGTTTGCGAAGCACAGACTCAGATTAGCCTGGACAATGCTCAGCATCTTTGCTAAGCGCTTGAAGGGTAGCTAAGAATCTAAGCAACCACTATGCCGTCAGCGAAGACTCTTATCAGACTATTAGTTTTCTCGCGTCGCGGCTCATAGTATTGCCTAGTACCACGCCAAACATCATTCCGATGAATATACGAATATAAAGCGACATTATGCTGGATTTGCGACAGTATATCCTGTGAAAATCAAATATAGTTTCCTAGTTTTCTCAAAATTTTCAGTAAAACAAATCAGCACACTTTATTTCACTAACACCACACACCATAACAATCCTTGACAAAAAAATTGTAGTGACGATTGTATATTTTCTGGTTAGTTGGGTACTTTTGTAAAAGAGATCAGACTCATAGTTCTTTTTATTTTATTCTCGACTAGTTTCGGTTATGACCTTTTTCAAGGGACATATTTGTAAACAATGAAAACGAATGACATCAACGTCACATGGCGTCAATGGCAAAGAAGTAAAACAAATGGCAATAACTTTGGTGTAAAAACGTACTGATTTAACAGTGTTAAGCACTTTTAACCCTAACAGGATCTTAGAAGATGCAAAATGACAGGGAAAATACAATTTTAAAGCTAAATATTAAGTGTCATGTTATACAAAACCTGAGCCGCAGGACAGCAACTCTACAGCTCACATAAACCAGCGAAAATCCAGACCAACCTGCGCAACCATGCAGTCTGACTAGAGCTCCCACAGGTTGCAAGGAGGATTTAGGCTTCCCTAGTAGCCGCAGCAGAGTGCATATTAAAGGGAAATCAGACAGGGCAGATGCGCAGGCTGATCACAGTTACAATTTGGCACTCGGGTAAAGTTCATAGATACCACTGTCACGGGGTCAATATTAAAATAACACTTTGGAATACATGCATTTTGGAGCAACCGTAACAAGAATGTGTATCCAAGATGTTTCCTTTAACAGTCTTTTCCAATTAGTTGAAACTTTCTCAATAGGCATTAACTAAAAAGTCTTTAATAGTATGTCCTAGAGAATTAAAATGTTCTGAAACATTGGTAATCATATCTGGAAAATGCATAATGTCAAATCTATGACTATTCATCCGATAAGCACATTCCTGGTGGGTCTGTCTAACATACTGAGCTTTATATTTCTTACATGTTATCAAATATATTACATCAATGGACACTAGTTCTCAAGATCCCAGCATCAGATTTTTCAAGTTTGACATCTAGAAAAAACAGCAAGCGGTATGTAAATGTTATGGTTTCATGACACTGATACAGTTTCTCAAGAAATCTTAATAATTGCTGCTCACTGTCATTCTAGATCATGAAAACAGCATCCAAAAAACATAACCACAAAAAAGATTGCAAGTCACAAAAGTCCAGAAATTCTTTAACGAACTTTCCCACGAAAAGTGAAGCATAGGGAGGGGCCATACGCGTCTCCATGGCAGTGCCTAGTTTTTGAAGGTAGTGATTTCCATTAAATTGAAACTGATTTTAGTTAAGACCAGCTCAATTTATTCAGAAATGCATTGGATGGACTTTTCTGATTTGCAACCCAGTTTTCATGAAATACTGACATGCTTCATTATCCTCTTTAGGAAGCTGTCTTATTAGGTCGCCTGTACGAAGTTCAGGAAGAGCTATTGTTGTACTACCCCCGGCGTCGTCTTAAGCGGTGGCGGCGTCGGCGTCGGGGTCGGCGTTAGCAAAAAGTTAAAGTTTTTTAGGTGATGGGCAAGGCGCTTTCAGGCGAGCTATTTCGTCCCGCTGACAGGTCTTGTTTTAATTATAAAGTCAGTAGTGTCTTTGATATATGAAGGTAAGTGTTCCATACGTGACTTTAAGGTGCTATCAATAAAAGCAGACACGTTCTCAGTCAAAGAACCACAGGCTGACACGATAGGTCTACCTGGATAACCTAAAGGTAAAATGGGATCATATGTTTTCAGTGTCTTAGGTAAGATATAGAACTGAAGTATTCGATTTTCAATTGAAACGTGTACATTCCCAAAACCACGTGAGCATTCACTGTTTTGCATCTTTGAAAGTTTATTATGTATGTGTTGCTTAAATCTTGCTTGAGGATTTTCATCTAATTTTTCATAATATTTTTTTTGCTAAACTGTTTTTCAGCTTCAGCAATATGATCCTCGCGGTTCATAATAACTACTGTTAAGCTATTGTCTGCTTTTTGCACCACAATACTGTCATCCTGACGAAGGGAGGAAAGCAGTTTGTTCCTCAAATGACAGGTTTGACCTATATTTGTACCTCTTGTCATTTTGTAAAATTTCGTGGGTGATAGCCTCTATTTAAAAATCCAAAATAGAATCACGCCCAACAGGTGGGATAAAAGATTATTTACTTTGCTTTGGAAAATTATTGAAATTGCATCTTGAATTTTCATGATCTGGAATGACAGTAAGCAGCAATTATTTAGATTTCTTGAGAAACTTAATCAGTGACATGAAACTATAAACTTAACAAACAGTTGCTCAAATACGGGTGCTGTTTTTGTAGATGTCAAACTTGAAAAATCTGATGCTGGGATCTTGAGAGCTAGTGTACATGAAAAACACACAAGTGTTCATTAGTATATCGAGTATCATCCTGTCATTCTCTGTCTTGTAAAAAAGGCATACCATTTAATCAGGCTAAACGGTATTGTCGCATCACTTCTAGTAATGAATGTTTTAAACAAAGTCTAGAAAAACTAAAGACTTATTTTCAAATGCGTCACTACCCTGCTGATATTTTATCTGAAGCTATTCAAAAAGCATCAATTTTGACTGTTGATGAAGCTTTGGAATTCAAATCTTCTAAAAGTCAGGATATTATCCCCTTTGTCTGTACATACAACCCATCTCTTCCTAATATAGGCAAAACTATGAACCAGTATTGGGGTTAACTAAAGATATCAGCAAGTAAAAGTGTGCGTTATTTATATGAATCTAAGCCAATAGTTGCTTACAAAAGGCCGACTAATATTCATGACATGCTAGTTCACTCAAAAATGAGTAAATCTGTGGCTTCTTTCAATGTAACCAAATGTGACAGACACCGTTCTTCACATTGGTCAACTATTCATGAGTCTGACTGTTTTACAAGTACTACTACATCATGTGTGCATAAAATAAAGCAAAACCTTTTGTGCACTTTCACGGATGGCAGTAACAATATTGTTATATATACATAAACATAATAGGACAAGAATGTAAGCAATGGCTTATTCAGTTCCTCGTAGTATGTAATAAATTTGATAACATGTAAGAAATGTAAAGCTCAGTATGTTGGACAGACCCACCAGAAATGAGCTAATTGCATGAATAGTCATAAATTTGACATCATGTATTTTCCAGATATGTTTACCAATGTTTCAGATCATTTCAATTCTCTAGGACATACCACTGAAGATTTTACGTTTATGCCCATTGAAAAAGTTTCAACTAATTGGAAAGACTGTTAAAGGAAACATTTTGGATGCACATTCTTGTTACGGTTGCTCCAAAAGGCATGAATTCCAAAGTGTTATTTTAATATTGACCCCGTGACAGTGGTTTCTAAAATCTTCACCTGTGTGCCCAATCGTAACTCTGATCAGCCTGCGCATCTGCCCTGTCTGATTTTCCTTTAATATGCACTCTGCTGCGGCTGCTAGGGAAGCCTAGTCCTTCTTGCAACCTATGAGAGCTCTAGTCAGAATGCATGGTTGCGCAGGTTGGTCTGAGTTTTCTCTGGTTTATGTTAGGTTTAGAGTTGCTGTCCTCCTGCTGCTCAGTTTTCATTTAACATGACAGCTATTATAGGCTGTTTATTTAGGCAAATTTGACTGATTCTATGCCAGTGGTAAAACAAAAATTCCACTGAAGCCAGTTTTACAGGGTTCTACCTCTTCTTGATTTTAAACATGATCTTCTCCACCCAATGTTTCTCTCTTGTATTTGAAACTCGACAGAACGCCTGATAGCCGTGATTACATAGAGGATCTTATATGAGTTCTCATGTATTATTGAATTTATTAAACAAGTTGGGGAAAAAGATAAGATGCGAGGCTTTGCCGAGCATCTTATCGGTTCTCCCCAACGAGTCATAAGATAAATATACATATTTGTCGGGAGATTTGATCCATTTCCGAATCGTGATGACCAAACGTAATTCTGAAAAAGTCATGATCAGTGCAATTTCTCTTCACCTATTAATCGAGCTGTGCCTATTGCAAGCTTTCAGCGAGTCACTGTCTGTTACTTATGTAGATACTGGTAGAAATCGAGAATCTTACATGAGTGCTCATGTATTATTGAATTTTTAAACGAGTTGGGGAAAAAGATAAGATGCATCTTATCGGTTTTCCCCAACGAGTTTAATAAATTCAGCAATACAGGAGCACGAATGCAAGATTCTATTTATCATATGACACTAAAATCGCATTTTATTAGCAAAATTTGCACTAAAACGTCACGGTTTCGCAATTAGAAAACGCGACGTTTTAATGGACGTCAACGTATAGCGTTACGACGTAATTTGCATATTTAATCCACTAGTGGATTATCATCGATTTTAATGCATGGCTTTATTACACTCTCAGAGGCGACGTCATATAATAAATATACATATTTGTCGGGAGATTTGATCCATTTCCGAATCGTGATGACCAAACATGATTCCGAAAAAGTCATGATCAGTGCAATTTCTCTTCACTTATTAAACGAGCGGTGTCTATTGCAAGCTTTCAGGGAGTCACTATCTGTTACTTATGTAGATACTGGTAGAAATCGAGGATCTTACATGAGTGCTCATGTATTATTGAATTTATTAAACGAGTTGGGGAAAAAGATAAGATGCGAGGCTTTGCCGAGCATCTTATCGGTGTTCCCCAACGAGTTTAATAAATTCAGCAATACAGGAGCACTAATGCAAGATTCTATTTATCATATGACACTAAAATCGCATTTTATCAGCAGAATTTGCACTAAAACGTCACGATTTCGCCATTAGAAAACGCGACGTTTTTATGGACGTCAACGTATAACGTTACGACTTAATTTGCACATTTCATCCACTAGTGGATTATCGCATTTAATGCATGGCTTTATTACACTCTCAGATGCGACGTGCGACGTCATATGATAAATCGCATGTATAGTGTACTTTCCACATATCCATGACAGGATGTCTCTGCCGGGGGAGGGGAGGGGTAGAAAAGGGGGGGGGGGGTCTCGTTACCATATCAAAGCAGATTTACATGTACCGATAAAGGTATGAAAATTTATTCAACCAATCAGTGGCCCAGAATTACCAGTTTTGATCATTTTATTGGCTGACTGGAGGTGTTGACAGTTTGTGAACAAGAGACAGAATGACACCGTTGAAGTTAATGCTCCTTATATAGAACGACCCCTGTTTTTAACTTCGATAAAGAAAACATAGACTTATGCATTTATTTTCTATCTATAGAAAACTAGGCAGTTTTCTATTTACCAGCCTTTATCATCGTGACCACAAGCAGAATATAATATAGAAAAAAGCCCACTCAAACAAATGACTTGATTGAGTCTGTTGATGGAAGTCAACAATTAACTCGTTTATGCCCAGTGGCCTTTCTATTTTTATAAATTGGATGAGTCCATTTGTCAATAAAGGCGTGTCTTTTTTAACTGATTTTTGTTACTCATATCATTTGTTTTTACTCATATTATTGTTTTTATTTTCAGTTATTTTCAGGAGAAACACCTACATGTATTTGTCTTCAGCACATTCTGTAGACCGTGGTCAGATTTCGTGCTTTTCGGAGTCCGATCTGGGTCTGCACTGTTTGCGTTGTTCCCATTTATGGGACGCTAGACACTAATAGGTTAAGCTATAATTTTGTCAAGAAAACCGTTTTAGCTGCTATTTGTTTGCTATAACATAAGAAATCCGTGAGAGATGTTTTCTGTCTGTTAGCCATGTCTATAACTAGAGTAGACCAGTTCAAAGACAATTTGTTATTTACATGGCAGATCTGTTTCAGATACGACTATGACGATCCAGATTTTCAAATGGTTTCCAACTTGAATAAAATGCTTGTCAGTGGACAGGGACCTTTCAGTCCTCTAAACTTCTTTCCAACGTGGATTGTGAAATTAATTTCAAGACAGGTATGCATGAATTAATAAATTAAAACTCTGAAGTCTACATGTAACAAAAAGAAAACATACACCGAATAAATACGAAAAAACACGAATCTATCTGGAAAAAAAGGAATAATTTAAAACATCTCGGCTTCTATATTCAGTAGATCTATTTATACAAACTAGGTGTTTACTATACACCTGGAAAAAAGTTAAGCACCCCCAATTATTGTTGCAGAAGTTAACTTTAATCTTTGCACAACTTTTCACTGATAGTAGTCCAACCATTTATTTTCGTAATTATTAAGCCTTGATATACAGTTTCGTGATATCCGACTAAACGGGCATCAGTTGGAAATAAATCAGTCAAATTTTTTAATTAAAAGCGCGGGCTAGGTTTTGAACGAAAAAGTGGCCTGTATAACTTTCGGGCTGCAGTCAAGGATCTCCTTTCATTAGTTGTTTATATCCAAAATTGACTGATTTGACAAGCGCATGAAGTCTAAAGCTTTTACAAGTTATGTAACTCAATGCGCCCGTGAATAAGAGTGTCAAATTTAACCCCTACATAAAATAGGACCGCCTTGCTATTCAAGAAAAAAGTGTAACCATTTTGACAAATGATGGCCCCAAATTTAGTCAGAACATGTTAGAAAGACAGATTTTTGAATTGCATTCAAAATCAGTTTCAATATCTGGCTTTGTGTTCACTGATGCTCGATGGAAAAGAATGAATTTTTACAGGGGGTGCTTAACTTTTTTTCAGGTGTATATAAAGGTGCATGGAAGACGCTTGGTAGAAAGCGACAGTTCCAAATGTTCGCAGAATGTACACAAACCGGGTGTTTACTATAAAGGTGCATGGAAGGCGCTTGGTAGAAAGCGACAGTTCCAAATGTTCGCAGAATGTAAACAAACCGGGTGTTTACTATAAAGGTGCATGGAAGGCGCTCGGTAGAAAGCGACAGCTCCAAATATTCGCAGAATGTATATAAATCGGGTGTTTACTATAAAGGTGCATGGAAGGCGCTCGGTAGAAAGCGAGTAGAGTTCTAAATATTCGCAGAATGTAAACCGCGAGAAGCAGTACTGTACATGCATCACTTACGCACACACTGACGTAGGTTGCATGTAATTGTAACTTTATGGTTTCATTTCCTTGAACTCTGGCCCAGAGATTGGACACTTGAGTTCATTTTCAAACTCAAAATAAATCACACTGGTTGGCGGCTTCATGCTCGGAAGCAGCAAACCAGTGTGTTTCATTTTGAGTTTGAGATTATTCTCAGGTTTTATAACCTCGAATTCTGATCTCGTTGCATAAGCAGGACTGAAAAAACAAAACAAATAAATAAATAAAATTAAAAAAAAAAAAAACAAGGAACTCTAATCTTGCTAAAATTACATTTATTTAAACTAATGCACATGCATTTGGAATGACATCACAAAACGATTGACAGAAACAACGAAAGGGGCTGTATCAGATACCGGGTATACGACTGTGGGTTGCCTAAACTTACTGCGGAAAGCAATTGCCCTCAAACTAAGCTTTATCAAATCTTGGGAAACCTATGTGTTTTCATACCTCAACCGTCTTTTCAGCCGCTCACAATTCTGGCTTTCACTTTAGAACTAAAACATAAATAGTGTGATATTTCTGTTCTAGCTGCACTATAGTTAGATTCACCATCAATAATGATGAGTAGTTCAGTATATGATGCAGTCAACAGGAATTACAATCATGTTGTTCTATTGAATTTGGCACTTTTTACTTAGGTTGGGCTGTAAATATGTGTACGTTTATATGGAGAAATTTAATAACATTAATATGTGTTTTTGCGCTATCTCCGGAGGCTTACAATTATTTTATTCTCCTGATTAAATGTAAATAGGGTATACGCCATCAGAAAGATAATAAATAATAATTGAGCCGCGACTCAAGAAAACCAACAGAGTGGTTGTGCATCCGCCCAGTCTGATCAGAGTCTTCGCTGTCCGCATGGAGGTAGCTTAGACCCTTAGATACTTTTTTAAGGGCTAAGTGAAAAGTCTGATCAGACTGGGCGGATGCCCAGGCTGAATTGAGCCTGCGCTATGCGCACACCACATTTTTGATTTTCTCGTGTCGCGGCTCAGTTATTTAAATTATATGTTCAACTAACTGGTACAGAACAACATTCCGTTTGTGTATTGCAATTTCTTCGTTTCAGGCCTACAAAGCAGACATGCAACGTAAGAAAGGTGCCGAAAGCACTAAAACGTTTATGCTAGAGAAAATTAAAGAACATGAGACAACTTATGACGAAAACAGCATTCGAGATTTTATTGACCTTTACATAAAAACTTCAAAAGAAAGCACAGATGAAACAAAAGAAACTTTTGCAGGTATTGATATACAGTCAACTCTCGATATCTCAAAGTTTAAGCCCATCCCAAACTACTGATATCTCAAAGTAAATTTTCTGGTCCAAGAAAATTTACTTTGAGATATCAGTAGTTTGAGGTAACAGGAGTTGAAATTTAAATGAAAATATGTTATATGTCCAAACTATATTCCTTGATATCAGAGGTACTTTGAGATATCAGTATTCGAGATATCGAGAGTTGAATGTAAATCAGATAGATGTACTTACAACTTCATTATGCCATTCAAATCATTATGTGTTCCAAGTCCTCTAAAGAAAGCAGTATAAAACCACGAAACCAGGTGGTACAGTACAGCCGAAAGTAAACAGTATAAGGTTTGGGCTAAAGTCATTTCGGTACGAGACAGACCGGATGTTTTCCCCTTCGAAATAAGATTGTTTGATTTATTTTCACTGTCTATGAAGCTGTTGCTTACTTTGGACTGTCTCGACTTTAAGGTCATTTGCTAGTAATTACTACCTACACTGGACTCTGTCTAAGACTTTGTGTATGTTCCGTTTCATATATAGGCTCACCAATGATGAAATTAAAAATATACATCATCGTGCAAAATTTTAAGAAATCTGAATTGGAAAAATCACCCCTAGACTGTTCTTCTAAAAATATTATTTTCCTTTCTGCAATATTTTGGACCATACAAAAAAATGCTGCATTGCAATTTTAATTGAATAAGATTCGTTTGAAAGCAGAATTATTTTGCAAACAGAAAATTATAAGAAAAGTAGGGGTCATCGAGCTTATATCTTTTTTGACTTGACAAACTCAACCCCTGCCCCCATATAAATCACATGGAAAGAATTTACTTAAAACTACATGTAGGTAAAAAATAATGTAACGCTTTCAGATAAATTTCATTGTGCTTGCACACCATAAGCTGCCATGATCTGAATAATCTAAACATTTTAGAAAGTTATAATCCACCAAGTTTAATCACAACTTGAATAAATGTAAAAAAAAAAATATAACAAAAAATCCTAATCATACTTTTTTCCTAACGTTTAGGGTTCATTTTAGCACAACCAATGGTAAAATGACCCCAACATATAATCTAAACATTAATATTTAGCCATTTCCTTATCCATTTATAGTAAAATATTGACCATAGCATAACTTTCATTTCTGATGATCACATAAAAATGGCGACTTCTTAGCAAATGTCTTTAAGGTGGTGATCTATGGTTAATACAAAACTCTTTATAATTGCTTTTGAATTCAAAGTATCTTCCAAAATGTTTGCAGACTTCTTATTCAAGTTATTCTCTATGGTTAAAAATACAAAAAAGGTGGCATGCTGATTAAAAAGTGTGTTGGTTTTTCCATTCTATTCTATTCTATCCCATAACCTTACTAGGTCGTTGGGGCACCACAGCTGACTTCAAAACAATCCCTTTCCACCTTGTCCTGTCTTCAGCTGCCCTAGTTGAGCTGGCAAAACCCATTCCAGTCCACTCCTTGATATTGTCTTCCCACCTCTTCTTCTGTCTACCTCTTCTTCTTTTTCCTTTCACTGGGCCCTGAAGAATTGTCTTTGCTAAACCAGAAGACCTTGAGACGTGACCAAACCACCTTAGTTTCCGTTTCTTGACAAGCGTCAGGAGTTCATCATATTCTCCAATGGCTGCTTGGATCTTCCTGCGAATCCCCTCATTGGTTATATGGTCCTTGTACGAAATGTTCAGTAACCTTCGGTAGCATCTCATCTCAAAGGCCTGTGTTCTTTTCTCTAATTCTGCTGTCAAGGTCCATGATTCACAGGCATACAGAAATATGGAAATGACAAGGGAGCGCATAAGTGTCACCTTTGATCCAAGAGATATGTTGTTATCTCTCCAAATTGGTTTCAGCTTGGCAAGAGCTGAAGTGGCTTGTGCTATCCTTGAGAGAACCTCTTGTTTTGAGCCATCATCTGAGACAACTGCTCCAAGGTATTTGAAGCTGCTTACAGTACCCAGCTTCTGCCCCGTTACCTTGCTCTCCCTCTGGATGCCATCTGCGCTGTTTGTCATCAGCTTGGCCTTCTCAGCACTGATCTCCATCTTATACCTTGTGCAGGTCTGGTCGAGACTTTCAATTAGTGCTTCTAGTTCCTGCTCTTCCTCAGCAAGAGCGTCTATGTCATCGGCAAACCGCAGGTTGGTAATAATTCTGCCGCCTATGCTAACCTTTCCGTCATGTTCTTCCAGAGCATCAGACATGATCCGTTCGAGAAAAATGTTGAAGAGGGTGGGTGAGAGAAGACATCCTTGTCTTACTCCAACTGTTGTTCTGAACCATTCTCCTGTGCTGCCATTTATCAGGACTGCACTTGTAGCCTTGTCGTATAGCTGCTCAATGGTGCGAACTAGGTTTGCATTGATATTGTACTTCCTCATGGTGGCCCATAAGGCTGCATGCCATACCCCGTCAAAGGCTTTTTTTGAAATCAATGAAGACATGGTACAGATTCTGCTGATGTTGGAGATACTTTTCACACAGGATTCTAAGGTTGAAGATCCTTCCTGCTCGGAACCCAGCCTGTTCCTCAGCGATTATCTCTTCGGCTTGTGGCTTAAGCCTGTTCAAGATAACTTTCAGCATGACTTTGCTTGAATGACTGATGAGGCTGATGGCTCTGTAGTTCTGGCAGAGCTGTAGGTTGCCCTTTTTAGGGAGAGTAATAATCAGCGACTGAGTCCATGGGGTAGGCCATTCTCCTGTTCTCCAGATCCTGTTACAGATATCTGTTAAAACATCGATCATGGTCTCCCCTCCAGCTTGAACAAGTTCTGCTGGTATAGTATCAACTCCTGCAGATTTTCCCTTCTTCAGTGCTGCTACTGCAATCTAAACTTCCTCACGAAGAATCGGTTGTTGATCTTCTTCTGGGGACTGACTGCAGTCCAGAACCGTATTGTCACCATCAGTCTCATGGTTGTATAATTCTGAGCAATATTCTGTCCATCTGCGGAGAATCTCTTGTTCTTCTGTAAGGCATTTCCCAGACTTGTCCTGGATAGTTGTGGATCTACCCTGTTTCTCTGAAGTTAGATCCTTCACCAGCTGGTATGCTTTCTTGCTGTTGTTTTTGTTCAGGCAAGTTTCGATCTCCTCGCACTGACTAGCTATCCAATCCTCCTTCGCTTTCTTCACTGCCTTCTGAATCCTCTTGTTTGCTTCCCTGTATTCTTCTGCTCCTCCTGCTTCATACCTCTTCTTCTTCAAATTTCTCCTCTCATCACAGAGGTCGAGAACATCTCTAGTGACCCATGGTTTTTTCCTGCGACGTTCCTTCCCAAGTATCCCACTGGCTGCATCAGTCACTACTGTATTGTAGGTGGTAATCATGGTATCTAGGTCCATTTCATCATCCCTCAGACCAATGAGTGGTGCAAATTTTCCACCTATTAGAAAAGTACTTGCCACCTCTGGGTCCTTTAGCTTCTCAAGATCAAACTTCAGTCTTGGCTGGGTTGGCTTTCTAGCCTTCTTCAGACGAACTCGGAAGGTCATCATGACCAGGTCATGGTCACTTCCTATGTCTGCTCCAGGAAAACTCCTTGTCCTATGGATGTTGACTCCTGATCGGAAGTGCTTCCTCACCAAAATGTAATCAATCTGATTGTGGTGTTTCCCATCTGGGCTGTGCCATGTCCATCTTCTTGATGGTTTGTGAGGGCCAAGGGTGTTTGTCAGTACTAGGCTGTTACAAGTTGCAAACTCTAGAAGCCTGAGACCTCTCTCATTTGTCTCCTCATTGCAGTAGGGTCCACAAATGTTTTCCCAGTCTCAACCATGGTGTTTCAAGGGCAGGATTCAGCCTGACGGAGCCCATCCCTCTCCAGGCTATATATGTTGACCACAGCCGAAATCCACGATTATTGTATTGCGCGCCTCGGTCATGAACACATGGCCGTTGACTCAAAGAGTTCTTCCGCCCTGGCCGTTGACTTCTTCTAGGAAGACTTCCGCCCAGTGATGCTGTGTTAACACCACCCCTTGTTGACCCATAGGGCTGGGAGACTCATGGAGGCGGGAGCGTCTTATTTCCTCCCATCAAGTCACTGACTTGTCCACTGCCTATAATATAGACAACCAGATTCAAAGAGTCAAGGTGATCGGGTCTGTCCCTACCTATCAGTGACCCCCTTAATCTAGCTGTTCCACCAAGCTGAGCAGAGCTCGCTCGGTTCTGGCTGCTAACGCTTGATTTAGATTAGAGTTCCACTCTGGCCGTTGACTTCTTCTAGGAAGACTTCAACCCAATGGTGCTGTGTTCACAGGTTTTGTTCCTAGGTTTTGTCTAGAGACCAAGCAATGAACTCCCAGGTGGACTGCCTGCCAAGGCTAAGAGCTCCACCTACCCCTTCTAGTTTTATTTAGAGACTAGTAACTCTTAGACAGGACACCTTCCCAGGTTGATGAGCCCCATCTGCCCACATGCAACAGGTAATACTGGTTTACATGGTACCAGTAGCAGGTTATGCCTGACCTGACTGTTGGTTTTTAAGAGACAAAAAAGCTAAGGCTAATTTTTCAGGTTTTTGTAGTCAATACAACTCACACCCCGTCCAATCGAAACGCTGGAAAAGTGCTACGAACGCCGGATATGCGGTATTTTCACGCCGAATTGGTCTTTTTGTCAGAATCGCCGCCATTAAATTTGACAGCGGGTTACAAAAGTCGGATGAATTAATATTTAAAAACGGTAAGTGAGTATTACGAATTAGCCTATCTGGATCTACATAGATTTTACTAACTGTCGAGACTTCATTTAGTTTAGAAACTACATTTATTTGTCGTAACATTCAAAGTGATGTTTGTTTTATATGTTCGGCCTTTCTCTTAGACCTTATTCACGTCCTCAAGTTTCGTACTTTTTTTAATTTTCATTGAAAAGGGCCACGATGAGTTGGCTACAGTAGAATTTCAAACATCCTCATACCATTATCGGGAACCGAGTGATGCATTTTCACCGAGGAAACGGATATGGAGGCACAGTCAAAAAATTGAAATTAACGCCGGATAAAATGGTATCAGTTTCTTTTGAAACTGCTTTTTCCATTAGACAAATAAATGTATATACAATATGTACATCTTTATAGTCTGGTCACTCATGCCAGCTCGCATGCAAAATCTACGAATCCTAGTGAAAGGCGAAGATT
Source organism: Ctena decussata (assembly GCA_963989385.1). NCBI lineage: Eukaryota > Metazoa > Mollusca > Bivalvia > Lucinida > Lucinidae > Ctena > Ctena decussata. Next base: position 63,407,412 of record OZ022506.1, on the reverse strand, counting down.
GATCTGTGCTGATGGATGGATGAATTGATGGATGAATTATTTTGGGATTTACGGGCCTTTATCATATTGGGTCAATAGGGTTACTAGGTAAAGAATTGATGCAAAGGCTAGAGAACATAAACATAACTGAATCCTAGTTCGGAGGAAATTTAAATCAAAGGTGTTAACCCATTGTCCAAAACGACCTAGCTCTGAAAATGCAGATGCGCATATGTTTTAAGACGTATTGTTTCGTGACCAGGCATCTAATGGCAAAGCCAAATGGGCCACGGATGTTATCCACGGCACCTCCAACTGACACTATTCGCAAATAGAGCCACTGGACAAAAACCAATCAATGTGGTGACATTGAATCAACGTTGAATCAGTGCTGATCATGTTCAACGATGTGTTCTGCTAGGGTGAAATATATCCATTTACAAATGCATATATATTTTTTATGAAGGAAAAAATTCAAGTAAACAAACTTTATTCATAACGTCTTTTATCCTAAATATTGGGATAATATCCGGGAACCAATTATTTTATTTATAATGTATTTACCTAAATAATGGGTTACCAACTGGGCACAAAACGTTAAATCAACTTTGAACTGACGTCATGACGTTGGCTCAGCGTTGATTTAATGTTTCAATGTTCTGTGCCTGCTTGGTCACATAAATTCTGTATCCTAAAATTCGAACAAGTTAGATTTTACCATCAACAAATCAGTGTAGATCCTGATCAGGCTAATGTTTTGATCTTGGTCGACACTGTTTGCTCGGGTACTTCTGTCGTCATGTTGTTGAATCGATGTTGATTTAACTTTGTTTCGCTTTTGTGTGCCTAGTGGGAATACTTTGGGTCAAAAGGCAACACCAGGAAACCCCTGACACAGCAGTCTAATCGAAAATGAAACAAACACGACTTACCTGTATAACCGTTACTACACATCCATATCCTTGCGATATGAAAAAAGGCATATAGTTAGGTTATATACATGTATATATGAATATTGAATATATTTACAAATAACAAAATAACATGTAAATTAATGCATAATTCTATAAAAGTGAGAAAGCAACTATGTGTACGTGGCTGGGTTCCAATGAAAATGAAAGTATACCAGCACATAAGCAGTGGGCTCCAGTTAGGCAGCCTACTTATTCTGGGTTCCAGAAACATAGTGACACAAGGTCCAACTCGCACAGCTCAAATAGTATAACAGCAAAATATAGCAGCTTCATCTTATACTTACAAGGGAAATTATTCTTACATTGTGTCCCATGTCACAGATGGCAACAAATTTGTACCGAGAAATTTGCATTTTCTGTCTGTTAGAAAAGTAGTCATTCTCTTACCAAGTTTAGTTTTATATACCACCGTTAAGACATTTTGCTTGCATTATTGATAAAAACATTCAGAATCGAACATAGCATCAAATGTAATAATGACAACCTTTGATTTGGCATTCATTTGGTCTGAGGAAACGTCAATACTACTACATCTTACACCTGGAAATATGCTGATTGTGTACTTATTTATTTGTCTGATGAAAAAAAGCTGTTTCCAAAGAAACTGATACCAGTTTATCCGGCGTTGGTTTTAATTCTAAAGACTGTGCTTCCAGTTCTGTTTCCTTGCTGGAAAATGCATCACTCGGTTCCCGATAATGGTATGAGGATGTTTAAAATTCTACTTTAGCCAACTCATTGTGACCCTTTTCAATGAAAATTAAAAAAGTACGAAACTTGAGGACATGAATAAGGTCTAAGCGAAAGGCCGAACATATAAAACAAAAATCACTTTGAATGTTACGACAAAACAATGTAGTTTCTAAACTAAATGAAGTCTCGACAGTTAGTAAAATCTATGTAGATCCAGATAGGCTAATATTCGTTATACTCACTTACCGGTTTTAAATATTAATTCATCCGACTTTTGTAACCCGCTGTCAAATTTAATGGCGGCGATTCTGATGAGAGGACTACAATTCGGAGTGAAAATACCGCATATCCGGCGTTCGTACCATTTTTCCGGCGTTTCGATTGGACGGGGTGACTCAGTGATTATCTCTACTCTAAGTGTTTCACTTGTTTAGCCTTACTTTCATTTAGTACCCTCTTTGTTTTGGTTTTATCTCACACATTGTTTGTGTCACTGCAATACAGCTTAAGCTCTAATGTACGTTGTGTTTATGTTTCGTCTATTTTCAATTCGTTTAAACGCTAAAGATCCAGATTTACTTCGTACAGTATTTATTTGAGTTTTAGTTTTGACATGATCTTTAATTATATTCTTCCTTGTCTATTTTTACTCAGTTTGTCCGCCATTATGCTTTCTTTATCCTTTCTTTATTCGTTTTAATGCCAGTAACGCAGTAGTTGAGAGATAGCTCTACTTATCACATTCTTACCTAGACGCAAACCCTTAAGTACTGACGCCGCTTTTAAAGCGGCTAAGAATACATGGTTGCAAAAGATGCGTTATGAACCGCTCGGCATTAAGGGAACAATGAAATATTTTTACTGTATTTATTTTATATGTGCGTCATAATTATGTATTTACATGTCCAGAAGGCAACATGTTACGTGTGATTCAAGATTTGTTCTTTGCTGGCACTGAAACAACATCTACTACACTAGATTGGGCTATGCTTTTCATGATAGAATACCAGGATGTACAGCGTAAATGCCAACAGGAAATACAAGAGGTCAGCGAAGAGTTTATACTGTATCTTAAATGTATCTATTTTACATTTTTTCTTTAAAACAAAAGCACCAGTTTGCAACTCATACAAATTAACGCGTAGTGCAGGAGTCAAACCGAACAGCTTAACTTCTATTGCACTGAAAGATTTTCTTGTTACTTTACTGTTTTGTGTTTTGATGTTTTACACTTTCCGTTACTGGATATTTTAAACTTAAGTCTGCAGTAAGTGAAGAGACAGAGGTAACATTGCGGTGTGTCATCGTCAGTAACATATCCAGTAGGCACATGATGTCGAAATGACGTCTTACTGACGTCGATGCGACGTCACTTCGTTGCATTAACGTCAGGACGACGTCATTTCACGTCATATGCCTCTTTGAATACTTCCTGACCAACATCTGAGCCGCAACACGAGAAAACCAACAATGTGGCTGTGCGTCCAGCGCAGACTCAGATCAGCCTGGGCATCCACCAAGTTTGACCAGACTCTTCATTAAGTACTCAAAAGGTAGCTAAGGGTCTAAGCTACCTCCATGCGGACAGCGAAGACGCTGATCAGAATGGGCGCATGCCCAGTCTGATCTGAGTCTGCGCTGGGCGCAGAGCCACATTGTTGTTTTTTACGTAAGCCCGTAATTGTATTTTAAATGTTCAAACAGGGAATAAACATGACTTCATGTGATACCCAAAAATTTCTCTAAGACATGTCCATAGTACTACAAACACAAAGCAATATGCCTGCTCAAAATGACCCATTCCATTTATTGTTTAATATGACTGTTTACTTATTATTTTGCCTTTAAGAAAGCTTAAACACCCTTAGACAAATGGATACCTGCTAATTTATTGTATAAACCAACTTGAGTAGCATAGAGATATATATGCTCCTGTGTGTACTGATTTTTTACCGGGTCCACCAAAACTAAAATGGGCTAACATTCAAGTCAAAAGTATTATTCCTGCTTGTGAACGAGTCATGAAGTTGATGGAAATCAGTTTTGATGGGTTTACTTGCATAGACAACTTTATACAAGTGGATTAAGGAAATATGAAATTTGGACAGTAATACTGCTTTAAAGCATGTTTCGTACAAATCATAATAACGTGCGTGATTTGTTCAATCTTTAGGTGATAGGAGATAAGCCAATAGAGTACGCTGACAGAGGAAAACTCCCATACGTCGATGCCACAATCATGGAGATTCAGAGACTTGCTAATATTGGTATGTGTGTGTGTGTGTGTGTGTGTGTGTGTGTGTGTGTGTGTGTGTGTGTTTTAACGCCCGTTTCGTGAAAAAGGACATACTCTATTCTGGCGCTGTGTGCCCTTCCGTCCGATCGTCTGTTCATCCAACTGCCCGCATTCATGCTTGTGTGCACCATTACTTAGTTACCGCTTGGGATATCTTCGTGAAATTTTATTGTTTGGTGCTTCAGCGCCATGCCTATTTAGGTTACTTTGAAGATAGTGCCAATGTTCGGAAATGGTTGAAAATTCCTTTCTATTCATAGCCTGACTTGTTTGTTTAGTATATTTTGTATTTTGAGCTGACGAACTACAGAAAACACATAAAATGTATAAAAAACCCTGTATACCCTGGATAGAGTGTTCCTTCGGGGGCAGTGTGATCCAGGTCTGTGTTGTCTGCTAAGCCCCTTTGGTCCCAATACTGAGAACATGTACGGTATAAATGAAATACGTGTGTATTTTACATGCTAGAATAAATAAATAAATAAATAAATAGATAGATAAATAAATAATAAGAGTATAAGATATCTGGGACAAAACACAGTCGGACAGCACTGTTCGGTAACACCTCTCATGTTTTATTTCAGTACCCTTATCGGTGCCACACAGAACATCAAAAGATACAGAAATTCAAGGGTACAAAGTACCTCAAGGAGCAATGGTAATACCTCTTCTGTTTTCTGTCAGCTATGATCCAAATTACTGGACTGAGCCCGAAACGTTTAATCCGGGAAGGTTTATTAACGAGGAGGGAAGGATAGTGAAAAATGATGCTCTTATCCCTTTTTCTGCAGGTAAGAGTTTTTCTTTTACTTCTCTTCCTCTCCACCACTCCCAATAGCCCTCTATCCCCACATTTATATATACATGAATATGCCCCAACTTCAGCTCGAATTCATTTTCACATGACGCATTTCCTTGTTATAACGTCTGATTGATTCGACGATAAGTAATACTGCAACAGGATGTTTCATATATGTATATAATAATAATAACAATAATAATAATAATAATAATAATAAATTCAGAAAAAAAACAGACTTGGCAGTTGAAATTTAATCAGTCAGTATTTTTGAAAACACATGCTAACGTCAGTACATGGACAACCCCCACATTCAAAGGCGTTTTACAGTCGGATCGTTTTCCAGAAACTGAAGGTTAACGTTTGAATTAAAATATGCTTAAAATGTAGTGCTTCAGCAAATCAAATTTTCAGGAAAGTTACGTATGCACACCTGTCCATGTGCGAAATACCCATCAATATCTAACCGTAGCATAAGTCGAATTTTACAAGTTTAGTCGATTGGAAAATTAGTGCATGTGATACAATTATGCAGAGGCATATTCGATTACGATTACAACATGTCTAACAACGTATCAACAAACATTAAAAGGCTATGCAAAAACATACCTGTTACTAACACGTATGGTCTATTTTAATCCACAAGCTAAAATAGGTTAGTAGTTGTATAGGTGAGCACACTGATACCAAGACTCAGAATCTGCATCTGAGGTTTCCGTCTTAGAACAGTCAGTAGGAACTATTGATTTTCATGACCTAATTCTCGGAGCCAGAGTAAACTGATAGACAATAATCAGGACCTAATAAAATCAAATACGAAATACCGGCCTCGAAACCGGAAGGAAAAGGGCACACACAAAGTGACAAACGTTCACGAAAGACATGCAGACTTAACGGCCGAGTTCAAAGCTTTTTTCCATAACAGGTGGTCGTTTGCTACCCTACTTAAACAAACAGCGACAACTAGTTAAAGCTATTTTTTTTTATTGCAAAACAAGACAAAACAGCATTAACCAGAAAGGAAAATGATCACGACTAAAGGCACGCGGACATAATAACATGTAACATTGAGGAACCACAACAGTAGTATCGCCTTGGAACGGTCAGTGATATAATTAATCGGGACGTAAACTAGTTTTACTTGATCCAAACCTTCGCCCTCTGCATCTGCGTTGGTTCAAAAATTATAGTTAGCTACTTGGTCCGCATGGAGGTTTCCAAACCCATCAATGAATGATCACAGGAAGCACACAGATCACGGATAAGACCTATGCTGAAACAGAGATGAGAAATCGACAGAAACAACGTATCGCGATACCTGTTGGTCACTGGGGTGTCAAACAACACCACTGAAATACCGAAGAAAACGAAAATCATCATTTGAACCCCGAATAAACAAGTAATAGACAAAGCGAGGTTTTTCTCTAACCAGCTAAACTGAATAGCTTTATCATTAGTCCCTTGTGCCTATCATTGAGTCTGATGCCCGACCAACCCCGTGCAATTAAAGAGGAAAGCAAAGTTATTAAAGACACATTTTTGATTGCATAATACCCTGATGACTGTTTATTGAAATATGCTGCTCAGAGATAAGACCTTCTGGGAGACTTGTGACTTAAGTACAGTTAGGGGCCAGATAAAGTGGAATCAGCTGTCAAATTAAAAGAGAAAATATGGCGACATACAAATTATAATTGGATAAGCAGACTGTGTTGTTGAAGAGCGTAGCCACTGGAACTGTGTTAAAAATACCATTATTGACTAAAAGACGTACTTTTTATAGACAGAGCTGATATAGATAGGGCCATGTGAATAGGTACTCGCACATTATAACAATTGTACACACAGTGGGACTTTTATCGTCCTGTGCAGTCTTATCAGAGTCTTCCCTGTTTGTAGTGGATTTTAATCGTCACGTGCAGCCTTATCAGAGTCTTCGCTGTTCGCATGAAAAGTATGAGATTCCTGGCAATTGAAAAAAACAAACTGAAAATCCTGATCATTTTACACATATGTACAGGCTGATTTGAATATGACGTGCTGCTCAGATAATGGAAACCCGGATCAGTCTACACAGATATGATGGCCGATTTGAACATATACTATTTACTACTTACATTATTAACAAATAATAGACTAAATAAATCAATAAAAATGTACACTTTCTAGTTTATATCAGAAACATATAATCAATACTTAAAGTACAGGTTTTGTTTACGGTTTTATGAATTAATAACTTACTTTTTTATCTTCTCTACTTAAAATAATTTTTTGCAGACGTTTCCCCATATAAGCTTCCCTCCCCCGTATGGTTTTATCAGTGGCCTAATTCCCTCATGATCACCTAGATATGATAAGACTTTGATGTGAGCTATGGCCCTAACTAGTGCTAACTGGAAGCAATCATTTTGTGGTAACACTGTCAAATAAAGGGAAAAAACCTGTCTTTAATAATAATTGGGTTAACCACTAAACTTTCAAACATCAACATTACATTTATGTTGTATCAATACGCTTAAAACGCATGGTAATATTTCTGAACTGATCAGAAAAATTAGCCCTACATACATTTTTGGCATGTATATACAAAGTAGGCGATAAATTTTAGTCCCTGTTGCAAAAGAGTTTTAAATTCAACCTCGTTTAGACACCAGTTCATAGTTTCGGCGATAGACTATTTAGAGTTACTTACCGTAAAATTCAGTATAAATGGGGCAGCTAAAAGGAGGAGTATCAATAAGGTTTGGGTTTTCTGCATCCTACCAGTTTACTTCTTTTGACTGATGGTATACTCCAGCGTATCTAGTTTATTAAACCATATGTGGCTTTGGTCGGAAAGCCCTAGTTACTAAGCTATGGGTCCACAGGTGTGGGTGGGTTAATTCAAGATTGTTTTAGACCGTCTCGTAAAAATATTCTCATTTGGTAGAAGAGTAAAACAGACAAACAGCGTTTGATAAAATGATTAACAGAACATCTAAAATGTATTTCCATATCATTTTATTTTGTTTAATTTGAACATATGTTGTCAAAAATACTTCTTTTGACATACCGTAGTATTTTTTTATATTTTCGTTCTCTATTTTCAATATTTTTTGGTATCAGTGCGAAATAAACTGACCAGTAATCATCAAACTCATGTCAAGGTAGCAGCTTGACCAGGAAAACTGAATGATGTGACCAGGATTTTCACAATGACCTAGTTTTGATGGTTGATTAAACACATAAACCTGCTTCGAAGATGGTTTTCATTCAATTCTATGACCTAGAATTATTAAACTTTGGTCAAATCCATATCTTTGCTGCTATATTATACAACTCACCTCACCACTAAAGGTGAGGGAATACATATTGGCTTCAGTGCGGATCTCGTAGGCATCAGCGTCTGCGTCTGCGTCTGCGTCACATATCGAGTCCTCTGTGACCTCAAAAATAAGGTCAAGGACACCGAAATCTGATAACCTCTTAAACTTGTCTAATGCTATATCCATACAAGTATTGTGGATTTGCGCATATTGTTTCAAAAGGTATCTTAGGTACAGGAAATTTCCACACACACGCCGATGCAAAAAACTTAACAGTTTAAGACCTCATTTGACCTTGAAAATGGGGTCAAATTAAACAAAACCGAATCAGATGTTTGGCTTGTCCTAATTGTATATCCAAGCAAGCTTGATCAAATTCCACAGATGCAAGTTTGGTAAAATTCTACCCGTTGATTCAATAAATATAGTGGCTACAAACTGTCACGGCGACGTCATCACACAAACGCCGACGGGATCCGCCCCGAAACCAATACATCTCCCTTCAGATTAATTATGTGGTGGTGTTGGGCAAAATTTCTTTCTATATATCCTGCATCACCCTCTCGCGAGGATAATGTGCAGCTGCGCGCATCAAAGAAAAGTTTGATAGAAGAAAGTTAAAACGATTTTAGTAAGGATAAAAAGTATGATAGTGTTAGTATGAGAAAGAAGTAAAAAGTTAAAATCTGATAAAAACAATCAATTATGATTCCTGGTTTATGGCATAATGTGGTTAAGGCTGCAAATGGCAGACCTGAAGGAGGTCAGGTCTTCTAATAGGACAGCCGAGGGGGGTAGGTTGTTCCACTGCACGATTGCCAAAGGAAAAAAGGAATACTTGTAGTAGTTTGCAGTTGTCATGATTTGAATAAAATGGTATGGGTGTGTTGTTCTTGTCATTCTGATTTGACGTTGGATATAAGTTGGCAGTGGAATCTCAACTAAACCATGTACTATTTTATAGAACATTAAGAGCCGTGCGTCAGCACGTCTCTGTTCTAATGACCTCCATCCAAGGGTGACGATCATCTGAGTCACGCTAATGTAAGATGAGTAGTCATGTGTGACCCAGCGTGCTGCCCTACGTTGGACAGCTTCGATCGTGTTTACATAGGTGTCGGTATATGGGCTCCATACAGGGGAGGCATACTCTAGCTGGGGCCTTACTAAAGTCTGATATGCTGTCTGACGTATGCCTTTGTGTTTTGTGCGTATGTTTCTACGTAATTTAGCTGTTAAGATAATTATTTGATCAAAGTTTTATATATCTAGGTTATTTAGTTGAATAAAAACCATCTTCCAAGTAAGTATATGTGTTCAGTCAACCATGAAAACTAGGTCATGGTGATATTCTGGTAAAATCATCATATTCAGCTGGTCAAGGTACATCTTTGACTTTGATGATCACGAGTCGGTTTATTAAGCAATAATGCCAAGAAATATTGAAAACAGAGGACAAAAAGAAACACCTGTTTCTTGTGTTCCGTTATGACTGAATGCCTCATGTTCTATTTTATAGGTCCACGGGCGAGTTAAGTTGAACCAGCTTTTTAACTATATTATAGTTGAATTGATAATATTCTTTTTTGTAGGTCCCCGAGTGTGCCTAGGTGAGCCTTTGGCCAGGATGGAGCTCTTCCTTGTCTTTGCAAATCTACTTCAGCGGTTTACATTTAAGAGAGAAAACGAACACATGAAACATTCGATGGAACCAAAACTTACACAAGTTACAAACGCACCGTGTGAATACAAACTAAAGGCATATAGACGATAAGCACACGTGTTTTGACATCGACACGTACACGTAACTTTTAAGGGACTTTTGGAGATTTATTTACCTTGGTCCATACCGTTTTTTGTTCATACACAGTCATTCAAAGAACAAAAGTAGTGCTCTTCTTATCTGTCCTGAAGAATGTTTCATAATTTAAGGCAATAACTCTTTAATAAAATTATTCAAATTTGCCAGCCTCCCCTCAATATACTTCTTTTTGGCAGCGAACAACTTTCTGAAATTGAAAACCGACACATATTCATAGCTGTACAAGATTTCTTTTGTAAAATCAAAGCGATTTGAAATTGCATGAGTGAGCTGAAATTAAAAAATAAAATAAAAAAAAATAAAATAAACAAACATAATTTGATAGCACTAATTTGTCAAAATGCTTCTTGGTAATTTTCTCTGTATAAATTTTTCATAACTTAATAACAGATGGAGCTAACCTCTTACTTCATTAACGCGAAATGAACTTTAAAAAAAACATCTCTTTGTTCCTATCGTCGAGTATTGTGCTTACAGTTATTATTGACCTTGTTCGTTATTCATCAGTGCATAATTGAACACTGTTTATTAGGTATATAATGGTATAAAGCTGTTGGGAAAAATGGTTTCTGCCACCGCGAAGACTAAAAACAACAAGGTACATGTGGTTGAGATGCTTCGCCAATGATCTGATACTGTGACTTTTTGCTTTCTATTTTCTATATCTTATTTTTTTCTGTTTTTTTTTTTCTGTTTTATTCTCTTCTTTTCTCATAAATATGTTTCTTGTGTTGTCTTGTATGAACCTAGGTTATATCAAGCTGTTTTTCATACTAATTCATCATTCTTTCCTTCACTGTTTTTTCTCTCTTTTTTTTTTTTTTTTCATAAAGTTCATTATACTGCATTGTTAACTAATATTAAAGCCTACGGAAAGTAAAAATGACTATATGTATGGTTTGGGAGACAGATTTTACATAAGTCAATGACTTACTTCTGTATCCCTTTCATCGTGCTGTATATTGCTATGTCCTGTAAAGATTATTGTATATATATATATTTATATTTATAGTGTATTGAATAAAATATTGTTAAACTAAGAATGTTTCTGGTAAATGTTATACTTGTAACAGGAGTTGGATCACTAAATTTAAGTATGCCATCCTTCTAATACCCATTTTCAGTTGTTGATCCAGGCGGAAGCCGGGACACTCATGCGTCCAAAAATTCTGAGAAACATGGGTTTAGAAGGCATGTTGCGGTTACACTGTTGAAAATTATATATGAACATCTGTATTTTCTGTTCTCTGTCAATAACGGTCAGTGCTCCTATGATCGAATCTGTGAAGCTCTTTGCTTGCTTTTGTCAAAGTTCATGTCGTTTCAAATGCATAATTTGACCCACGACACGACAAAACCAACAGAGTGGCATGTGCGCCCAGTGAAGACTCAAATCAGCCTGGGAATCCTCCCAGTCTGAACAGAGTCTTCGCTGCCCGCATAGAGCTAACTTACATGTAGACCCTTGGCTATTCTTTAACTGCACAGCAAAGACTCTGATCAAAGTGGGCGGAAGCCGAGGCTGATCTCAGTGTTGGTTGGGCGTACATGCCACTTTGTTGTTTTTGCGTATCGCGGCTCATTTGCACTTGCAATATCGGACTTTGTTCAAGCAAGGCCCGAAAGACGAAAGATGTGTTTGTCTTGAAGTTTAAGATGTATGACTACACCCATGTTTTCAACCATTTTAAGGAAAAAGAATAAACAAATCATTTTTGTGTTATTTTATTTGTTTCTCTGGGTTACAAAGCTCTTTCCAAGTAAGACCAATACTTAAAAAAAGAATAGGTTCTCCTAGGAATATCTTTCCCTATTGAACCCTCCTCTCCGACATTAAAGGGGTGGAAGGGGGATGGGGGCATATCAAAAGGACAGAATTGCTACCCCTAAAAGCGTACGTATCATTAATAGCACACAATTGAATAGAGAAAATTATTTGTTTGAGGAAATCTATAGTTTCTGTTAATAGAATTTCAGTTTGTAATGAAATGAAAAACTGACGGGGCAAGGCATATACAGTACAACTGCATGCCATGCTCCGATACCAATGACGTCATAAAGAGTTCATATATATTTATGTCAAGGCTACGTCATCGATTCTTCATTCTGTGAAAGTACTAAGCACAACAGTTGGTAATAACATAGTTGCTAAGGTAAGAGACCTATGGCGCCCTCTCACTTATAATACTAGAGAAGCAATGTATGCCATGCTCCTCTAGATTTATGAACGAGATGCTACCTGAAATTCATTCAATGCAAAAATGTGATTTCTCAAACCTGCAATTTATCCTAAAATAATTTCATTCCCTGTTTAACCAGCAATTTGTATGACAGTAAAACCATCTGGCATCACGAATGTTTGTCTTATTTACTGTACATGTATTGTCTAGCACTTGTAAATCAAACGAACCGTTCTATATTATACGAGAGTTGTTCGAAAAGATCTCATAATTTTGTTACAAAATAGTGTATAGTAGTTTTAAAATAAAAGAAAATCTACTAGAATTTTAACTTCTAGTCTCTATATTCTGAGAAAATAAGAGACACACAGTATATATACAAAAACAGTTTTATGTAGATTACTAGTAGGTACGAACACATACTCGGAGCACGTTAAAGTGCATATGACGTCATTTAAAGGTCAAGAGTCATGTAAGTCCAGGGAACTCCTCACTTTCTCCACATAGTCACCTGCAATATCCACGTACAACTTATGCCTGCTTGCTTAATGCTGTCCAACTTATACTGCAAATGTAAATTTGAGATGTTAAGCCCCAGTCACACACACACATTACGGATAGGGCGGATAGTTGCGGATAAAATCCTTAGTTTATCCGCAGAATTGGTGGGCGTGGCCTAATTTTATGTAATTAATTTACGGATATAGTTACCAATAGCTGCGTATGGATACGGATAGGTACGAACAACTAACCTTCCGTTACCTTCTGTAGCCTTTAGATGCGGATAAATACATTTAGCTGCGGACTGTTGCGCATGCCAAGCGGATAGAAGAATAGAATAGATTAACTGCGACGACCACATCTGTGTCTACTCCTTGTATGCTCCGGTCACACACACAATACGGATTGTGCGGATACTACGGATGGCAGGATCCGCGTCGAAATTTTGAAAAGTTTCAAAATTCGGGCGCGGATGAGTAAACCGTAATGGTGCGTTACTCAATGCATATATCCGCATCTATCCGTATCTATCCGTGTCGCACACGTATCTATTCCGTATCTTATCCGTTATTGAACCTATCATTCCGCAGTCCCACTCCAAGTTGAGGACCGATACGGTTTCAAGCGGATCGTTACCTTTAGTTACGGAAGTTACGGGTCTCGTTCGGCGTACTGTAATGGACTGTTTTCTACAGTAAAGTTTCAATACAAGAAGGTTGCGTTCCAATACTGACAGATACCTACAGGATGGTTTGGAGAGGCGGCTGTACGGTAGCAACACCAGTAGGGGGGCAAAGAGACATAGACTGTATCTCAAGGACTACTACAACAGAGAGGCCGGGTCGGTGCAATGGCAGTGACGTATGGTGCAGTTATAGGGAGATGTTATCTTTCTTATTTGTAACAGTGGGGTCATCGTTTCATGAACTTGCCAATGGCAAAAGTAGGGCCATCATTTCATAAAGTTATTAGACTTTTATCAATTCGAATAAGTTGTCCAATATAGGGCAAAGTAATTCTTTTATTAATTCCAATTACATAGTTGTCCAATATAGGACAAACTTTAATGGTGAAATGAAGCAATAATTATCTAATGGTCAGCCTTGAGCAGCCAAAACTTCGAAGATGGCCCATGTTCCTTCTTTCGAATGTGTTCTGTGCTCTTGAATGAACTCTTTTAGCTTTCTATAATTTTACTTCAGTGCCACTGGTGTCGTGCCGTGCGGCGACCGTAAAACGTCTCCCCGTACGTCATCTATAGTGCAAATTATATATAATTTTTCCTTTGAGGTCAAGAAAATATTCTGAGAAATCAGAAATTTTTGATTGGTTTAGATTCATAGTCTAGATTATTGCTATTTATTCCTTTTAGATCTTTTATGGTACAATCAGTCTTTGAATTTACTGCCTTATCAAAATTAAGAAATTACATTATGCTTTCTCTGGTTTTCGTAACCAAATCATATCGGGGTCACTGATACGGTTTGAGTAACCGAATTCTCGAAGTATGGTCCATGTACCTTCCTTCGAATGTGTGCAGTGTTCTTGGAGGATTAGAATAGTATCTACTTTATCAACTGCCGAATGAATATCTATGTCAACCAAGCAGTACATAGGTACTTTTTTCAAATCAGGGAAGGACAAGGCAGCGAAAGGAGAGAGATGGGCTTCGCCTTTCATATGCAATGCCCAAGATACATTGACCCTTACCACCTACACCCCCAAGCCACCGCCCCTACGGTCATAAGGCTATAGGAAACCTTTACCTTTACCCAATTTATAGTTTGGATTCAGGTATACAAATTTAAATAAAAAATCTAATTCTTCATGAGCACAGAGCACTAAACACATTCGAGAGAAGGAGCATGGGCCAAACTTCGACGTTACGATTACTAGAGCCTCATCAATGACCCTTACCTGACCTATAACTTCCGTAACTAAAGGTAAAGATCCGTATGCAACCGTATCAGTCTTCAACTTGGGACTGCAGAATGATGGGTTCAGTTACGGATAAGATACGGAATAGATACGGATGAGACACGGATTAGATACGGCTAGATGCAGATAAATTCGTTCAGAAACGGAGTTTTACGGTTTACTCATCCGCGCCCGAATTTTGAACCTTTTCAAAATTTCGACGCGGATCCTGCTGACCCTGCGGATATGATACGGACAGTAGCGGACTCTGCGGATGCGATACGGATCCATTACGGATTAAATTGATAGATACGAATAGATACGGACGGGCCATCCGTAGCATCTGCATAATCCGTATATGTGTGTGTGACTGGGGCATTAGATTCTGGCAGCGTAGCCTTTAAGTAAACGATAGGCAAGGATCAAGAATTAATACACGCAAAATCTCAATCCTGCTATCAAAATTATCATGACCTGATGTTTCGCACCTACTAAAATTCTTTACTTTTTCGGATATACAGTAGAACTTCATTGGCTCGAACAGGCTTGGGACAATGAAAATTAGTTCTAGCCAAGGGTAGTTCTAGCCATCCAGGGTTAGTTTCCATATAAAGTGACCTCTAGGGACCTAGAAAAGAGTTCTAGCCACGCAGGGTGAACGAGCCATCAGGGTTCGAGCCATTGAAGTTCTACTGTATATGGGACAGAGATCAATGGATTTTTTTTTTTTACATTACTGGAATGCTTATATTGAGCTGCGACTCGACAAAACCAAGAAAGTGGATGTGCCCAGCGAAAACTCAGATCAGTCTTAGCAGCCGCCCAGTTTGTTCAGAGTCTTCGCTGTCTCCATGGAACTACTAAGGACCCATGGCTACTTTTTAAGTGTACAGCTAAGAGTCTTGTCAGGCTGGGCGGATGCCAAGACTGATCCGAGTCTTCACTGGGAGCACATGCCACTTTTTTGGTTTTGTTGTGTCGCGGTTCTTATATTATCTTATAGTGCTGTGTTTATATAAAAATCCTCATTAACTATATTTACAATATGACAAGTGACCCCTTTATGGTGTTTCTTGCCCACGCTGTCAATGTGAAAGTGTATGGGTACACCTCCATGATTTTTAGCCTCGTCGCAAAGGGGAATGACTTTTTAATTTGCCTCCCCTTTCGAAGTATGTTCTACTCTTTAACTCGTTTTTGCCTAATGTATTGTAAAAGGGACACTTGCAAACATTGCAAGCCCAAATCAGACGTCGCAGATAGCGACATTTGTTAAGGATCTACCTATTTCTCATAACATAAACTCTTGTTTCTCTTTAAGGTAAAAGAAAAATGATGAAAATATAGTAACCCAGATACCCCGTACTTGACAAATGGACTAATCAAATTCATTAGGACGGGAGGGACACCAAGCATCGATGGGTTGAAAAACAGAAGTTGCTTCGAAAACAGCATTTTTAATTCTATCTTACTGCTGACCAATCGTAAACAAAGCAAAAAAAATAAAAATAAAATAAAAATAAAAATAAAAAAGTAGATAAGGTATAAGATTGAGATCAGTGCTGAGAAGACCAAACTGATGACAAACAGCGCAGATGGCATCCAGAGGGAAATCAAGGTAACGGGGCAGAAGCTGGATACTGTAACTACTTCAAATACCTCGGAGCAGTTGTCTCAGATGATGGCTCAAAACAGGAGGTTCTCTCAAGGATAGCACAAGCCACTTCAGCTCTTGCCAAGCTGAAACCAATTTGGAGAGATAACAACATATCTCTTGGATCAAAGGTAAAACTTATGCGCTCCCTTGTCATTTCCATATTTCTGTATGCCTGTGCATCATGGACCTTGGCAGCAGAGTTAGAGAAAAGAACGCAGGCCTTTGATATGAGATGCTACCGAAGGTCACTGAATATTCGTACAAGGACCATATAACCAGTGAGGAGGTTCGCAGGAAGATCCAAGCAGCCATTGGAGAATATGATGCACTCCTGACGCTGGTCAAGAAACGATAACTAAGATGGTTTGGTCACGTTTCAAGGTCTTCTGGTTTAGCAAAGACAATTCTTCAGGGCACAGTGAAAGGAAAAAGAAGAAGAGGTAGACAGAAGAAGATGTGGGAAGACAATATCAAGGAGTGGACAGGAATGAATTTTGCCAGCTCAACTAGGGCAGCTGAAGACAGGACAAGGTGGAAAGGGATGGTTTTGAAGTCAGCTGTGGTGCACCAATGACCTAGTAAGGTTATGGAATAGAATAGAATAGAATTGAATAGAATAGAATAGAATAGAGATAAATAAATAAAATAAAAAGCAGGGGACCATTGGCCTGTAGCTTACCTGAGACCTTATTGTCAACAGACACAATTTGTCACTTCGCAAATTTTTTCTCAGTGGCTTTAGAGAAATGCAATTTTAATTTTAAAATCTCAGTGGCATTGAACGAAGGTCAAAGAATGGCCTTGACGTTTGGTTACTTTTTGTCTTCGTGTGTTTTATTTTATAAACCATATTTTCCAATTAAATTCTAGGCTTAAAAAGTTTCAAGTGAAGTCAACTGTTTTTCAATTTGCCATATAAAAGTATGAGGAATGAAAATTGACCTTACTATAAATTAAGCAACTATTTGTAGAGCTCGAGTCCGAAATGCTACTTATAACGTTTCAAAGTCATAAGCCTTAAAGGTCGGGAGAAGAAGATTTTTAAAGGATTTTACCATGTATGGGCAAGGCCGCCATCATGGTCATGTTAGCAAGACTATCTGAACAAACTTTATTTCCCGGACCAAAGGAAGCTACTTAATGACCGTGCTCTGGACTCTGGGAGGCTCCGAGTGACCTTGACCTTTAGCTCTATAATGTCGATATCTGCACATTTTGTTTGTCGCATCTACCAAAAATTATACCCTCTTTGGACTTAAATATATTCTGAGAGACCCACTGTTTAAGGTTTTATTTATTTTATTTTTTTTTCAGTTGTTTTAAATGACCTGAATAGAAGAATGCATTGGCATTATCGCTTTTAATAGCTTTTAATGTCAAGCTAAAGACAAAGTAAGTGGTCGGTTAGAAGTTTGTTGCTGTTGAGTCTTCGTCCTTGCTTCATCACAGTCTTTTCTTGATTTTAATTGTTGCCCGTGATGCCACACTGATGAGTTAGGGGACCTCCATACGAGCCGAACTACCAACTAATTGTGTGCACCGCTGCGGAGGGTGAGGGTGAAGGTTTGGGCCCAGTAAAACAAGGCTTTATTAGCCGAAACTACGTAGTCTGGCCCATTTTCCTACTTCTGTATGTATTCTCTGCTCTTGAAGGATTTTTTTAAGATTTTAATTACCCCCTCCTTCCAGTAGTTATTACTGACCATCGCAAGGCAGTACTTTCGTTGCGGTTTTATTTGTTTTATGTTCGGTGCTGTTTAACTTATTGTGTCTTCATTTTAACCCTTCTGTTGGTCTAAATTATTTAGTTCTGTAAAGATAGCTGAGTTGCCACCTCTTTGGGAAAGAGCTTCTGACTCGGCTTATCACTTGTAATTTATTATTTATTGGGATGTGTTCTTAAATCTTTCCCTTTGATGTTGGGGATTGGGTTTGGGATCTGATTCTGTCAGTTCCTGAAGTTATTTACTCTTTAAATTTGCTTAGTATCACGTGCAATAAGTTAAACATAATACGTGTACTTTCCAAGTAAAATCGCACACAGGTTTTATCTTAAAAACAAAATTAGAACAAAAAACGAAAAAGTTTAATCTCACGGCAAAAATAAAAAAAAAACAAAAAAAACCCGATAATAATAATAATAAAATCCCGTTTTTTTCCATTGGCCCTGAGAAATTTCCATAGGATAATATAGAACCTATTTAATAAAACAAAGTTGTGGTGACAGTTATTCATAATGGACGAATTCATTTCTGTTCAGAACTAGTGTGAAACTACTGTCAGAAAATATCCAACGCAATGATATACTCCAAATTGCCCATGGTAGAAAGTTGTTTTCATCATAACAGGTGTCATAAAAGTACTAATGTCAAAAATATTTTGGTTTGTTCCTATTTACCAAAAGTGAAAAGCATGCTGGTTACAAAAGATAAAAAAAAAAAATAGATTAAAAAATCGCAAGGGAAATATAAAATATTGGTATTATTTCAGCAATGGTAAACTCAAATATGGGCACTGAGTGAATGCCATATAACACAGGTATTATTTCAGTATTATGGAAGAAATATATGTCCGTTGAATTAATTTTATAGACTGTACAAAAGGCGATTAAAAATAAATAAACAAAAGATTAAAAAGTGAATAAACGAATAAATAAAAATAAAAATACCAGGGGAATAATTTCCATATTGCGCAATAGGAAAACAATCCTGTAGTTGCTACTGCCATTTTTGTATTATGATGTCAATGACGTTACGTCACGACGTTAGTTACTTGGTTACGTTACTTATGTCTGTTACCTTACACCTTGTCTTAAGTACTAATAAATGTAATGCACAAATAGTTTGGTTATTACATTGGCGACGAGGATAAACCGTAGACGAGAAAGGGTTGAAGCGTATTGTCGAAGACTAATTTACAGAGCAGGTAAATAGGTTTGCGAGTTGCTTCGCCTAGAGGAAGGAAGTGGCTCGGATGACCAGATACGTAATAGACATGACAGAGAATAATAGGGCAGCAGTGACTGTAGTCACCACAGAGACGAGGAACTTGCGCGCACTTCCATTTCTACCTACAGAAGACCAACTGAGCACAGCACAGGTAAAGCATGGGAAGAATGGTTGGAAGATATAGAAAGAGAGTTCCGGTACTTTAGAATTAGTAACCCAGCAGATAGGAAACATGCAATGATCATTTACGGTGGAAAAGAGCTAGCAAGACTAGAAAAAAGTCTCCCAGATCCAGAAGGAGATTTCAGTGAATATGAAAAATTGCGCAAGAAGTTAAATGATTATTTTTCACCGAAGCGTAATAAGCATTATGCACGATACATGTTCTTAAAGATGAGACCACTTGCAGGGGAAACGACAGTTGCATATGCTACTCGGTTAAGAGAAAAAGCATATGATTGCGAATTTGGAGAAACATTTGATGACAGGATCTTGGAACATTTGATACAAACAATTGAAAATCAACAGCTGATACAGAAATGTATAGCAAAAAGTTGGCAATTATCACAGTTTCTTTTAGAAGCAGGACAGATTGAAGACATATCGATGCAAGTTCATGATATGAAGGAGACACAAGAAGAGCAATACATTGCAAGAATACGTGGGAGTAACCACTTGAACTGCGAGACGTCCGACGAGAAACGCGTGCCGGTGTGTAACTATTGCGGATACAATAGAAAGCATAAAGAGATAGCAGACTGCCCTGCGTATGGCAAAGAATGTCACAAATGCCATAAACTACATCATTTTGCTGCTGTCTGTAAAGCACACAGATACGCCCTTCCAACAACAAAGCAGAGAAAGAAGAAGCACAGAAATAATAAAAACGCTGACAGCATAAAGAAACTCGCGAGTCTGATAGTTCGGGAAGTTCCGACGAGGACTTTATTTCAAACTCTATAGCGCATATGCGCGTTAATACGTTGAAAACAGTTCCTGCTTCAAAACATAATGGTGTTGCTCATGCATATTTGTTTCATGAGGAACTTACAAAACTCAGATTTGATTTAGATCGACAATCAAAAGAACTGGAGTTGAAACTAGAAACAAAAATGACAGCGCTCATAGAGAACATATGCCAACAAATGAACACACGAATGCAAACTAACGCAGAGGAGAAAGCAAAAGAGTCGTTCGTGGGTGCCAGGCATAAAGCGACAGAAAGAATAAGGACGAGTGATGGATGTGTGGAATGTTGCATTTTCGAAAATGCAGAACGCATACAAGAAATGCATTTCGGAACATCAAATTTTGAGGACGAGTCAGCCCGTAAGATAAAGAACCAGGAACGATATGACTGGTGGGACAATAAAAACCAGAGAAAGCTGATGCATAACAGCAGATATAGCGACGACGACTGGGAACCCAGCGAACAAAACAATGAGGAATTAAAGGCTAGTAACACTCAGACAAGCCAAAGGAGAGAAAAAAGAAAGAGGCGCTCTTGTGACTTGTCAGAATGAACCTAACTTAAAGATTTCAAGTCTGACATAGATTTATCAAAAGGTAAAAATTTTGGATTATGGTAAATCAGATATATCAGAATTATCACTCAAGCACTAAGAATTCGAATATAAAAGTTTTAATCAAAATGCAAGACTGTCTAATTTCGTAAACATACAATCTTACTTTTAAATTAGGGGAGAAATGAAGTGTCCTTGTGCTACTGCCATTATTGTATTATGATGTCAGTGACGTTACGTCATGACGTTAGTTACTTGGTAACGTTACTTATGTCTGTTACCTTACACCTTGTCTTAAGTACTAATAAATGTAATGCACAAATAGTTTGGTTATTACAAATCCCATTAGAAAAATAAACATTTTGAATGAGCAGTTAAAACGGCTTAATATAAATATATCCGACTTAAAACAAACATTTATATTTTCATGGAAAATCCCTTTTCATGTAATGGAGAAAATTCCCTTGGATTTCTAAGCTTGCGTTGTTATTTGACACCAATTGTTTGCTTACAATACTAATGATAGATCATTGCATGAGCCTAGGTATCCTAGAAAGGCAAGTGAAGCTTGCAAAATACCAGTTAAGAAAGCAAAATAAATAAATAAATAGAAGTAATTTACGACGGCTATTAATATCCGACTTGCTGCCCACGGCCAAAACAATAATCAGGCATTCAGTTATCGATATTTCAACGTCACTTATTATTCTCCGATATATACTGACATGCGGCAGCCTTATGATACTTGGACGGACACCCGGCGCCACTTTGGTTGCGTACCGCTGAGCCGTTTGGGGAACGTCGTTAGGAGAATTGAACTGAACTGAAGTGAATTATGATAGAAAATGCTTGCTGCTAGCAAGGACCTGGTCGCATCTCTATATAAGGGTCCACTGATTGTTTAGAAGACAATTACACGGACCCAATAACTTGCATGTTGATGTATCACGTGAGAATCCAGGCAAGGGTTACGGTAACGTTTAATCGGTTCAAGCCTCACTCTATCCCATCCACCTCTTTCCCCACCTCCTCCCCCCTAAAATAAATAAATAAATAAATAAGTAAAAAAAAAACCACACACAAAAAAAACAACATACACATGAGTGATTTATTCCTGGCCGTTTTAAGACGGTGCTTTTGTTATGGCTTACTATCATTATCATTTCTTATCGCGTATCTACTAGGCTTTGACCTTTTTTATGTATTATTTAGAATCACCTTGCGGTCATCTGCTGGTAAAAAGCTGAACTATTGGTATTTCTTTGACGTGTATTATTTTGTTTTGTGTCGTCTTTAATACTGTCCTCCTTTCGCAACTGGTGTTTAGGGCACAATATGGAAATTGATTGCGTCGGTTCCTTTTCAATGAATTGTTTGTTAATAGAGGATCGTACATGAGTGTCCATGCATTATTGAATTTATTAAACGAATGGGGATGAAAAATAAGATGCGAGGCTATGCCGAGTATCTTATCGGTTTTCCCCCGAAGAGTTAAATATATCAAATAATATCTATTAAACGAATTGGGGTAGAAGATCAGTGTTCCCCAACGAGTTTAATGAAAAAAAATCAGTAATACAGGAGCACGAATGCAAGGTTCTACATGTATTTATTACAAGATCAAATTGACCTTTGCTATGATATGAAAATTCAGAACCGCTATCAGACATATCTATACATAGTAACGCGCTGAAAACAAAGCACGGCGTGATGTCAAAAGTAGAAGATTCTTCTCGCTGAAACTGAATTTTGGTCTAGATTCAGGAAATCGTGTTTATTTGAAAGAAAAGGCTTTGTAGGCAGTCGACCCGATTATCAGACTGAGTATTAATGTAACATGATACTTTTTAAATCCTAATAAACGCCCCCGGGAAGACGCATTTTACGGAAGGGGGCGTTAATTAGAGACTGAAAAGTAGTTAATCAGCCATTCGTCCAAAGAAGCAAACAGGAACTCATGTAAGTTAATGTATGCACATTATTTTCGGAAAACAAGCGGGCTCGTTTACAAGAGCAGGGATATTCATTAGGATTAATACGGTATCAGTACGGGTAAAGATTAACGGACTTAATGATTAAACGGATACAGAAGTTAAGATATACTGCCCAAAATAAGTATGGGATATTAAGTCTTTTAAGAAGGCAGAACGAAGAAAAATTAATCTGTTATAATTCATTAAACAAATATTCATATAGACCTCCAGTATGAGCATTGATACGTTTTAGCTAGGCACGTGACCCTGATTAAATTGTAAGTATTCAAAGGGTCGACAACCAACTTTCGCACGAATCTAGCACAACAACGACTAATCATTTTTATGCAATCTTCATTAAGGCAGACGCTTAAATCCTCAGTCAGCAAGATACAGAAACTTTTTTCATGCTGCTTATCACAGGACGAAATGGTAGGCGTAAACGATATCATCATGTGGTGAATCGTCTCGTCGATGGTTATATTCGCAAGGACCTATCACCTTAAATAACGCAATAAAGCCTATCAAAGTGGAGTTTTTCAGTTTGGAAGTTTTAGAAGAAGTTAGATATTAACAGATGAGGGCCAAAATATTTTTTTGTTCGCCGATGCGAAATGGAGGTCTAGACCCATTAGTCTTTTATGTGTTGCTCTCTGTCACGTGACCTGCTGTGGCTGTTTTTGTTTTAGCCTTATGTTGTCACGTGAATAGTGCTCTATCACCATAAACAAGTCGCATAACAATCAGGTTTATTCTATTTAATACATTCTATAATTCAACACAGAATCATGCGCAAAGGGGTGCCTGTAAGGCCATTTTTCTGCCCAAGAGCAAAATGTTTTAGTTCTAGCTGATGATTAGCCTATAGTGTCCGCTATACTGAATAAAAATTGGTTTACCTCCGTAAGCGCTACTTTTGGAATAATGTGATTATTAAGGTGGGTTGGGTAAATCAGCATGAACCATGGGAGTCATATTATAAGCTATATTTCTCCTTAACATTTAACGGCATTCATATATACCTTCCTTTATAAGCTAGTGGGATGTCTTTTGTGACATCTTTTTTTCCATTTTCAACCTTTCAAAATAAAAGCTTATGTCTGCAGAATTACTTTTAGAGGCACTGTCAATTTTTATTGATTTTGGTACTTTGAATTTAATATATTCTTCTTTTTCTCTAGAATCAATGGATGACTTCACATCAAACTAACACTGGTTTTTTGGTGGAAGAGTGCAAACTGTTGATTAAACTTTGGCGACCTTGACCTCTGTTTCAAGGTCACAGTAAGACTTATTATGTCAAGTTTAATTTAGATTTTGACCATTGTCTACATATTAGTCCCTGAATTGATATGAAATTATAGCAAAAGTGGCCTTTATCACAAATTACGAAGATTAGATGGCCATAACATCATCTTTAAGGTCAATGTCAAGGTTAGACTAAACAGAGTTTAATCATAGATTTCACACAGTCAGTCAGCAGAAATGTATCACATTTGTGTGTTTCATTTTGTAAATCAATGCGTAATATGCATATAATGACTTTGACCTTGGCCTGAAGGTCAATATTAGCCAAACATAGTTAATTAGTACTGGGTTACACTTGAAAGTTTTAGAATAGTCTATTGTGAAATACTGAGCTTCTGAATCTATTTGTGAACTTCAGATCAAGGTCAGGGTCGTTGTATGCATATCAAGCATTGGTTTACAAATGGAAACATACATATTTGTTACATTTATTCTTACTGGCTGTGTAAGATCTTTGATTAAACTCTGTCTAGTCTAACATTGACCTTGGCCTTGAATATGATGTCATGGCCATTTAATCATGACCATTGCTCCAACTCTTCATGATTTTTTATAAAGACCACTTTGGTCATAATTCCTATCAATTTAGGAGCTAATATGTAGACAATGGACACAACTTGACTTTAAATTGACCTTATAAGTCTTACTTTGACATTAAAGCAGATGTTAAGGTCACCAAAATGTAATCAACAGTTTGCATTCTTCCAACGGTGAACCCATGTTAGTTTGATAAGAAGTCATCCATTGATTCTAGAGAAAAGGTAGAATATATTGAATTCAAAGTACCAAAATTAATGAAAATTGACAGTGCTTTTACATTGGAAGGTAGACATGGAGAAAATACATCATTCTAACTTACAAAAGAAGGTATATATGAATGCCATTAAATTTTAGGGAGAATATGACTCCCGTGGTTCATGCTGATATACCCCACCCACTGTAACTAATAATCCCATTATTCCATAAGTAGCGCTTACGGAGCTTAACCACTATTGGTTTAGTATAGCGGACACTTTTTGTTGATCATCAGCTGAAAATAAAACATTTTACTCTTGGGCAGAAAAAGGGCCTTATAGGCACGCCCCCACCCCCTTTGTAGTTTTTGCACCACATCGAAACAATGAGATGTCCATAGCGTCCACCACCTACGGATAATTCTAACACAGTGCGCTTAGAGAAGCGATGGAAATTTTCGTGGTTTATTCTGCAACTATTCACTCACTGTTTCGGGGCTTGTCAGTTTAATTGTTGACGTCATTGGCAATTATTGACGTTTTAGTGACATTCCATGACTTGAAAAAGTGAAACGTCTCTCTTTCACCGTGGAATCGTCAGAGAAACATACATTTATTCATGTTACAGCGAAGAATGTTCACCGGATCAGGCATAAGTAGAGGATCTTACTCGAGTGGTCATTTCATATGAAATTTATGAAACGGGCCTTCGGCGAGTTTCATTAATTCCATCCGTAATGACCACGAGTGTAAGATTATGTTTATCATATGGCCCTTTAAAATTAGAGTGTATCGCCTTCCAAATTATTATTATTTTATAAGAACGGAAAAAAGGTTGGGAGAGTGTGAAGAAAAAGACCATTATTTAGAAACAAAACATTTCAGCTCTAACAGTGAATTGGTCAATTGTCGAGTAATAATGTTAGGTGCAAGTATGGCTTTGCGCTCGTGATATGATCTACGTTACAACCGACCTCAGACAGTGAACTATTATTCATCCGTTCACATTCACAAATATATCCTTTAAACTGGATCCTGACTAACTTGTTTTTTTACAAGCATGTAATTGAAAGCAATTTCATTAATACTAGTCATGGTGTAGACTTACACTTAACTCTTTGTACTGTAGGTTGTATATAACAGGGTCTAATTATATTTGAGACTGTCTAAAACAATCTAGACAAAGCCTGATATCATTGTTTTGAGACTATTTAGACAGTCTCAAAATTAAAAAACAATGATTTCAGGCTTTGTTTAATAGAAAGCTTTGATAAAATATTGTTGCTATCTTACATTAAAGTATGCTTACATATAAGCCTTCTACAGCTGCTATAATTTACTGTCTTTTACCTAATATCAGATTGTTTGAGACTATTTAGTCTCAAATATAATTAGACCCTGTTATAATAGACACCATACCTTTAACCCTTAAAGCACCAAGGATATCGACCAATTTACAGCTGCAAATTTTAAAGAAAATGTTTCGTCCCAGCTTTATCGCATTGATAAGGGCAGATAGAAATTCAGATTTGGAGGCTCAACATGAGCCCCCCTACGCTGCTTGCAAAATCAACTATTTACGTTTTTTTGTCCTATAATAAAACAGCCGGGACTTGGACCATGCAGTCATCATTAATTTATGGCAAATTCTATCAACGAAATTTCAAAGTAATCTGTCCAATTTATACGCTTGTTAGGCTCCTCATACATGTAAGGACTGAATTACAATACATGTTGTGCCCGTTTAAGACTATGTAATATGTGTTATACCGTAAACAGACAGTCCTAGTTTATAACTCAAACGCGCCGTATCAAAGTGTGCATGAACTTGTTGTTACTCACTCTGGTGCATGTTTCTGAATAAGTGATATTTGTTTCTTATTCCAATTGCAAAACGCGTTCAAAGGCAGGGCTATTTGTGAAGAAAAAGTGAGCTGAATTTTGGAGACGTAACTCGTAATGATGAACAATAAACATTTCTAATTACTCAGAACTCAATGTTGACGTATTCCGCCATTCAAGATGGATACTGCGTTTATTCTCATTTTTGTTGTGGTATTTGTTATATCTGCGATTGTTATATCAAAACCGAAAAAGCTACCACCTGGACCCCTGTCCCTCCCATTCATTGGATGCATTTCCATTATGAGAGCGGTTGCAACAAAGAGACCACACATTGTATTGTACGAGGCTGCAAAGAAATATGGGAACATTCTAAGTTTTAAGTTGGGACGTGAGCGGATTGTCGTATTGTCGGGCTATGATACCATACATGAAGCTCTAGTTAAACAGTCGGACGTGTTCAGCGACAGACCCTATCATCTGCAATTCGTTAAGTTCCTTACCAGGGACGGGGAAGGTAAACATTGTTTTACATGTGATTGGGCGTGAGTCTTTAAAGCGACATGATAAGAACTATAGTCACGCAATAAAACTTGTCGACCACTAATTATGTGGACAGACATGCTGTATCATTATTATTTTTTTTTTTTTTGTAATTTTTTTTATGGCGCTTCGAAAGTTTGACAAGTACGTACTGATAGAGTCACATAACAAACACCTGAAAGTGACCAATTTTATTGATAGAATTACTATGATGAAAAGCTAAGAAAGTGGGGTCTGTGGAGGCAACGCCCCAAAGCCGAATCAGATTCCCAGTCTAAAGGTGGAAAGACTGCAAACTGACAAAACTTAGGGATGATGATGATGAAAAATAGTTTTCTTTGAGGATTTGGCATTTTGTTATCTTTTCATTTTTCTTTTTTGTCTTCTTTTTTAATTTTAGACAGGCCCACAAAAAGAGGATTCGTTTAAGAATTTTAGGGACGCTATAAAGCCTAAAATAGAAAAAAAGTGAAAAGACGTATAATAATATTTTAAACGTAGATCGTTGTTTTTCGCACGACCTATTAACGTCGACTGGAAGCTTTGCATTTATTAGGCCTGTTTCACATATGGCATTTTATATACGGTTTCAGCGCCTAAAAACAACCGTTACCATACCTTTATAATGGACGCAGGCGAAACTTTGATGGGTTCGCCAGTGACTCATTCCCAGTACTACATTATGTAGCTTAGCCATATCTAAAAATATTTAGTTTGCCCTCTCCCTTCCCAGTCTTAAAATTTTGGGTAGGTCTTTTTTTTTTAAATTATCCAGAGATGTCAATATATCTATAAGTTCTAGGAACGACACAAGGCAGAAAACAGAGCTTTAAGAATGGATGCAGCTACTAATTCTAAGGAGCTACATGGTTTAATTTAAACTGTATCAGTACTTTTAAACTTAAGAAACCTGAAGAAAAATAAAATGTTATCAAACTATGCAACAATGGATATTTGACTACCCGAATAACCGATTATTCATTAATAAAAGACATCATTTCTTGTTTTATCGTTAAGGCCCTAATAGCTTTTAAAAGAAAAATGCTTCAGGGTTTTAAAGAACATTTTTTCAACGTGTTCTTTTTCTATTAAATTGGTCCTTTAAAGACATGAAGAACACTACCATAGCTCCAATTTGTTTCTATGAGAATGCCAGTGTTGCAAAGATCTTTTCTGTGTTCAAACAATGATTGTATAATTATAGGAAATAATTATTTTAGAGCCTTTATGGGATTATATGCACATTTTAATTCTGCGTTATTTGGCATAACTTTTGAAGATGTAAAATTAAAAAATAAAAACATTTTGGTCCTTTTTTTCAATTTTGTGCATCGGCTGTCGTTAATTTCGCCATTATTTTACATCTGCCGACCGCGGATATTTTTCCAATAGCTGCCAGTGGAGTCATTGTTGGAGATATTTAAAAAAAGGAAATCATGCAGTCTAAAATGCAAATCATTTTTTTGAGAAGGCAGGATTTTTCTGAGTAGGTAGGGAGAGGGCAAACAATTTTTATTTATTATTATTATTATAATTTTGGCCTATAAAAATTCTCTTTGTCGTTTCGTGCCTTTTTGTTTTTTTAATTACTTATTATTAGTCTAAGATTGGTTTTTATTTTCAGTTTACTCCGCCTTAGATTTTTCTACTTTCTAGAAAGAATTTTTGGATCAGTACTTTGATATCCTACTTTTAATTAATATAAGATAATTATTGGGTCACTAGGGTCGAGTCCGGTAACTTCGGACAGCGGGTAAATTCAAACATAGCGTTGCAAACAGCGAAAATTAAGATGAGACGTCTCATGATGAGCCATCTCATCAGGATTTTCACTGTGTGTCCAGTAATTTTTGTTTTAACTCCAAACAACTGACATAGGAAGCAATGTCACTGTCCGAATTTACCTGCTGTCCAAATTACCTGACTTTACTCTAGTTTGATATTTGCTGTAACTGAGATCCCACTATACATGGTCTTGTGAATGCAAGAAAGCTGTTGAAAGCTTTGTAAACATCAAATATTATAAGATTGATATCCGATGTCATTGAATCGAATATGAAACTGACTTGTATTTGTACTGTAGCTTTTGTTTAACGAGATACGAAACCATAAAAAGTACACTACATTGGTATATAATATGCTTACGTGATGTATGTTTATAGAGCGCGAGATGCTTGCAATAAATTAACACAGATTTTCATTTTGCGCAGCTGAAAGAAATATCAAGTTTGCGCACTTATTTAAAGGTCAAACACCCGTAAAAAATTAAAAAGGGGGTTAGGGGAAGGAGTTGAAGGGGAAAGCACTTAACTGATCTAAAAAAAAATGAAGAAATACCAAGCATTTATTTATTTGTTGATGAACATTCATAGGGCTTTTCAATAAATGCACGGATAATGTAAATATTTAATAATGACATGGCCTTACATTTTATCCTTACCATAGAATAATGCCATAATGACCATAAAAACGTTAGGAGGAAAATAAAGTCATTAAACTAGTAGGCACCCACAAAACAGCCTCACACAGGCTTTGTACAGTCCATCTATGTATCTCAAAAATACCTAATACCGATGACGTTCCGTCCGTACCATAGAAGAGAGCCATGAGGACATTGAGCAAGTAATAAATATGATTTTACGCAAGCAGCTACTGAACTTAATTTTGTGTCTTTCAGGTATAGCTTTTCAAAGATACAATCATCACTGGAAGACGATGCGACGATTTACCCTCCAAACATTACGTGATTTTGGTGTAGGAAAGTCCTATATCGAAGAAAAAATAATGGTTGAACTTGACGCCGTTACTAAAGTTTTGCAAGACTCAAAGAACCAGCCGTTGATAATTGCTTCGTTGATGCAGAACCTTGTCGGAAATGTGATCTACGGAATAGTTTTCGGACAACGGTAATTCTAGCTAGTTCCACGCTAAACATCTTTCTAAAGAACTTACGAATATAGATCGATGTCTGGTTTAATTTGCGACAGTATATCCGGTGAAAAGCAATGGTATCCTCACAAGTCTAAGTAAAATATATTAGCACACCTGATTTTATTGCACTAGAAATATTAAAAAAAATCCATGATTCTTGAGACACTACTAAAGTGACTATTATATAGTTTCTGGTCATTTGGGATCCATAGGTTCATTCTGTGGCTGTATGAGAATAGAATTCCATTGAAGCCATTTTCACAGCGTTATACATCTCCTTCAGTTAGGAAACTCGTGATCTCTGCTTAAGTTTTTATTGAGGATTGTTTAAAACTTTGCAGGGTGCCTGCAAAGATATAGGTTATTATAAACATTAATGCAGATTTGCTCCGTTTTGGAAGAGTTACGACCCGACAGGATTATTAAATAGTTATGTCCGCGAATTCCTCTTTAGTTATCATATAAGTCTTTCAACAATTTTGTACAACGTCTGGCTATGACATGTAGTTGTGCTTATTACTAGTGTTCAGTGAGTCTTTTGATTAGTGATCTATTGCTTTATGTAAATACTGGTAGAAATTGCATGTACATGCATAGCGTATTTTCTACAACTTCTTAACTTCGTGTAGCATACATGTGTAACTATAAAAAGAAAACATCTTTAGATTATTGCATTTACATGTATTTTCTATCTGTTTTCACAGAAGATAAGGCATTAGTGTATTTGATTGTCTTTATAAAACGTAGACAATTGCAGATAACAGGTAAAGGTAAAAGTTTCCCAAAGTCAAGCAGTCGTAGGTGCACTGGGGATAAGCGACCCTTTGTAGCTTGGGTACAGGATACGAAAGGCGAAACCCATCCCTCTTCTTTCATTGCATTACCATTCCTTGATTCAAAACAGTTACCCATTTACTGCTGGGTTGACAGAGAGAGGCTTCAAGCCGCCAGATGGCCAAACGTAAGACGAAACATTCTAAGGGACTAATACAATTCTAGATCCATTCGAAGACACCATGTTGGAAAGAGCCAACACAAAATTAGTCACCACCAAAGACAACACCACCGGCAGCCATGTGAACAGCCATTTCCCATGTAGGTGGTCAACAGGCTACATGTAGCCTGAACATCACAAGCAATATATCAATAACAGACATAGCAACTAACTTTACATAAAACAACCAAAAAGAACCAAAACAGAACTGCTGCCTTGGGAAGGCCAGTAATGAAATTACTAGGGGGCTTAACCGGTTTGCGGTCGACCCCATGACCTTCCGACGATTTTCTGCACCATTACCTAATTGCTCTTACCATTCGACCACGACGTCTCTCAGGCAGCGCCGTGGTCGAGTGGTTATAGCGACCAACTAAAATACGGTCTAAAAGATATAATATAAAAAAGACCGCCCAAACAAGCGATTTGAAGGAGTCTGTTGATCGCGTCGACGATTAAGCTAAAATCTATTAAAAATGGTTTCATCTCTGTTTGGTTGCTATGACATATGCCGCATCAGCTTTAGATTTTGTCTTTCTATAAGCCGTAGCTTTAACAAGAGCAGGGCTCAAAGACGATTTCTGATTTACATATCGGGTTTGTTTCAGGTACGACTACGATGACCCAGACTTTCAGATGGTGTGCAACTTTACTAAAATGATTGTTAGTGGACTAGGACCGTTCAGTCCTCTAAATTACTTTCCCACCTGGATTGTGAAATTAATTTCAAGACAGGTACATGAAGCTATCAATTAACGCACACACACACACACACACACACACACACACACACATCTCTGAATAGATTGGGAAAAAATTACTGATTGTTTGTTAAATTTAATAATAAAGAATTTATATGCATTATATCTATTTATACAAACTAACACAGCAATCCCGAATCGAATGACCGAGTGTTTACTATTACAAGTATAAGCTTTCACAAAAAGCTTGCCTCACCGTTTGCAGCAAATTTTACTGAAGACCATATCAATATGTAAAGCATTTCACTCATTTTCTGGATTGCTATGGCGTTTAACTTGTACGAGCGCTTACACAGGACGTCCTCGATCAGCTAACAGGTGTGGTCACCAAATAGAATTGACCTCCCTCTACGCACAAAACGTTAACTCAAACATTGAATCAACATTGATCAAACGACATGACGCTTGATCAACGTTGATTCAATGTAGATTCAATATTGCGTGCCTGCATGCTAGGCTGTGTTTAGAAATGTTCCGGAACTTAGTGACACTATAAGACCGTGTTCGTATCGATCCTTTTCTGGTACCTGAGGATCCGATCTGTTCTTGTGATGAATTACCAAGGAAATCCGCATGAAAGGTCAAAGGTCAAAGGCGAACACTGGATACTTCACCGCCACGGCGGTGAGGAAAGATGCATGGGAGGCGCTTGGTAGAAGGCAACAGTTTAAAATTTTCTCAAATGTAAACGTTGGAAAACAGTACTGTACATGCATCACTTACGCACCAACTGGGGTAATGTGAATGTTATGTTGTCATTTCCTTGAACTGTGATCTCGTTAAACAAGCAGGACTGGAAAAACAAAGAACTACAAACTTGCGTAAATGATAATATACAAACTAATTCATATGCATTTGGAATGACATCACAAAATGATTGAGGGAAACAAAGAAACGAGCTGTATAGGGTATACAGCTATGGCTCGTATAATCAATTTTACCGCTAAAACTATTCGCCCACAAACTTAGATATATCAAATCTTGGAAACCTATGTGTTTTGATAGCTCAACTTTTATTACAGCCGCGCAGGTGTCTAGTTTTCAATGTAGAATTAAAGCATAAAATGTGTGATATTCATGTGCTACCTAATGCACTTATTTTGTACCATATTTAAATTGAATAATAATAATAATAAATGAGCATCGACACCACAAAACCAACAAAGTGGTTATGCGCCCTACGCAGACTCCAATCAGAATGAGCATCCGCCCAATCTGATCAGAATCTTCGCTGTCAGCATGGAGATAGTTAGACCTCTAGCTCATCTTTAAGCGCTTAGTGAAGAGTCTGATCAGACTGGGTGGATGCTGGGCGCACAGCCACTTAGTTGATTTTGTCGTGTCGAGACGCAAATTGATTCAATTAACGCTATTATAATGAATTTTGGGTCTTTTACTTAGGTTGAGCTGTGAAAATGCGTTCGTTAATTTAGAAAAAAAATAATATGCGTCTTTGCGCTAGCTTCGGTGGCTTAAATTATTTGATTCTGCAGATTAAATGAAAGACATAGTACATACTATACGAAAGTCTTTAATAATTGATCCGCGACACGAGAAAACCAGCAAAGTGGTTGTGCAACTGGCGCAGACTCAGATCAGCCTGGGCATCCACCCAGTCTGATCAGAGACTTCGCTGTCCGCATGGTAGCTTCGTTCCTTAGCTACCCTTTAAGCGCTAAGTGAAGAGTCAAATCAGACTGGGCGGATGTCCAGGTTGATTTGAGTCTGTGCTATGCGCACACCATATGCTTGGTTTTCTCGTGTCGCGTCTGTTATTTATAGTACATGTTCAATTAGCTGATCACTTACAGTCAGCACAGAACAACATTCCGTTTGTGTATTGATAGTTCCGAAAACCACGCCTTCTACAGGAAATGAGGTATACATCCCTCCATTAACTGTAAGGTAAAATCGCGGACTTATGTACGACATTGAACCACGTGTGATTTTGTTTGTTAGACTATGTCACGTGCTTAGTTGTCGCTGCATTGGTCAGATATACACTTTCAGGTGACTTTGAGTGGCATTCTGGGTGTGTCTCGGATCTGTGTTTTGCAATTTCTTTGTTTCAGGCCTACAAATTAAACATACAACGTAAGAAAGGTACCGAGAGCATTAAAACGTTTATGCTAAAGAAAATCAAAGAACACGAGGTAACGTATGACGAGAACAGCATTCGAGACTTTATTGACCTTTACATAAAAACTTCAAAAGAAAACACAGAAGAAACAAAGGAAACTTTTGCAGGTATTCATATACATGTAAATCAGATAGATTATACTCACAACTTCATTTTGCCATTCAAATTATTATGTGTTCAAAGTCCTCTAAATCGAAGCAGTTTAAAACCATGAAACCAGGTGGTACAGTACAGCCGAAAGTAAAGAGTATAAGGTTTGGGCTAAGGTCATTTCGGTACGAGGCAGACCGGGCGATTCCCCCCTACCCCCATCCCCCCCCCCCACCATCGAAATAAATTTGTTTGATTTTTTCTGTTGCTAATTTGGAATGGTCTCGACTTTAAGGTGGTGATCAGTGGTATATACAAAAATTTGAATAAATCCTTTTGAATTTAAAGTATCTACCAAACTGTTAGCAGACTTATTATTTTAGTTATTCTCCGTATTGTTAAAAAATACAAAAGGCGACATGCTGATTAAAAAGTGTTGTTTTTTTAAGAGAATAAAACCAAAGGCTAATTTTTTTCAGATTTTTGTGTTCAATGCAACTCAGTGATTATCTCTACTTTAAGTGTTTCACTTGTTAAGCCTAACTTTCATTTAGTACTCTCTTTGTTCAGGTTTTATCTCACATATTGTTTATTTTGTCTATTTTCGTTTTGTGTTTACACTAAAAATCCAGATTTACTTCATACAGTATCTTTTTGTGTTTTAGTTTTGACATATCTTCATTTATATTCTCCCTTATCTATTTCTACTCAGTTTGTCCGCCTTTATGCTTTTCCTCCTCTCTTCGTTTTAATGCCAGTAACTCAGTAGTTGATTGATAGCTGTATTTGTCACTTTCTTACCTGGACGCAAGTAGTATAAGATGTCACCATAGCCACGCTCTATCGGCGTGGCCGTGGTTGACACCCTTAAGTACTGACGCCGCTTTAAAACAGCTACGAATACATGGTTGCAAACGGAACCCGTTATGAAACACTCGTCATTGGGAACAATATAATAGTTTTACTGTATTATATGTGCGTCATAATTATGTATTTACATGTGCAGAAGGCAACATGTTACGTGTGATTCAAGATTTGTTTTTGGCTGGCTCTGAAACAACATCTACTACACTAGATTGGGCTATGCTTTTTATGATAGAATACCCGGATGTACAGCGTAAATGCCAAAAGGAAATAGAAGAGGTCAGCGAATAGGTTTTAATGTATCATCAATGTATCTATTTTAAATATTTCTTAGAAAGGACACCAGCTTAAAAATTAACGCGTAGTGCAGGAGTCAAACTGGACAACTTCACTTCTATTCACTGAACAATTTTCTTGTTTCTTTATGTTTTGTGTTTTGATGTTTTACACTTTCTATTACTGGATATTTTAGAATTAAGTCTGCAATAAGTGACGATAGAGGCAAAATTGCGGTGCGTCATCGTCAGTAACATACCCAGCAGGCAGATGACGTCGAAATGACGTCGCACTGACAACGTCATTTCAAGTCATATGCCTGCTGGGATACTTCCTGACAAACATTTGATCCGCAACACGAGAAAACAAACAAAGTGGTTGTGCGCTCAGCACAGCTCAGATTAGCCTGGGCATCCGCCTTGTTTGATCAGAGTCTTCGCTGAGCACTAAGGGTAGCTAAGGGGTCTAAGCTACCTCCATGCGGGCAGCAAAGATTCTGATCAGACTGGGCGGATGCCCAGGTTGATCTGAGTCTTCGCTGGGCCCACAACCACTTTGTTGGTTTTCTCGTGTCGCGGCTCATCTTACTGTCCAGCCTTCTTGAATAAATTTAGCTCGAGAATTAACCAAAGCCACATTATGTGAACAGTGAGGATCCAGTAGTCGTAATTTGAATGTTCAAACAGTGAATAAACGGTATTGGCTTCTCTGTGATATTCTAAAATTTTTTATAAGACAGTTCCATAGTACTTCGAACGCATAGTTTGCTTTATGCATATTTCGTACAAATCATTAATAACGTGCGTGTTTTGTTCAATCTTTAGGTTAAAGGAGATAAACCAATAGAGTACGCTGACAGAGGAAAACTCCCATACGTCGATGCCACAATCATGGAGATTCAGAGACTTGCTAACATTGGTATGTGTGTGTGTCGGTCTGTGTGTCTGTGTGTGTGCGTTTTTATATGCCCGTTTTGAGAAAAAGGACGTACTCTGTCCTGGTGCTGTCCGCCCTTCCGTCTGTTTGTCTGTACATCCGTTTGTCCGTAGCCATGCTTGTGTGCGCCATAACTCACTTACCGCTTAGGATATCTTCATGAAATTTCATTGCACGGTGCTTCAGCGTCATGCCTATTTATGTTACTTTAGAGATGTTGCTGATATTCAGAAATGGTTGTAAATTCCTTTCGGTTCATAGCCTGACTGTTTTGTTTAGTATATTTTGTATTCGGAGCTGACGAATCACATGTACAGGAAACACATGAAATGTACAGTATACCCTGTGTATCCTGGATAGATTGTTTCTTCGGGAGGAATCTGATCTAGGTCTGTGCTGTTTGCTTAGCCTCTTTGGTCCCAATACTTAGAACATGTACGGTATAATTGAAATACGTGTTTATTTTACATGCGAGAATAAATAAATAAATAATAAGAGTGTAAGATATCTGGGACAGATCACAGTCGAACATCAATGTTCGGTAACAACTCTACTGTTTTATTTCAGTGCCCTTATCGGTGCCACACAGAACATCAAAAGATACAGAAATTCAAGGGTACAAAGTACCTCAGGGAGCAATGGTAATACCCCTTCTGTTTTCTGTCAGCTGTGATCCGAAGTACTGGACTGAGCCCGAAACGTTTAATCCGGAAAGGTTTATTAACGAGGAGGGAAGGATAGTAAAAAATGACGCTCTTATTCCTTTTTCTACAGGTGAGAGTTCTTCTTTAACTCCTCCTCCTCCCCACCACTCCAAATAGCACCCCCCCCCTGCCACAACCCCAACCCCCACCACACACACATACTTATATATATATATAAATATGCCCCAAGTTCAGCTCGAATTCTTTTTGACACGACGCATTTCCTCGTTATAACGTCTGATTGATTCGACAATAATTACTAATGCAACAGGCTGTTTCATATATATAATAATACTAAGAATATATCGTATATTATGATAAAAATAACAATAATAATAATAATAATGATAATAATAATAAACTCAGAAAAAAAAGAAACTTGGCGATTGACAACTTATCATTCTTTTTGAAAATTCATGCTCACGTCAGTACGCGGACAACCCCCTAATTCAGAGATATTTTACAGTCGGATCCTTCTGCAGCAACTGAAGGTTAACATTTTAATTTAAGTTAACTATAAATGTAGTGCGTCTACAAAAAAATCAAATTGTCAGCAAAGTTGCATATGCACACCTGTCCAGGTGCGAACTATCCAACAATATCTAACCGCAGCATAAGTCGAATTTCACAAGTTTAGTCGAATGGATAATTAGTCATGTGATAGGGGCATATTCGATTACGATTACATGTCTAACACCATATCAACAAACATTATTGCATAAAAAGCAGTGCCGAGAGGTATTAACAGCCGTGCATCAACCGGCGAAAAGCCGTGTTTCAACAAGGGTTTTCACGCGCTTTTGATGCACGATGACAGAACTTTCATTATGCTTGTGCCGGGCCACTAAAAATACCGCCATGCAACTTTGTCTCTCCCATTTCGGTCGAATTACAAAAATTAGTGGTGCGCTACCTATGTATGCCTATATGACATCATCATGTCTGTAATATGACGTCATCGTCGTGACTCAGGTTTAAAGCGATGTTGTTTACATTCTTTCAATGCCAAATGGAGAGTAAATAAGTGTTTAAGAAAACATGCATTCAAGCTTTCAGCAATCAAGAACTGCAGGATGGTATATGAATGGAACAAGCTTGTTCTACATGGAAATTACTGCTCAGGGTATCTGCTTTTTGTTGATGAATTTGCAATTTATTTTGCATCAACTACAACGACCAACTTGAACACTTTCCCGAAATATTGAGGCTGAATAGGATGATGGCAGCCATTTTGAAAAGAATGAATGCTCTCGGGGCCGGAAGACGAATATTAGCAAAAAGATACTGTCAAACGATGACAACATATAGTGCCAAGCCTTTTCTCAAATTTTAATGAATAATTCGTTGAATTTATGCAATAACAGCGATCAAACTTTTGTTTCCAATGCATAAACATTTGCCAGGTCCCTCGGGAGATGTTGAAAACCTCGTCCTTCGGCCTCGGTTTCCAACATATCCCTCGGGACCTGGCATATGTTAATGCATGAAAAACCATGTTTGATTCCCATAATAAAAGGCCGCGCAAAAACATAAAAAAAATATATCTATTACTGTAAACACCTATAGTCTATTTAAAGCCCCAAGCTAAAATAGAAAGAAATGTTGGTAATTGTGTAGGTGGACACAATAATCTATAATACTAAATAAACGAAGTAACGCATACACTGCAAAATTGGTGGCATTTTCAAGCGTAATTTCTATACTGGTTCTTTCGCATATTGCTATCATTGATAATTTCGGTTAGCGTGTGTTTTAGTTTCACGTAGATTTAAAGAATTTGGGAATTAAATTCGTCTTTCATTTTAAATTCTCCCAAGTATTTCTCTAGAAACTTCGATGTCAACAATGGGTGCGTTCGAGTGAAATTATCGTGTACTCGAATACACGTTTTAAATTAATCCGGTCGTTTCGGTTCTGAGTCGTTATATCGGCGCGCTGCTTAGCAAGTCCAAATTTAGCAGGTTCTAATGCAAAAATCCGACCCATGAACGTACGTCATTCCCCATAAATGTATTTTTGCTCATATGTCTAAACGGATGAAGAACTAAATGGTCATAGTCCCGACGGCCCTGGCTCGAAACGACCCATTTTCTTCCAGAACGATAGTCAATACGAGTAGCCAATCGAACTCGCCCATTGAAGAATAAAGCTCAACGCACATGGTCTTTCGAAAAGTTGGACGGACACACGGCGCCAAGTGTGTGCGGCTATGGTTACGTACCGCTGAGCCACTTGGGGAACGTCGTTAGGAGAATTCAAACTGAACTGAACTTTCGAAAAGACAAAAATTAAAAATGTCTAAGGTTAACACACATGCGCCAGGTAAGAAAGGGCATTTTTTCCAGCGAAGCAGACAAATCAATTTCAGTGATTCAACGAAGCTAAATAAGCCTTTGGTCTTCAGAGGGCTTGAATATTTCCCCCCAAAACGTTCCAGGACCCATTTTTTCCAGAAAAAAATACCCAGGACAGGTCACATAACCAAGATGGCAAACATTTATTATGGTAAAAAATTTAAAAAATCTTCTCCCCCAGAACCACGCCGGGCCGCGTAGCACAATCGGTAGGGCACCTGACTCATAAGTCAGAGGTCCTGGGTTCGAAACCCGGTCTGGCCACATACTTTTGTTTCTCCTTCCGCTGATTCAAGAAGGGCAGTTGTCAGTTACTGGCGAAGGTATGTGCACTTAGTACTGGTTAACCGCTTAGGAGGTCTAAGCCTGCCCAGGAATAGTGTGGTTAGGTTAACTGACCGTCCCGACATGACCTTAGCTGTTTACCGTGGACGTTAAGCATCAAATCAACCAATTCTCCTCCAGAACCACAAATCCTATGATCTTGAAACTTAGCATGTCGCATCAAGGACTCAAAAGCTCAACAAAATTTATATAAATGATGACCCTGGGATGACCTTGATCTGTTTTACGGCAAGGTCAACTTTTGAGTCACTTAGTTTTTTCTATAGGAAAATGTGAAAAAAGTTGATTTTTTTTAGAAACAATGCAGTCTGCTACCTGAAAGTTTGTAGATGCAGACAACTAATTAGGTAAATGAAGCTTTAGTGAGTATTCATGGTAAAGGTGATATCGTCACCTGGGCCTAATGCCCCAGTCACACACACACATTACGGATTGGGCGGATAGTTGTGGATAAAAATCCACAATAATCCGCAGAATTTGTGGGCGTGGCTTATTTTCTTAATTAATTTACGGATACAGTTAACTATAGATGCGTATGATTAAGGATAAATGCGGATGTCTGCGGTCAGATAGTTTCCCTTTGAATCAATACGATGAGAGATGATACGAATGTATACGTACTACTTACCTTCCATTACGTTCTGTTACTTCTATATGCGGAAAGATGTTGATGCTGCGGTTGGCCCGTGCGTATATGTCCGGTTTTATTCGTAATGGTCCGTATCGCATCTCCGGATGGCGCATCCGTATCTGTCCGGTGTTATTCGTAAAGGTCCGTATCGCATCCGCAGGGTCTGTAACTGTTCGTATCGTATCCGTAGGGTCCGCAGGATCCGATTCCAATTTTTGAAAATTTTCAAAATTTAGGCGCGGACGAGTAAACCGTATTGATCCGTAACAAAAGGTAACTGAAGGCATTCATTCGCATGTATCCATATATAATCCGTATCTAATCCGTATCTTATCCGTATCTAATCCGTATATAAACCTATCATTCCGCAGCCCAACCCCAAGTTGTGGACTGATACGGTTTCGCGCAGATCGTTACCTTCAATAACGGTTAGTTACGGGTCTCGTTCGGAGTTTTTGTACGGACTTTTACCTTCAGATACGTTTCTATACGGATAACTTACACTTCAATACTGACAAATACGTATTGGTGAGGACAACTGCGAACAGCTAATCAGGCTGGGGCATTAATCCGTAACAATACGCAGAACGAGACCCGTAACTAACCGTAACAATCCGCATGAAACTGTTTTTATCCACAAAGTTTGGGTGGACCGCGGAACGATAGGTTGAGATACGGATTAGATACGGATTAGATACGCATAAATGCGGATAAATGCCTTCAGTAACGGATCGTTATGGTTAACTCGTCCGCGCCTGAATATTTAAACTTTTCAAAATTTGGTGGCATATCCTGCGGACCTTGTGGATACCATACGGATACGATACGGATTCGATATGGATAGAGACCACGCCCACAAATTGAGTGGATTTAAAGTCCGCAACTATCCGCCCAATCCGTAATGTGTGTGTGTGACTGGGGCTTTAGGCCATTTACATTGAAAAATTAAAACTCGCTTTTTTATATAAACTTGACCATCATGAAATATTTTCACGCTTGCGCGGGCTCTTTTCTAGTAACAATACACAGAATCTGCTTCAGAAGTTTCCGCCTTAGAACAGCCAGTGGCAAAACACTGATTTTCATAATCTAATTTTCGGAACCACAGTAAAAAAATGATCAGGAATGGATAAAATCAAATCCCACATCCCGGCCTCAAAACCAAAAGAGATAGAAGGCCACACACAAATTGACAAACGTTCACGAAAGACACGCAGATTTAAGCGAATACACAGATCTTTCCAAATCAGGTGGTCATTTAGCTAATCTTATTTGAACAGCAGCAACATCTAATTTTACATGTTTTCTACTTTTAACTTGCAATACAAGACAAAATAGATAAAAAATGAGAATGCTCAAGACTAAAGACACGAGGACATTACATGTAACATTGAGGAACAACAACAGAGGTACTGCCTTGAAACGGGTCAGAGATAGATTATCGGGGCTTAAACTAGTTTTACTTCATCCAAACCTTCGTCTTCTACATCTGCAGTGGTTCGAAACATTTAGTAAACTGTTTGATCCGCATAAAGGTTTCCTAACCCATCTATAAATGACGACAGAAAATACACAAATCACAGACAAGACATGATATGACGCATCAGAGATAAGGACTCGACAGAAACAACGTATCGCGACGCCTAGATATACCTGGGGATGTCAAACAACATCACTGAAGTTTAGGAGCAAAACAATAGTCAGCTGAAGCCCGAATAACCAAGTAACAGACAAGGCCCGGTCTTGCTCCAACCAACAAAACTAAATATCTTTAATTGGGGTCCATCATTGAGTCTGATGCCCGACCAACATGCGTGCAATTAAAGTAAGAAGCAAAGTTATTAATTATGATTGGGTTAACCACAAAACTTGCACACTGCAGCGTTACATTTATGTTATATCAATACGCTTGTATCGTTTTATATTTTTTTATTTCTGAACTGATCAGAAAAATCAGTACTACTTACAATGTTTTTGGAGTTTAATAGACAAGTAACCATAAATTCTGGTTCCGATAGTCCCTGTTGCAAAAGAATTTATATCCAACCTTGAATTAAGAAACGAATTCGTAGTTTCGGCGATAGACTACTTAGAGTTACTTACCGTAAAATTCTATAAAAACGAGACAGCTAAATTTTTGACCGAATTCTCTATGATCCTGAAATAAAACAAAATAAAACATAGTTTTTCTCTCTTTCTTTTTTTTATCACAATGCAGTAATAATTCCAAATGGTAAACCGTTCAAATTTCCCGCTTGGGGCTTGCAGTGATGCAATGCTGCTTCAGACCAAATAATCTGAAGTCTTAGGTATTTACGGTAAATGTTCTCTTTATGACATTGCTGAAACCAGTAGCTGGATTTTCACCAACCTTGACTGGGCTGTTAAAGAGAACTTAGAATGTTTGACGCAAATGACCTTATTATTGAGCCTAGAATATTATAGTTTCCCTGAAGTCTGATATCTCTTCAGCTGTTGGGTTGGGGTTGCTAGCTTTGATAAGTCTATTGGTATACATGTACGCCACAGAGCAATTTAGGTTTTGGCAGTTAGGACCCTAAATACAAGGTCATAGACTGACAAATAATGCTAAATCTTAAATTGCCTCTACCCTATCTCTTGAACCTATTAACGTATTTAATTTTGGTCAGACTTTTAAGAACTTATGATAAAGAGGTGCCAATTTATTGGCTTCTTTCTTTGTTGCTGGACCTTATTTCCAAGATATTTAAACTAGCATCACTAGACTGTCAAAACGCGTTGGTGCTAGCGGTGTTTCTATATTTACTTAATCAGTAGCGCTTAACTCCTTAAAAGTGTGAAAGAAAACGTATAATGAACAGGCAACGAGCATCCCTGTTCGAGCCGCACTTATTTGCGTATTCCACGGAACACATTTATTTAGCTGCAGACATAAGATAAGAGACAGCTACGACACCTACAAATTGACGCAAGACCGCTGATGTCCCTCATAAAGCCGCCTCAACATTTGCGTCTCTAGAAACGTGACAGACAAAGGCATCAGGAAGGGGATATTGAAGCAGCGTGAGCCCTGCTTAAATATGTCACGCCGTATGCGTAAATGATACAAGCTAGTAGATTCAGAGAACAATCCCATTACATGTACCTACGAGACAATTGTACTTCAGTTGTGTGAAATGTTATACGGACTGAACACACACGTTCGGCAAATGTCTCCACTGACTATCAACACATACTTTATCTAAGGGATCCCAGTGGTTCAGTGAGCTAAGCTCTATCCTGCATTATCCGGGCTCCCGGCTAGAATACTACTGGAGGCGGAATAAAATTCAACCATTCACAAAATAATTCTATTTAACCAATTGTTTTGACCGA
Organism: Ctena decussata; assembly: GCA_963989385.1. Classification (NCBI taxonomy): domain Eukaryota; kingdom Metazoa; phylum Mollusca; class Bivalvia; order Lucinida; family Lucinidae; genus Ctena; species Ctena decussata. The sequence continues at coordinate 63,364,035 of OZ022506.1, read as the reverse complement.
AACTCTCTTCAAAGGGCGTAAAACCGCAAGTCATTCATACAAATGAGCGTGCCTGCCTAACCTAGGCATGCTTCGGGGCCTAGACAGAATTTGTGTTGATGACTTGGCTTGCTCGGAGACCTATAAGATAGAACATGAGGAGCTCAGTCATAACGGAACACATGAAAAACCCATAATTCTTGTGTTCCGTTATGACTGAGAACCCTTGATATTTCTTGTGTTCCGTTATGACTGAGTGCCTAACGTTCTATCTAATAGGTCCCCGGGCGTGCCAAGGTGAACCAGCTTTTTGACTATATTATACATGTACTTGAATTGTTTATATTCTTTCTTGTAGGTCCCCGAGTGTGCCTAGGTGAGCCATTGGCCAGAATGGAGCTCTTTCTTGTCTTTGCAAATCTACTTCAGCGGTTTACATTCAAGAGAGAAAACGATCGCATGAAACATTCGATGGAACCAAAACTTACACAAGTTACAAACGCACCGTGTGAATATAAACTAAAGGCATATAGACGATAACCACACGGGTTTTGACGTGGACATGTACACGAAATTTTTTAAGAGACTTTTGTGGATTTATTTACCCTAGTTCATACTGTTTTGTGTTTTCATGGACAGTCATTCATAGATGACACGTAGTGCTCTTCTCATCTGTCCTGAAGTATGTTACAGGCAAATGTTATAATATGTGTAACAGGAGTCACTAAATTTAAGTATGCGATCCTTCTATACTCATTGTCAGTTGTTTGTCAAGGCAGAAACTGGGACCCTCAAGCGTCCAAAAATTCTGAGAAACATGGGTTTTGAAGGCACGTTGCGATTTCATTGTTGGAAATCATATATGAGCATCCGTAATTTCTGTAGTTGGTCTATAACGGTCAGTGCTCCTATGATCGAAACTGTGAAGCTCTTTGCTTGCTTCTGCCAAGAGCCATGTCGTTTCAAACGCATAATTTGAGCCGCGACACGAAAAAACCAACACAGTGGCATGTGCGTCCAGCGAAGACTCAAATCAGCCTGGGCACCCACCCAGTCTGAACAGAGTATTCGCTGTCCACATAGAGCTAGTTTAGACCCTTAGCTATACTATAAGTGCACAGCAAAGACTCTGAACAAAGTACGCGGAGGCCCATGCCGATCTCAGTGTTGGTTGGGCGTACATGCCACTTTGTTTGGTTTTGTCGTGTCTTGGCTCATTTATACTTGCAACATCGGACTGTGTTCAAGTAAAGCACGGAAGACAAAAGATGTGTATGTCTTGAAGTTTATCATGTACGATTACACCGTCATGTTTTTCAACCATATAAAGGTAGAAAAAAAAAACTTTTGTGTTATTGTGTTTATTTCCCTGGGTGACAAAGCTTTTTCCAAGTAGGACCAGGACTTAAAAAACAGAATTGGTTTTCCTAGAGATATATTTTTCTATTGACCCCTCCTTCCCACCATTTAAGGGGTGATAGGGTTTGGGGTGGCAATATCAAAAGGACATAATTCCTACCCCCCCCCCCCCTTCCCCCCAAATGCATACGTACCATTAACAACACACAATTTAATACCAATTCTCTGTAACCATCGAGAATGGTGGCTCACGCCTAGTCACAGATTTTAACGAAACTTTCTGAGCATGTTCCTTGTCACTTAAAAAGAAAATATTGAAATACAACTACCTATTTTTTATGGCCCGTTTCCATGGTAACGGGATTTATAATATTTGGCCTGAAACTCTAAAAATATCAGTGAAAATTGACTATTTTTGCACAATTACATCTTCTAAACTCTATATATTTATTGTAAATCGTAAATTGTTCTTTCAAATATTACTCAGGATGAATTCTATAGCGAGCTACTAAAACGAATTCAGTTGACTGTAGAATAACACTTTTGCTTCAAAGGTGGGTGGGGTATCAAGATATTGAAATTCATCGTTTTTCATCATTTTTTACCCAATATTTCAAAGCCCCGCGGGCACTTTGACACATCTCCACATATTCACTGTCAATAATGGTACTTCATGTTTAACATTGTGGAAAAACATGTGTGGGAAGTTACCATCTTCTTATCGTTACCATGGCAACAATTATGTTACCCTTTTAAAAACGAAAAGTGGAATAATCACATTTAAATAAGTCTTTGTTCATCCACAGCACTTTAATACTGCAATATGTTAGTAGATAAACACAATTTATTAGTCAGGTCTTTGCTTTACTACAGTTTATTGATTGTGGGCCCAGATGGGCAGGTGTTAAGGGTCATTTTAGGGGCCCGAACATGTAAATATTTTGTGCCAAAAATAGGCAACAATCCAAATATGGTTTACCACCTACCCACTTCTCCTGGCGGGAGTTCTGTAGATTACAATTTTCTTAAAGCCTAGCATCTTACAAGTATTTTGCAACATGTAAGCCCTCCCGGCGATTGTCGGGTTACGCAATAACAGCATGTTACAAACGTTACCCATCAAAAACGTAAATAAAATATAAAACTATTGAAACTTACAAAAGTATGGAAGTCACATTCACATGTTTAAAATCATAATATGGTCTATAAGGAGAATCCAGTAGCTAAAAAAATATGCTCTTTGAAAGATCATTTAGCTTACATGGCGTTACATACGTTACATTTGTCTTTACACTTCATTAAAATTGCTGTTTCCATTCGAAATGATTTATTCTTATAAGGTTTTTCTTCCGTATTAGACCATAGGTTTGCTTCTGTCTAAAAGGCAATTTATTTATCTTTTCGAATCAGTCAATATTATTATCTTAACTTTTATACTTTGGGAGAAATAGGATGTTGAACACACTACACTCTTAGAAGATATTTCATATCTCAATTATCACTTGCTGGGCCACAAGTCATCTATGGTTACCTCCTCCTCGACCCCTCTCCGTAGGAAGTTTATAGATCATGATTTACATAATGCCCAATGTCTTACAAGTATTTTGTATTTTAGCCCTCTGGCAATGGAAGCGCTATGCTGTAACAGTTTGTTAAAAACGTTACCCATCAAAACGGTAAATATAATATGAAAATAGTGAAAGTTACAAAAGCATGGAAGTCACATTCACACGTATAAAATTATAATATGTTCTAACATAAGAATACGGTAGCTACACTTTGTGATGTTTTAAAGATCATTTTAGCTTACGTGGCGTTACATACGTGATATTTGTCTTTGCAAACAGATAAATAAATAACACTCCATTAATTGCTGTTTTCATTCAAAGTATTTTCTTCTTGTAAGTTTTCTTTTCCGTATTAGACCTTACTTTTGTTACTGTCTTAAAGGCAACTTATTCATCTTTTCACTTCAGCAGATATTATTGTCATATCATTTATACTTTGGGAGAAATGGGCTGTCGAACACAGTACCCACTTACAAAATATTCCATATCGTAATTATTTATTGCCTTATAATTCAAATGCTTGAATAACAATATGGGAATTTAAAACAACAGTATAAGGTAAATTGCCTCTGTCAGCCTATCGAAACAGCAATTATGGGTGGGACAATATGTTGAACGCATCTCTATCACTATTTCTGATAGTCCCTTGGCCGTAACTGTCGCTTATAAATGTTGCCTGTGACTTTTTTCTTTAAAATCATATACACATGTAATTTGAAGATAGAACAGTTTGGTTTTCTTTTGTTAGCAGTTTCTTCATAAAGAATCTTCGAGTATAAGAAACATACATTCTGGTTTGTTTTTGATCATTAGCTATTACTAGTAGTGATGTAAACAACATTAATGTATAAGATAGTTCATTACAATACCACCAAATTCACCGTCTCTCAGAAAATTAACGCAAATAAATAGTTGCAGCCCTAAAGATCTTTTTTGTACATGGTACATGTTTCTTTGAACACTTTCATCAGCTAGTAGACCTTGAGCTGGCCATAGACCCCTCCCCCACACCCCCAGGGGAGTTTTGTATCCTAATTATTTATAAAACTACATTATATAAGAAACAAAATGACTTATGTTAACCCTCTGTACGTTGGGGCGTTAATGTTTAATTTCAACGTCAATTACGTCTACCCATATTAATATATTCACGTTATAATTGAAAATACGCATTGTTACACACGTGTTAGTATTCACCCTAAATAATGTTGGCTTTTGTATGCTGGTACATAAATCGCTGTTTCAAAGTTATTGACATGTCAAAGATTTGTTGAAAAATCGGTATAACGTAGCTAACATTGTATTTGGCGTTTTTTCCTTCTATGTCTATATACATGTAATATAAGGAGCAAATTGTAAGAATTGAAGCGTAGAGAAAGCTAAGATCACAAACATGTCTATTTTAATAATCTAATACATACAAAAGTAAAGTCTTACAACAATAGTCAGCATCACAATAAATATGTAATGGATATAACCATAACAAAAATAAGAAAAAAAATGATAAAAAACAGAATGAGACTAAATCGCTGAATTGGTGGACTGAAATGTATACATGCTCCATCACTCTTCTTCGAATCATACCCAGCTGAGATAAGTTAGGTAGTACTTACATGTAGCAGTGGAAATATTAATTGAGGACAGAATGTATCATTTTTTAAGTATATAAGCTACAAAATGATGAGAAAATCTAGGAAACCTAACATCAGCTGCTGTAGTCTTTCAATGTTATCTGCATTACGGTATGTCTTAAGTAGACACTGCTGTACATGTAAATATGAAGAAACACCAATGTTATGTGTTTTCAAACTTAAAAAAAGAATCGGATAGTGTATATTTGAAAGGCAGTCTAACAGTAACATTACGTTACATGTTTGTAATATGTCTGAGGATAAGCTTTGTGAGTGACCTGTTACCACAATATTAGTTCCCTGGCGCCATAACGCATTCATTGTTGTAACATTAGCTTACCACTAGTATTCAGATGGTAAATTTAGCTCTTTGAAATGCACAAGGGTTCAGCAAGACGCACATAGATCGTTACAGCTGAAGCAGTTCGACCTTGCCTTCTATTCAGTTTCATTTAAAAGTGACTTCATAAAAATGCTATTATTTTTAATTTTATGCATCAAATGAAGTAAGTATAAGTTGATATATAATGTAACTATCAGTATTTATGTTTAGAGTCATAATAGGGATAAAATCAATTTTGCTGCCTGTGCTGTTAATTGAGCCATTGAATTGCCCTACATACAAATATGTGACTGTGACTGCCCGGTGAGGCAATCAAAAGCAGAATCAACTCGGTTGACCGGCATTAACACCATTATTGCTTTGCTGTCAGTCGCTTCTTCAGCCAACAGCCTCTTTGCACAGTAACGGCTTTGCATAGGTTAGAAAACGTGTGGCTCCTGTGATCATAACTTGCTTGTTAAATTGTTATCTACGTGATCTGTTTACACAGCCCCCATCGAATACATTGCAACATATTAACAATATGAAAAGTTAAGGGTTACAGAAATGGACAGTGTTTATAACGCATACAGCATTCTGTCATCATCCTGTTAGAGTTCTATTTGTCATTCTGTTGATACAAATATTTAGTTGTAACTATCAATGACTAAAGATCTGACGAAAGACAATTTTCAGTCAGACGTTTTCAATAAGTTAGCTTCTTAAATTGTTGTTTGGATACTGCCAAAATGCTGTGTTATCTAACAGCATTTGAAATACTTGGACAAGAATGATTTGATTAGCAGTATGATATCATGAATACGCAATATACAACAATATTTATTGCTAAACAATATGGTTATACAAAGTCATGGAGATGAAATGCAGTAAGTTATTTAGGTTAGCCCTTCCTTTGCATGTATAGGTATGCACTTCCTCTATTGTTTGATTATTTGCTGTTCAGAAATATTGTATTACTGGTCAAAGGAATTGAAAATGAAGATTTTATAAACTCTCAATGAGTAGTTATATACGTTACTTCTCGTTTTTTGTTTTGTTTTTTCTCACTATTATGCTGCAAAGTATAACTCCAGTGTAGGTGAGTACATTCTGAATGAGAACAATTAACATTTGCTCATAAATATCTGAACAGCAGTGACCAACATTAATATACTTTGTTATTTTAATTTTCCATTTCATTAAGTTGTTAGAGCTCACTGTTACACTGTTCCTGGAAAAATAACAATATTTTTGTCTAACTAAACATATCTATGTGTTCTTTTATAGATCGATTCGTTAAGCGATGATTTAATATAGCCAGACTTAAAAGAGCAAGAAACAAAAGCATAGAAATATAGATTGTCTTAAACATAGCACTTATACATTGCTATTATATCATGCCTTAAACATAGCACTTATACATTGCTATCATATCATGCGTAAGCTGCGAGTTCTCTATTTATATCTTAAGTGTTTCTGATGCTATACTCCCATACTCCTGGCTGACAAATTATTGTTCGGAACTACATGTTAAATGAACTTAATTAAGCAACGTATTAACACTACCATTTAACATTTTCAAACGTAATGTTTTTTTTTCACTGAAACTGAGCAATGTTGTTTCCCTTGGTAACGTAAAATACACGATAGTTTTACATAAGTAAGTATACACTACCAGCAAGTATTCACGTTAGTTTTGATGCATAACTGTTTTTGGCTGAAGTCTTCAAACCTCAGATTTACTATTCTGCTTTAGAGTTTTTTAGTGTACACGTAAAAACTTTCCCAAATCCTGACAATAAACAAGTTGTACCACATTTTGTATTGTTGATTACTGATTATTTTATAGTTTTATGCGAAACAGGACGAAACTGCTCAAGTTCCGCTCAAGTTTTAACGTTATCAAACTTATTTTATATCATTTTATTCGAGACCTATATGCAAAATCAATGCTGGCTTTTAAAAAACAGTGGCTTTATCTTCTCTGAAGTTCTATATTTTATTATTATTATTTTTTTTTCACCTTCCTGTTTTGTTTTTTTTTTTTATTTCTCTCTCTCTCTCTCTTTTTGCATTTTTTCAGCTTTATGTAACAAAATTTCATGAATGTTACCATCCTTCAAACTCAACTGTAAAAATTCTAAAAGAAAGATGGCGAGAAATGTCATTATTAAATACTTTGATTTTTTATATAATAACCAAGTAAATAGCAAAACCAGGTTTGCATGTTTAGAATATGTCACGTTTCTAAACATTACAATTTGAAGTATATAAAGTATAGTGTGTTTAATCACGTATAAAACACTCCTCATGAATCCCTAAAACTAATCAAGGATGAAAGTGTTGATAGGCCCAAGTACACAAAATATCACAAGAACTGCCAGACTTCTATTTGTTATTGTTTTCTATGTGAAAATGAAAAAAAAAACTGATTAGAGGTATAATAATGAACTATCTTATACATTAATGCTACTCACATCACTAATAGAAATAGCTAATGATAAAGAATAAACCAGAATGTATTTTTTTTCTAATATTAAAAGATTCTTTTATGAAGAAACTGCTACCAAAGAAAACAAAATGATTTTATCTAAAATTTATATGATTTTAATAAAAATAGTCTTAGGTAACGTATATAACCGATCTTTATGGCCGAGTGAGCTGCTTTCAAAATAGTGTGCCACTGTTCCTTGCTATTTTAATAGGCTGACATATTCGATATTACACTATTCTGTTGTTTTTAACACCAACAGTGTAATTCGAGCACTTGAATTATACCGCAAGTGATATCTGTAATATGGAACATTTGTTAGGGGTTACTGTGTTCAACATAATATTTCTCACAAAATATATAAGATAGGATAAAAAAATTTGCGGATCTGAAAAGATGAACAAATTGCCTTTAATACAGTAATAAATATATGGTACAATATGGAAGGAATAATTTACAAAAAGAAAGTATTTTGGATGGAAATAGCAATTTTGATCGAGTGTAAAGACAAATGTCACGTATATTACACCATGTAAGCTAAAGCGATAATTTAAACATCATAAGTTTTAGCTACTGGATTGTTTTATTCGAATCTAGTATAATTGTAAACATAGGAAAATGACTTCTATTTTGTTTTATAATTTTCAATAATTTTTATGCTATTTTTATTGTTGTAATGGGTAACGTTTATAACAGGCTGTTACAGCGTAACACCCCATTTGCCAGAGGGCTAACATGCTGCAAAATACTTCTAAGATACTGGGCTTTTAGAAAATGATGGTCTACAAAACCATATCTGTCTCACAGCTTATATATTCTAGAAGTAAAATAAGAATTGTGTGTGTTTTGAGTGGAGTGGAAATTTCCCTTCTTTCTCTTTCTTCTTTGGACCCCTTCCCCCCCCCCCTCCCCCCCCCCCCCCCCCCCCCCCCCCCTTAGAGGCTAACATTAGTTTGTTCACAGCATATTTTGTTTCCTCCTGTATTCTCATATGCAAAGTTTAAGATTTTGTCAATAAGTGCAACGGTTACATATGATTGCATTATAATGTCTTAGAGATCTTTCACATTTTCTATATCCCCCCCCCCACCTGCCTCCCCAATTTTTGAGCTCTTTCTGAGCCCCTTTTTCTGTAAAACAAATGGCCTCAGAGCATACATAGTGTCATAATACAATGCATGATATATTCAGAACAGCTTTAAAGCATATTTAAGTGTTGTTAGTGCTGTTTTTCTAGAAATGAAACGAGATATTATTGAGTTTTGTATTGAAATTTTCACTTTTCGCCCCTTTTGGTGCCCCTGAATGGCCTAAAATGAATGTTTTCACAGTATCTGTTGATTGTTTTCACAAGAGTGAAATTAAAATAACAATTCTGACTGTATGAAATTGTTCTTATCACACCATATAGAAATAAATGAATTTTTTTTAACAATATTGTATATTTGTAGTTTTTCAATAGGGGATGTTTTGTTGCCATGGTTACGACCATATGATGGTAACTTCCCATACATGTTTTTTCATTTTATGAATTTTTAAACCCCACTGTAAAATTTATTAGTATGCGTATATGTCGGAGTGCCCGCGCAACTTTGGTGTACCAATTCAAAAATGCCTAAAAGCGACATTTTTCAGGACCTGCTTACCCCACCCACATTCCATGGTATGTGAGACTACAACAGCAATTCAGTAAGGGAGATATTAAAACCTATTTTTATTTATAAAGGTCTGCATTTTCACAAACAAGACATATTGAGGCCAAATAATGGCAATTTTAACAAAACTAAAAGGACTAAAATGTTCAATTTTAAGGAAATTTTTGGTCATTTTTGGCCAAAATCCTTGGGAGCCGTTACCATGGCAACGGAAGTGTGAATGAATGAAACAGCGGTCATTCATTTGTTTTTGTGATACATCTCACACTGTCAGAAAGTTTGAACAAAACTTGAGACCATGCGTGAGCCACCCCTATTATAAAATTCTTGATGATTACAGAGAATTGATATTAATGAGCTGAGAAAAATATTTGTTTGAGAATATCTGAAGTTTCTGTTGATAGAATTTCAGTTTGCAATGAATTGAAAAATTGATGGAACATGGCATAGACTGTAAGCCATGCTGCGTCATAGATCTGCTACAAAGCAACATAGACTTCATATTTATGTTACAACTCTACGTCATCGAGACTTCATTCTGCACAAGGACTATGCACAACAGTTGGTAATAGCATAGTTGCGCAGGTAACAGATATATGGTGCCCTCTGACTTAAAATGGGAAAGGAGCATGGCATACTACGAATGCCATGCTCCTCTGGACTTAAGAACGAGATGCTTCCTGAAATTCCTACAATGCAAAAGTGTGGTTTTCTCAAACCTACAATTTATTCTCAAATAATTTAATTCTCTGTTTAACCTGCACTTTGCATGAAGTAAAACGTTTTGGCATCACGTATGTTTGTCATATTTACTATACATGTATTTTCTAGCACTTGTTAATCAAACAAGCCGTTCTCTGGTATACAAGAGTTGTTCGCAAAGTTATTAGAATTTTGCTATAAAATAATGTATAGCAGCTACAACATAAAAAATTAATGTACATGAATTACAACATCTGTCATATATATTCTGTGAAAATCAGAGATATACAGTACATATACAAACAATGGTTTTATGTAGATTGCTAGTAGGTACGAACACATACCGAATCACGTCAAGGTGCATATGACGTCGGTAAAACGTCCAGCGTCATGTAAGTCCATCGAACGTCGCACTTTCTTCACATAGTCACCTGCAATATCCAATATGCCTGCTTGCTTAATGCAGGTCAATTTATACTGCAAAATTAATGCTACTTTGAGATGCTAGATTCCGACCGCTTAAGGCAGGTGTTTGCTTAATTCTGGTATCCATGAAGTCAAAAGATAGGCAAGGATCAGGAATTAAAACACTCAAATCCCCCATCCTGCTCTCAAAATTAATAGGGACAGAAGCACTCACACAAAATTGACAAAAACTCATGAAAGACACGCACGGCAAACCGAATGAAGAGCTCTTTTCCCAAGCGGGTGGTCATTCAGCTTCTAATTATAAGCAGCAACAACATCTAATTTATCTAATGTTTATTTAAATTACAAAACAAAACAAAACAAAACAGATAGCAGAATGGGCAGTTATTCAGGTGATCAGACTGCCAGAGACCATAGACAAGTGGACATAACACCATGTAACACCGACAAACCACATCGGAAGTACCGCCTTTGAAGGGTCAGCAAAAGTTTTATTGTGGGGGGGGGGGCCTTAACCTAGTTTTACCGGATCCTAACCTCGCCCTCTGCTTCTGCGATGGTTCGAAATATTAAGTTTGCTATTTGGCCATCATGAAGTTTTCCTAACCCATCAATGAATCGTCACCGACAAATCATGGATAAAAACTATGATAAAAACAGAGTTAAGGACTCGACAGAAACAATGCATTGCGACACCAGGAGATCCCTGAGATGTCAAACAAAAGCATTAAAATACCGGAGTAAAAGAAAACCATCAGTTGAACCCTGAATAACCAAGTAATAGACAAGGCAAACTTCGGCCCCAACCAACTAAACTTAATAACTTTATGTCTGGCCCTTCCCGACCAAACGGCGTGCAATAAAAGAGGGAAACAAATTTTTTTAAGTATGAGTGGGTTAACCACTAAACATGAACATTGCAGCATGTTTATGTTGTAACGACACATTTGTAACGTATGGTATTTTTTCTGAACCGAATTGGTAATCAGGCCTTCCTACATTTTTTCGAATTTATAGTTGCAAAAGACTTTTTAATCCAACCTTGAATTTGACAGATTTGACTGCATCGACCTGGAATTGATGATTATATGTTATCGTGAGAAGTTTAACAGTTTAAACATATCTACATGGAGCAGGGATATAATCAAACCAATCACTACGAACTTTTGTTCGAAATTTTTGCCATCAAAATGGCTATCGATGAGCCCCTCTCTTTTCCACGCTGCCATACAGAATAATCAAATTGCCGCACTGGTTGAAATTTCAAGAGAACCTCTCTGACTTCCATAATTGACTACTTCTGTTAAAATAATTCGAAGACATTCCTCTCTGGATGTGTAGTTTCTAATGAAACAGTGCCCTTTTAACTGTTAAACATGTGAACAAAGAGGTAAGATTTGCATCTTATTCCACTTTTTGACTGGGTAATATGTCAAACTTTCACATGGATATCCCTGCTTTTGCTAGAGGGTGATGGGTACAACTCCAGGACAATAACTTTGTCGTTTTTAGTTTTTGTTTGGATGCGAATGGCTTCTTCACTTGTAGGAGAAAATACATTTCTTATTGGTAGATTACGTTTTGTGAGGGCTTGATCGTCTAGAGAAGCAACCATTAAGTCATAAAAGTAATCACCTTTGTAAATATGGCAGAACAATGCAGCAGCTGTAACGATTTACCCATAGTTTTAGTATTTTGTATATGCAGATTTCATTCTGTTATATTCGAGATTTTATTATTTTCAGATATATAAGACGAATCGCTCTGCAAGAACGTATCTTTAACGCCAATTATTCTGCAAGTTGACGGCTACACAGTATTGCTAAAAGTATAGAAGTTAAGCCAGTCTTAGGAATTTTTTTATCTTGTTCTCTTTTATATTTGAACACATTAACTGCAAAAAAATACACTAAGTACAGAAACATGATTGTCAAATAATCAATATTTAGAATTGCATTTCGAAATGCATTAAGTGCATATGTCATGGAAACAAGCTTTCGTTGTGATACCCTGCCTGGTAAACATGGGTTTCCATTCCACTGAAATTTGAAAAAATGAGAAAAAACAAATGATTCTGAAAATCAAACAAAATAATCATCTAATAACAAAATGCTATTCGACTCCTGAAGCCGCGAAGTACAAAATTTCATCAACGTGTTAAAAATAAACTGGTGGAGTTATTGCAAAACGTCTGAAAATGGCAAAACCGAAATTTCATGAGATTTGTAATAAATGCGAATACTGGTAAAAAAACAACAAATTTTGTAAATCGACTCAAAAACATCATTATTGTTTATTGATGCTTGCCCTTTTGATTTCTATGTTCGACAGGAAATGTGCATTTACGAAACATGAATACATGCAATGATGAAACTGATCTAGTTTAGAATATGTATATGTAACTGAGAGAGTATACAGTTAAATTTGATATTGCAGCCTCACGAACAGATTTGTTCAGTTATAGGTTAAGCATGAAATTTAAGTTCACTAGGCCGGGTAAAGTCTGCATAAATTCAAACCAACCTGCCGGGACAACTATACATGTATACGCCCTGACCAATTTATGCATGTCTTCAGTTTGTAGATGATCTGAGGCAAGTTTTCTCAAAAGGCGGCTTCGATTTTACAAGCAGAAAAGTGTTGTCCCATGCTTTCATGCAATTATCTTGAATATGATGATCTATCGCCTGTATGCCTTTAGTTTGTATTCCAAAGGCGCATTGGTAACTTGTGTAAGTTTTGGTTCCATCGAATGTATCACGTAATCTTTTTCTCTGCGGAATTTAAAGCGTTGTAGCAGATTTGTGAACACAAGAAACAGTTCCATCCTTGCTAATGGTTCACCTAGGCACACTCTGGGACCTGCAAAATATAACATACACGGATCAGTCCAGCTATAAAAGCTCTTGTTTAGTTTTAGCTTTACTTAGCACGCCCTGAGTTTCTCAAAATAGAATGCAAGCAGCTAGCTATGCTATAACAGATCACAATGAATAGCTGGTTTACATAAGGGACCTCGGGGACCTATAAGATAGAAATATAAATATTTCAGCTACAGACAAAAACATGGAAGAGTTTCTGTCTATGATTCACACACTCGGGGACATGCAAGACAGAATATAAACCCTTCAGCTATGACAGAACTTATGGAAGCCCTTCATCCATCATAATGGTTTACCTAGACACACACATCAATAATAATATGGTCCTTTCTGGAACGTATTGTTTTCAGCAAATGATTGTTGGCAGAGTCACTTACACGTACGCATCTTGTATTTTGTCAACAAGATATGTCCTGCGAAAATAATTGCCATTACATATCAGAAAAGCTTTCTCTCAAATGATTTCAAGTTAATTTTATATAAACTTGTAATTTTGCATGAACAATCTTCGAACGTGCCACCCCTACATTCATACTGGTCTGTTCTGTTTGCAAACTGGCAACAGCCTGAGGCGGCTATTTTGAAACTGAAAAATACACATAGTGAAAGATTACTATCTAAGATAAAGAGCATGCCATGACTTTTACAACACTCCTGGACAAATGTGACTACGAGAAATGATAGCAAATTGAGCCAGGTAAGTCAGATTAGCAGCTTTTATATCGTTTAAGCATAAAATTAAAATCTTTAAGAGTTTCTTCAAGAGCAGCGACTACATTCAGAATCAGGAAAATGGGCCAGACTACTCATTTACGGCTAATAAAGCATCATAAGTGACCCTGACACTATCTGGTGACGAACCCAGAGAAAAGCATACTGAAATTTATTTTAATAGGGCAGTCGATTGAAAGACTGACTAGTACCAAAAAAGAGTCCAAATAATATAACAGATGATCATCTAGAATAAGAGTCTAAACCAATCTAAAATTCAGACTTCAGAATATATCCTCTGATCTGAAAGGACAAAAATAAAGCTGAACTTACTATGCAATAGAGTTGGTAAATGTTGAATGTTGTATATGTGATATAGATTTACTTTTCAAAACATCATGTGTCCACCTTTTCATTCTCCTGGCATTCAGAATGTATTACACATGTAGTCGTAAGCCAGATAACCTATAATATTGAACCTTTTAACAAGTATATACACGACGCAGTTCAAATATCGTTAAATCGATCGAAAATTGTAGCTAAGAAAATAATCGTCAACGAAATTTATGTTTAACACTCACCTAAAGAGAAAGGAAGAAAAGCGTCATGTCTCACTATCTGGCCTTTCTCATCAATAAACCTTTCTGGATTAAACATTTCTGGATCCGTCCAATACTTTCGATCATGGCTGATAGAATAAAGAAGTGGTATTACTACCACTCCCTGGGGAACTTTGTAACCTTGAATTTCTGTGGATTTCATTGTTGTGTGAGGCACCGATAAAGGTACTGAAATAAAAAAAAGGAAGAGGAGGGAATTGATACCAAGATATTCTTTATACTAAAACAAATGAAAACAAAACAAAGACAAAAAAACAAACAAAAAAAACCAACAAACAAACACGAGAATAACATTTTGAACATTTTCGGCCAGGCTTATGATTTTTACTGATATGAAGACCCATATCTATGTATTCCAACGTTGCTCAAATTCAAATTTATTTATGGTCTAATGCCTACCTTTCTCATCATTTCTTATTTCTGACTGTCTGATTAAAATCAAGAAATTACAGTATGCTTTTCTCTGGCTTTCGTAGACAGATATTGTCAGGGTCACTGATGAGGCTTGAATAGCTGATCTTCGAAGTACGGCCCATGTTCCTTCTTTTGAATGTGTGCTCTGCTCTTGAAGGAACTCTCTGAGATTTTAATTATAAAAATAATTTACTAGAATGAAGGATGCGGATTAGCTTCTTGCAATATAAGCAAGAATCCGGAATTCTGCAGTTCATCTGATTGATTTGTGCTAAACTGTTAAAAGCTAAATAAATAATTAGTGCTCTCATTGATATGCGTAATATGCAATATAAGCCGCGACACGAAAAAACAAACAAAGTGGCATGTGCGCCAGGCAAAAACTCAGATCAGTCTGGGCATCCGTCCAGTCTGATCAGAGTCTTCGCTGTCCGCATGGAGTTAGCTGAGACCCATAGCTACCCTTTAATCACACAGCTAAGACTCTGTGGGAATGCCCAGGCTAATCAGAGTCTACGCTAGGCGCACATTTCACGTTGTTCGTTTTGTCGTGTCGCATTTCATATAGACTTACTAATATTGGCCAGTCTCTGAATCTCCATTACTGTGGCATCAACGTAAGGAAGTTTTATTCTGTCGGCGTACTGTATTGGCTTATTTCCTATGACCTTGAATAAAAACATACACATACATGTGACTCTAGTTGTCTCAAGCACTGATATCTCAAAGGTCCTTTTTATCTAAAAAAATTTGTTTGGCATTTTCCATACCTTTCTTGCATTTCATGGGAAACCTTTACCTTTGCCTTTATTTTCTTAACTTATAAAACATGTTCGAATTATAATAAAAGTCCTTAAGATGGCCCGAATTATCGCTTTGGCTTATATGTTACAAGGATGAAAGGACGTCTATGCTTCAGGCGTGAATTTTCCCCATGATTACAAAGTTATACGAATCACTGACTTTTGCTTTGAATTTATGACTATGACATGTAACTTGCATGACAAATGAAATTTAATGTGTTTGTGTCTATGTAAAGTACGTTAAACATACGCTGACGTTGACGTCATCGTTGAGATTAATTGTAAATTATCCTGAAACTGATCGTTTAGATAATGATTTATTGCATACATTTCACCCTTTTGTGACTTACATTACTTACATAACAGACAACAATGGATAGTTTTGCCTATATGAATGTGTTGTGACCTCATTTGAAGGTCATGGTATACAATATATCCTTGAGGATCACAGTGCTACTGCTGACCATTTTTCTTCTTTGACTTACTGAGTATCGTCCCGCCCCCCCCCCCCCTGTGACCCAGCTTCCCATTCATATATATTGCGTACTTGCACCGCATAAGTCTGCTGCATGAAGGAAATGCTCGGTCACGGGTGAAGGGGGGGGGGGAGAGAGAGAAGACCTTGTATTTTAGCTATAGTAAAGCGTTCTCTTCTGGCCGCTTTGACCGGAAGTATAACTGTGGTTTTGCAAATTTAAATGCCAATCAGGCGTAAGAAGAAGAAAATCATTGCTTTGTATTGTGATATGCGTTTATTTACCATGCATTTATGACCAAAATTTATGGAATGAACGACTGATTTCAATATTTTTATAACCTCAAAAATGAGGTATGCGAAAACCTAGAATTTAGGGTAGGAAGGGTTAGCCTGGATTATCTCCCCATGTCTTTGGGTCTGTATCACAAATGATCTGATTTCATACGGTTTACATATTTGTGGAAGCTTGCTTAGAAAAGTTTGCACACTTTATACCTTTGAAAATTCGGACCTGTCTTGCCGGTCTAGTGGGGAAAATCCTCGCCTTAAGCATAGAAGTCCTTTGTGTACCTATGGGCTTTACATGCATATAAGTCGAATGCCTTAACGTGCTTTGCAATCCATTGCAAAAGCTAGAACTGCAAAAGTTTGCAATTTTAATTTCCTGAAACGTATCGACTTGTGCACGAATAAGGCGTGATACCATGACTCTAGTGACAGCAGGCGTGTACTCGTAGGCAATTTTTATGGAATTACACAACTTGAAAATGCACGGCACATTCAACTAGCCTGTTCTATTTCATGTTGACATTTCCTCTGTACATCCGGATATTCGATCATGAATAGCAGAGCCCAGTCAAGGGTTGTAGATGTTGTTTCGAAGCCGCCTACAAACAAATCTTGAATCACACGCAGCATGTTACCTTCTGAAATTAGTGACGAAAATGGCGTTAGAAATAAGGTTGGCAATGGAAATAATAGCAGTCAAAATTACTGACATGCCAGTTTACGCATTCATAGCCGCGTTACGTAAGGTTTCACAACATACATGCGAACACCAACAAGAGGGCCATGAGGCCCTGAATCGCTCACCTGAATATATTAATAAGTGAATAAATGTTCTTTTCCTCAGCCCCTGGAGGCTCTATATGAACTTTGCCTACAATTGGCACAGTAGCTTTTGTTGAAGTGTTTGCAATTGCCAAAATACGAGAGAACTGGGTCAAAGGTCAAAGCATGACCTTGACCACTTGTACTTATATCTTCATATACTCATTCAGATGACTGTCTTTACCATATTTTTTGCCAAAGCCCTCAAAACTTTTCCTGAAATCTTATGTTCCACATTTTCCCATATTTGACCTTGCTGTAAAGAGGGTCAGGGTCGTCCAAAGGTCATCATTAGAAGAATCGGAGTAGTACTCGCATATGCAATGCTACATACCAAGTTTCAAGGCCATTGGCCGATTGGTTCTGGAGAATAAGATTTTTACCATATATGGGCGTGGCGGCCATGCTGGTTACGTGACCTGGACCGTTTGAACGAATTTTCGTTCCCTCAGCCTCTGAAGGCTTTGAATGAAATTTGGCTACAATTGGACCAGTGTCGAAATATGAGAGACATGCGGCAGGTGTCAGAGAATGACCTTGACCTTTTGTACCCAGAAATCTTCATGAACTAACTAGCACGACTGTATATACCAACTTTAGGCCAAAATTTTCTTAATTTGCCATGATATCTTAATATGTTCTAGCATTTTCCCATACTTTACCTTGCCGTAAAAAAGGTTCACGTCGACCCAAGGCCTCATTTGAAGAATCTTGGTAATACTCAAGTACCAAATGCTACATATCAAGTTTCAAAGCCTTCGGGTATTTGGTTCTGCAGAAAAAGATTTTGAAGGTTTTAACCATATATGGGCATGGCGGCCAAGTTAATCATGTGACCTGGTCCGTTTGAACAAATTTCCGTTCCCTCAGCCCCTGGAAGCTCTTTTGGTTACAATATGCCAAGTGGCTTTTGAGGAGATGTTAGAAAAAGTCAAAACATGAGAGACATGGGTCAAAGGTCAAAGAACGACCTTGACTCTTTTACTCCTAAGCCTTGCCGTAAAATAGTCAAGGTCAACCCAAAGTCATATTTTGAACAATCCTGGCAGTTTCAAGGTCATCGGCCCATTGGTTCTGCAGAAGAAGATTTTTAGGGATTTTTTTACCATATATGGACATGGCGGCCATTCTAGTCATGTGACCAAGTCCCATTTGAATAAATTTTTGTTGCCCCTTTCTCTAGAGACTATACATGTATATGAAATTTGGTTACAATAGGCCCAGTGGTTTCAGAGGAGAAGTTGTTAGAAAATGTTGACGGGCGGACGACAGACGGACGGTGGACGCCGTATGACGGACGACGGAGCATGCATATCCGTTAAGCTCCTCCGGAGCTGCAGGCTCAGGTGAGCTAAAAACTGATACCAGTCTCCCGGTTTGTAAAGAACCTGGTACAGGTATGATAAGGCCCATATTTGGCCCTCAGAAAACTTTTTTTTTTCAAACGTTCTAATTCGATAATAAAGATGGATGAATCGGCAAGTTCCAACCTAGAATGTAACCGCAAACATAAAGATAACCAGTTCTGGCAACAAGTAGTTTTGTTTTTTATTTCAACATACCCATACACCCGACTGTAAAGTTGCATCCAAGATGCTGCTGTACAACTTCAGCTGAGTTGGAATTTCAGTAATTTGTTTTCTTTCGGTAATATGCGGTTTATTTGACAAAAAATCATTGATCCTCTGCTAAATAATGACACGGGGTTCTACTTATTTTGACAAGTTTACTTGTAAGTATTTCCTTTGTCTCTTCCTCGTTGTCTCTGGAACTGCGGATGTAAAGATCCACAAAGTCACGAATGTTGTTTTCATCATATGTGTCCTCGTGTTCTTTGATTCTCTCCAAAATAAACGCTTTATTTATTTCAAGCCCTTCTGCTCGCTTCAGATCGTTTTTGTACACCTGAATTAAGGAAATATCGTTATTGTACACCTGAAGTAAGGAAAGATCGTTTTTGTACACCTGAATTAAGGAACAAAAATTTATAATTTTCAAAGATTTCAATATTGAATTTAATGGACTTTGGAGATATTAACAAACACAAAAACAAAAAGAGTAAAACACTTAATATATGCGGTATCGAAATTTCGCGGTTTACTGAAAATAATTTATTGGCGCAGATTAATTTTGGCGATCAAGATATACCACCGCTCCACTAAGATAATAAAGGTACGTCGATGTGAATAAGTAACAATTTTTCTGACTTTTCTATTAAATATAAATTGTGGCATCTATTAGAATCGCCTCCTAGAGGCGATTCTAATGGGATGTAAAAGAATATTTATTTTAATGGAACGGTGTAGAAAAATGTTTCAGATATTTATCAGGTACTTCTTGCTATCTGAACTCCTTTTTAACAATATGTAAATTAATTTAAAGTTAAATACTGGCTTAATAATTTGGCGCTCGTTGTCTTTACCGCCAATATCGCCAAAATTAAGTTACCGCCAAATAAATGTGTTTTAAAGTACTTCTGCTTCGAGCAAGACTAGCTATCTCCTTAGGACGCATCAGCGAACCTCAATTTCGATCTGACAATAAGGTTTATGGATACAATCTATATATGAGAGTTGTTTCTACGAAGGGGAACGGCTACTGTTATGCCCTGTGTACTTCCCTGAGAAGGAATCCCTGTCGAAAATAGGTCTAATTAAATGAAAGAACTTGCTCCTGCTTCCAGAAAATGTCAAGGTTGATGGCTATGCAAGGTGTTTGGTTTTATCAATACTTTTGAAAAGTTGAAAAAGAGTGCGAAGCCATTTTCCCTCACTTGATAAACAATATCTCAAAATACTAAATATGAGAGAGCGATCATTTGTGTTGGTGAATAATAGAATCTATGATGGGATTGAGGCCGAGACAAGATAATCTCAGGCTAGTTTTCAGATTATTTAGTATTTTCCCAGGCTTGCCGAGGTAAATAATAGAATCTATGATGGGATTGAGGACGAGACAAGGAAATCTCAGGCTAGTTTCCAGATTATTTAGTCTTATCCGAGGCTTGCCGAGCATAAGACTTAGATAATCTAAACGAGCCTTAGATTTCCTTGTCTCGGCCTCAATCCCATCATTTATTTTTTATCTCACCCATTATATTTAGTAAACGGGAAAATCAACCCAAGGCTTAACCATTTATTCAAACCATTACTTTATACTTCCAACTAATTTCTATTGATAGTTCCATAATGTTACTTTTACTTTGTGCATGCATTTCATACAGGTTTGATAGCTTATCAGGAATTTAAAGTGACATTTACTGTACATCACTGGCTTTCAATTTTATATTCTGCATGTAATTAACATGACAAGTAGAAAGTGGAGTTGTTAAATTTAAAAGAAAGCAACCAAAAAAAAACTGGGCTATATATTAAGCAATGATTGGCATTTTAGACGACTTTTAGAGCCTAGGTTGAGACAGTAGGCCGGCTGTCAGACAGCTCTAGAAAAGGATATTCTCGTCCAATAGGTGAAAAAATCGAATATATGCAACATACCGTGTTGATATCGCACCTATAACTATAAAGTTTCATCCAGATATTTTTCAAACGTGTACGAAGTCGTGGTGTTAATACTATAAGAATACAAAGCAAATCCTAAAACACTAATTAAAGGGATGTGACTCTGAAACAAAGTCAGGAAGAGCGACTATTCTGATACGCGACACACACTCGTTTTGGGGCATTACAGCTAAGAAAAAAGAAAAAGAAACAGTCCAAAGAAACACAGTTAATGAGATTGAAGACCACCAATTGAAAATATATCGAACTGAAACGATAATTCCTCTCTTGTCGTGAAATCATATGTCCAAAATACGTGTGCATCCTAATTCAGTTTTGTTCGATATTTATTTCACCCGAGCAAGGAACTCCTCTTCGAATTGGAGAGAACAGCGACAGGATGACTCGATGCCAGTTGTGTGGAACCATGGATTCGTTCTGGTGAGCATGCTGGGGAACCTCGTTTGGAAAATTGGACAAGAACACTCATAGAAAACTAAAATAATAATTGCTAAATATATAGCGTACAAAAACATTATAAGTAATGTACACACACTCAAGTAGAAAAGCGCTGATACGGTTTCTTATGCCAAAGGGCTAGAGTAACTTGTTTTAGAATTTCTTTCAAGTGTAACCTTAAGAAAGACGGAAAGGACTGGATGGAAGACTGAAAAGTCGAAATGAGAGACTGACTGAAAAGACTAAAAGGACTGAATGAAAAAGAAAAATGACGAGTGAGGGAGCATGAAAAGACTGAGTAAAAAAATAAATGTGCAGACATGACTTTTAATTACAACACTGATATTCCAATGCTGACATTTTAACATTATAACACGATATGTTTAAAACTATTCCAGTCGGGCATAAAAGAAACCTAAGCACAGAATTTTTTATGACATATTTTTGCGATTGGCAGTCTAGCTGGAGATAAAAGGCGTTTACTTTGCAGTATTGTGGTACCTGTCTTGAAAACAATTTTACCATCCAGGCTGGAAAGAAGTTAACAGGACTGGCAGGTCCCTGTCCACTTAACACCATGTTAGTCATGTTGCGAACCATTTGAAAATCTGGATCATCGTAGTCGTACCTAAAACACATCGACCTGACATATAAAATTTGCAAATCAATTTTAATATTATTTTCTTTTTTTTTAGATATCGTGAGCCAAAAAAAAAAGAAAGCAAGAAATCAAAATTATAACAATTATATTCAGCTCTTATGGCACGGCAATCAAACAACAATTGATCCACGACACGAGAAAACCAACAAAGTGGTTGTGCGCAAAGAGGAGCAGACCCAGATCCGCCTGGGCATCCATCCAGTCTAATCAGACTCTATTACCTTAGCGCTCAAAAAGGTAGATAATGGTGTAAGCTACCTCCATGTGGATAGCGAAGACTATGATCAGACTGGGAGGATGCGCAAGCTAATCTGCGATGGACAAACAACCACTTTGTTGGTTCTCTCGTGTCGCGGCTCAATTAATTAGTTAGCGAGACATACGTCATATGAGTCAAGATTAGTGGAATAATTGATGTCAGAATATATCCGTTATTGGTTATCCGTTAATTTTGCAAGTCTTTACTGAACATTTCGAAAGGAGATTGTCAAACAAGCAAACGAAAATAACAAACTATGATTATCAACGTCGAAACGAAGTCAATCTAAGACTATTCCCAATGGTAAAATTGATTCCTTTGCCCAATAGTAAAATGGATGGCAATGCCCAATGGTGAAAATGATATCAGTTATATTTAGTCTCACCAAAGACTATTCTGTTCCAACATTAATAAATTCGGAAGAGTATTATATTTTCCAATATTTCAAGTTTATCAAATACCATTGCTTCACTTAGTGCCTTCTTTATATGAACGACACAGATTTCATATACATATACAAGATTTCTTGTCTCTATGTATGTGACTAAGATGTCTCTTCCTTATATGTACGACAAAGATCTCCATTCCTGTTATCTATTTCCAAAGATTTCTATTCTTTATATGTACGACAAAGATCTCCCTTCTTTATATGTACGACAAAGAGCTCCCTTCCTTATATGTACGATAAAGACCTTCCTTCCGTATACGTCCGACAGATCTCTCTTGCCGGACCGCGTGGTGCAATCGGAAGGGCACCTGACTCATAAGTCAGAGGTCCTGGGTTCGAAACCCGGTCTGGCCACATACTTTCGTTTCTCCTTACGCTGATTCAAGAAGAGCAGTTGTCAGTTACTGGCGAAAGTATGTGCACTTAGTACTGGTTAAGTGATTAAGAGGTCAAAACCTGCCCAGGAATAGTGTGGTTAGGTTAACTGACCGTCCCGACATGACCATAGCTGTTTACTGAGGACGTTAAGCATCAAATCAATAAAAAAAACAGATCTCTCTTTGCAATATGTATGACAGTATTTGCCTTGCCTTAGAAGCATGGTAAAGATCTCCCTTCCTTGTATGTACATGTATGAAAAAGGTCTAGCTAATATGTACGACAAAATATTCCTTCCTGAATATGTACGATAGAGAGCTTGAAATTTTTATCATGAATCCTGTTGGGCCCCATCCACTTATTCAATAAGCAACATACAAGCAAATACCAACTTCAGTATGTGCAAGTAACGCAGAAAAATAAACAGAAAAGAGAGCGATACTCTATTTTATAGTTGCTCAACAGGCGTGCAGTTCTTGGTAGCAAGAAACGTTAAACAGCAAGATCTTAAATGTTGTATTCTGGATCGTTTCTTTCATCAGATATTTTATGCATTTGAGGCGAATCCATGTATATTTAGCATTCCATTAAATGCACCATGGTAAATGCAGTCAGAATTAACCCGGTCACGAGGCGTCTGATCAAGGTTTACAATACATGTATCTGGTTTAAGTGCATCGATTTTTGCAATAAACTGATTATCATCAACATGACATCTGAATACTACGAGAGACAAGTGCTAACTTCGCAATTCACAGTTCAAATTTCATTATTTACTCTCTACACTTCATACCTCACAATTCATACGTCTTAGTTTAATATTAGGTTATTTTAAATATATAAGACAAAGGGAAGTGACATTACACACTTCGGACTTAATAGTTCATACTTTACTTTTCACAGTTGATCCTTCATAACTGATAGTTCTTTCTTCATGCTTCATAGTTCACAGTTAATTAGTTTTTACCTATGAATTCATAGGGTCACACTTCACAGGTTTTTACTATTCATACTTCACAGTTCATACTTGATAGTTCATGCACAATCCTTCACATATTATACTTTACAGTTCATACTTAAGGTAGACGATTACAGGAGAACTCTGTATTGCTTTTGTCCAAACAAAACAGAGTTATTGTTCGCTCAACTTGGGGTAGCTTACCACTAATTATTCATGAACCACCTCTTTAGGGGAAACGCTTCAGTCAGGAAGAGAATGGTAAGAATGGCCACCACATTAGTCAGGTAACTAATGTTAACAATCATTAAATAAAATAACAGACCTAGATGAAAAATATTAGATGGTGGGGTGAGTAAGAATGGCCACCATTAGGCAGGTAAATAATGTAAACAATCATTAAATAAAATAACAGACCTAGATGAAAAATATTAGATGGCAACATTTACATTTTTGCTGTAGACTACTGAAGTATCATACAGTTTTATAACTTTACCCAGTACTAAACTGACGCGCCAAATTTACTGCACACGCTGGAGTTACGTGTTCCAGTTGAAATAGCGGCCTCCAGAGCAGGAACCATGTGCTTTTTCTTCTTTAAACCATCGACTAGAGTCGTTCTTTAAAATGCGGTATTTTATTGGGTTTTCTAGTGACTAGCTTAAACGTTATTTCTGTTGCCTATGTGAAATAATTGGTGGTATGCTACCAATACAATGACACTAACTACCGTAAAGATCCTAAGTTTTTGAGCAGATAGGTTTGTACAAATAGTGGAAACTGAGATCAGACTGCTCCTTAGGAACGTTTCTGATTTACCATTCCGTCTGAACATTTTGGTGGCATTACTTTATGGTAGAACCAAAATAACAGGAGAAGAAATAGTAGGGCGAGGGCCGACTTTGGTTGCAGCAGGTGCGGAATGGGGGTTGTCTGTTTATTTGGGTTTCTCAGGTTTTGGGGTATTTTTAACTTAGACATTGTTTTGCAAGGAAACGAAACGGTGAAAATTTTGTATTTTTGTCTTATTCTGTAACATACAATGCAAGGTTTTCTGAAATGATATGCATGAGCATGCCCCATCGATCAAGTGTATTTTTCATGACTTTTACCATAAAATTAAATTTTCTTGCATTTTTAAGAAAATGTAACAAATACTTATTATCAAGATAATTGCATTCTGTTTTTTACCAGTTTGTTTTAAACATCCTATAGTATAGATTATATGAATCACAGAATAGAAATGGCATTCATTTGCTAGAACTCTGAATTTAAATTGAAACTGTGTACAAAAAAGTATGTAGCAATACAAAATTTTGATTTTTTGGAAAACAAAACGGTAAAAATATTTTTTTCTTATCCAAATGTTTTACAGCCCTGTGGGTTATTAGGCTGGTAAAGTGGTTTGAATGCCCCACCAATATTCTTATTTAGTATTCAACTACCTTAAGTTCAGACTCCATACTTCACAATATATACATGTTACATAGTTAATTTTCCATAAGTCACAGTACGCACTTTATTCTTCACAGTACATATTCAAACTTTACATTTCATACCTCACCCTTCATAGTTCATATTTTGCAGGTTATTCTTCACACATTTCACCATTAATACTACACTGTTCACAGATAATGCTTCACATTTCATACTTCTAACTTCAAACTTTATACTTTACACTTAATAGTTTATAAGTACACTTCATAGCTCATACTTCACGTTTCACAGTTCAAACTTCAAGCTTTATGGTTCGTACTACACACTTCTCAATTCAAAGTTTACAGTTTCCTGCCTTCATTCACGTGGCTTTGTCTATGCTGAACTATAATTGTGAAATGACTTATGAGCTACAAAGTATGAATAATGAACTGTAAAGCAGGAGCTGTGAAGTGTAAAGTATGAAGTGTAAATTACAAGTATGAAGTGTGAAGTATGATTTGTATGGTAAGAATTTAGAAGTAGAAGCGATGAAGTGTGAATTTAATTTTTATTATGAAATCTGGGGCTAAAGGTCTGAAGTATGAACTTGACGTATTAACTGTGAAGTACTAACTGTGAAGTCTGAATTGTGAAGTATGAAATGGGAGGTATGACTTAATTGAACTCGCGAACTGTAAAGTATGAAGAGTGAAGCGGGTAATGTGAAGTATGATGCATAAAGGTAATGTGAAGTATATGATATATAAACTGTGAAGTCTGAATTTTGAAGTACACACTAGGTAGTGTGAACAATGAAATACGAAGTGTAAACTTAGACATATTAGCTTTGAATTATGAACTGTGACGTATTAAGAGTGAAGGATAAAGTGTGAAGAATGATTTAAAAGTGTGAACAATAAAACAATGAATTGAGAACGATAGAATTTGAAGGAAGATTGGAACCGCAGAATGTGGCGTCTCACCTGTTTGTGCATAGATGCAAAATTGAGGTGAATGCAAAAACCTTACTAAAGATTATGTTGCCGACGACAGTAGTACCTGTTATTGAGCCGCTACACTACAGCAAGAAAGTGGCATGTGCGTCCAGCAAAGACTCAGATCAGACTGTGCACCTTCCCAGTCTTTTGAGAGACTTCCCTGTCCGCATGAAACTAGCTTAGCTCCTTGGCTACCCTTTAAGCGTTCAGCAAAGAATCTGAATAGACTGGATGGATACCCAGGTTGATCTGAGTCTTCGCTGGGCATACATGCCACTTAGTTGGATTTGTCGTGTCGCGGCTCAGTTATGTCGCTACTGCTAGTCGCAGGCGAGACGAAACAAAAGGTTTAATACCTGTGCCCGAAAATAATTCCAAAGATGACATTGCCAATGATGTTCTGAAGTAACGGACCAATTATCAGTGGCTGGTTCTTTGTGTCTTGTAGTACAGTAGTAGCAGCATTGATTTCAACCATTATCTTTTCTTCGATAGAGGATTTCCCCACACCAAAATCACGCAGTGTTTGAAGAGTAAAACGTCGCAACATCTTCCAGTTGTGATTGTATCTTTCCAAACCTATACCTGAAGGTAGAAGAGGACAAACTAGAACTGCATGAGAATACGACTTGAACCCCGTCAAACAGCCATTGTAGTAAGAAGTTGTAACATTTGAGCCGCGACACGACAAAACCAACAATGTGGTTGTGCGGCCAGCGCAGACTCAGATCAGCCTTGGCATCCGCCCAGTTTGACCAGACTCTTTGTTAAGTGCTCAAAGGGTAGCTAAGGGTCTAAGCTACCTCCATGCGGACAGCGAAGACTCTGATCAGACTGGGCGGATGCCCAGGCTGATCTCAGTCTGCGCTGGGCGCACAACCACATTGTTGGTTTTGTCGTGTCGCGGCTCATATGGAACATGTAGAGAAAGAACTCGTTGTTTTACATGTGTACCGGTTATGCCCCAGTCACACACACACATTACGGATTGGGCGGATAGTTGCGGACTTTAAATCCACACAATTTGTGGGTGTGGTCTCTGTCCATATCGAATCCGTATCGTATCCGTATGGTATCCGAAAGGTCCGCAGGATTTGCCACCAAATTTTGAAAAGTTGAGATATTCAGGCGCGGACGAATTAACCATAATGGTCCGTAACTGAAGGCATTTATCCGTATCTAATCCGTATCTCGACCTATCGTTCCGCGGTCCACCCAAAATTTGTGGACAGATACGGTTTCATGCGGATTGTTACGGTTAGTTACGGGTCTCGTTCTGCGTATTGTTATTGACTAATGCCCCAGTCAGATTAGCTATTCGCAATTATCCTCACCAATACGTATCTGTCAGTATTGGAGTGTAAATTACCCGTATACAAACGTATCTAAATGTAAAAGTCCTGGGCTCGGTTGTTCAAAGCATCGTTAGCCTAACGAGCTCGTTAAGAGGTCAACTTGTTAAGTGTTATATGACTTTATGACCAAATACACTGATATTTTTTGCTGCTTCTCACATTTTTTTAAAAAAAATGTAAGCATATTTGAGATATTAACATTTGAAATTTTAACGAAACGTTAACTAACGACGTCGTTAGTTTTGAACAACCGGGCCCTGAAAAACACTCCGAATGAGACCCGTAACTAACCGTAATTGAAGGTAACGATCTGCGTGAAACCGTATCAGTCCACAACTTGGGGCGGGCTGCGGAATGATAGGTTTATATACGGATAAGATACGGATTAGATACGGATTAGATTCGGATTAGATACGGATTGTATATGGATAAATGCGGATGAATGCCTTCAGTTACCTCTTGTTTCGGAACAATACAGTTTACTCGTCCGAGCCTGAATTTTGAAAATTTTTAAAATTTGGAATCGGATCCTGCGGACCCTACGGATACGATACGGACAGTTACAGACTCTGCGGATGCGATACGGACCTTTAGGAATAACATCGGACAGATATGGATGGGCCATCTCTGGATGCGATACGGACCATTACGAATAAAACCGGACATATACGAACGGGTCATCCGTAACATCAACAACATCTTTCCGCATCTAGAAGTAACAGAAGGTAATGGAAGGTAAGTATTACGTATACAATCGCATCATTCCTCATCGTATTGATTCAAAGGGAAAATATCTGACCGCCAACATCCGTATTTATCCTTAACCGTACGCATCTACAAGTAACTGTATCCGTAAATTAATCAAGAAAATAGAACACGCCCACAAATTCTGCGGATTACTGTGGATTTTTATCCACAACTATCCGCCCAATCCGTAATGTGTGTGTGCGACTCGGGCATTAAGCCTTGTCCATCTGTGTATCAAATATAATTATATTGAATTTCTTTGATAAGATGCTGTGTTACCGGTATGTGTTACGAAAAACAGAAGAAGAGGGGAAAGAAAAGAATCAGACAGATACATAGACAATTGACAGGATAAGGTCTCACAATACAACAAGTCCTCGTCAGCTTGCATGCGTCATATAATTACTATTCAACGAAAAATCATGAAGATATAGAGAAGATTTATAAGAAAAGGCTGATTTTTTATTCCATGATAAAATAAGTCAATCTGTTCTTTAAGAATATTTCCATTTTAAAGAGTTGCTGCGAAAATTTGTAACAAAAAACGCATTATTCAAAGAAAGGAGAGATGGAACATCTAAAAAAATCCAGGGACGGATAGGCAACAGAAACCTGATTCTCAATCCCACGGTACAAAAAAGTCTCATTTATCTGCGTATATGCACTGAAACCCCAAATTCGTTGCTGTAACTAGTTAAGCTAGTAATCTGAAGTAAGCTCATTAGTAAATAAACACAAAACATTAAACTTCTTTATTTGCGTTTTTATAATATGTAAGGCAAATTTGTATGTAGGTTTTTAGTAATTTCATACATTAAGCAATAACATTATAAAATTATACAAATAAGCAAAATTTAAAATTATTCACATTTTTAGTAACATAAATATATACCACACAGTTTCAATATTTGTTTAAATATAAATACTGTTTGTAGAAACAAAATTGAGCCGCGACGTGGGAAAACCAACAATGTGGTTGTGCGCCCAGCGCAGACTCAGATCAGCCTGGGCATCCGCCAAGTCTGATCAGAGTCTTCGCTGTTCGCATGGAGGTAGCTCTGTCCCTTAGCTACCTTTAAAGTACTTAGCGAAGAGTCTGACCAGACTGGGTGGATGCCCAGGCTGATCTGAGTCTGCGCTGGGCGCACAACCACATTGTTGGTTTTCTCGTGTCGCGGCTCAAATGAATTTACATCAAAACCCTTCTCTTCCCCTACTTAACTTAAGGGGAAGAGGTAATCCACAAGGCAGATACGCTGTGCCTACAGTGGCCCAACGATAATGTGTTACTGACAGGTACATGTACTTACCTGTAGTAAGTTAGGACGCCTGACCATATTATAATGGCTAAATTGCCACAGAATAAATTACTAATCAAAGTAGCTCAGTGGACCAGCTTACCAAGATCTAGCTTGGTTTGTCTACGGTCGTAGGTTCGAATCACACGTGTATGTTTTTTTTTTGTGTGTTTTTTTTTTGTGTGTGCTTGTTTGATATTCTTGCTTTTGAGGTTATTATTTTTTCTAGGTGCTAAATACCTACCCATTAGGCACACGACGTTGAAACAATGTCGACTCAACGTTGATTCAACGTCGACGCAACGTTGATTCAATATTAATTCAACGTGATGTGGCTGCTGGGTAATCTTATTTTTTTGCAACTGATGTTGAGATTTCAATCAGACGCTTTCGATATACCAGTAGGCTTACGCTGTCTAGTTGGAAAAATAATTTTAATGTCTCTGAATGCCGTGACGGCATGTCTGATTGAATCCTGAGATCGAACCAGTGACACCCGCGGAATAGAATATTTACAGGTCATTATACCATCGCGTTATATCTATTCAAGTTTGTTACGATAGAAAATAAAACTGACAAAGAAAAAACTGATAATACAAAATAAAAAGAAAAAAAAAAGAAAAAGGAAAAAAAATGAATAAGACTGATAAAAATATCAGCGTAACAATATTAAATACGAAGGAAGTAAGAACTCTTGAGAAAAAGTCTTTGAAAAAAAAATGTCACTGCCTGAGTTTCGAACTCGTACTAAACTGCTTTATTGTCAAAAGAATTCGCTACTGCTGCCATTAACCCACTCGACCACGTACCAACTGTTTGAATGATGAAATATTAAGAAATATACTCATGGAAGTATTGCAAAAGCTGAGGATAATTGCCCGAGGCTACTCACTACCTGTTTTACCTGTTATCCTTAAATGGGCATGCTAGATTATGTGCGCGGAAAACAAATTATCTTTGGGCGACAGTAACTTGATGTATTTTAAAGGGTTACAAAAATCATAAATAAAATATAACCAAATTACCTTAATTTGCATATTCCAAAATAACAGTTCGGATAAGTTACAGTTACCTATTAGACTAGTAAAACATTCTACAAAACAGCTAGTACAATTAACTAAGAGGTTAGTAATTTTTACTAAACGCTTAGTACTCAGGACTGAGGTCATTTAGCGTAACTAAGTAAAATAGTTAGCTTTACTAGTTTGGGTTTTCAGGGTGTATCCAAAACGACTTATCTAGATTGGATGGTAGCGGTGAACCCAGAGACGAAAAATTGTATTACATGTATGGACGGAACGAAAGTCAAACAAGCAAATTCGGTGTTTTTTTATCCCCCGTCGAAGTGGCCCTAATTTGTTTATGGTTTATTTTAAGTTACATAAAATTTCATTCACTGATTACTAAGTTATGTCTGAACTTGTGGATTGTAAATAAAATCAAGGGCAATAACCCTGGGATAAGTGAGATATAAGCTGAAGCTGTTACACTTGTCTCAGCATCACTGCACAATGATGATACATCTTTTATTCAGTTTCAAGAAATTTTGTTCACCGATACCTAAGTTATGGCTAATTTGTGGATTTTAAATCGATTCGGGGACATTAAATCAGGCATTAATGCAGCAATTATGACAAAACTTAATGTGCACTGCTGTGTCATGACAGTACCTAATCATTTTAAGTTTCATGAAATTCCATTTATTGGTTACTTAGTTATGACTCAATTTGTTTATTTCAAACCAATTCAAGGGTAATAACTCATTGCTTACTCACGTAAAGCAATTCCGAAAAAACATAAGATGCACCAATGTGATATGGTGATACATATTTAGTATCAGTTTCATAGAATTCTATTCATTGATTACTTAGTTACGGCTAAATTTGTCAACCATAAATTGATTCAAGGGCAATAACTCATGCACTACTGATGCCCTTCTGAGGAAATTTTATGTGCATAACTGCATTATGGTGATACATATTCAGTTAAAGTTTCATGAAGTTTTGATAATTGGTTACTTAGTTATGACTCATTTTATTAATTTTAAATCCATTAAAGGGCAATAACTCACGCACTACTGACACCCTTCTGATGAAACTTTATGTGCATAACCGTGTTATAGTGATACATATTCACTTTAAGTTTCATGAAATTTTGATATTTGGTTACTTAGTTATGTCTCATTATACTAATTTTAAGTCCATTAAAGGGCAATAACTCATGCACTACTAAAGCCAGTCTGATGAAACTTCAAGTGCATCAGCGCCTTATAGTAATATATATTTATTTTAAGTTTCATGAAATTCCGTCCAGTGGTTACGTAGTTATGGCTCCGGATGGTCGGACGGAAGGACGGACGGATGGAAGGACGGATGGAAGGACGGACGGACAGAAGGACGGACGGACAGACGGACGGACGGACATGGAGAAAACTATATCCCTCCGCCTTCGGCGGGGGATAACAAATACTGGAAGAATTAAGTAACATTAAAAAGATGTACAAACAGCACGAAAACTCCGTGATTTTAGTAGGACTTTTGTTCCATTGAACAGATTAGCCTGCAAACAATATTTGTGCATATATTTATAGTCTTGTATAAAAAACTAAAACAATATTTAAATTATTTACCTGCACCGTCTTTTATCAGACATTTGAGTAACGGTAGATGGGTCGGTCTATCACTGAAGACTTCCGACTGTTTGACCAAGGCTTCATGTATGGTATCATAGCCACACAAAACAACAATTCTTTCCCGCCCTAGCTTGAAACTCATGACGTTTCCGTATTTCTTCGAGGCCTCGTAGAGTACGACGTGTGGCCTTCTGGTTGCGAACTGCCTCATGATGGAAACACATCCTAAAAGCGGAAAGGACATCGGTCCGGGAGGTAGACCCCTCGGTTTAGATAGAAACACGAAAAATATAAGAAATACTGCAAAAAATATGAGAATGACAACGATATCCATTTTAATCAAATATTATTATTGAGATTTCAAGGTATTTCCAGCAGCTATTAATCCCGAACGTTTGCAAACAAGTTGCTGACAAAAATTGTATACAAATGATTGTAATCACGTTAACAAGGACATTATGATATGTGCCTTTGGGTGAGACACTGTCCGATCAGAGTCCACCATTTTCACATAAACAGTCTATAATAATTTGGAAAACTTTGATTTAACGCGAATACTCTGATCAGTTTGCGCAGCAAAGTAGCGTGAGTTCTCTCTCTCCTGCCCACACAGGCTGCGCCGAAAAGTCATTTTTCCCGACACCCTAATCAAATAAGCTGTACCTTGGGTATATTTGCACCGAAACAGATGAGTGGAGTCGAATAAAAAGGCAACTTAAGCCATGTGCGTGCTGTTAATGCTGAAATCACCCAGAGCTCTAGATAAGCGGGGTATTTGATGATAATTGAGGGATAATTTTCTTTATTTCTCCTTGAAACCATATGTTGTGACCCCTCATCTGAACCGTCTCGTCGAGAGACGGTTCAGATGAGGGGTCACAACATATGGTTTCATGCAGAATTTACAAAAAATCATCCCTAATCATCACCAAATACTCAGTCCCTCTTATCTAGGACTCTGAATCACCCAGCGCATTTGCGCAAACTGAACATAGTATTCAGATTTTGCTTTTGAGATTCCTCAGAGTTAATAGATATTGCAAAAAAAAGACCCTGATCAGACTGCGCGGAGGCGCAGGCTGATCCGAGTCTATTCTATTTGTATATCCCTTTAGGTCCTTTTATACGCAACGCCATTTATATATAATAGCACCTGAGATGCGTATCATATTCATACATGTACGCAATTAAATTCACATTTCGTGCATCATAAAAAGATTCATACACCACAGGACTATGTCTGTTACTTGATCGTTTCATACAATATTACATAAATACCTGAAATTTTACAGTAATTTTTTTTAATGTTTTTGCTCTCTGCAGTTTTGAATACAAAAAGAGCGATATGCTATTTAAGACACTGTTTCAATAAGGAAAGATCAAAGGGTAATTTTGTGCGCAAACATCTGGAAGAAGATCATCATTATTTATATTATAATGTAGTTAGGTATCAAGGTACTTGGGCGCACTAAGAAGGGCGTCCAGGATATATTGTCTGTTCCAAGTCTTTCTCAAACTGTAAGATAGACCAGATGAAAACAGTAGTTTATTCTCAAATTTCAACTATGTTTAAGGTGCATGTGCACTGGCTGCATTCATTAAATATAGGATAGACAGGCACACCTATATCTCACATACCGTGCAAATACGACATTAATGTGACCCTTCAACCTTGAATATGTAGACTATGCTGTGTAGACAAAACAACTGACACAGGTTACTTCTTTTTGTTATTCGCCCAGCCTGATAATATGTGAAAGAGATAAAACAAAATAACAATTGCTAGGACGACCTTCTTAATGCATTAAAGTACCTTCACTCCTCAATACATTTTCGATAACGATGGTTCGTTTTGAGGTTTTACGCAGAAAATTGCTCTCTGATCTTTTCTTAATCTATCAACCTTTTTTTATCATCAACAAGCCTTCATTTTGGGATTCTATATTCTGAGAAACAACATATCGAAGGCAGCTGCTAAGTTTCGGGAAGTTCTGTTGCATTTTAGCATTTAATGCATATTTTTGTGTTCACTTTAAATCAGTGATTATCACCATCTTCAAGCGCAAGTAATGAATACTGAAATTTAAAAGGAAAAAAAAAAAGAGAAAGAAACAGCGGAGATCCAGATAATTAGCTGCCACATCTGGTCATCTGGATTTACGGCTCCGAAACACGCGCGCGCCCGTGTGTGTCGTCTACATTATGCTTTAGTGTTATATATTTGTTGAAATAAACGGTTACCGTAGCAGCTTCAGTATAGTTCATGCCCATCATCTCATACATAGAACAAAGACGTTTGCTTAGAACGCCGAGCCTGATCAGGATCTGTACTGCCTGCATAATAATAGGGTTTTTTATATTATTTTTTAGAAAGGAGAAGCAAGAAGTAAATCACATAGCCCTTAATTTGGAAATGTAACTATGCAGATACTAGTAGTTAGGTAATTGAGTTCACGAGGCATTAATGAGTAACCACAATGGAAAAATACGTTACCATTTATCGCACCAAACGCTGTCGATCTTTTCCAGACTGGCAGCTCGAGGGGGGGTTAGAACAGTTCGGCTAAGTAAGCTGCTTACGCTCGTCTCTGCCTGGAATTTGAAATCTTTACGACACTAAATTTGATGACGTTGCTAAAACTTGTAACCTCGTTAGAAACTTGACCCAGGACGCTTTTCGTTTTAGTAAAATCTTCAGTCGACCGATATACAACTGTCGTTTAGAATAACATGCAACTCAACCCTGCGGCAATTGAACCTACAGTAAGAATCGAGCACACGACCTCTGTATTTTTTTATTGATGTAATTATTTATATACTTTTTTTTATCATTTTTTGAAAAATTATTCGAGAGTGCCCTCGAATTCTCAGAAGACCAAGAATCACTGCAGTGGGTTTTAAGGAGTTCTAATGCGTATGTGTTTTTTTTTTTTTTTTTTTTTTATGTTGGCGGACATTTAGATCTCAGACACCCCGTCCCAAGAATCAAACTTGCTCTTACACACCTTGTAAACAATACATGTTGCGCTAAGCTGGTATCTGAAATCTTCATCATCATAGTCGTGTCAACATATATACAAGAAGGCATCTTGTCAAGCATAATGGATTATTATTATTATTCTTATCGTTATTATTATTATTATTATTATTATTATTATTATTATATTATCGTTAGCTTGTCTAGACTGGATCAATTACATTTATTGCGGTGTGAAATTACATAAATTTGCATTGTGCATAAGAAACCTGACTCAGCCCAAAATACTTGGTGGAGTGTTCTTCCCCTTCGCCAGGATGTGGCCAATTTCAGTGATGTCTGATTTTTGTGTTCACTATAGTTTTCAATTCTGAAACTAATGTAATATGAAATAGGTGTTACCTAAATGCGTGCAAAAGCAGATTGTTTTTTCTTTTCCAAAACTGAGAAGCGCGGTGGTCAGTGGTCAGTGCACTTGACTCTGAAGCCGAGAAGCGCTGTGGCTCAGTGGTTAGTGCACTTGACTCTGAAGTCAGAAGTCGGATGTCTTGGCTTCCAGAATGGTAATCTCATGCATGTGAGGGGGTCATATCCTGCAGGCCCATAACGTTGATTTAATGTACCCAAATGTGTAGACTCCCAGCATGGGGATCATTTACACAGTGTAGATTTCCTTCAGGCATACATACGTTGTTTCAACGTTGTATTGCCGATATGTAGACTCCCGAAATAGGGATGTCATGCATACAAATGGCTACATACCTAACAGGCACACAACGTTGATTCAACGTTGTTGGTCCGACTTGTGGGCTCCTAGGATGGGGACGACATGCATACAAAGCGGTACATACCCTATACACGGTATGTAGGCAAATTTACGGACACGAAAGTATTACGTACGAGACATTGCGGGAAACTGCGCGTGCCAGGTAAACCCCTTATTTTCTGACAGTTTTTCTTAAATATCTCTGCACTGACAAAATATTTTACAGATCTGTTTTTACCATTATATTTGGCATATTTCCTTCTATCTAGAACCGTTGAGACGCTGAAGATGCACTCACCGAGTTAAGCCTGTTTTTAAGAAAACCGTGTAGATTCTTGTACTTCGTCACAAAGCAGCATGTATCGTCTTTGTTCCTTTATCATTTGCAAACCTGAACCCATCAGCGAGTGGCTTAGTTAGTGCTCCTTACAACCACGGTTAATTCAGAGTTCAGCTTCATACGTTACAAGAATAAACAGCCATCTTTCACAGGAGGGGTCTACCTTTTTGCATTTACGACCATCTCAGCATTCCTTTTAATCATTTACGACCATCTGCGCAACAAAACACAAATCTTGACACGACCATCGACAAAAACCGTCAGCTGTTGACTATAAGCTTTTGCCTAATTCATATAGGTCATATTTCCTGTGTCATTCTATTGCTTTGAGGATATGCTGTAGGTTGTCTTATATATGAGTCAGGCCTGTTATAGTCTCTTAACCGAATTTTCGACTGCGCAAACGATAGTATATTAACTTCACTGGCAATGAAACAAGTATCCCTTATCTTGGCTATTTTGTCTTTTTATTTCTGTCTCTCTAGTTTTGCAAGTCTGACGGCAATGTTGCCTGGGTTGCTCCTTGCATAGCACAGTGTCTGCAGTTGCATTTATATCCAGCGTATTAAACGTGGAAGAATTATCTTGTATTGATCATTGTAGTCTTACGTGGCACGACTTACATGTACATACTATTACACACTGGTAAGAAGCTTCTAAACCAAGTCGTTTGCGAGAGAGAGAGAGAGAGAGAGAGAGAGCAATGAGATATACAAACGGCTACTTCTGCAAACGGCGGATCATCAAAATTCTGCTTCCCTTCTCAGTAGGGATCAAATCAAAAAAGAATTTGCTCCTCAAGGAGCAAATTCGTTCCTTTTAGAATTGACCCTTTTTAAAAGGGGTCCGTTGTACATGGGAACAATATCATGGTCGCACCTGCACTGCACTTCCACAGTAAAAGATGTCATGGTGAAACATTTTTATAAAGTTATGCATAAAAAATTTAGAGAACTGAATTATACGATTCTGGACGCAAATTATTCTGACAAAACTTTTGTCAAAATCCATTGGCAAGATCTTGAGATATTGACAGTTTCATATTTTTCGCTATCAGAGGCTAGATCTGGCTGAATTTCACCATTTCGAAGCCCTGCAGTCTGATTATCACAGTGCTCCATATGAAATTTGGGAACCATGGATGCTGTGGTTCTGGAGAAATTAATTGAAAAAAATCTTTAACGCCAGGGTTGACGCAAATTTTTAACCGTAGGATTGACAACTCGACACAAATGTGAACGGACTGACGGACGTGCGGAAAACCGGACGCGTATATCGCGCCTTGCTAAGCAGGTGCGACAGTAACGGAGAAACATGGATGTGTACCCATACACCTTAAACAAGCTATATATACATGACAATTCAGTTGGCGGAGCATAGGCATGGTAATTTTGAGTTCGAGGCTCGATGCCTTGCGTGGCCCTCAACTGTAATGCTGCACGTTCATTCATATTTTCATGTTGGTCTCTCTCTCTCTCCCTCTCTCTCTCTCTCTCTCTCTCTCTCTGTTTGTTACTGAGAACCCAGAGGCCGTGTTCTCTGATCATTTTAATGCCTTATTTTTTGCTACTTCATCCTTCTCTCCAACTTCTTGAGGGATGAATTTGCACTGTAAAACCTCTCACACTATAAAAGACGTGATAGGATGTGTTCCACGATACAACTTGGACACACTACACGCTGGCATTCAGAACAGACAACGACTGCAACGTTTATCCCAGTGAAAATGTTGGACTATAGAACTCGGTCGGGTTTTTTTTTCGCATCATTCCTCCGGTAGGGGGGGGGGCACAAGGTGTTAGAATGACGTCTTATTGATATCGTTACGACGTCACTTTGACGTCGCAACAACGTCAGTAAGAAGTCATTATGAAACAAGCTTAAAAAGGTTATAGTTGTTACAGACCCGACAGTTTGTTAGAATTCTAAGCCAGACCAGTTTTTCGAATGAAAACTGTCATACTTATGGATAGGAATTGATGTGGTTTTATTAGCAGATGATCAATGAACATATCGCTTGAATCGGTACATGAAAATGGGGAGGCCTGTCGTTGCTCGTGGCATGTAAGTTGGAAGGGTGCGCTTCTGTGCTTTAATATCTTTTTTCTACCTTTTTTAAAAGAGGGTGACTTATTGTGACCTGTCTGCTTCCGTAACTGTCGCAGCCCTTCCCAGGTGTGTGTGTGTGTGTGTTTATGGTGGTGGTGGTGGTGGGGGGGGGGGGGGGGGGGTCTCGGTGGAGGAGTTTGTTCCAAGGGGGACAAATTCTTCCCATATGAGGGGATAGGCTTTGGGAGGGGAGGCAGCTGTCTAAATGACAAAGTTTGCCCCCTGAAAGTGTGCCCTTTCTCCTCAAACTGTAGTTGTATTCCATAAGTGTGCATGTCCGTCTTTTTGTTCCTGTTATGATCTGTCATTTGAATATATTTAGTTACTCTACTATCTATTACCTTCTGTAGGTACTGTGGGCCGAAAATTCGTTTTAAACTTCTTGCATATTGTTGTATCTTGTTTTCGGCGGGTTTGAGAACAGCAAGCACATTTTGAAAAAATTACAATATGCATTTGTAATACACAGCAATAAGCATGAGCATGTAAAATTATGTCGCAAATGCGCACATGATCTTGCGCAAAGTACTCAGAGTCTCTCAATTGTCACTCATGTTCATATACCCAGTGTTCGTTGACTGTTTATGCTAGAAAGAATGCATTGCACACTTGCAACATTAGGTCTGAATGTTTCCTGCTGAGACAAGCCTTTTCACGCAACCCCTCACATACTGATATGCATATTTGTGATGCCGAGTGACAAAGGGTTCACAAAGCTTATAGAGGGCTTGAGATTATTGCGTTCTGCAGTTTCAAACAGCCGCCTTGCCACTGCCGGGCTGGGGTCAGGTCGTACATTGAAGTTGTGGCGCAAGTTAAGGGGCGACGACTAAGGGCGGGTAAACTTCAAAACGTCAGTCCTGAGTGGCTGAGTACCTGATACTTAGCTAGCAATGCCCCATCCTTCCGTTTTATAAATAAAATCTCATTCGAAAGTTAGTCAACCATCTTACAACTAATATCACTGGACCGAAAAACTAAATTGAGAAGACACGATTAAGTGCAAAAATCCAAATATGAAGGATTTCGTACATGATTTAGTCGATAGTCGTGTCATGATTTGTGTTTTGTTGCGCAGATGGTCGTAAATGTTCAAAAGGAATGCTGAGATGGTCGTAAATGCGAAAAGCTAGACCCCTCCTGTGAAAGATGGCTGTTTATTCTTGTAGCATATGAAGCTGAAATCTGATTTAACCGTGGTTGTAAAGAGCACTAACTAGGCCACTCGCTGATGGGTTCAGGTTTGCAAATGATAAAGGAACAAAGGCGATACATGCTGCTTTGTGACGAAGTACAAGAATCTACACGGTTTTCTAAAAAAACAGGCTTAACTCGGTGAGTGCATCTTAAGCGTCTCAACGGTTCTAGATAGAAGGAAATATGCCAAATATAATGGTAAAAACAGATCTGTAAAATATTTTGTTAGTGCAGAGATATTTAAGAAAAACTGTCAGAAAAAAAGTTGTTTACCTGGCACGCGCAGTTTCCCGCAATGTCTCGTACGTAATACTTTCGTGTCCGTAAATTTGCCTACATACCGTGCTATAAGCACACAAACGTTGACTCAGTGTTTAATCAACGTTCGTTCAACGTCAATAGCCCGATGTATAGGCTCCCAGAAATCCAAGACTGTTTCGGCCAACAGATTGTTAAATCGGGTCACAAGTTCTATGAAAAGTCCTTAGATGTTGATGGTGCGCTGCCTGCGTAATCTTATGACGTCATCATGACGACCAGCTGGTCGTGAAACACTTCAAAACAAAGGTCACTGCTGTTTGTAAACATATTTTGACGAAGACAAAGGGAAATGAAGCAAGTTTTTAAAGGAAAATGCATCGATACCAAGCTTTGGATAATTTAAAACTACTGGATGACATTTGAATGGCTAAGCATGGAAGACATTGTACATCGATTCGAGGTAGATCTATTTGGTTTCTGTTCACGAATTGTCATCTCCTTCGCATTCTACATCGACTATGCTGTCTTTAAAATAGTCGGTTTTCCGAAATATCGACGTCGAATCTTACGATGGCGGATAACTTATCTAATCGAATCGACGCACGAGATTAATGACAAGTGATTTTATATGACGTATTGTTTGTTTGTTTATTTATCTTTTTGCTGATACACAGCTACATCAGTTACCGTTTACTTACATGGACTTCTTAATTGGATTGACCGCCTTTAAAAATAGAACAAAAAGAAATAAATGTTGAAGAAAACTTTCTTTGGTCACTCTCTCAGAAGCGGGACTTCATCAAGGAAGGTCATGTGATCGAGGATGGATTTCGGCTCAGTGTTACTTTGCATAAAAGAAACGGGAAAAATCCAATGTAAATAGCCTAACGGCGCCGCCATATTTGGCCAAAAGTTTTGAGATGGAAGGTGTTGGAGTTGCTCTTTGTGGAAGTAGCTTTTTTTTTAATGATGCATGTTATCTATAGGCGTGCAACAGCACGGATGCGCTTCGCGCGTCCGCGCGTTGCTTTTGCACGTATGAATGCAAAAAGTATTATGCCCTGATCAGGTGCCGCAATCAGTGGTGATTGAATTGGATGTATATATGAACCGCGATATGACAAAACCAAGCAAATGGCATGTGCGCCCAGCGCCGGCTCAGATCATCCTGGACATCCGCCCAGTCTGATCAGAGTCTTCGTTGTGTGCTTGGAGCTAGCTTAAACCCTTAGCTACCCAGTAGAGAGTCTGACCAGACTGAGCCCTGGATGTTTTGAGTCTTCGCTGGGCGCACATGCCACTTTGTTGGTTTTGTCGTGTCGCATCTCATATATACAACTGACCAAGACCACGTTTTATGGGACGTTATGCTTTAATACATTTCTGGCAAATAATATATGCAGATATTAAACCATTAATTACTAGCCTCCCAAACAAACACAAAGGCAAGCACAACACAATCAGGATTGAAATAAATAAACCATGCACCTCTCATGCAATGAAAAGGACTCGTCCCATTTATAAGGATATCAGAGTGCATTAGGTTTAAATAGGTACAAGAGTATTTGGCCATTGCATCTGTTAACACTGCTCGAAGGTACATTCTGGCTAAGTTTTTTTTTCTCGCACAAGTATTTGTTATGTCACTGTTCTGTGAAGCGTATAAAATAATGTAATATTTTATGACAAGATCAGATTACAGACTGTCTCTCAGCTGGTTCATGCCCGCTAACAATTGCATACTTTAATGTGAATGGGCGTACTTTCAGGGGGAGCAACTCCACTTTTTTGTCGTTTTTGCATAATTTTCTCTAATTGGGTCATGGCTATGAATCTGCTATCTTAAGAGCAACTATTTTCTTGATAGTAGCATTGCATCCAGTTTTATAGTTATTAAGGTGGTGATTTATGGTAAATGTAAAAATCTGCCTAAAACCATAAAAAAACGTATCTCCCTGAAAGTTAGCAGACTTCTTATTTTTGTTGTTCTTTACAGTTTAAAATACAAAATAGACGTAATATAATGCTTAAAAAAGTGTTTTTATAAAGAAAGATCAAAGGGTAGTTTTCTGCGCAATACTCTAAAAATTAACATTGTTACTGAAAATTTACATAGTGATGAATGTGTGTTATTGCATAATGAAGAGCGTCCTAGCAATTATTTATTCCAACTCTTTCTCAAATTGTAATGTAGACCAGATGAAAACAGTAGCTTTTTCTCAAATATTCAACCATGTACAAAGTCAATGTACACTGGACGCATTTATTAAATATAGGGTAGGCAAGGATACCTATGTAACACCTACAGTATAAATGATACATTACTAACATGATCACTGGTGTGTACATGAAATTGTTCAACCTTGTTAAAATAGTCTCACCTGTCTCACCTGTGTGTTTTGACAAAAACAAATTGGACACAGACCGCATCTGTTTTCACCTGCTCAGCTGATAATCTGTGAAAGAGTTTGAAAAAATAATTGCTAGGACGCTCTCCATTTTGCAACAAGGTACTCTAAGCACTAAGTATATTTTCAATACCTATATTATTTTTTCAGATTTCTGCGCAGAAAATTACCCTTTGATATTTCCTTATAAAAACACTTTTTAGCATTAACAAATGCTGCATTTTGGGATTCTAAATTATGAGAAACAACATAAAGAAGGCAAATGCTATGTTTTGAGAAGATCTGTGGTATTTTGAGTATTTTATGCAGATTTTCGTCTTTGCCCTAAATCAGTGATTATCACTACCTTAAATAGCATGAATGGGTCATGTCCAACTAATATCAAAGGGTATCCATGGGTGGATGACTTGCGATTTTACGTCTGTTTCAGCAGTATTTTGAAAGGCTGGGTGTGTGAACTTGTTTTAATTTTTCACTTGCTGCGGGAGTCGAACCCAGACCGCTAGCTAAACAAACAGCGCGACATTAGTAGGTCTATGACCGCTGAACAATCTGATTACACTGCGCGAAGGCACAGGCTGAACATATGCAATTACCTGCCTTAATAAAACGATCTAACATTGTTTTTTGTGTATTAACATTAAGTTTGCCAGCCCCAGATAGATAGGAAAATGTCAATTCATTGAAAACTATCTTTGATCGCTACAATTATGCTACTTACAATAAGGAAAAGGTTTAGACACTAGTTTTCGGCCTCATGCATTAACTATCACGCATATATGCATTTCTTTAGAAAACTTCGATTTAGGCCATGGCCAGCTGTTGTGATTTTTCGTCAAGCCTTTAGCAACAGTTTTCAAGTCAAAGTAATATTCTGTAAATTTTGTTCTTCGATGTCGCCTGCTCTTACATTTTTCACAATATTCGAACCTGTTAAAACTACACATACCAGTCTTTCATTGATACCCGCAACTGCAAAGTACCCGTTTATATCTGTGAATATTGCCCTGAAACTTGCATACTAAGAACCGCAAAGCCGGTCTTTATCACCACATGAACTGCCTTGTTAATGCATGAGTTTGCACCTATAAAAACACGACTGATAATAGTTTGTGGCATGGGTATATATATGCACCAATTATTATTATGTTACTATCCTATGAAGCGAATAAAGTTATATAATATTTTATGACCTGATCAGATTCCAGTCCTGAAACTGCTTCACACCGCTCTTTACTAACTTTAAGTACATTTAGGTGCATAGGACTACATTCAGCGGCAGCAACTCTATTTGTTTGCCTCCTTTTTCTATTGGGGTCAACGCTTAATGGAAGAATTTGCTCCTTTAGGAGCAAATCCTTTCGTTAAGAGTTGACCCAGTCAACGCTTAACGGAAGAATTTGCTCCTTTAGGAGCAAACCCTTTCGTTAAGAGTTGACCCAGTATAAGAAGGGCTCGTACGAGCTGAGAGGCGAACAGAAAGTCATAGAATTTATTCCCCTTCATACAACTGGCGGATAAATAAGTAGCTGTACCCTTAGATTAAATCTGTTTTTACTTTATTATTAATTTTTATAGTATAGTATATAGTTTATATATACTTGTCGGTGGCGTATGCGACTATGTAGCAGTGGTAGTAAATGCAACGAGCACTTTGAAAACTTTCTATGCTTATTCATCCAA
Source organism: Ctena decussata (assembly GCA_963989385.1). Taxonomy (NCBI): domain Eukaryota; kingdom Metazoa; phylum Mollusca; class Bivalvia; order Lucinida; family Lucinidae; genus Ctena; species Ctena decussata. Next base: position 63,320,028 of record OZ022506.1, on the reverse strand, counting down.
AACAAGTGCAAATATTCGAGGAGTAAGATTACAAATCTTAAAATAAATCAGCAAGACCGCTTGAGGATTACAGTCAAGACAAACGTTTTATAGAAAGAATTTAGAGGGACAACTGCATTTAAAATGGATATCGCTTTTATTCTTATATTTGTTATAGTGTTTCTTATATCAGCAGTCGTTCTATCGGAACCAAAGAGGCTACCACCTGGACCCTTGTCTTTTCCGATTGTAGGGTGCATTTCTATTCTTAGACAATTTTCCGGCAAAAGGCCACATATTGTTTTGTACGAGGCTGCGAAGAAATATGGAAGCATTATGAGCTTCAAGCTGGGACGGGAAAGGTTCGTTGTATTGTCGGGCTATGATACTATACACGAAGCCCTAGTCAAACAGTCGGACGTGTTCAGCGACAGACCACATCATCTACCGGGGTTAGGGGAGTGGTGTAAGGACGGGGCAGGTAACTGTTGTTTGAGTGAGGTTTGTTTGGCTAAGGTTACTAAATGCATTAAGGTGGTGATTTGTGGTAAATGTAAAAATCTGCATAAAACCATAAAAAGTTATTTATCTCCCTGAAAGTTAACAGGCTTCTTATTTTTGTTGTTCTTTACAGTTTAGAATACAAAACAGATGTACATGCTGCTTAAAACAGTGTTTTTATAAGGAAAGATCAAAGGGTAATTTTCTGCGAATAAATCTGAAAAAATAATATCGTTATTGAAAATTTACTTCGTGCTGAAGGTGCATTATTGCATAATGAAAAGTGTCCTAGCAATTATTTATTCCAACTCTTTCTCAAATTGTAATGTAGACTAGATGAAAACGGTAGCTTTTTCTCAAATATTCAACCATGTACAAAGTAAATGTACACTGGACGCATTTATTAAATATAGGGTAGGAGAGCATACCTATGTTAACACCTACAATATAAATAATACGTTACTGACATGATCAGTGGTGTGTAGATGAAATTGTTCAACCTTGTTAAAATAGTCTCACCTGTGTGTTTTGACAAAAAAAAAATGGACACAGACTGCATCTTTTTTCATCTGCTCAGCCTGATAATGTGTAAAAGAGTTTGAAAAAATAATTGCTAGGACGCTCTCCATTATGCAACAAGGTACTCTAAGCACTAAGTATATTTTCAATAAGGATATTATTTTTTCAGCTTTATTCGCAGAAAATTACCCTTTGAACTTCTCTTATAAAAACACTTTTTAACATTAACAAATGCTGCGTTTTGGGATTCTAAATTATGAGAAACAACACAAAGAAGGCATCTGCTAAGTTTTGGAAAGATCAGTGTTATTTTGAGTATTTTATGCAGATATTTGTCTTTGTCTCAAATCAGTGATTATTACCACCTTAAATACGAAAAAAGTTTAATAAATTACAAGACAATGTGTTTATGAAACACTATGCGCCAAATCGTATGCTTGCCTCTAAAGAAGGTTCATCTCCTAATGTATAAGTCAGAAAAGGGTATTAATCGGTTCATCTACACATTAATCTGTAGCTTATATATAAGGAACCTAGCTTACGCAGTTACTCAGATGTTTTGTTCACAAGCGTGTTTATATACAGAATGCCAATGTCCGAAAAATACGGCGGAAATTACCGATCGCGACTTACGGGTTCATCCGAGAGCTTACCTGTTCAAATCCTGCCGAGCGCTATAAGCAATATCATTGGAATATAATACAAAATGTAAAATTAAATACATATATGATATTACGACAACTTTTTATAAGTTATGATACTAAACATCAGTCTTTGTCCGTTAATATGGTGTAAAATATATGAATTAACTTCATGTTTTGATTCTTCCATCAACTTTTGAAGTTTTAAGCAGTAATCACATGATATTATGTTCAAATAATGTCGAAAATGCATAAGAAGCTATGTTCGGCCTAAAATGTGAAAATGATGGACTTTTCTATAAAACTATTATGAGTAATCACCATCGAGGGGTGTTTATAAGGTTTACATTGATGTAATTCATTATAATATTAGTATACTATAAGTATCTTTCATGGATCTCTAAACATACAGAAAGTCGCGTTTCGAAACAACCTCGCTCATTATTATGTCTCAAATAGTTTTAGTCCAAACCCGCCTATATTGCGCAAGGGCTTGCACCACATCATTTCTTGATATTTGTGTTTTGTTTATATATTTCGTGTGTGCTTTAAGAAGGAAAGAATATTTATATAGTCTGATTAAAAAGAAAGAAGGAAAGACAAAACGAATGAACGGACGCAAGAAAGGAAAAAAAGAGAGAATAAAGTCACTTAACTCCTACACGTGACCATCAAACATGATAAGACAGTTAATCGACTAAGAATCCCTTAAAAACTTTGCAAACAAATAATTACATATTTTATGGTAATGTTAATTCAACCTATAAATTATCATATAATTGCTAATGTTTGTGCTAACAGTTTTGATTGAAATTTGAGTGTGGTGGGGCGTATTTATCAATCCCAGGGTAGAATCTTAGAATCCACAGATCGTATTTTTATTGACTCGCTAACTGGCAAATTTGCTCATTTATAATAGACATACACTGTATTACTCTCTTAAGATATTACTGTCGAAAACAAAATGTTGACTGTAAGAAACTAAATCATTCTGAAAATTTCCTCGTAACGTTGTGTAAGGGACAATCGCTATTGGAAAAATTAATTTGAAACATTTTTCTTACATATTTTCTTTTATCTTTAACTTTATTTGTTATATTTTAGTTCATAATGAAACTTTGTACCTTTGATATATGACTGTTTTAAATGAAGCTAGAAAGGAATATTTCAAAATATTTTTGTGCTATTTTCGGTATTTCTTCTAATATGAGTACTTACGATAATAAGCATGTGCATATGCGCAAACTTATTAGCCTCTCATATGTGCAAACTGATAAGACTCAACAGTGTCTGATCAGTTTGCGCAACCTGATCGGAATACGTTGATAATACACTATAGTATACAGTATAAGTAACATGTTTATTACACGTGCATTAATCGAATATCGACCAAAAAGCACGAGATTACCTCATACAAGTAGCAGTTATCGCAATTGTCAAACCGTTTTATTTTGTTACAAACTTATGATGAAATGAACACAGATAAATGCAAAGAAATATAAAACTGCAATATTCAATTTATGGAATTAGTTATTATGAGTTTCGGGCATTGCTTATTATATGTATTTTAGTTTACACAATATTAATTGATCAATAGACAAACTGACTCATGCCAGCTTATGCACTGGCGAAACACTGGTCTGTGTCTATGATCAGTTAATAAGTTGTCAAATTTAGTTAAATTTGAGTTTGTACATAACCTAACCCGTGTTTCTGCACAAACGAAACCAATCCGAATTTCTGATCGAAATATTTTAAACATGTGTGATTAAATAGGCTGTGACTGTGCGCAAACCGTATAAAATTGGCAAGCTGTTCTCATGTTGTAATTAAATAAAGGGAGAATATAAAAAGGTAGAAAAACGATAAGAGCAATTAAAAGATACAATGTATAAGGCACTCGCCAGCGGTCCGGCCAAGGCCAGGTCACTTTTTCTGGTCATTTTGTGTTTTATAATTTTCATCATATGAGCCGCGATACGATAAAACTAACAATTTGGAATAAGCGCCCAGCGAAGACGCAGATCAGTCTGGGCAGCCACCAAGTTTGATCAGAGTATTTGCTATTCTCAAAGACTCTAAGTTACCTCTATGCCGACAATGAAGCCTCTGCTCAGATCAGGCGGATGCCCAGGCTGATATGAGTCTTCGCTGGACGCACAAGCACCTGTGTTGGTAATGTCATGTCGCGGCTCATTTAGTTGTTCGCTCAAGTCATCGACTTAATAGCCGCTGTCATCGACACGCCGCCTAACGGAAGGTGTGAAAACAAATTCGGTCACAGGTGTTGTCAAAACATTAACACCTGCTTATGGGGATGAAGGTCAGACATCGATATTTAATCCGGTTATGTATTTAAAGAAAGTCTCCTTCTGATTTTCTAATATAAAGCAGTAATTCGAATCGCGTCGCAACAAAACAACACAGTGACATAGCGCCCTGCGAAGGCTCAGAGCAGCCTGGGCAACCACACAGACTGATCAGAGTCTTCGTTGTGCGGTTTCATGATAGCCGATGGTCTAAGCTACCTCTATGAGGACAGCGAAGAGTCTGATCAGACTGGGTAGATGCCACGCTGATCTGAGTGTTCGCAGGGCACAAATGCCATTTTGATTGTTTTGTAGTGTTGCGCCTCATTTAATTATCTTTTGTTCGCAGAAAAAAAGTTTAAATTATCGGCATATTTTTATCTTAATCGTAAATGTTTAATCTTAAATGTTTTGAAAAAAAAGCAGCTTAGCAATATGCCGAAAGACAGCATTTGTATAAACCTTTTGAACACAATTTTGTTAAAACAGAAAATCTAAAGTAAAAGGTTGTCTTTGCTGTTGAGTTGTGGATAAACGTCCCAGTGAACAATATTTCAGGCATGTCGAGATGCTGCTTCTGAATAGTACTACTCGACCTGCGATAAATGACAATCAGGTCCTAGCAGCATTTCCGCAGAAGCACCAAGCAGCAAATCTATTTTGCGAGCCCCGATGGGCGTCACAAAAGAAAACAAAAAAGAATGAGAGAAACTATGTGGGTGGATGGGTATTTGTATCAGGCTTAATCTTTTCATAAAGACGAGACCATCAAAGGGATCGAAATATCATAATTTCATTATTATAAGTATTATTGTTTTATGTTATTGTTGTCAGAAACCAAAACAATCCGCTAAAACTGACCAATAATCACATCTATTTTCTCGTCAGTCCTTACGAAATCGACCTAAATATCAGACAGAAAAAACGACTGATTACAACGAAAATGAGCGACAGAGAAACGTAAATTGATTTGATCTTAAAAAAAGGAATATGAAATCCCATATTGTTAAAAATATAAAAAAAATCGTCCATCTCCTTCGTTTTAGTATTACGCTGATAAAATACCAAACACTGATGACGAAAACCGGCGTCAGAGAAGTTCACCACCTGTCCAGATCCTGGGATATGGACATCGATATGACATTCCTAAAATCGATTAATACCTATCGCTCCGCGGGTCTAAGGGAAATAACTGCATTCACATTAATACACGCTCAAGGGAACAGGTAACCGATTACACTACTTAGCGCGCGTTGAAGACTAAAGTTCCAATTGTGACTCAACCAAACAAATTATGATATATGCTCAAAAGCTAATCAGTTTGTATACATCTTGGTTCAAACCTGCATGCCATATTTAAGGAATCTAGCTTATGCGGTTCTTCAGATATTTTTTCACAAGCTTGTTCCTATACAAATGCCTGTGTTCGAAAAAGGGGAATAGCTCTACCAATTCTTTTTAAAATAAGCTCAAAATGTAATCAAGTCATCTACTTAGCTTGTAACTGTATGTTAAATGCAAAGATCATAGCTTAAGGGGATTTATCAGATATTTTGTTCACAAGCTTGTTCCCATACAAAATGCCTATGTTCGAAACCTAAAATTTACCAAATATGCTCAAACGTATGTCAAACGTTTAGCAGAAATTTAACACTCAATCTGCAACTGAATGTCTATTATAACCATGCTAACTTAAGTGGTTCTGCAGATATTTTGTTCACAAGGTAATTCCTATATAAAATGCCTATAATTATCTGAAAAAGAAAAATATTTCGATCAAAAATTTACGACATATGCTGAAAAGTTAACCAGGTCATCTACACCTTTGTCCAAATATAAGGGTCAAAGCTTATGCGCTTCTTCAGATATTTTTTTCACAAGCTTTCTATATTCAAAATGCTTATGTCCGAAAAAGGGGAATAACTGCACCGAAATGTTAAAAAAAATATGCTCAAAAGCTAAAGCGGCTAGCTATGACTTGGTCTGTAATAGTATGCTAAATATCAGGGGTCGTATTTATAAAACCACTTAAGTCGTTGCTATGCTGTTGCTAAGGCTAAATTTCTATAAAGGAGATTTCCTACAACAATGAAATTTGCACTGGGGGAACACTATTTTTCAAAGTAACCTGTGGGTATGCATTCGGCGGCAATGGGCTGTACTCGGAGTAATACTGTTTGGACATTGGCTTCGCCACCTACTGCCTGAGCCCAGCCTCACGTTACCGGTAGTAAACATTCCGACATATGTCGGCCATATCCAAAATTACCCTCTTAATGGTCTCAAAAGACGCACTTAGTTTATTCCATCCTTTTTTCACTCTTTTCAGACTAGAAACCCGTTTGGGGGACATAGGAAAACAGACCAGACCAAGTTCAGACGCCGCTGAATGATCAGGGTGAACACTGTTTGCCTATAGGAATTTTCATGAAAAATCCAATTAAAGTTAAAACTAAAACATTCAGAAGAAACCCCTTAAAAAGAAATGGACTCATCCAAATTATAAAGATGGACAAGTACACTTGTCAAATATAGATTAATTCATTGCGATGTTTCAGGTATAATTTTCCAAGCATACAATCACCATTGGAAGACGATGCGACGCTTTACCCTCCAAACTTTGAGAGATTTTGGTGTAGGAAAAACGTCAATTGAAGAGAAAATTATGACTGAAATCAATGCCGCTGCTACAGTTCTACAAAACACTAAAGCTCAGCCTTTGATAGTTGCTCCATTACTCCAGAATATTGTTGGAAATATCATCTATGGAATAGTTTTCGGACAGAGGTAATTATAATTTGTGACTAAGAAAAAAATCAAAGGTAACTTACAATATTAGTGAAAATTGTACGAGAAATTGGTTTACCCTTTAGTGTGCTCACTAGTTGCGCAGTGTGCTTCCGCGAACTATACAACATACAGTAACAATTATTAAGACTCGTTACCTTAAACGCTGATATCTCAAAATATCCTCTTATATTAAAGAATAAGGAGTACCAGTAGCTGAGTAGCTTAAGCGCTGACCTGCTGATCTAGCAGTCCCGGATTCGTGATCTTTTCAATTGTAAACGGGTTTCCATTGCATACAGTCTTTCATTGTCACCCACCCATCGTCCTGATATGACTGAAGTACTGTTAAAAAGACGTTAAATCAAAAGTCATCAATCCATCATTTTATTTCAAAGAATATAGTTTGGATACAGATCCTATATCTCCTTGCATTTCAACTTCTGTTGTCTCAAACTACGGAGATCTCAATGTATATTTTCTGGGACTAGCAAACTGCTCATATGGACATGATGGAAGCGATAGGTAATTACATTTATTCTTCACAAAACCACTGCATTCTGAAAACCACATATATTTGGCGTTTTTTTTAATTTTGGCAATATTGGCGGTTAAGGCAAAAAGCGCTACAATGAGCCTGCCCATACGCACAGCATGACAGCAGTTCAAATACCAAAAGGAGTACCTGATACAGTGATGAGTATTTACGTGGTTTACTGTACCGTTCCATAAAACTACACACTGTGTTGTTGTTGTTGTGTTATTGTTTAACGTCCACCGTAAACAGCTATGGTCATGCCAAGACGGTCAGTTAACCTAACCACACTATTCCTGGGCAGGCTTAGATCTCCTTAGCGGTTAATGTACTAAGTGCACTTACTTTCACCAGTCACTGGCAACTGCCCTTCTTGAATCAACGGAAGGGGAAATGAAAGTAAGTGGCCGGACCAGGTATCGATACCAGGACCTCTGGTTTACAAGTCAGGCGCCCTACGAACTGCGCTACGCGGCCTACACAATGTGGCATCCTATTAGAATCGCATCGCGAAATATTGTGTTTACATTGTACAGTAGTCCTGTCTTTTTCCTGTCCTGCTTTTTGACTTCGTCACTATAATCTAAGATTTCATGCTACGTTAGAGGAAGTGTAATAACTTTTTAGCGCTACAAAAGTTATGATACAGTGATACACCTGTCTATCTTAAACGGTTGTTGAGAACTCGCTGATGAAAAAGTGTTATGGGAGGACGGACGGAATGACGGACAGAATGAAACCAGTATGCCCACCACTTTTTCAAAGCAGGGGATATAAATACCGATTGCCGTAAAAAGAAATGCAATGATAATTATTCAGGCCAACTTAGGTACATTTTCAAACTCAAAATAAAACACACTGATTGGCTACTTCCGAGCACATGCTCGGAAGCAGCCAATCAGTGTGCTTTATTTCATCCGCATCTTTAGGACGCATAACTGCATTGTAGAAACAAACGGTTCCTTTTTTTAGGAAAGTTACCATTTTTATGGTAATATTAAATGAATATTATCGCGACACGATAAAACCAACAATGTAGTTGTGCTCACAGCGCAGACTCAGATCACCCTGACCATCCGTCCAGTCTGATCATAGTCTTCGCTGTCCGCATGGAGATAGCTTAGACCCTTAGCTACTCTTTAAGAGCTCAGCGAAGAGTCTGATCAGACTGGGTGGGTGCACAGGCTGATCTGAGTCTGGGCTGGGCGCACAACCATTTTGTTGGTTTTCTCGCGTCGCGGCTCAGTTAAAGTGTCCCTAGTTTGGGATTTTTACCGTACCATTGCTATTGTTCATAGGCCAAGTATTTTTTTTTCAGATATGACTACGATGATCCGGATTTCGAAAAAGTTCGCCAATTTACCAATATGATTCTTAGTGGGAAGGGCTTTTTAAGTCCTGTAAACTACTTTCCGTCTTGGATAGTGAAATTGCTTCCAACACAGGTAATGTATTCCAACAAAAATTGTCAAGCAAACAGCCAATTTATTCAACACGGTATGGCCAATATAACCATACTACAGCGGGCTATAAAAGTATGTTACAACTAACAGTCACAAGCACAAAGCCAATTGATATCACGTTATGGCCGAAATAATCATATTAAAGCAGGCAATGGAACAGGATATATTACAACAGAAATTGCCAGGCAAAAAAAAAAAATATATAAAATAAAATAAAATCAATAATGATAATTTTTCATCAGGGTATGGCCAAAATAATAATTTTATATTAGGTTATAAAAACTGGAATAAATGTTTTTCCATACAAACTGTAACAAAACAGAAAACGTAGGTTGTACAAATTGCAAAATAAGACTACGTCCAAAGTTGTAGCTATCTGAGCCGCGACACGAGAAAAGCAACAAAGTGGTTGTGCGCGAAGCGCAGACTCAGATCAGCCTGGACATCCGCTGTCCGCATGGAGGTAGGTGAAGTCCTAGCCACCACTTAAAAGCGCTTCAGCGAAGAGTCTGATGAGACTTGGTGGATGCCCAGCCCGATCTGAGACTGTGCTGGGTGCACAACCATTTTGTTGGTTTTCTCGTGTCGCGGCTCATATCTATTTATGATTAATGTGGTGATAATCACTGATTTGGGACAAAGACAAAAATCTGCATAAAATACTCAAAATAACACTGATCTTTCCAAAAACTTAGCAGATGCCTTCTTTATGTTGTTTCTCATAATTTAGAATCCCAAAATGCAGCATTTGTTAATGTTAAAAAGTGTTTTTATAAGAGAAGATCAAAGGGTAATTCTCTGCGAATAAATCTGAAAAAAATAATATCATTATTGAAAATATACTTAGTGCTTAGAGTACCTTGTTGCATAATGGAGCAATTATTTTTTCAAACTCTTTCACACATTATCAGGCTGAGCAGATGAAAAAAGATGCAGTCTGTGTCCACATTTTTTTGTCAAAACACACAGGTGAGACAGGTGATACTATTTTAACAAGGTTGAACAATTTCATCTACACACCACTGATCATGTCAGTAATGTATCATTTATATTGTGGGTGTTAAAATAGGTATGCTTGCCTACCCTATATTTAATAAATGCATCCAGTGTACATTACTTTGTACATGGTTGAACATTTGAGAAAAAGCTACCGTTTTCATCTGGTCGACATTACAATTTGAGAAAGAGTTGGAGTAAATAATTGCTAGGACGCTCTTTATTATGCAATAATGCACCTTCAGCACCACGTAAATTTTCAATAACGATATTATTTTTTTCAGATTTATTCGCAGAAAATTATCCTTTGATCTTTCCTTATAAAAACACTTTATTAAGCAGCATGTAAATTTAAAGAGTAACTACACTTCAGGAACTGACTGAATCAGATCCCAAACCCTATCCCCAACATCAAAGGGAAAGATTGACAAAGACATCCCAACAAACAATAAATTACAAGTGATAAGCCGAGTCAGCAGCTCTTTCCCAAATAGATGGCAACTCAGCTATCTTTATTGAACTAAATAATTTAGTCCAACAGACGGGTTACAACGGACTGAGCAAATTATATGAAAAACATTTAACAATTATTTTTACCTATTTTCTATTTTTATGATAGAAGGATTAAACTGAGAACACAATAAATTAAACAGCACCGAAAGTAAGTCTATTTTGTATTCTAAACTGTAAAGAACAACAAAAATAAGAAGTCTGCTAACTTTCAGGGAGATACGTTACTTTTTTATGGTTTTATGCAGATTTTTACATTTACCATAAATCACCACCTTAACGCGTATCCTTATATTTGCATGACAGTTCTAGCTAAAATATTAAATATTGCAACTTTTTGTCTGTTGCCATTTTCTTTTTAGAGTCTACAAAAACTTTTTTTGTTTTGTTTTGTTTTGTTTTACCGTAAAGGACTCGTGACACTTGTAATGCGCATTTGCTGATAAAAGTGGCCAAAACGCTTAAGAAATTCCACTGAAATGTGTTACTTTCAATAGTATATAACTGATTTTTTGCTACATCTTGACTTCATATTATTAACCCGTTCTCCAAGTCCAAACCCTTAAGACCTCTCCCCACCCCTCCGAGAAAAAAAAAGTTTTCGAATTAAAAATATTAAAAATATACCAAACAGGAAATGTTTAAGGTTGTCATTTGAGACCCACATTTCTTAAAACTAAGGATTCTCACTATTTTAAGTATTATATACCTAATGAGACGTTACTATAGAAAACAGCCGTGTTGTAATCGACAGCATTTTACGTTGGTTTCGTTCTATTCTTAATTGTCGCAATGCGACAGAATCGCTGACACAGGGCTTCAAAACTGTTAAAACGCGGGTGCGTTAGGGCTTAAACACCACTAAAGCCCGCTTTCGGGTTGTCTACAGAGCTCTGGAATCAAGATGGCGTCCGTAAGAAGGTATATAACAATGACGATAAAACATTCTCTTCCAGTGTTTTAACGTTTGCCCAAGCCCTCGTGTATTAACATGTTGCAGCCCGAACCGCTGTTCGGGCTACAACACGTTAATACATGTACACTCGGGCTTGGCAAACGCTAAAACACGGAAAAGGATTTTTTATTCTCTTTTTGCAAACCATCAGCAACTTTTGTGTTTACTTAAGGAATGAATTTCATTTTTCTGATGTTTATCGATTGGGTCACGTGCAAAGTCATTAAAGTTTGCTAACGACCAATGTAGTTAATATTTTGTTAAACACCAGAAAAAAATATTGGCAGAATTTCTCTGCTGGGCGTCTGATTCCCATCTCACAGCATATTTACCTGTACAGGCAAAGGTCTGCAAATTTTTTTAGCCAATCTGTGGGCCATACTTAAAACTTATGACAATGTCATTGGCTGATTGGAGGTCTTGATATTATGTGATCATGAGACAGAATGGCACTGTTGAAGTAAAGCCTCCTTATACAGTACACCCCTGTCTTTAAGTTCATTACTTATACATGTATTAACTTTTTTCCTATCTTTTCTATTATTTGACCACAAATTTGCATTAGGCACTGCAGTTGAAGAAGACAGACTTATACGTAGTTTTTCTATTAATAGCGGAACAGCGTCAAAGACGTCATAACGCCGCCTACGTCCAATCAGATTGGAGAGAACCATGCTTTATTTTGACGTCACTGAACTCCATGTGACGTCTCGTGAACCGATGAAAATATTGAAGTATAAACTACATAACGTTCTTATGGTTCACCATAGGGCTTTTTCAATAAATGCATTGAGACTGTAAGTATTCAGTTTTAAGCAAATCAGTATGATGAAATTATACGTTTAAAAAATAATGATAAAAAATGACTTATTCTGGTCGGATACAAGAATAAATTGCCTAACATTTGAGCCGCCACGAGAGAAAAGCAACAAAGTGGTGTTGCGACCAGCACAGACTCAGATCAGCCTTGACATCCGCCCAGTCAGATCAGAGACTTCGCTGTTCGCAAGGAGGTAGCTTAGATCCTTAGCTATTCTTTAAGCGCACTGCGAGTACTCTCAAAAGTCTGGGCGGATCCGCCCAGACTGATCTGAGTCTGCGCTGGGCGCACAACCACTTTGTTGGTTTTCTCGTGTCGCTGCTCATTTTAGATACGCACTTTGCCTTCTATCTTTCAGATTGATAAAGCAGATGTTCAGCGAAACAAAGTAAATTCGAATGTTACGACTTTCATGTTAGAGAAAATTAAAGAGCATGAAGACACGTATGACGAGAACAACATTCGAGATTTTGTGGATCTTTATATACAGGCTGCTAGAGCAAATAAGGAGGAAACGAAGGAAACATTTACAAGTAATGAATAGAGAATTTTTTGGGGGTGGGGGTGGGGGTGGGGGAGGGGATACCAAATATATTTCAACCTATGAGAGAAAAATGAAATGTTTTTGGTATTCATCGAAAAAAAAAAGTATTTTTTTTTCTGTTTGAGACCCACCTTTCTTAAAAGAAGAGAATATTTTATTTTCCTGTTTAGGAGAATAACGAAAAAAAAAAAAAAAAAAAAACAGGTCGCTTAAAAAAAACTTTTTTTCCTAGTCATTTCTCGATAATTTTTACTTGGCTCTGCTTGTTTAGTGGGTATAATATTGGGGACAATGTGTACATAAAGAATGGTATAAGATGTCATTTTCATGGATGAATAAAAAGAAATCGGCGATTCAAGAAAGCAGCTTGTAGCTGCCGTGGGATTTACGTCGCGTACAAATCAGCGATACTCCAGCTTAAAAATGACGTCAAAGTGTGACGTCATTTACTTGATTTGACGTGCTGTCGCCCGAAGTGAATTGATACGATATGTTTTCAGTGTAGACAATATCACTTTTATTTGTTCCACATGTGCACTGAACTTACCGCTAAGAATAAAATAACAGGCCTGGATCCAGACCATCATGTACTGGGTGGGCTCTGGATAACTGGTGGGGCTGGAAGGTGCCGAGATATATGTGTTTGTTTGTGGGAGTGGGGGGGGGGGGGATGGAGGGGGGAGGGGGAGGGATGGCGGCTTAGAAATATATGAAATAATCAGGTGTCAATTTGATGAGAATTTGTGAGCATGTCTTTTTCGTCTTGAAATATATGTTGTGATGACTCAATAGAATCGCCTCGCCGAGGCGATTCTAATGAGATGTCTCAACATATATTTTAATTTAACCACATAGACTGTCATCAGATATTCATTATCTGGAGGCCTACATAATATACATAACACAGAGACCCAGATGGCGGGACTTAAGCCCCAAACCCCACCCCCTGGATCCGGGGCTGAATAATATAATAGTTACTTAAGGTGAATAGGTACCCTTTCAGGGCAAGCACCTCTGTCAAATTAATATGGAACCTATTTTCAATGGGTGTCAACTGATAAAGGGAAACATTTGCTGCCCTGGGAGCAAGTTCTTTCCATTAAGAGTAGACTCCATTTTGAAAAGTTTGCTTAATCCGAGGAGGAAAGCAAGAAGTAATACGAAATGCCTCTGTTTGCAAAAAAAAAAAAAAAAAAATAGCAAGAGAACATGATGGCAATTCATCCTCAAGAACTTTCGCATAATCTTTCAAAAATATTCATCTAATTTTTGTGTACTCCGTGCTCTAATACCGCAATTTAGAAATATCCACATTGCGACTGGCATAAAAACATGACAAAAGAATCAAGGAGTTTTGCATCTGCATTATTACTGAAATCTGCTTTTAAAATTAGCTTAAAAGCCATCCGATAAGACTTGATGAATCTAAATAGGACTGATATTTCTGATGAGTTCCGAAAACTTATCCTGCGTTACAATCTTTTTTGTATATACTTTGAATGTAATGCTCGAGTCTACATGTCCAGTAGTTAAACCAATCATGGTTCATTACTTGGCTTCCCTCTTTGATTGCACGCCGGATGGTCAGGCATGAAGACTCAAATGGCGAAACACTAAGCTAACTATTCTAGTTGGTGGAGTTTGTTATGTCTTGGCCATTCGGGGTTAGACAGCACTTTTCATTTCTTCAGTGTTTCTATGGTTGTTTGACACCCCAGGGATCTCAAGGTGTCGCAATGCGTTGTTTCTGTCGAGTCCTCATCTTGGAGCCATCATAAATTTTATCTTTGATTTATTTTTTCCTGTGATGATTTACTGATGGGTTAGGAAACCTTCATGCGGACCAAACAGCTAACTACTGTTTCAAACCACTGCAGAAGCAGAGGGATCCAGTAATCTATTGGAGGTGCCTCTGCTGTAGTTCCTCATTGTTACATGTATGGTCACCTGTATAGCTCTCCACTTTGTTTTCTGTTTTGTTTTGTAGAAAATATGTAAAAATAGATTTTGCTATTGTTTTCAGTTGGGGTAGCTGAATGACCACCTGTCTGGGAAAGAGTTTAAACATATTTTATTGCCACAAAAGTACAAGCAGTTGGGTTGGACCACAAGTTCTATCAACATTAGTTACGGTCCTCCCCACCTGTCTGGGAAAGAGCTGTTCATTCGGTTTACCGTGCGTGCTTTATGCGGACTCTTGTCAGTTTATGAATATTCTTCTTTCCCTTTCGGTTTTAAGGGCGAGCAAATGGATCTGATTGCATTAATTCCTGATCATTTACTATATTTACATACACTGATGTTCAATTGCAGATAACGAAATTTTTTTTGTTTTCATATATCCATTTGAGCAAAAGTCACTGTCTCTAATGTCGAAAGTAAATAAAGGTAAACGTTTCCCATAGACCTACGGCCCTAATGGTAGTGACAGTGAGAAGCCCGTCGTACCTTCGACAAACAAATGATACTGTTTTAGCACTTTGCCTATTAGAAAGTTTTGTCTATATTAATAATTCCAGAAGGTAACATGTTACGTGTGATTCAGGATCTCTTTTTGGCTGGCTCTGAAACCACAACTACTACCCTAGACTGGGCTCTACTCTTCATGATCGAATACCCGGACGTACAGAGGAAATGTCAGGAAGAAATAGAACAGGTCAGCCGAAAGCATTTTGTACATTTTTTTTATCAAGTATTTGTTAAAATTCAAAAAAGAGCACATAGCCCGTCGACAAAAACCAAAGCCACAAAAGTGCATTCATGATATTGTGAAATGATTATTCGATTATTCGTTGCTTTAGGTTATAAGTAAAAGGCCATGACATTCTGATATATCAATGACCGGGCAATATACCTCACTTCAAAAATTTGTAGAAATTATGTAAATGAGAATTTTCTTTATTAAAAAATAATAATGACGTCAACGACAGTGTGACAGTGAGCTGTTACTATGCACGCACTTGATTTCGTACAACGATGTCTTATTGCTACCTGAAATGAGTATATATCGGATCTGTTTCTTTCCGTCTAAAATGATTATTAATGACGACTAATGACAGCTATTTACTTAAGAAATAAATTCCATTTTTCCGATGTCCATGGAAGTATGAACACAATGGGTCATGTACAAAGTAAGTGACCGACTGTTGTTCATGGAAGTATATACTGTTGTTCTCTGAAATAGGTTTATCTAAAGAAAATTTAAGGGAATGTAATTATTAAAACAATAATGCCAGTGGATTATGTAACAGCCTTAAAGATCGACACGTCCTCATGATATGAATAACAGACAAGCTACGTGGTCATAAATAAACAGTCCGTACAACTGAGCAAAAGCTTAAGTCCATTGATCAGTTTGGTAGAGGATTTTGATAAAAACCAACGTAAGCCTCATTTCATCTAGCTGAGCTACGACACACTAACAGAGACCATGGTTCGAGGTTATAAAACTTGAGAACAATCTCAAACTCAAAATAAAGCACACTGATTGGCTGCTTCCGAGCACATGCTCGGAAGCAGCCAATCAGTATGCTTTATTTTGAGTTTGAGAATGTACTCAAGTTTTATAACCTTGGGGCCATGTGAAATATGCGACCAACGCCGGCTCAGGTCGGCTTGTGCAGTCACACAGTCTAACATGTGTATGTATTGGGCCTAGCTAGACACCATTGGTAGTCAGACCGCTTTAAGTCGTCACTGTTGGCGTATGCGTTAAGCCGGTCCATCATTAGAAGCCAAACTCATGTTGAATTTGTATCTGTGTATATACGTTGCTCTTTAAGTGTAATAGCAATGGATACCAAGTTCTTAGCAAAGTGATTAGGCGTAAGTGCACCTTCGATCATTTGAGCAACCTGGGCACGAATGCAGCCTTGTCACAGCATGTACAGTCCATTTATTTATTTTTGTACACAAAACGTAACGCATAGGTTATACCTAGGCAACTATCACGTCTTAAAACCTACATGTACGTCAGCAGCACGTACATGTACCATTATCGAAATTGTACGTCGTTCAGTTTTCTTTTTTCCAGAGATCAGAATCTTAGATATTGTACGTTTGAAAATCCCCAAAACGCCACCAGCAGAACTGGTTCTGCCAATAAAAGAGGAACCAGCCACGTATAGAAAAGCTGTTTATTTTGCAAAACAAGGACTAAACATGTTTCAACTTATAAAGAGAATCTTACACGAATGGTCATTTCATTTGAAATTTATGAAACGAGCCTTCGGCGAATTTCATAAATTTCATATCAAATGACCACGAGTGTAAGATTTTTTTTATCACATGACCCTTTAAAATGGGATTTTAACGCTATCAAACTGAACATTATTTCAATAAGAAAACGCATTGTTGACATAGACGTTGCCAATGACGTTACGTGTACGCGCCAAAATGGTATTACACGTGTGGTCGTACGATTTTTATGAAAAGACGTTATCCACTGAAAAACAGTGACTTCATAATTAATTGTGATATGGTCGGTCAAAACAATTTGCAGTATCAACAACATTAGAAAGGACCACTTGTATGGCAAAACAATGTGAATGCATTTGGTTTATGCAGTCTCTTTAATAAAAAGACATCTCGGCATTACAAATTTAATTGAGCCGCGACACGAGAAAACCAACAATCTGATTGTGCGGTTGTGCGCCCAGCGCAGACTCAGATCAGCCTAGGTACCCGCCCAGTCTAATCAGAATCTTCGCTGCCCGCAAAGGGGTAGCTTGGACCCTTAGCTACCCTTTAAGCACCTAAAGTAGAGTCTGATCAAACTGGGCAGATGCCTAGGCTGATCTGAGTCTGCGCTGGGCGCACAACCACATTGCTGGTAATGTCGTGTCCACGGCTCAATTATGTTATGATTGCCCGCAAATGTGTACTTTGATCAATTTGTCAGAAGCCGGATGCTAATGACGTAACTGGCCGTCGCTGACTATGTGTACATGCTGACCTGAGCATGCACAGCTAGGAATTGCCATTTTGCACAATGCTGTTCATCACCTGTAATTTATCTAATCTTTAGGTTATTGGAGACAAACCAATAGAGTACGCCGATAGGACAAAACTTCCGTACATTGATGCCACAATCATGGAAACTCAAAGGCTTTCTAGCATTGGTAGGCGTTTTTCCTTTTTTAGAAATAGCATTTTTTTATTTTGGTATTCCTGAGAGGCTAGACTTCCGACGAATTTTTTATTTTCTAAGTTTCATTTTTGTCTCCATTCTGAATGAAATTCAACTCTTAAGAGAATTTCCTGAAGTGTAGTTACTCTTTAAATTTGTTGGTTTTGACATGACGCGGCTCGTTAATGGACTTGTCTGTTAAAGGAAATAATTAGGCCTTCAGAGAGAGTTGCTTTCCTTTAAACGCAGATCCAATGAATAAAGGTTTTAAACAGAACGTCACAAAAATGTTCACCTTTGCAAAACATGGGGAAGAATTCATAAAGTATCCTAATCACCTTAAACTATATCCTTGTGTGAGCACGCATAGACGTATGCTCATTATCAGTGCATGTAAGTTATATAGATCGTTCTGAAAATGCTTTGGATTTACAGAATAAACATGCTTGTTGTACTTAGCATCAAAGCAGTTATGCATTGAAAATATTAATGTTTCTCAGCGAAGCACAAAGTATTAGTTCTTCGTTCTACCATATCTGCGATAGATGCCATAATCGGTATTTTAGGCAGGGCCGCGTAGCGCAGTCGGTAGGGCACCTGACTTATAAGCCAGAGGTCCTGGGGTCGATACCCGGTCCGGCCACTTACTTTAATTTCTCCTTCTGCTGATTCAAGTAGGGTAGTTGTCAGTTACTGGTGAAAGTAAGTGCACTTAATACTGGTTAACCGCTTAGGAAAGTCTAAGCCTGCTCAGGAACAGTGTCGTTAGGTTAACTGACTGTCCCTACATGACCATACTGTTCACTTCGCGTCGGGCAGTATGAAATTTACTACTCAATAACACTTCATGTCCACTGCAATAAATGTCAATAATTGCATAATGTTTACCTCACGTGAACGGCCTTTAAACCAATGAAATGAGGTTTATTTTAGATCATGTATAATCTAAAAATAAACCTCACTTTAATGGTTTAGAGGCCGTTCATTGGGTATGTTTCATTCAAACATTCATCAACTTTTTTGGTTTCAGTACCTTTATCGACGCCGCACAGAACAATGAGAGAAACAGAAATTCAAGGCTTCAAAGTTCCTCAGGGAGCCGTGATAATACCCCTTCTTTACTCTGCCAGCCACGACCCGAAGTATTGGACTAACCCAGAAACATTTAATCCGGGAAGGTTTATTGACGATGCGGGAAAGATGGTGAAAAATGATGCTAATATTCCTTTCTCTGTAGGTAAGTAAACTTAAGGACAAAAGTTCTGCACGGATGTTAATCTAACATCCGTTAAGAACTTTTGTCCTTAAGTATTTTATAAGGCTTTTGATACCCATTTGAACGCAATGTCAATTTGGCCAGCTCTCTTTATTTTCTAATTACCACTTTCATTTTTTCCGCAATTTTGTAAAAAGGGAAACACTTTAATGATTTCCTGTTTGCTTTACTGGACAATATAGCCATTGCAAAATAAGTTTGACTCTTAAAGGTTAGGAACGAATCTGATCCTGACGAAGCTATTTCTTCTGTTTAAGAGTTGACTTCCATTGAGGAGTGAGGCAAACATAAAAATGCCAGAGTTGCTTCCCCGGAAAATGTTCTTACTCACCTAGATGAGATTTCATATCTGCCATTTATATAGCTGTTAGTAGCTGAACCTAAATACAAGTTCGTCCAACATTAAATTCTGATTAGCAAACGAACACTTAGGTTATACAGAAATACACAGCCATGCTCATCTTTATATTTACAGTATATAGATCCGCTTTATTTTTCGCTGGGACTTAGAATGTATTTGTCAACTATGCTGAAAAAAAACTTCGTTTATTTCTGCTCACACATTCGGTTCTGGCACAGAAAGTGCGCGAGTGTGAAGCCAATATTTGAGCTAAACAAGATTAAAATAAAATTTCCTTTTAAAAGGAAGGCTTGTACAGCTAAAACAGTGAAATTTTCATGAGTTGTTATTGAAGTGACCCCGATTGTTAGTGCACTTTCTGTTGCTTACTTTTATTTAGCAAAGTATTTTTAATTTCTAACTTCTTGAATGGTGGCATTGTCCACGGGTGTAAGGTAAAAACAAGTGTAGAATTAATTTGAAAAACAAATTGAGGAAACACACACACACACACACACACACACACACACACACACACACACACAACAACGACAACGACAACAAAAAATAGTTTTCCAACGTTTTGGCCGGCCGTTTTAGGCATGCCTCAAGTTAAATAACTATATGGACCTATTTCAAATCTTTTCTTTATGGCTGTTGAGTCAAATTTAGTCTGAATCAAAATTTTAGGAAAGACTGTTTCAAACCCATGTCTATGGAATCTTGGCACATCTGAAATTGGCATCAAAAGCATAAATGAATTAATATTTACTGAAGTTCATTTTTTGTTTAAGTGGCATCAGTGGCAGTGACTGGAACAAAACTTTGACACTCTGAGAAGAAAATGCATGCTGTTATTGTTTTGACAATAACTTGCTTTACACCATGTGGGAACAACAAAGCACGGAACCTATTGCGTTCGTATTTCCATGAACTCCCGACAAATGAAATTAATCTTTTATATTTATGCTATGTTTTTACATCAGTTTTGTTTACTCATTCGTGAAGTTCTGACTAATTAAACGCCAAGCAAAGGACGAATAATAGTTACGTGTTCGGTAATGAAGTACAGCAGCCGTCACTATGACATGACGTATATCAATCGTTACGTCGGCCAATCATCTATTTGAACTATCCGTGACGTTGCTTACGCGTAAAATTGCATGAATGTGTGTTGTTCGTGGATGTATGAACATCGTCAGCCCAGTATAGGTTCATCTAAGGAAATCGTCGTTGAGCGTAAATATTGTATAGCTGAACTAAGAAGGCAACATTAGAGAGTGTTATAAAAGTAAGAAAACTGTCCACACACCCCAACCCGCACCTACCGCAAGCACAGTAGGCCCTTGTTTTACTATAATCCAAATAAGTAGGACGCCCCGGCACTGGAAGTTATACCCAGCATCATCGCACCAACCAACCAACCCCTCCCTTGCCATAAAGCTGTCGATGAATCCCTAACAGTTTCAAATTTTAACAATTCTGAGTTTCAAATGTTAACAACTCTGAATTGTTCCCTTTTTCTGTATCATTGTTCAGGCTATTCATGAACATGTTGATGGCCAAAAGGAAATTTATCAGATGCTAAAAATGTGTACATAAACTTGCAATGCGTAAGCGTTAAGTACCCACCGACATTACCGACTTTTACATACATAACACGGTCAGTTCTACATATTAAGCAATTAAGCCACACATTTATTGTAATGCGTATCTTAGATGCACACGGCGGAAATTCTGTTTACTTCCAGCATATTTATTCGTTTAACTGTCTGATTTTTTTCCCACATAGTAGACTTTTTTTTCCAAAGTGTTTCTTTTCATCCTCACGGAGCATGTATTACGGTGCACAAAGTCGGTGCAGGGGAGCATGCTGCTTGGACATTGGTTTCCGCCACATTTTTCTCTGTACCTGACTGTGCCGCTTTTGGTAAATTCATGCGCCGTGTGGCTGAGGAGGGGGAAACCATTGATTCCAGTGTGTAGTTTTTAGGAAGTGACTGTACTCTGGCACCATGGATGCAGTACGTAAGTAGAAAAAATATTCAATGTTCGCTGTATTTTTTTTTATTATTATTATTATTATTATTACCTCTGTGGAGCCTTTATCCGCGGTGATAAGATAAATCTATATGTAATGCATAATGTACATAGTCTCTTATAATTCTGTACAAAATGGTTTGGTGTATTTTTATACGTCTGTATATAAACATGTATGTACTGTGATGTTGTACAACAAAATGAGACTTTGAAACTATAAACCTTAGCTAGATGGAATACATTTTTTCAGTTAATGTGATAAGGGAAGAAAATCTTCAAAACCGCTTGTTTCTAAATCTTAACAATAAATTTGAACTCTGCTCTTTCAGTTTTTACAGATACACATATCAGCCCACTCCGGCATAAGCGCAGTCTTATCAGTATATCCTCAGCATGAAAGATGTCTGCATCATGGATCATCATGAAGAATATTTATGCCGAAAAGACTGATCAGATCCCATGAAGGCACCGGCGCTGGACAGTGTGCCGGCTGCTCTGACCAGTCAGATTATGCGATGCCGTAAGGCCTATTTTTCGCGACGCCGCTGCATGATTTTTGGAAAAGCTAATGCTTTGCGCTATTGCTATATATAAACACTGCAGTACACACTCTCCAGGTATTTTCCGACTAAGTGTGACGTATCATTTCTTCCGAAAATAACTCGGTATCACTAAACCACTTGAATACTGGCTTGCCGCCGAGACGGCAAGCCAATAAGGATTGCATTTAAGTGTCATTAGACAGAGACATTATATACTAGATAGTGATGAAAGCGACAGTTGTATACCCTGTTATCATGGAGCCAAGGTTACATGTACCAAGGTAAATTGCATCTGGCTTTGTTATGAAACTTAAGCCGTTTGGTGAGTCTTGGTATGACTATATTGATTCAGCAGGGGGATGCTGAATTGTAATGAACAATATTTTGTAAAATAAGTAGGACAAGTATCTGGATAAATATCATTTAATGTGAAAATTTGAAAAAGGTGGTTGCTCGACTTATCCCGCCACCACCAGTGCTATACATGATTGCTCATGTGCTATTGAATTTATTAAACGAGTTGGAGAAAAAGACAAGATGCGAGGCTATTCAATAATACAAAATAACGAATGCACGATTCTATTTATCATATGACACTAGCTTACATTTTATTAGCAAATTTTGCACTAAAACGTCACGATTTCCCTATTAGAAAAAGTGACGTTTTTATTGTCGTCAACGCATAACGTTACGACGTAGTTTGCTTATTTATCCTCCATTTGATTATCGTTTTAGTGCATGGCTTTATTACACTCTCAGATGCGATGTCATATGATAAAATTGTCTATGTACATGTACATGGTCAGCTAATTTCTTATATTAACTTTTGCCACTGAAAGGATCAACATACCCTTCCAATAAAACTGCAAATGGGAACTAATACTTTAATATTTGATTATTCATTTTTGGAGAGATACGTATATGGTCAGCCTTTAAGCCTTAAAATTGAAGTTAACACAATTATACACATGTCAAATTAGCCGCGACACGACAAAAACCAACAATGTGGTTGTGCGCCCAGCGCAAACTCAGATCAGCCTGGGCATCCGATGTCTGATCAGAGTCTTCGCTGTCCGCATGGAGGTAGCTAAGACGCCCTTTGGGCACTTAACGAAGAGTCTGTTCAAACCGGATGGATACACAGGCTGATCTGAATCTGCGCTGGGCGCACAACTACTTTGTTGGTTTTCTCGTGTCGCGGCTCAAATCATTTTCACTGGTAATCAGCAGAGTGGCTCCAAATAAGTCAAATTTCTTTCTCCTCCAAGTACACTTAAAAGTTTTGCTTATAAGCAAACGTTCTCCTGCGGAACTACCACATAAGCTATCAACACAGCCCAAGTAAGAATTATACACCATATGTCATATCGGAGAAAAAATTAAATATGCCACTTCCAGATTTCAAATGATCAAAAATCCTTTATTATAAGTTTTTTTATGATTTTCAATAAGACAGATATTCTATTCTATTCTATTCTATTCTATTCCATTTCATTCTACTTTATTCTATCCAATAACCTCAGTAGGTCGTTGGCGCACTACAGATGATTTCAAAACAATCACTTTCCACCTTGTCCTGTCTTCAGCTGCCCTAGTTGAGCTGGCAAAATCTGGCATTACTGTCAACTCCTTGATATTGTTTTCCCACATCTTCTTCTGTCTACCTCTTCTTCTTTTTCCTTTCACTGTGCCCTGATGAATTGTATTTGCTAAACCAGAAGACCTTTAGACGTGGCCAAACCAACGACTCATTTATTATACCTAAGAACATGGTTTGTTGACAATATACTGAGCACCAATCAATGCATTTTTGCACACAGCATGTGTAGTCTCAATTGACACATTAAGTACCTCGGTACCAGGGAAATCCTGGCTATGAGAAATTCTGTACGGACTGAACACACAAATCTGCTATGCGCATGTATTCGTAATAGCTGAACTGTAAATACGAGGGATGTTCAGAAAGTTTTGATCATGACGTCTTATTTTGGTAACCATCATAATTACAGAACTTCTGATAGCGAAACTATACAAAGGTATGATTTGTCCGGACAACTCTGCAAACGTGGCGTATATTTTCTAAAGGACATGATTTTTAACGTTTTTGAAAGAAGTTACCCTGCAGCCACTGCAGATTTTCACTTAAGAAGGTCAGAGTTCATATATGAGCAGTCTTTGATTGTTTTCATCATTGCTACTTAAACTTATTTCCCAGGCAACTGTGACCTGTTAATATGGCGGAAAATATATTTAATCTAGGTTCCATACTGTCCCTGCAATTTAGATTATAAACATTTTATATAGTAGCAAAGTCCCCCTTTTTACTAAAATTATAATGATTTTGTAACAAAAACAAAGGTTTTAATATTCAAAATCTTGTTAGGAATAGCCTTTGCATGGGCCAGTTCGAAACCGTCGAAAAATCAAAATTGATGTAAACAACGAAGCCCTTACGAGCTTTCGAAAATGACGTTGACGGTGTTTTCACTAACGTCATAAGAACTGCGCATTGCTTTGCAAGGACTAAATCGATAATGTTTGCTGCCCTTCTAACTTTTGAATGGTTATTGAAAGCAACGAATGACAAGAAGCTGACAAAAATCATTTTGTATTTACAATGAATTTTCACTTGTTTGACACGCTGAAAATTAATTTACACATGAAATTAGCCCAGTGGTATGACTCGGGCCTAATAACATGCGTTGTAACTCAATAAGAATATATAGATATTATCTTTGGATAGTGTTAGGTATCATTATGAAGACGAAAAGTAGTGCTTTCAATACATGCATAGCATTTGTCCCCAGCATGCCGCTGGCTAGAATCAGAACTTTTTGAACAACCCTCGTATTCTATCTTGTAGGTCCACGAACATGCCTAGGTGAGCCATTGGCCAGGATGGAGCTCTTCCTAGTGTTTGCAAATCTTCAACAGCGGTTTACATTCCAGAGGGAGGATGGCAGTAGGAAGCATTCGATGGAACCAAAACTTACACAAATTACCAATGCACCGTTGGAATACAAACTTAAAGCAAACAGACGATAACTTGTAACATTTTGTGGTTTGCAGGATTACGGAGCCAGGCTTATTGTTTGAAAATAAGGAACCCTGTATTATATAGACATGAACAGCTCGGTCAGGATATATACTGACACAAACAAGAAACGTCCGCTTTACATTTGTGTCTATTAATTCCAGGTTCAAGCAAGCATTTTATTCAAATCTCGTCGATTATTCAGCAATGGTATGAGATAAACGGAGATCCATTAGATTAACATTCGCGTTTAAAGCAACGCAGCAAGCACCAGTACCCTAATTTCGAAAGTCACAAAATCAGTATCTCCGGTGTGTTCTTCAGGTTTTAACCATCTGTAAAAGGTGGGGTAATACACCCGGGCTTTAGAGAGCCCGGATTTCAGCCTTAATTTTTATTTTTTGATGCAAACTGTCATTATCGTACACAAGAATAGTCAATTAAAACAAATACGGTGTCACAATGATGAAAGGTCATGGAGATATTGAAATTTAAAGCGTAACTATACTTCAGGAACTGACTGAATCAGATCCCTAACCCTATCCCCAACATCAAAGGGAAAGATTGACAAAGACATCACAACAAACAATAAATTACAAGTGATAAGCCGAGTCAGCAGCTCTTTCCCAAATAGGTGGTAACTCAGCTATCTTTATTTAACTAAATATTTTAGACCAACAGAAGGGTTACTACAGACTAAGCAAATTATACGAAAAACATTTAACAACTATTTATACCTATTTTCTATTTTTATTATAGAAGGGTTAAAATGAGAACACAATAAATTAAACAGCACCGAACATAAAACAAATGCAACCGCAACGAAAGTACCGCCTTGGGACGGTCAGTATTAACTACTGGGGGGGGGAGTTAAACCGGTTTAACTGGGCCCCAACCTTTACCCTCACCCTCCGCCGCGGTGCACACAAGTAGCTGGTAGTTCGGTTCGTATGGAGGTCCCCTAACTCATCAGAGAGTCATCACGGTCAACAATTAAAATCAAGAAAAGACCGTGATGAAGCGAGGATGAGGACTCGATAGCCAAAACGTGTTGAGACACCTGGAGATCCCTGGGGCGTCAGCAACACCATTGGAGCACTGGAGCAAAAGAAGACCACCAGTTGAACTCCGTCGGGCCATGAAACAGAAAAACATCCGGCCCCAACCAACTAATATATAGATTTATGTAGGGGCTATTATAGAGTCTGAACCCCGACCCACCGGCGTGCAATTAAAGAGGATAGCAAAGTTGTCAACCGTGATTAGGTTAACCACTAAGCATGCAGACTGTTGCATTACATCTATGTTATAGCCAATGCGTTTAAATCTTATGATAATTTTCTTAAATTGATCAGGAAATTTTGTTTTCCCTACGATTTTGCGTAATTTATAAACTAAATCACCATGAAATTCAGGTTCCGATACGCCTTGTTTCAAAAGTGACCTTAACCCTGTATTATATTTAGAAACCAATTCTAAGTGTCTACGATAAAATTTAAAAAAAAGCTTTCCGAAGTTTATGATACCGATCTCCCTGCTGTAAAAGCTTGGCAGTCAAACTTTTATTACGAGCATTGAAGTCAGCCAAATGACTAGACACGCTAGCGAAGCGAATTAGCTGAGAAATGTAAACACCATAAGAAGTGGTGCGGGGAACATCACCATCCAAAAACGGAAAATTAACAATATCGAAATCAAAATCATCGCGTTTGTCATAAATTTAGATGAAACAAATCCGTCTAAAATTGATGAATGTAAATCCAAAAAAACGGGGCCTCGGTATCGGAAGTATTTGCTTTATTTAACTGCAATTCAGCAGGATAAATTTGACTAACCATTCCTTCAAATTAAGAATTGTCAGTATTTAAAAGTTCGCCCAAGTATCTAGCCGTTGAATTGAATGCTTCAATGACATGAGCTTGAGTATCATCAGAAAGAGACATCATAAAGTCTCTTTCATAGCAAAATAAAAACAAATCTGCTACAAGAGGAGCGCAGTTAGTACCCATCGGAATTCCTATAATTTGTCTGTGTAACTTAGCACCAAATCTGATGAAAATGTTATCTAGAAGATATACTAAAGCATCACAAATATTTTGGCAAGACCACATTTTAAACCTTTTTTGGTCATCGGAAGTAAAAAAAGCATGTTTATCATTACAAGCAAGATAAAGAGCACCCTCTCCTTGAAAAGTAGTCTCAATTAAATTTATTAGTTTCTTTTTTATTAAATTATGGGGCAATGTTGTATAGAGTGTAGAAAAATCGTATGTAGACAAACTAGACGCGCGATAACCTCTAGACTTCAGTTTATCAAGAACCTCGGTAGAATTTTTAATCGACGAAAACAAATTTTTTCCTGACCGTTCGTAATTTTTTTCACAGTACCTAATTAAATGAATTTTGAAAGCGGTAAGACAAGAAGTAAATAATTTGGAAAGTTCTAAAATCGTTATGAATTTAATTAAAAGGGAGATAATTTCAAAATGCAAAGACTTTGAGCTGCTTCCTCGTTTATTCAGTAACCGGTTTTTGCTTGAAAATGTGAGATTATGTTGTCTGACATTTTTGGCTCTCGTTTAACTCACAACGCTTCATGTTTTTAAGAATAAATGGTGCTGAGGAGGCAAAAAGCTTTTATCACATGAGATTCGATAAACCTTGTGGCTATAGAGAAAAAAAAAATAAAACGGCTGCGACTTTATGTATGCCAGACGTTCGGAAAACATATTGTTTTATTTTTTGGCCAAATGTTTTTTTGCTTCAAAAGATACAGAACCTTATAAAACGGACGTTTCTTTTTTTTTCTATCGGTATATGTATTATATCTCGAGGACCTGAGCAGAATGGATTGAATATGTGCAGATGTTACATTAATCAAATTCAGTTTTCTTCATGGTGCAACTTGCACAGAAAAATTTGATTTATATATGGAATTCTAATATCTAGTTTCATTCCTAAAACAGTTTTGCTCGTAACTATATACTGTGCTAACTAATAGTTTGTCAGTTGATATTTCCACAAATGACGTTACTTGCTGTTTTCATCTTTAGTTGCTCTTTTTTTCTGTCGCGATGACATCCTTTTCAGAATTAATATAGCATTTTCTATTGAGTTGCGTTAAACATCAGTTTTTTTTAATTTTCATACAGTAATTATATGAATCAAGAAACAAACTTTAACAAGGGCGGGTGCAACCGTGTGTACTTCAGGCATATTTTCCGATTTCATATTTTGAACATCTTACTGAGGATTATGTTTTCTGCCTACAGTATAAGCTTACTTAGAGGCCGTACACAGTATGCATACGGTAGACATTACACACCAAACAGTAGACAGGACTTAGCAGGCGGTAAGCAGTACACATTAAAACATCAAAATCAATTTCTTTTCCAGCACAACTCGGTTTAAATGCATCTGACTAACTTGTTGTTTTTTTTTGTGTGTGTTTTTTTTTTTTTTTTTTTTTTTTTGATAGCTTATAATTTGTTTAAACATGCCGTTGGTCATAGGTTTGCGTATTAATTCATTTCTAGGGACACAGCTTTACAAAAGTCGACAGACTTCCTTCTGAATCCCTAAAATGTACATGTATAATCGTATGTTTAGATAACCATTACTTGTACATATAGTTATGTTGTTTACAAATACATGTAAATAAAGTTTAAACCAACATGTTCATGTTTAATAGTGGGACCGTGATGTTCCAAATTTGAAAAACAAATTAAACCTGTAGCGGTTCAGTTCAATCTAATTTTTTATACAATCTTTTTCAAAGTGGAACGAAGGGAACTTTCTTTCCCGGATTTTCTTTCCAAAGGGAATGAGAAGGAAAACAAAAATTAAAATAGTCGTGTCGCTTTCCTGTATTAATTCTTACTACAATCAATACGACTAAATTAAAATCAATATGTCTGGCCACACTGCAAAAAATGTCCGTAATCTTTATGGTAAAATATATGGCAACCAGCTGTCAGTCAATTTTCCGTTATTTTACGGGCTCCCGTAAATATTTGCAGGAATTATCAGGCACAGTAGGGTAGAATATGACAGGTGTTGTTTCGGTCATGTAGCCCTTCAACACTATAATAAAGGAATTTTCTAGTGAGGTCATTTGGCATTACCCCACCATTTCGTGACTTCAACAAAATAATGTTCTACTGGCAGGCGCCCGTAAAAACAATGGGAAATGTACTTGCAGCCAGACCGTAAAATATACAGATTTTTTATAGTACAGAGTTTAGACTGGTTTAATATGCATTAACTGAATGTGAATATGATATTATGTATTACAATAAATGCCTAGTTAAATGGTTGCTGTAATAAGTTACACATGGTATTCGGGCAGTAAACTCTTTTCACTCATACGATGTGTGTTCATTATAAGACAATGCGCCACCAGACGGCCACACGTGGTACTCTACGAGGCTGTTAAGAAATATGGAAACATCATGAGTTTCAAGCTGGGACGTGAAATAATTGTTGTTTTGTCTGGTTATGATACCATACACGAAACCTTTGTCAAACAGTGTTTCCCTAAGCACACTCGGACGTTTTAGTGATAGACCGACTCATCTCCCGGTATTGAAATGTTTTGTGAAGGACGGTGCAGATTATTTCAGTAAAAAAAAAATTGGGACATATCTTTCTTAGACAAATCTTTCTCTGTATTTAGAATCAATACTGTTATCAGACAAAAAAACGCCATGCTAGAAGCCGAAAAAAATGTTTGCGAGGTATTTGTTTACAAAAAAAAAAAGAAAAAGAAAATCTTGTGATTCATGAAACAGGATAAAATAAAAAAAAGAGGCTATCAGACCAAACATTGTCAAATAGATTTCAGGATATACTTCGAAATCTAAACAACACTAAGTCTTCTTAAAATGGATATCATTGTTATTCTCACTCTGTTCGTTATAGTGTTTCTTATATCGGCCATGTTTCTATGGAATCCGAGGGGATTACCTCCCGGACCCATGTCTCTGCCCCTCATAGGATGTGTTTCCCTCATGAGGCAGTTCGCCACCAGAAGGCGACACATGGTACTCTACGAGGCTGCGAAGAAGTATGGAAACATCATGAGTTTCAAGCTAGGACGTGAAAAAATCGTTGTTTTGTCGGGCTATGATACCATATACGAAGCCTTAGTCAAACAGTCGGACGTTTTCAGTGATAGACCGACTCATCTCCCGGTATTGAAATGTTTTGTGAAGGACGGTGCAGGTAATTTCAGTAAAAACAGTTTTGGGACATATACAACAGAGAATTAAATTATTTGAGAATGAATTATAGTTTTGAGAAAATTACACAGTCAAGTCAGTTTTCAGTAGTAAGAATTTCAGGTAGCATCTCACTTATAATTCGAGAGGAATGTATGCCATGCTCCTTTCGCATTATAAGTGAGATGATGCCATAGATCTGTTACTATAGCAACCATGGAATTACAAACTGTTTTGCTTTGTATCTTTGCAGACAGACGTCTCGATGACATCACTTAGACATCAATATGAACTCTCAATTGCTATCATGGTAACAGATATATGATGTCATTGTTTCGGGAGCATGCCAAACAATATATGCCATGTTCCGCCAATTTTTCAATGACATTACAAGCTGAAATGCTTTCAACAGAAACTACAGATTTTCTCGAATAAAGAATTATTGTCAAGTCATTTAATTCTGTGTTATAGGTCTAAACAAATAGTTCGGACCTAGATTATACTTTTCTGATCTGGGTCTACACCGTTTGACAAATCCATCTTCATCTTTCAAACACATTACTGCATTGCATAGGACACTTATTGTAATTATTATAGGAGTCACATTTTTTAGCAAGTTTACAGTACTGTATTGCTTTAATTTTCTAAGCAAGTATTATTTGTTCATTTGCACCTTTTGTAACGGCCATTCAACCTTTTTTTAATTCCTTAGAAGCGATAACTTGTTCCTGTGCAGCAGAGTCAATGTGGATATCAACAAATCTTTCATAGTTGCTCTAGTTGCTCGTCCAGTTACCAATGTGGATATACCATGCTAATTCAACAACGGTCTCACTTTTTTTTCGCCGACAGACCAAGCAACACACTTTTCTCACTTTTCCTTCCCCCTAGCTTCATACTTCGTGACCTAGATGTTTCTGTAAATCCTCAATATTCCATTTTATGATATATCATCGCTCTTATTCAGTGGATAACGTCGTGTCATTAAAAACGTATGACTAGACCCTACGTGTAACAACTCTTTGGCGTGTGTACACACATAACGTCATTGACAAAGTCAATGTCAACAATGCGTTTTCTTATTGATTTGAATGCGATAAAATCACATCTTAAAAGGGTCGTATGCTAAACAGAATCTTTCACTCGTGGTCATTTTATGTAAAATTTATGAAACTCGCCAAAGGCTCGTTTCATGAATTTCATATGAAATGACCACTTTTGTAAGATCCTCTATTTATGTTTTTTTTGTTTGTTTGTTTTTTTACCAAAAAGAGTAGACCCTTTTTTCGGAAAGGCCTGGGGCCGTATTCATAAAGCCACTTAAGTCGTTGCTATGCGGTTGCTAAGGCTAAATATCTATAAAGGAGATTCCCTACAACTATGAAATTTGGTGTGGAGGAACAGTCTTTGTAAGACTGTTCCTCCAGAGCAAATTTCATAGTTGTAGGGATTCTCCTTCAAAGAAATTTAGCCTTAGCAACAGCATAGCAACGACTTAAGTTGTTTTATGAATACGGCCACAGGAACACATAACAGGTGTTTATCTTCGGAAAAAAAAGAGAAAAAAACACAGAGGCTTATCCATACACCGTTAGATTTTACCTGAATTTTTATAGGTACGAATTAATGTATATCTTGTCCTATTCTACCTTCAGGTATACTTTTTGCAAATTACAATCACCACTGGAAAATGTTGAGGCGCCTTACCCTCCAGACTCTATTTGATTTTGGTGGAGGCAAATCTTCCATCGAAGAAAAAATAATGGTTGAAATCAATGCTGCTACTACTTTACTACAGGACACAAAGAACCAGTCACTGATAATTGCTCCATTACTTCAAAACATCATTGGAAATGTCATATATGGTATTATTTTCGGACAAAGGTAAATAAACCTGTTTTGCTTCTTTTCAGACACGGCGTCTGAACAGGCTCTTCACTGTTTGCTTAAATGAATTTCTATGCAAAGTTCAATAAAAGTGAAAACATTCACCAAATACCCTGCAGCTAGAAATGAACTCCTCTAATTGATCACAACGTACAAGTCCACCAGTAAAAAAAAGGTCAATATTTGCTGTATTTCGTTTTAAAAATAGTTTTCGAACATAAATCCATCCATACCAGTATGGGAGGATTTTGCCAAATAAGATCCGAAATTTATTTTCTTGTCATATGACGTCGCTATTGTTCAGTGGATAACGTCGTTTTATAAAAATCGTAAAACCAGACGTTTTAATAACACCTTTGGTGCGTACACGTAACGTCATTGACAACGTCCATGTCAACAATGCCTTTCTTATCGAAACAATGTTCATTTTGAATGCGATGTTATCCCATTTTAAAGGGCCATATGATCAACACAATCTTATACCCGTGGGTCATTTCATATAAAACTAATGATACTCGCCGAAGGCTCGTTTCATAAATTTCATATTTAATGATCACTCGTATCAGATCCTCTATATACACACTTTTTATCTTTATACATCTTTCAGGTACGACTACAGTGATCCGGATTTTCGAATGGTTCACGACATGTCTAACATGGTGTTTAGTGGACAGGGACCAGTCAGCCCTGTTAATTTTTATCCAGCCTGGATTGTGAAATTATTTTCGAGACAGGTACCACAACATAACCATGAAGTTCTAGATATAGACCGATGGCCTTGATCGGGTACACAAGTACCATTAAGTTTATTCAAATGATGGCCTTGAGTTGACTTTGACCCTTTTACGGCATGGTCACATGGGCTTATTGGTGCTTTTAATAATTATATGCTATTACATTTGATTTCTTGGAAATTGATAAAGACGTAGGTATAAACGTTTTTATATATACATTTACTGTCAAATAAATGATTAAATGAAAATCTATGAGTAGCGGAGGTCAATGTCATTTTTGACCTTTGACCAAGGTTTCTCATAT
Organism: Ctena decussata; assembly: GCA_963989385.1. NCBI lineage: Eukaryota > Metazoa > Mollusca > Bivalvia > Lucinida > Lucinidae > Ctena > Ctena decussata. The sequence continues at coordinate 63,286,965 of OZ022506.1, read as the reverse complement.
TTCAACACTTTCAAACATCTAATCAAATGCAACTGGGCCAATTGGAACTCATATGAAGCATCCAAGGGGCTTTGGGAACATGATTTTGTTTAATAAACCGTCCACCTTACATGACAAACATGACCGCCACGCCTATATTAATGGTTAAAAACGACTAATGCCCTTGAACCTTGATGTATAACGTAGGACACTCAATATTTACCAAATTTGTTCAATGTTGACCTTGGGTTGACGTTGACCGTTTCTACGACAGGGTCAAATTTGCTTCCTAGAACTTTCATATTAAAAAATTTTTTCACTTTTCTGTTTCTTTGGTATAAAGTTGGTATATACACTCAACTAAATGAGTACATGAAGATTTCTGAGTACAAGACAGCAAAGTAATTATTTCATCTTTGACCAATGTCACTCATACTTCAACAGTTTCAATAAATTTTGCTCAAAAGCCACTGGCCCGTTTGGAACCATACATGTATTTCATGTGAAGCATTCAGAGGTCGGGGGAATGAAAAGTCAAGGTCACATGAATGACATGGCCGACAATCCCATTTATGGTAACAACGTGGACAAAAAGACCGATGGCCTTGAGACTTGTAAACTTGTACACATATACTTGCAAACTTGTTTAAAGGATGGCCTTGGTCTTTTTAACGAAAAGATCTAAATCACCCATTTATATGTGTATCTTTATTCATGAAAATATGTGTTACATAGCTGTAAAATGAAAACAAATAAATAAGCTCTATCTAACATTTGAGCCGCGACACGACAAAACCAACGTAGGCATGTGCGAAGACTCTTAGCTACTTTTTAAGCGCACTGCAAAGACACTTATCACACTGGGCGCATGCCCAGGCTGATCCGAGTATTCGATGGGCGCTCATGCCACTTTGTTGGTTTTGACGTGTCGCGATTCAAATGAAGATAACAAATATTTTATATCTGTACCTTCTCCCTCTTCTTAGGATCCCCGGTAGCTCAGTAGGTTAAGCGCTGGCCTGCTGATATAGCGGTCCCGGGTTCGAGCCCCGGTGCAGGCGAGAATCTTTTCAATCGTGATCGGGGTTTCATTGTACACAGTCTTTCATTATCACCCACTCACCGTCCTGATTAGACTGAAATACTGTTCAAAAAGACGTACAATCGCAAGTAATCCATCCGTCATTCTCCCTCCTGTTCATTCAGATTTACAAAAAGGCTCTTCAGCGAGAGGAAGGAATGGAAAGATATAAGGCGTTTATTCTGGAGAAAATCAAAGAACATGAGGACACATATGATGAAAACAACATTCGTGACTTTGTGGATCTTTACAAACAGAGCTCTAGAGAAAACAATGAGGAGGCGAAGGAAACCTTTACAAGTATAGCCACCCTATATATTAACGTGTTTTACTTGCCTTTCTTTACTGAAATAAAAACTTGACAATTATACTTAATTCCTGCAACCTACCGAATATTCAGCGTAAATATGGAGTATTTCCGGTTGGACAGACGTCTTATTGCTTAAATCATGGAAAATATCAGTTTACAGGTTGGATGGCTTATTGCATAAAACGTTAAAACAATATTTGTCTGTTCCTGTCCTGTTCAGAGATATCTAACATTCTTATTATAAGAAATCAGACCGTAAACTTAATTTGCTCATACGCAAAAGAAAGTTTGTTTTTTTTCACAATAAACGTCATTTTCAGTGCGCACATAAAACATTTTCGGTGTTTGCGTGTACATGTGCAATCTTACATGACGCGTCCACACGAATGCGTAAACTGACATGTCAATGTATCTCCATTGCCAATTTGAAGTTTTTTGCCATTTGTTTTCGTCACCAATTTCAGAAGGCAACGTGTTGCGTGTGATTCAAGATTTGTTCATAGCGGGCTCCGAAACAACACCTACAACCCTAGACTGGGCTTTGCTCTTCATGATCGAATACCCGGATGTACAGAGGAAATGTCAGGAAGAAATAGAACAGGTCAGCCGAAAGCATTTTATACATTTTTTGTTACCTAGAAAAATCGTTTTTCAGAAGTTTTTCCCTGCCTGTGGCACCCCTGAAAAACACAGCACTGCTATTGAACTTATGACCATGCAGAGCACATGGAATGCGAAACTGCAGCTTTGATTTATGAAATTTGATTTATGTGTTTACCGTGATGATTCATTGACGAGTTAGAGGGTTATCATGCGAACCTAACAACCAACTAAATGTTTTGTACCACTTCAGAAACTGAGGGTGAGGTTGGGCCTGTAAAATCGATTTAAGCCCCCCGGTAATTCATTACTGACCGTTCCAAGGCGGTAGTTCTGTTGTGGTTCTCTGTTGCCTGTTTTTGGTGTCAGAGTTTCTGTGATGTTTTACCTTATGTATGTTCTTATTATTTTTGGTTCGGTTTGGGTTGCTGAGTGGCCACCTTTTGGGAACAAGCTGCTCACTCGGTTGGCCATATGTTCTCTGTATCTTGATTATTTGTAATCTTAGTTGTTTCCAACTATGGTTTGCGGGCTGGATTTGGATTTTGATTGTTTCAGTTCCTGGTCTTTGCATACGTTTTACTTTTTGTAATGGATAAGCGTATTGAGCTACATGTATAAAAAAACTCCCGAAAGTTGACAAACCGAAATTTAGGGCCACTTTTAGAACTTTTATGGTAACTCCAACAGTTTTTTTCCTCTGCTAAAAAATGTGCACACATTTGCTCTTTATACATACCACTCGAATTTGTTCTTTTACTTTGGCCAAAATTTGCTGAAGATTGTCTTTTTTCTATCTCCCCACCCACCCCCTCCCCCACTCCCCCAAATCGGGAGTGGAATTGCTAGTTTACTGGGCTAGGGCCTGGGAGGTACTTATGCCCAATCCGCAGAAATTCATTAAATGTATTTTAAGTAGGAGAAAGTCCTCATGTATGCCCATTCCTAAAAAGACAATGGGCATCTCCCATTTCGGAGCCTCGTTTCCATTATTTTTCAGGAATGGACATAAACTCGTTGTTTCTCCAATACATAAAAGATGATGAGAAATTTGAATTTTGTCCCGTGTATATGAGATTCTGACTACGCATTTGCGCAAGTTAGCCTGGTCGAGAGGTTATTAAACTTGAGTACATTCTCAAACTCAAAACAAAGCACACTGATTGGATGCTTCCGAGCACATGCTCGGAAGCAGCCAATCAGTTTGCTTTATTTTTAGTTTGAGTTAGAGATTATTCTCAAATTTTATAACCTCGAACCCCGTTGAAACATTGTTTGCATATGCAATTTTACAGATGCCCTTGCATAATACATGTATCTTAATTTTATTTGATAAAGATTTTAGGAGACAGACCCATAGAGTATGCAGACAGAGCAAAACTATCATACGTTGAAGCCACAATAATGGAAATTCAGAGACTTGCCAACGTTGGTAAATAAATGTTTGTTTTGATATACAGTCAGCTATTATATCTGAAAGTGAATGTTCATCTCAAACTACTGATAACTTTATTTTGAGATATTATTAGTTTGAGGTAACAGGAGTTGAAATTTAAAAAAAAATGGAAAAATATCCAAACTGTATTCTTTGATAGAGTGTGCTTTGAGGTATCAGTATTTGAGATATCAAAAATTGACAGTAGAAATTTAGTCCGCGTGGAGGCTTCCTTATTCATCAGTGAGACATTATAGTTAAATATATTAAATCATTAGACAACTACCGTATTCAGCCTATTAAACGCTCCGGGTGTTGCATTTTACAAAATGGGGACATTATTTAAAGGCTAATGTGTAGTTAATTAGTCACTGTCAAAATACTTTAAATGAATAGAGCCATCTAATATTTTTATCAGCTATGTGGTCGCGAGTTCTTGCGAATATCAGGGTATCGTTCAAGTTTACCCAACGTGCTCAGTGAAATAAATTACAACTGAAATGTTTCTACCTATAAGGCTTCAATGGAAATGAGATATCATCAAGAGTATGGATGCAGTTATCCATGGCCAAGAACGGGCAAACCGGAACTTTGCTTGCCAGTGATACTAAGTCCACTTTTTTCTTTACGTACCCTTGGTCGACAGCCTATTCGCAAATTGGAATTTTCTGCAGCACCGACTCTTGGATGCAGCGAGTTGTTCCCCTTTGGCGCGTGCTACTTTTAGTCCAATCAGAGCACAGTCGACCCACAACTGCGCATAACTGTTTATAAACACTGGTGAACTGGTAAAATCTTGACCGGCAACTTTTTTTGATAATTGTTCACGGTAGGCATGATATTTTTCTTGTTATGCGGAAAATATTTTGTCACGGATAGTTTGATTGGTTGCGAATGAAGTTGCTTGCATCAAATAAAATGACATAGTGGGAATTCAATTTGTAAATAGCCCTACGGCCAAGGGGACGTAAGGAAGAAAGTAGACTTAGACATTGCTTGCGAAGATGGGCAAACCGCAAAGCAAAGCTCACCTTTTAAGCAAATGGGTACACTTACAATAGAAAACTCCAGGAATTTCTTTTATGCCACTGTCACCTCTCTCAATTGGGTCGGCTATTAGAGAAAACATGCTCCCCCATTCTACCCCTTGTTGTAGAATTTGCTAGAGCGGTAGATTAACACAACAAACAAGTCTTTTCCTCCAATTCAAACCTGTTTAATTATCGTTCAAGTTAAGCGGGAAAAAACGCTGCGAAGATGTTAGCCTTTATGCTTTTTTACGTGGGAGAGCTCCAGCAAAAAGGTTCACCGAAACACCGCCTTTCTTCAGTGCCACCAAAACCGGGAGGTCCCACGCAAAAAGCAACACCTCTAAAGTCATTCACTCACTCTATGTCCAAATACATACCACCCTTGTAAGCGTTGAGCTTCTCAGTCCAAGGAAGCAAATAGGAAGTCATAAAAGTTGATTTGAAAAAAGTAACGAAAACTAAATGGAGTTGTCAATCACGTTTCAAACACATATTGTAAATTTTGTTTCAGTGCCCTTATCGGTGCCCCATGCAACAAGGAAATCCACAGAAGTTCAAGGCTACAAAGTTCCACAGGGAGCAGTGGTAATACCACTTCTGTATTCTATCAGCCTCGACCCAAAGTATTGGACTGACCAAGAAATATTTAATCCTGGGAGGTTTATTGATGAGGAAGGAAAGATAGTGAAAAATGACGCTTTTCTTCCTTTCTCTCTAAGTGAGTGGAATATTTGAGCCGCGAGACGAGAAAACCGACAAGGTGGCAAGGTGGCCCAGCGAATACTCGGATCAGCCTGGACTGACACTGGACACTTAAATGGTAGCTAAGGGTCTTAGCTATCTAGCTAAGGGTCTTAGCTATCTCCATGCTGATAGCAAAGACTCTGATCAGACCTGGCGGATGCCCAGGCTGATCTGAGTCTTCGCTGGGCGCACATGCCACTTTTTTATTTTCTCAAGCCTCGGCTCATTTGAACAGAGCATTATGTTTAAACACAAACAAGTTTTGATTGGAAAATTTTCAGCACGTTTTACCCGGTCTTATGACACTGACAGTTCTTTTTTGTTGTGTGAAGTATGTGCATATACTTAGTAGTACTTTCCAAATGGTAGATACATCATTCCCAGCTCTTGATGTGACTGCAATGATAAACATATAAGTATCAACCTCTTGTTATGAAAATAAGTTCGTGGTATGAATTTAGGACGTATCAATCCGAGCTTCAATACTAGCGTAACGTTAATTTCTAAGCCCACCTGACAAAGTTAACGTATTGGAGTAGACGCCGGAACCCAGCTCTTAATAAAAGAAATGTTAAATCGCGAGAACCATCAAAGCCATTGATAAACATGATAAAAATGGGTCCCGAAGAACAACACAACATTATTGAGCCGCGACAAAGAGGCATTTTCGCCCAGCGAATACTCAGATCAGCCCGGATATCCGCCCAGTCTGATCAGAGTCTTTGCTGTCTGCAAACCGGAGGTAGCTTAGACCCTTACCTACCTTTTAAGCGCTAAGCGAAGGGTCTGATGGTACTGGGTGGGCGGATATCCGCCCAGACTGATCAGAGACTTTGCTGTCCGCATGCCGGAGGTAGCTTTGACCCTTAGCTACCTTTTAAGCGCTAAGCGAAGAGTCTGATAGTACTGGGCGGATGCCTGGGCTGATCTGAGTTTGCGCTTGGTGCACAACCACTGTGTTTTTTTTTTCTCGTGTCGCGGCTCATATCTTGATGGTTTGGCATTTTTCCTGGCCGTCAACAGGCCTTTCTAGGCGGAATTGTCACAAATCATTTCAATATTTGCTGATACATACTGTGGACAGACACGCACACATGAACAGTTCTGAAGAGGCGTTATTCTTATGTACAGACCATAAACAGAAGTCTTAATCCTAACGCCATCATATGAAGCCAACACGTTGCGTTGTGCAGCAGCAATTTTTATTTTGTGATGTTACTTGTCTCCAACACTGGTCGCCTGTAGAGTCAATAGTAAAATTTAGTGATATATTGCGTGGCAAATCACTCGGCGAACTACATGTAGCGTGACGTTATTTCTCGCCATTTTGGCGTCATTTAAGAATTAAAATTTGATTTTTCAGCGTTCATCGTGTGATGAAGCCAGTGGGCGGAGCTTAAATTCCATGAAGCGCGAAGCGCTTCTTGTAGAATTTTAGCGACGACTACTGGCTTCTTCACACGATGAACGTTCGCGCTTCATGGAATTTTAGCTCCGCCCACTAGCTTCATCACACGATGAACGCTGAAAAATTAAATATTTTTGCTTATATTTACACTTTATTTGTGAACCTCTCTATGCCGTTTTCATGGTAATTTGGTGTAAAATAGGCAAAATATGGATCGAAAAAAAAGTTATTAACGAAGTTTTCTGCCATAACGTTAAACAGCCGTCGCCCTGACGTGGCGTCAATCGAACGTTACAAGAACCAATTAAGACGTTTGTTTACCTGAAACGTCGCTTGACGACAACGTCAAATGATGAATTGTCCTTCAGCGGTGTATGAAGCTAGTTGCTCTAAAAGGGTTCACCTATGGTAAGTCAGTGGCAAGTGTAAATATTTTGATTTGTTGTTGACATCAATTTTTATTTCTTTGACGTTAGACCATGTAACGTCGTGTATCAAAAACGTAAGAAATGTATGTAAATGGCTCTATTACAGTCTTTTTGCTGGTGGGCTTTCTTCACGCATGGTGGAAAACTGGAAAATCAGATACATTCCTTTTTTGTAATTTCTTGAGTGCTAGAACCGCAATAGATTCTTGCTTACAAGTGATTCCTTGCCTAATATATCACTGGTTGGAAGTCTGTCGTGAAGTGAATATATCACGAGCGAGAAGCGCAAATGATAGGAGCACTAACGACTTGACCATGAACGACAAACTGGTAGAAAAATTTTAAAGTGGTGCACTGGGACCTAGGGACTGGTGGAAAACATTAAAACATATGATGAAAACCTTTGATTCAAGAACAATAATTATAGTCCTTCTCATAGACGGCAAAACGGCAATCACTGTATGTAAACCTGGCAAGTAAACTTAGTAAATTCTGACCGCGACCAACCCGAATTTGCTTAAATATGTGTGCCGCAAGAAGAACACAGTGAAACAAGACAATAGCAACGAGATACCAAATATGAGCCGCGTCACGAAAAAACCAACAGGGTGGCATGTGCACCCAGCAAAGACAGTCCGACCAGAGTCTTCCCTGGCTCATGCCCAGGCTGATCTGAATCTTCGCTGGGCGCTCATGCCACTTTGTTTGTTTTATCGTGTCGCGGCTCACATATAATCTGATCTTAATCGCTGAACTGTTTATATAATCTTCATTGTAGGTCCCCGAGTGTGCGTAGGCGAACCATTAGCTAAGATGGAGCTATTCCTTGTGTTCGCAAATCTTATACAGCGGTTTACATTCCGTCGAGAAACAGAGCACGTAGCACATTCGATGGAAACAAAGCTTGCACAAGTAACCAATGCACCTTTGGAATACAGACTGAAGGCATACAGGCGGTAGATATTCATGGCCAGGGCATTTGCATGAAAAGATAGGCCAGTCCTTGGTGGTTTAAAAATATAACACTGTCTGACACATTTATCATCTAAAAACGGAACACATGGACAAACTGGTCAGGGCATACTTCAGCCGCGACACGACAAAACCAACAAAGTGGAATATTCGCCATGTGAAGACTCAGAACAGCCTGGGCGGGCATCCGCCTAGTCTGATCATAGTCTATGCTGCGCGCTTGCATAGTAGCTAAGGATCTAAGCTACCTCTATTCGGAATGCTAAGACTCAAATCATTCTGGGCAGATGCTCTTGCTGGTTGAGTCTTCGCTGGGCACATATGCCACCTATTGGTTTTATTGGTTTGGTGCGACTCTGTTATATATATAGCTCTTAAACGTATGGGCAGACTGGTTTGAACAATCGCAGATTATACATGGCTACATAATATATCTAGAACTGAATAAATCCTTCCGTGAGATTGCAGTAGAGGAGAGTCGGGTAACTTCGGACAGCGGGTAAATTCGGACGGTGATATTATTACCCTAATACATACTACATACTTTCATCTATTCTTTAAGCGCGGTATATGTTTCAGAGCCCTATATAAAACTTTGAAATAAAATCTTGATTTGCTGAGAAGAAAATATGGGTTTCAGGAGTTATTTTATTTTATTTTTTTTTCTTAACGTTTATTATAAGTATGAAATACATCTGGTCATTAGCAAAGTTTACGAAAACCCCTTCGGGATTCACTTACTGTGCTCGTGACCTAATGTAGTTCATATTTCAGAAACGTAAAAAAAGAAAAAAAAAGAAAAAACACTCAGTCCTTAAATAATACCTCTTCCTGCGTCTTATGAAGAGGCAGTGTCACATCCTGGAATACAAAACACCCGGAATGGAAACATGGAAACAGTACATAAAACACATTTGTACTCGGATATGTTTGAGAAATGTTATTACCTTACTTCCAGGAATCCAGAGGACTCTGTACATGTAATTATATCAGTTTGAGTGAAATTTGCTAATTTAAAAAAGATCGGCTTTCGAAGATATATGGGAACATTATCGTGGTCTCCGTTATTCTTGAATTTTATATATTATTTTTTTTTTTTTATTTTTTCTATACTATTTCTTTCTTAAAACGTAAACGGTTTTAGTGACTTCTAGGTGCTTCTGTGAACAATGCAATCGATCCTTACGGGCTCTTACTCTTACAAAATTTGCGTTTAGAGGGTAAAACTTTATTCTTGTAAGAGCTGTAAGAGCTGTCGGGGGTAATACCAATTTGGCTACATGTGCTTTCGACCGAGTCTGTACCATACAAACTGGATTTCGACCGAAAATACGATCGTAAACATTACCAATAACGGTACATTGTACTATTGTTAATGGCTGCCGACCGGACTGATAATGATGTCGATTGTCTCGGTCGACAGCCATTTTTGCATGTATGGTAATTGACTGCCCCGGTCAAAAGCACAGGTGGCCAAGTGGGTATTACCCCCGTGTTGAGAAGGAAGCAAATATATAACTTTCAGAGTTACCTCCTCTGAAGGTATAGCCTTTCGCCATACACAGTTCCAAGCCACACCCAGAATGTCACTCAAAACCACTTGATAGCGTATACCTAGCCAATGCAACGACAACTTAGCACGTGACATAGTCTCACAAACAAATCGTACGTGGTCATTATTTGACATAAGTCCGTTTTTTACTTTACAGTTAATGGAGGGATGTATACCTGTTTAAAGAAAACAAACTGACATCACTTTTAATAAACTTACCCTGTTTTGCAAGAACAGAACGCATCGGAAATGCATGATGCGCCAACTTGCATGTGTAGGTCATGAGGAGGCTGATTCTTCGCCATAGATCGCCAGCATTTAGCAGACACTTGCATTTGTCATTTGTTTTCCCCCGTTTTTGTGTAAAGCTTGTGAGACGTAGTAACAGTAACTAAGTAGGCGGAGCTTCGCGGCTATTCTCCGAACTGTATGACTGCATCATTTCATTAATGATTATCTTTTGCACTTTTGGGTGAAAGAAAATAATTGTAGTTGCGACTTTCATAACAAAACTACCTTTTGATAGTGGTCATTTACCCATTACGTGAACCAGTATATGAAAGTTATTTTTAACTCATCTGAGCTAAAGGCTTCTGGGGAGCTGATAATAATGGCAGGCTTCTGGGGAGCTAATAGGAGTCGTCCGTCGTGGTCCGATGATATTTTCAAATGAATTCTCACTTGGGGGATGTAACCAAATTTCATATGGAGCATTCAGGGTTAAAGGGAATCAAAGTTTGTCCAAATAGTCTGGGTCACATGACCAACTTGGCTGCCACGCCCATATATGGTAAAACCCACTATATAATCTTCTTCCCCAGAACCATAAGATCAATGGCTTTGAAACATGTTAATATGTAGCATTGGGTACTCAAGTACTACCAAGGCTGATCAAATATTGACCTAAGGTTACTTTAATTTTTTTTCGACAAAGTTAAATTTGGTCAGCGGAGCTTTTCTATGGAAAAAAACTATAGCAAAATATTTTATTATGTTAAAACTGTAGAAGAGTTTGGCATAAAAGTTAGGTTATACAGTCATCTAAATGAGAAAATGAAGATTTTAAAGCTATAGAGGTCAAAATAATTATTTTCACCTTTGCCCTCGGTCTGTCTTATTTCAACAGTTTCAAACATTTCCACAAAAGCCATAGAGCCTATTGAAATCAAGTTTCATATGGGGTATCAAATAAACAAAGTATATCGGAACAGTCTGGTTGCATGACCATCACAGCCACTAAAATCATATATGATAAAAGGCCTTTAAAGATCATCTACTCAAAACAATATCTGATAGCCTTGTATATTGGAAAGTAGCACTGGGTACTCGAATACTACCAAGATTATCCTGATGATATCATTTGGCTGACCTTGATTTATTCACGGCAATGTCAAAGGACTTCTTTGATTAAGGCGTGAATTTTCCCCATGATTACAAAGTTATACGGATCACTGACTTCTGCTTTGCATTTATGACTATGATATGTAACTTGCATGACAAACAAATTTTCTAGTGTTTGTGTCTATGTAAAGTACGTTAAACATACGTTGACGTTGACGTCATTGTTGAGATAAATTGTAAATTATCCTCAAACTAATCGTAGGAATAATGATTAATTGTATACGTTTCACCCTTTTTTGACTTACATTACTTACATAACAGACAATACTGGATAGTTTTGACTATATGTATGTGACCTTGACCTCATTTCAAGGTTATGGTACGCAATATAATCCTTGAAGATCACAGTGCTACTGTTGACCATGCTTCTTCTTTTGCTAACTGAGTATCGTTCTCCCCCGTGACCCAGCTTCCCACTCATATATATTGCGTACTTGCATCGTATAAGTCTGCTGCATGAAGGAAATGCTGGGTCACGGGGGGGAAAGTACTTGTATTTTAATTATAGTGAAGCGTTCTCTTTTGGCCGTTTTGACCCGAAGTAGAACTACGGTTTTGCATCTTTAAATGTCAATCAGGCGTAACAAGAAGAAAATCGTTGCTTTGTATTGTGATATTCGTGTATTTAGCATGCATTTATGAGCAAAATTTATGGAATGAATGACTGATTTTAATATTTTTATTACCTCAAAAAATTAGGTATGCGAAAACCTTGAATTTAGGGTTGGTAGGGTCAGACTGGATTATCTCCCCATGTCTTTGGGTCTGAATCACAAATGATCTGATTTCATCCGGTTTACATATTTGTGGAAGCTCTGCTAAGAAAAATTTGCACACTTTATACTTTTGAAAATTCGGACTTGTCGCGCCGGCCTAATGGGGAAAATCCTCGCCTTAATCGAAGAAGTCCTTTGCTCACTGGTGTTTTTATATACGGGAAATGATATAGCGAAAGATTTCATTGAACCCGCTCAAGATGTTGGTATAAAAGTTGCAATATACAGTCATCTAAACGAGAAAATAAAGATTTTAAAGCTATAGAGGTTAAGGCGCACGACGTGAAATTCCTAATTCTTTTGACCTTTGACCCCTGTCTCTTATATTGCAAAATTTTTAAATATTTTCTCAAAATCCATGAGCCAATTGAAATCAAATGCGATATAAAGCGTTTATGGGTCTAACGAAACAACAACAATAACAAAAAAAAAGAAGTCAAAACAGACCTACGCATTCATATGATTATTATGGCCGCCGGGTCCATATACGGTAAACACCTTCGAATATCATGTCCTCCAGGACGAAGAGATTGATGACTTCGAACCTTCTTAAATGACATAGGTTACTCAAGTAGCAACAAGACTATTCAAATGATGATCTTAAGTTGACCTTGACCTTTCTTACAGTGAGATAATGTTTGCTAACTGGTGCTTTTATATGGGAAAATTCTATAGCAAAAGATTTCATGGAAAATGGAAACGATTTGGAACAAGACTGAACAATTTCACTTACAAACCTGTCTTGGTCATGGTAATGTCGCTCTTTTTGTGTTATAGTGATACATATATATGTGCCTGTCCTTGATTGAATGAACGCACGTGTATACAAGTACCGTATATATGTTTGAGCATTTTAGAATAAACTACTGTTTTATCTGTTCTACTTTACACTTATGTCACAGGGTGAAATAAAACAACAAACAGTATTTTGTTGTTTATTATTCTTTATTTCCCAATATCCCATATCTCATATCCCATATTTCAGATACTTCATTGCTCCGCAGTACATTTAGGTAGTTGTAGCCGGATGACCAGTGTGTTTTTTCTTTTCCCCCACACTGGCCACCATTTATCACAGGCCGGGGTTTTATGATCTCCTTTTACGAGGTCCCTCACCCATATAGCCCGTGGGTTCTATAGAAAGAAGGGAGCTTGCAAATATATTACAACAATATATTTATTGAGCGAATAGTACCACAGTACACAATATGTATAATGTCATAGATGACTATATGGCAAGTGCCACGGTACATATATATAAGACAATGCGATGGATGGAGTAACAAGAAGCTACAATGGATGTCATTCTACCTTGCTTGCATGTAAACAATAGCATTGCAGTCTACACATTTGGACCGCCATGTTGTAAACAAAGACTCAACGACGTTGCAATTAGAACCGCCCTGTACAGGGTAAATACACAAGTATTCAGTAATTTGAGTCATGGAAAGAGTACAACATCATATAACAAATGATAAGTAGCTTGACTAACCTGCAAATATATTACAACAATATATTTATTGAGCGAATAGTACCACAGTACACAATATGTATAATGTCATAGATGACTATATGGCAAGTGCACCGAAGCATTACACATGGATGAGCTTGTAGCATAAAAAAACACACTGGTCATCCGGCTACAACTACCTAAATGTACTGCGGAGCAATGAAGTATCTGAAATATGGGATATGAGATATGGGATATTGGGAAATAAAGAATAATAAACAACAAAATACTGTTTGTTGTTTTATTTCACCCTGTGACATTTTGAGAAAGCGTTGGAACACATAATTGATTGTCGATGTTTTGAGGTACTCAAACAGTTTCAATAGTGATGTTAATTTCTTAGAATTTTGCGCAGAAATTAACTCTTTGATCTTTCCTTAAAAAACAAATTTAAATCAGCATGTTGCTTATTTTGTATTCTACACTATAGAAAAAATAAAGATATAAAAAATGGAATCTATAGATGAGCCGCGACACGAGAAAACCAACAAAGTGATTGTGCGCCCAGCGCAGACTCAGATCAGCCTGGGCATCCACCCAGTCTGATCAGAGTCTTTGTTTTGAGCTTAAAGAGTAGCCAAGTGTCTAAGCTAGCTCCATGCGGACAGCGAAGACTCTGATCAGACTGGGAGGATGCCGAGGCTGATCTGAGTCTGCGCTGGGCGCACAACCGTATTGTTGGTTTTCTCTTGTCGCGGTTCATATATTGTTTCTACCACTAATCTTCACCTAAGAAATCAGCAATGTCTTGAAATTTCATTTTTTTCATCTGGTACCAAATGATTACAATCATATTTGAGCCGCGTAACGGAAAAAGCAACTAAGTGGTATGTGCGCCCAGCTAAGACTCCGATTAGCCTCGGCATCCTCCCAGTCTGATTAGAGACTTCGCTGGCTGCAATGGGGTAGCTTAGCCACTTAGCTACACTTTACGTGCAAAACAAAGATTCTTAGAATGCCCAGTCTTATCTGAGTCTTGCTACTTCGTTGGTTTTGTCGTGACGTGGCTGATTTAGAAACTCGATCTGCGTTTCTGTGATTTATCATATCCAACCCGCGTAGCCGGGCTTGCATCAACCCAAGTTTTAAAGGACAAGATACGGAGTTTGAATCCAGACAGCAAGCCGTCCGAGACCAGATCAACTGCAAACACTAGCTGCCAGGCAAAATGCAGATACCTAATACAAGTATGACAGGAATCCCTGTATAGGTACCTACTGATTTCCTTAAGTTTTCAAATATTCCTTATAGGTTTACAAAACTGGACTCGAATATTAACGCATACGGAACGAAATAGAGAACCTTTTTCTTTCCTTTTCTCTAAACTCCTAGAAAAAGCTAGTTCACAACCTTAATACTTTAATACATGTATACGAATCTTAAGTGTCTGCTATTTCGGAGGCTACACAAATATTTGGAATGTGGATACCTGCGCAAATAATCTGATGCCGTGACACTTTATTTTCTTATTTCTCACTGTCTTTACTCTAAAACATTTTCTCGCGGCGCTGCCGCGTATAATTTCAGTATTGTTCCACATTTCAAAAGATTTTATTGGTCAAATAACGCGTATGTCAAAATTTAGCCAATAAAATCGAAGGTCAGTGAATAGTGTTCCCCGTCGTACTGCACTGTGTGAGTACTAGCACTCTGTCAGATATTAATTCAAAATTTCTCTTGTTTGTACATGTAAATTTACAATAGAAGTTTTATCGAAAACAGACGCAGATATTCAAAACATTCATTTTTTTTTTCGTTGTAAATCTGCTTTCGTTTTCTTCTTTCAGTTTAATACACACAAACAAACAGTGCATCATGTTGGTAACTGTTTTGAAATTAGGTCAATCTCAAGATTAACCGCGGTCCATTTTGGAATTCCAAATTGGATAACAGATCAAAATTAAGATAGGTCATTGTTGCCACCCAGTGTCAAAATTGCGGTAGCGGATGCCTGCCGACATAGCTCACTTGAGCCATAATCATGAAAGTTATTGTCAACCATTTACCTAGAGACATATTACAAAACACACTTCCATTTAATCTGCGCCGATAATCTTTTTTTTTAATAGATTTTTCTTGTTTCTATTTGTATGAACTCACACAATATGGATATTCTGATCTACTACACTTGATAATTTGTTAGATCATTTTACTTCCATAATGTTCATTATACTGCATAGTTAGAATATAATTCTAAGTCAGTTGAAAGTAAAAATGACTAATTGACGTCGCATGGGGGTACCTCATAGTATGTGCGCATTTGCGAGGACTCGGAACAGGACAATGAGTTTCGGAATTCAATCAGCCCCCCTGAAGAAGATCGACAGCCGACCCTTCGTGAGGAAGTTGAGATTGCAGTAGCAGCACTAAAGATAATATACCCGCAGAAATTGATAAAGCTGGCGGGGAGACCATGATTTATGTTTTAACAGAGATATGTAACAGGATCTGGAGAACGGGAGAATGGCTTACCATTCAGTCGCTAATTATTACACTCCCTAAAAAGGGCAACCTACAGCTCTGCCAGAACTACAGAACCATTAGCCTCATCAGTGATTCAAGCAAAGTCATGCTGAAAGTCATCTTTAACAGGCTTAAACCACAAGCCAAAGAGATAATCGCTGAAGATCAGGCTGGGTTCCCAGCCGGAAGGAGCACCACAGAAAAGATCTACAACCTTAGAATCCTGTGTGAAAAGTATCTCCAACATCCGAAGAATCTGTCTTCATTGAAAGGCTATTGCACGCAGTCTTATGGGCTACCATGCGGAAGTAGAATATCAGTGCAAATCTGGTTCGTACCATTGAGCAACTATAGGACAAGGCTACAAGTGCAGTCCTGATGAATGGCAGCACAGGAGAATGGTTCAGAACAACAGCTGGAGTAAGACAATGATCTCTTCTGTCACCCACCCTCTTCAACATTTTTCTCGAACGGATCATGTCTGATGCTCTGGAAGAACATGACGGAAAGGTTAATATAGGCGGAAGAAACATCACTAATCTGCGGTTTGCTTTTGACATAGACGCTCTAGCTGAAGATGAACAGGAACTAGAAGCTCTAGACTAGTTGAAATTGTAGACCAAACCTGCTCAAGGTATAAGATGGAGATCAGTGCAGAGAAGACCAAACTGATGACTAACAGCGCAGATGGCATCCAGAGGGAGACCAAGGTAAAAGGGCAGAAATTGAGTACCATAACAAGCTTCAAATACCTGAGAGCAGTTGTCTCAGATAACCAAAACAGGAGGTTCTCTCAAGGATTGCACAAATCAATTCAGCTCTTACAAAGCTGAAACCAATTTGGAGAGATAACAACATATCTCTGGAATCAAAGGTGAAACTTATGCGCTCCCTTGTCATTTCCATATTTCTGTATGCCTGTGAATCGTGGACCTTGACAGCAGAGTTAGAGAAAAGAACGCAGGCCTTTATTTGAGATGCTACCGAAGGTTACTGAACATTACGTACAAGGACCAAATAACCAATGAGGAGGTTCGCAGAAAGATCCAAGCAGCCATTGGAGAATATGATGAACTCACGATGCTGGTCAAGAAAGGGAAAATAACATGGTTTGGCCACGTCTCAAGGTCTTCTGGTTTAGCAAAGACGATTGTACAGGGCGCTGTGAAAGGAAAAGGAAGAGGTAGACAGAAGAAGAGGTGGGAAGACCGTATTAAAGAGTGGACAGAGATGGATTTTGCCGACTCAACTAGGGCAGCTGAAAACAGGACAAGGTGGATTGGGATTGTTTCGAAGTCATATGTGGTGCCCCAACGACCTAGTAAGGTTACGGGATAGAATAGAATAGAATAGATAGGATCAGTTTGCGTGTCAGCGCTGCCTGGTTTGAGTCTGTTTCTTTCGCATACATAGTCTACGAATCCTAGGAAATCTAAAGTGAAGGTAGGGACCCTAGCCGGCCTGTGCTGATGTGGAGGCTGCTTGGGGATTTTCCTATGTGCACATATCTTGAGGTCCCCTTTCATGCGACGCCATTCAAATTAACGGTTTGGGAGACCGTAAGTTAATGCCTTACTTCTGTATCCTTTTATGCTCTATGTTAGCATGTTATAAAAAGATTGCTATATGTATGCACATATGTGTACAGTATATTGAATAAAATATTGTTTACACTAATATGAAATGCCAGTATATTAGAAATGGTTAAGTACTACCCCCCAACGATAATGTGTTATTGACAAACCCTGGTGTAAACAAAGCACGTACCACTGAAAGAGGAAACAGGTATTTACCTGTATTAAGTTAGGACGTATGCCCATATCATAATTGTTATGATGCTGTAACAGTCGCATATACCATGAGTCAGAATAGCTTAGTGGTTGGAGTTGTTTACTCTTAAGTTGGTTTCCTTGGGGTCGTAGGTTCGAATATAAAATGCATGTTGTTGTTTTTTTTGTCTGTTTTATTTATTTTTTTTAATAAACAGATGTGCATGCTTTGAACAAAAACAATTATCTTCATTATTCAAATTATTTAAAGAAAATTATTCTACTAGATTTTTAGATTTTTTTTCTACGTGCTAAATATCTATTAGCTATTTTTTGCGATTCATGTTGACTGAGATGTCAATCCGGTGTTCTTGATATTCTATTCGGCTTACGCTGTCTATCTATAAAAAAGTTTCAATGTCTCATAAAAATAAAAGTATATATATATAAGATGAACAAGACGAAACAATAAGAGGGAAACAATATTAAAAATGAAGGAAGTATAAGCTATTGAGAAAACAAAAATCGTTGAAAAAAAGTAAGTTTGCTGTAGAGATTCGAACTCGCATTATTCCGCGGTAGTGTCAAAGCCCTTTATTACTGTCGCCCTAAACCAACCCGGCCATGTTCGCTTTGTTGTCATGGAAGGCAATATAAAAATATTAGTACGATACTGATTTCCAAACCGACGGATAATTGCCTGAGGGTATTTCACTACATGTTTTACCTATTATCCTTAAATGGTCGAGCTAGACTATTTGCGCGGGAAACAAAATATCTTTGGGTGACAGCATTATAGACATTACCGCTTGTATTAAAATACCACAAAAATAAAAAAAACTAGAAAATGTGTTTATAATTCACTATGCCCCCAACCTTATGCTTGCCTCTCAAGAAAGTTTATATCCCCTAATGTTTAAGTCAGAAAGTGTTTTTTATCGGTACATCTACATCCTAGCCTGTAACTGTTTGCCAAATATACAAGGAACATAGCTTAAGTGGTTCTTCAGATATTTTGTTTACAAAGTTATTCATGTCTTCGTATTCAAAATGCCTATGTCTGAAAATGGGAAAAATTCTAAAAAAATCTACCAAACATTTATGAAATAGGCTCCAAACTTAATCAAGTTGTCTACAACTTGGTCCAAACCTGCATGACAAATATAAGGATCCAAGCTTATGTGGTTCTTCAGATATTTTGCTCACAAGCTTGTTCCGATACAAAATGCATTTGTCCGAAAAAGGGGCATAACTAAGTCAACAAATCACCAGTATTTTTCCAAATTTGATCAGGTCACCTTAGGCAATGTCTTCCGGCAAAAAATTATGATCCTAGCATTAGTGGTTCTCGAGATACTTTGTTCACAAGGTTCCGTAAGCTTACAATGCACTAAGTTCAAAAAAGGGCATAACTCCGTCAAAAATTCACGATTTCTTTTCAAAAGTTAATCAGGTCATTTACACCTTAGGCAATGACTTCCTTCATAAAATCATGATCCTAGCATCAGTGATTCTCGAGATATATTGTTCACAAGATTCCATAGGCTTACAATGCACTAAGTCGAAAAAGGGGCATAACTCCGTCAGAAATTCATGATTTATTTTCAAAAGTTAATCAGGCCATCTACATCTTTGGCACTGTCATCCTGCAAAACCTCATGATCCTAGCATTAGGGGCTCTGGAGATATTTTGTTTACAAGGTTCCAATGCACTAAGTCGAAAAGGGACAAAACTCGGTCAAAAATTTGCGATTTTTTTTTTCAAAAGTTAATCAGGTCATCTACAACTTGGCCATTGTCATCCTGCAAAAAATCATGATCCTTGCCTTAGGGGTTCTTGAGATATTTTGTTCACAAGGTTCCACAAACTAAGTCGAAAAAGGGGCATAACTCTGGAAATACGTGACCGGCAGTAAAAAGAAAAACTACGCGTCCGCTTTTTTTCGTGTACATGCCAAATATAAAATTTCAAGATCCTAGCATAAGCAGTTCTTGAGTTCCCAGCTGCCAAAAAGCGTTACGGACGGACGGACAGACGGACGGACATGCCCAAATCAATATGCCCCCTCGACTTCTCCGAAGTTGGGGGGCATAAAATGGACTTTAACACTTTAACAATTCTCGATCCAGTGAAGGAACAAGAGTAAAGATTCAAAAGCACATGTGTAATTATCAGTTGTTAAAACGGAAAAAAGCATGAGTTTGTTATTTGAGTCGCGAAACGAGAAAACAAACAAAGTGGTTGTGCGCTCAGCGCAGACTCAGATCAGCCTGGACATCTGCCCAGTCTAATCAGAGTCTTCGCTGTCCGCATGGAGGTAGCTAAGGCCCTTAGCTACCCTTTTAGAGCACTGCAAAGACTCTCATCAGACTGGGCGGATGCCCAGGCTGATCGGAGTCCGCGCTGGGCGAACAACCATTTTGTTTATTTTCTCGTGTCGTAGCTCATTTGTGATGACGAGTGTACTTTTCTACTTGGCTCTTTGGACAACTCCATTTCCAATTTACATTCACATTTCAGTGGAGAAAAAGACATGCCTCCCTGCTCCGTAAGCCATGATTCTGTCATGAGCTTGTATACCAACAGATTCGCAGTAAAAATATTATAGTTTCTGTGGAGGGGTACCCAAACTAAAATAACTACAAATATCTCCTGGATGATTGAAAAAATTCTAAACCCCTTGAAAATATTTTATTTGGACTCTTCTTTTCTAATCTTAGCATAAATTTAATCTATCTGACCAATGACAAGCTCCATATGAATTTTCCTCTGGACCTAACCTTCTACCCCAAAGGGGCGGACCCGCACCTTATGAATATTTAGTGTAAAGCTACCAGTATAAATGTATTTATCCCGAAAAGAATGGGTTAAACAGTTTGCTTCTATTGATATGTTTCAATAATGATACTGAGTACTATAGTCTTACTGACAAAATTATGTGTCATTTATTTGTTTACCATAAAACGGTAGATAGATAGTTTTTAGTGGGCATTTTCAATAACATTCCATAGTATCCCGTCGAAGACCGAAATCGAATATCAGCAAACGAGCAAATATCAGAAGAACATGGGTGAGTACTCAATACTCCTTAAAAATAGAAACGTATGATTAATTGTGCGATGAAGGCCAAGCAGCCCGACAACTTGGTATGGAGTCAGAAACCTGAACGTATCCCATGTGCACGAAAAGCCGTATTCTGTTCAAAGTAGTTAATGTATAGGACTTTTTATATTATTATTATTCTACATTATTATTATAAATCTATTTCAAACTAAAAACAGAACATGGAGGTTCATCTTGTAAATGCCTTGAGCTTATACTCCACAGGTGCATTTGTTATTTGGGTAATTTTTGATTTCATCGAATGTTTCATGTGATCATTTTCTCTCTGGAATGTAAACCGCTGTAGTAGATTTGTGAAAACAAGGAAAAAGCTCCATCCTCGCCAGTGGCTCACCTAGGCACACTCGAGGACCTACAAAATAGTATATAAAATATCAAGCAGGCTGATGTCCTTGCATACGTGTAGTACAAGATGTAAGTAAGGGCGAGCTGGAATTCGCTTTTTGAATTTTTGACATTTTCTTTTAAAAATATATGACATATAAAAACAAAACAAACCAAAAAAAAAACGCAGTCTATTAAGTTGCATCTGTGTTAGCAGTATTTCATTTTTTTAAAAGGAAATCACCAGCTTCTTTGAAAACCCTAACCTAAGCCAAGATGAAAATTACCAAACACAGGTACCTGATTTATTGCTAAAACGGGCAAAGTTACATTTATGGTTACAATCTGTTTTGAGGCAGAGAAAGAGTTTTGCTAGATTAACCCGTTTACAGTTGATTGACTACTGTATAAATAATAAGTATTGGGGCACAAACACAGTCGTCCACGTGATACCGTGTAGACCTTTGTGGCCCGAGTGTTGACAATTAAAGATGGCGGACCAAGGTGAGAGTAAATCGTAAGTAGCTTTTCATATTCAAATATTATAGTGTGATTTTGTGATTTTATCTTAAGAATCATAACCTTGACACTGACATACCCGCAAATGTTTTGAATTTGTGATATTGCTCTTGTTTAAAGGCAGACTGCTTACTATGGCGAGAATTTGACAGCGATAGAATGACCCGGTGATGGCACCAAAAATGAGGCGGAGGGCCGCTACATTTTTCTGTAATTTTATAAGTTACGCTGCGAATTCAGTCTGAAGTTTACTAAACGCCATAGCCCATCCCCTGAAAATATCTCCCTATTCCTTAAAACCCATAGAAATCTCTCTGGCTGATTTTATTAGACTTTACAAAAATTGGATGGTATACTGTGTAGACACCGGTGTTTTTCAGCGGTGTACCGTGTAGACGGATGTAATTTTTTGTCAGTTTGTAATCGTGTAGACACATAATTTGGTTACCGTGTAGACACGTTTTTGTAAAATGGAAAAAACTGAGAAAACTTGTACACTTAATATCTACTTACTGCTTACGAACACAGAGTGTGTTAGTTGATCAGAAGAGAGAAAATCGCATCTTGATATCTGCTGAATGCAATGTTTAAAGTCATGCTGTATCAAGACGAAGACATTTGAAGTTTTTGTTCTTTTTTTTTTTACTTGAATGATGGACCAAAAACTTATATACATTAAATGATATTATTACCGAGAACAAATGTAACAAATGGAAGCCGCCGGAGGGCCAGGGTGAGGTGTTTACAGTTTTTAAAAGGATACTTTTGCATGACTGTTCAATGAGGCGATGTATAAAACGTGTATACATTATCCAAGACAGAGTTATAATATGGCAGGTATTCTGGTATTTCTTATTTTTAAGCGAACGATTGGCATATTTAATCAACACTTAGTAGAATAGATTAGATACTTAATTGATAAAATTAAACAGAAAATAATATAAGAATTGAAATCATTATTTTGAGGTTTCATCGAGTGATCAAATGCATCGAGCTTAGATACATTTTAGTGACAAAAAGAATCTTGGGGCTTCACGAACGTTGAACCAAACTCATGTGTTTTACCCCTTGATGAAGCCTCAAAACAGTGATTTTAAAAAATAAAACCAAACAGTTCAGATTATGCATAGGAATAGTAATAATTTATGTATCAGAATGCTTAGCGAGGTTACTGTACAAATGTTTAATATTTCGGACCAGATC
Organism: Ctena decussata; assembly: GCA_963989385.1. Taxonomy (NCBI): domain Eukaryota; kingdom Metazoa; phylum Mollusca; class Bivalvia; order Lucinida; family Lucinidae; genus Ctena; species Ctena decussata. Next base: position 63,264,336 of record OZ022506.1, on the reverse strand, counting down.
AGGGATTTAGGGCCCGTTTACACGAGCAAAGTTTCTATGACAAAGTAGGTTTGTCACAGAAAAATTTGCTCGTGTAAATGCCAAAATATGACAATGTTTCTTTGACAAATATATATGGTAATGTTACTTCGATAAATTAAATTTGTCCGTGTAAACGGAGAACTTTGTTCAAGATTGTGTAACAATGAACTTTGCTATAAGCGTGGAAAATGTGACAAAGATTTTGTTTCATTGCTGCAGGTAACTTTGACGAATAACATTTGGTCGTGTGAACACTGCAGCAAATATTTCATTGCCAAAGTTTATGTGACAAAGATTCTATAGCACATTTTCTTTAACAAATAATTTGCTCCGTGTAAACGCAAAATGTTTGTGATACTTTCTTTGTTAAAGTTTCTGTGACATAGAAACTTTGCTCGTGTAAACGCGCCCTAAGAAGCACATAGATATAACCTAAATATCAGTGTGGCACATGTCAGAAATCATTTACAGAAATGCACCAGCTTCGAGCTCACCCGTAAGCCCTTTTTTCTGTATTAAGTTGCTTCCTAATCCTTGATCTGGTCCGGAATATGGACCGACATTCCGTGCACTGGTACGTTCCCGCCAAAACAAATGACTCGCCATTGCTTTAAATCTGAAATCATGCGTATCTGATCAAAATGCATTTGATCACTCGATGAAGACATTAGTTTGGTTTAACGTTCGTGAAGTCTCCAAATTTCTCTTGTCACTAAACATGTATATAAGCCCGATGCATTTGATCACTCGATGAAACCTCAAAATATTGATTTCAACTCTTACATTCTGATTAATATTATCAATCAAGTATCTAACCTATTCTATTGTGTGTTGATTAAATATGCTACTATTCCCCCCTCCCCTTAAATACAAGAAATACCCGGAAACCTGTCACCTGATAACAAGAAAATTGCAATGTCTTGGGGATAATTTCTAGTCCATTTTATACACCGCCTCATTGAATAGTTATGTAAAAATATCATTTTAAAAACTGTAGACACCCCGGCCCTCCGGCGGCTTCCATTTATTCTCGGTTGCTATATCATTTATGTATTTAAGCTTTTGGCCCATCATTCGAGTAAGAAAAAAAATCCAAATGTCTTCATCTTGATACAGCATGATTTTAATCATCGCACTCAACAGATATCAAGATGCGACTTTCCCTCTTCTGATGAACTAACATACTCGGTTTTCGTTAGCTGTAAGTAGATATTATGTGTACACTTTTCTCAGTTTTCCATTTTACGAAAACGTGTCTCCACGGTAACCAAATTATGTGCCTACACGATTGCGAACTGACAAAAAATTACATCTGTCTACACGGTACACCGCTGAAAACTACCTGTGTCTACACAGTATACAATCCAATTTTTGTAAAGTCGAATATAATCAGCAAGAGAGATTTCTGTGGCTTTTCAGAAATAGGAAGATATTTTCAGGGGATGGGCTTATGGCATATAGTTAATTTTAGACTGAATACTCAGTGTAACTGATAAAATTACAGAAAAATGTAGCGGCCCTCCGCCTCGTTGTCTGACTCCATCACCGGATCACTCTATCACTGTCAAATTTTCGACATAGTAAGCAGTCTGCCTTTAAACAAGAGCAATATCACAAATTCAAAACATTTGCGGGCATGTCAGTGTCAATATTATGATTCTCAAGATAAAATTACCTTATAATATTTGAATATGAAAAGCCACTTACGATTTCCTGTCACCTTGGTCCGCCTTTTTTAATTGTCTACACTGGGACCAAAAAAGTATACACAGTGTCTCGTAGACGACTGTGGAAGAGATCTGAGCAAACGGTGCAATACCAGATCAGACTGCTCCTACAGACGCAGTCCAATCAGGATTTAGGTGTTTGCCACTTCATGTGCATCTTTTGAAATCATTACTCCTTGTAACCATTTTTTGTGTCCCAAATTCTATGCTTTTACGATAATGAGCCTCAAAGTGACACAGTGCCGCCAGGTTGGTAATATATATTTTGATTCTTTGTATAGTTTTCTTACTACATAGTTGTTTATTTTTATTTCAATTGGTTTAACGGCCCATTCAAGAAAAGTTCACCTATGTTGAGGCGATTGTGAAGGCTAGACGGGTAAAAACTGGAGCTCCCGGGGAAACATAAACATCTGACCTTCCGGAAACAGAACTTGGCTTTCTCATATGTGTGCAGCCGAAGCTTCAACTAACAGCGATGAGAGGCGTAATGTTTAAAAGCCAGCTTGCAAGAAGTTGCTATATTAAATGCCCACTACTTAGAACCTAATCAGACGCCGCGCTCTGATGCGGCTTTTATGAATGGGTGAGCACTGATTGCAATCAGTCAAACCAGAGTCAAACAAAAGGGAAAACCGCTTTAAGAGATAAGTAAGCATTCCTGTATTTTGTCAGTTTCTTTCACAAATATTAAACTCATATTGTGTCTTTATTTCAAAACATCTGCCTTTAAAAATCGTTAATACGAAATTTGTTTGTTCTTAAATTGGCGACAAACTCTTTGAGAAGCCATGATAATGGCTTTTGTAGGGCAATAATCGCTATAAAGAGAGGAACTCGATATCTGTCCAATACCAATGCACGTAAACAAATATAAGCCCGGTGGTAATAGAGAGTAGGTAACTATTTATGAACGTTTCACTTTACTGGTACTTACCTACAGAAAAGGGAACGAGAGCATCATTTTTCACTAGCTTCCCTGTTTTGTCAATAAACCTTTCCGGGTTAAATGTTTCTGGCTCAGTCCAATACTTCGGGTCGTAGCTGACAGAGTAAAGGTTGGGTAGCACCATTACTCCCTGCGAAATTTTGTACCCTTGTATCTCTGTGTCTTTCATTGTCATGTGAGGCGCAGACAGAGGCACTGCAAAACAACTGAATCTGATTAAGGCGAATGAATTGGGGGATAACTGTATTCAAAATTGTCATTTGGGGAGGTAAATCGTCGGTGTTATGGTCAGAAAATTCGTTTTTCGACGACGCGCCAGCGTTGCCGTAAAACGGAATTTGCAACCATAAAAAGCGTCGGTATTGTGGTCGGATATTTCGTTTTACGGCGACGTAAGACGTTTTGTAAATGTGAACTGCAAAAAATACATTGAAAGACCAAATCAAAGTATAATTGCCCTGTTGTCATGTGACATTTTTATTTATATTTTATTTTATTTTACTATCATATTGAGAATCCCGACAAGTCGCTCATGATTTTCATGACCTCTTTCATCGACGCCGTGTTTTAACACCCCGGCAATGCATTCACGTTTGTTCAATATAAAAGAGCTACATTTCGTGTAAATAATTTTCGTAAATCTGAAAAGTTCTTTCCATTTTTCCGACAGGTAAATCGTCAGCATTCAGGTAGTGACTACGCATTATTACCGGACAGATTATAGCGCTGATATTAATTTTATGGTTTCTTATGCGATACATCAGTCTAAAAGCATCAGCATCCAAGACAGTTTTCCGTAAGTTTGAACCCGAGATTGAATTTATATTATTTTTTCCATCTCTTACTTATCTTCGGTATTATTTATTTGATCGTTTCCATTCCACGGTAGGGTGTTCTAAAGCTGCTTCCGGAACACGTGTCTAGGTAATACACAATCATAGGTGTTTGTTTATTGCGGCAATGCGCGCGATTCGGTGATTACACAAACGAAGTCCATGTCAGCACACTTTGTTGTCATTTTTAGCGTGTGTCTGCTTTATAATCAGCTAATCGCTCGTTTTGAACTTCTGTAATAACGGTCTGCACATCCTCCGCGATTTTCTTTCTTTTCCTTATGTTTTGGAAGCTGTACTGGTGATACATGCTATTGATTACGGAAAATTTTGCCCGAAATTTTAGTAGCAAATCTTTTAATTTTATGTCAAATTCCCATATGCTATAAGTTATAAAGCTTATTTTCCGACAAAGAAAGAGCTAAATATAGTTGGAACAAAATAGCTGTCTGAATCTTAACCGTTGAATATACGGGAAACCGGCATTTATCTGGTTACACAATGAAAAACAATGACCTATCCTATAGATGACGTCATAGGCGTTGCAAGGGACAAAACTCGAACAGACCCTGAATTATAGGGAAGGTGTATACTCTATGCGTTTCAAATGTAGCTAAGGGTGTAAGCGACCTGCTTGCGGACAGCGAAGACTGATCAGAATGGGCGGATGCCTAGGCTCATTTGAGCCATTGCTGGGCGCATAAGCAATTTGTTGGTTTTACCGTGCCACGGCCCATTTATCCTTCATTCTTTACAGAAATGGAAACAAAGTTTTTGTTTGTTTTCCAGTGCGACGAAGTCATACAAAAAAAAAGGGAGACACATTTCGACGAAAATGATGGAGTGGTTCGAGGTAAAGCATACAAAGAAAGATTATTTTGACATGGAGGTAGCTTTGGCCGTTAACTACTCTGTAAGCGCATGGCAAAGATTTTGATCAGACAGGGTGGATGCCCAGACTGATCTGAGTTTTCGCTGGGAGCACATTCCACTTTTTTGGTTTTGTCGTGTTGCGGTGCATAGATAAAACAATTACTGGAAGCAATAAATCGCTGCGAAAGGCATAACATTTATAAAGTATGATGAGTATGTGCTTTAAAATTGTCTTTTTTTGTAACCTCGGGGCCCGGTTTTCTGCTGGTAGCCTTAAGAAATACAACACATAAAGTGGTAAAGTGTAGATTGTCTTGGTCTGATTGATTTTCCTCCAAATTATCTGTAAAGGCAGCATTGGTTTAGATTTATACTGTCAGAAATTAAACTAAAATAAAATGTGTACAGAATAAGAGCAGATAATTACTGTTTATGCTTGATTATTAGGACGGCATATAGTGAAGACGAATACATGTATCAGACCGTGACTTGGAGTAGTTTAATCAGGATTTGCACTAATAATCTGGGTAAGTCACATACGGTATAAACAAATTTCTTGCACACTGGATAGAAAATGCCATTTTTTTCACCTGGGATAGAAAATCTCATCTTACCCTGGTGTTCTGACCCAGGACCGGAAAAAAATCACGAGCTGTCGATGCATTGGTTGTATAGGAGCTCACGTACCTGCGTCGTCAAGTGACGTTGACATTTTAGATCATGACGTCACGAAGATGGTAAAATGACGTCAGTTTATGCACGCCAGTCGTTGACGTAAAGAGCCGAATGGCGGTCATCGAAAGCGGCGCCTTCTTTCAAAATCAAATTGAAACCTCTCAAGCATTTTACGCATTTTAACAAGTTCTGAAGTTAAAACAAAACGTGGTGTGCAAGAAAAAGTATCTATCATGGGTGTGAGGTGTGGAATGAAAAATCCGTCACTCGGGATCACTGATCGGCATCATTCGGCAAGCCTCGTGATGCCGAACAGTGACCCTCGTGACGGATTTTTCTATCCACACCTAACACCCATGAGAGATACTTATATTATACAGACCTACTCGTAGAACACTGGTTTTCCGCCGTATGCTCCATTTTAGATGGGAAACAACGTCTGCTTTAAAGGAAATCGTCAGCTGACCTGCCAGACAGTCCTTGTAAGACGATTTTTTATATCTCAGATTCTAATTAATATATTGTAATATTCTGTTACATTCACGAATAAAACAACGCTTACCAACGTTAGCAAGTCTCTGAATTTCCATCATTGTGGCATCAACGTATGGAAGTTTTGCTCTGTCCGCGTATTCTATAGGTTTGTGTCCTAAAACCTAAAAATCAAAATATCTTTAAGGTAAGAATGTCATTAAATGACAATGAACCTTAACCAATTTATGCCCAGTGGAATGTTCTGTCCTTTTCAAATAAATGAGTCCATTTGTCTATTTAGGGATGCCACGTATAGTTTATTTATATCAGTTTATTCTGTTTTAAGGTAAATACTCATTTGTCGTATACAAGTAGTGAAGACCCTGATCAGACGCTGCGTATTACAGCGCCAGAGCTGGGTCTGCACTGTTTGTCCATGTCCAATTTATGGGACGCTGAGCATGAATGTACTTTATAAATACTTATATACTAGTACCAATGTTCGAATCAAATAGATTAGCATGTACTAGCATGTACTAAATTCAGCGTGCGCTGGTGAGAGACTTTACATATCACTGTATTTCTCAAGAATGTAGATTGCAAATGCAACGACAGCGCAGTTAAGTATGGCGATCTGAGTCTTTACTTTCTGTATCTGTCATGAGTTCACTTTTCACGCCAAGCAAATCACTTACAATGATCTGCTTTGTGCAACATAAACACATCAAATGAAACACCAACATTTGACGGCGCGCATACTGATCGCTGAGGATGCAGTTCGCGGTTCCCAGTGAACTCTAACTGCTACAAGTACGACCAGGCGGTGCAAGCAAAAGTCTCAATTCTCTATCCCGTTTTCCTGTAAATAATATGGCAAATCCAAATTTAAATGAGAGATTGATGTTTATATGTATTTGGGACGAGTATTGTGTAGGAATTTGATGAGAGGAATTACATGAGTTTCTCACGTCTGAGTTCCGGACAAAATAAAGCCCACTGAGGTAATTTGAAATGTTTTGGCCCATACTATCAACTCATGGAGTAGATCTTCATGTTTTGCCGCCATTTTACAAAGACACACAAGTTAAATCTCTGGTCTGAAATGAAAGAGTTTTGCCTATTAATTAAGTCTTTCTTATAGGTGCTAAAAGTGCTTCTTTTAGGTCCATTGAGGTGCTTCTTTTAGGTCAATTTTAGGTGCTTAAAAAGGTGCTTCTTTTAGGTCCATTGAGAAGGGAGATCTATAGAAATAAAATGAGCCGCGACACGAGAAAACCAACAATGTGGTTGTGCGCCCAGCGCAAACTCAGATCAGTCTGGGCATTCGCCCAGTCTGACCAGAGTCTTCGCTGTCCGCATGGAGGTAGCTTAGACCCTAAGCTACCTTTTAAGCTCATAGCGAAGAGTCTGATCGAACTGGGCGGATGCCAAGGCTAATCAGATTCTCCGCTGGGCGCACCACCACATTGTTTGTTTTCTAGTGTCGCGGCTCAAATGGTAGACACTTTTGGAATGGCATTACTTCCCTGTGAAAGTAAAAAACAATGTCCGATATGATTATTTTTTTAGGAAAACATTTCTCCAGAGGCAGCACATCCTTTAAATTCTTTCAAAGACCCTAAATGAAGCTATTCAATTTTGTTATGACACAGTGATCTACCTATAAAGTATAGTCACACACATTTAGGGCGATACAAATCAGTTCTGTGTAATATGCCGTTACAATAACCAAGTGCATGACACAGAAAAGTAAATAAGAAAACTCTCAGGAACTGCCACAATTCAATCCCAGATCCCACCCAAGACACCGTGTGGGAAAAAATACAACACAAAATAAGTCACACCAAAGATATCACCGAGGAAATTACTATTGTCGGACCTCCTCTATTTCCTGTTGACATTTCCGCTGCACGTTCTGGTGTTCGATCATAAAAAGCAGAGCCCAGTCTAGGGTGGTAGATGTTGTTTCAGAGCCCGCGATAAACAAATCTTGAATCACTCGCATCATTAATAAACCTGACATCCCTTTAATTGAATTTGACCTGTCCAACGAGCCAGGTAGAACAGTCTGTTCTTCATAAATGGATTAAACTTCTCAGCAAAGATGAAATCGGACTGAGGGACGTGTGGGGCTGACTGATGTCAGATACAGAAATGATACAAAACATATTATATAAAATGGAAAAAGAAAGTAAAAAAGGAATAAATATAAGGACTAACCATACTATTTGCAGAAATTATTGTTTGTCGAGGTTGATATTTATAATACCTCTCAAAGACAATCGGGAGTGGACGAGGGCATGTTGAAATAACCGGGTGAAAAAAACGTTAATAATGGTCACACTTAACAAAATTATAAGGGAGAATGCGGTATATGTAAGTTGATCACCAGCGGTGACACTAGGCGACCGCCCTTTATACTTTCGTTTATGCATTACTAGAGTTCGAGCCTACCGTCCAACAAAGCGACCGACACCAGGCGATACAGAGTTGATACAATGACTCATGCCCAAACATATGGACGACATGCCAGTCTGCTAGCCTTTGGGTACCTTGTTAAGTACAGATGAAATTATTCTTTACACGTACAAGGTATATATTTCCTAACCCTTTTTAAGTATAGTTCTAGCGTCAAAAATGGACGTACAATTAACAATGGCTCTAAGGTGTACGAGTACAACATTTAAATCTTAACTTCCCAACTGACTACATTTATGTCTCAAATGGACAGAAATCATGTTTTGTAAGGCTGAACAGTCCATGTTAGAAATGGACATACACTACCCATTAGCACGCTCTTTACTAAAAAAATATCGACCTGCTGTCAAATACCAAGCAGACTATCTGTAGAAGGACATATAGGGTCAGCCTCGTTTTGTTGAACAGGATAAGATGAAATGTAGTACTTTTTGTAAGTTTACATAAAACATTAAGTAATCGTTTTAGCATTACTTGTAAATGTCTCCTTTGTTTCATCCTTGTTTTCTCTAACACTCTGTATATAAAGATCCACAAAGTCACGAATGTTGTTCTCGTTATATGTGTCTTCGTGTTCTTTGATTTTCTCCAGCATAAACTTCTGAATACTGTCAGAACTTTCTGCCAATTGTACATCTTCCTTGTACCTCTGAAACAAAGCAGGTAACATACCCATTCAAACCATGTTTCTTTCTGTCTATAACTGTTCAGAATTTTTAAAGAATATTTTAATACATGTAACAATTTAAAAATATTGTAGCGTCGAAAGCGCTAACGTTTTCCTTTCCTATATTTCCGGTATTGATTTATTAAACGTTCTAGTGCTCATCGTATCATATATGATACATTATCTAAAATGGTGCCCAGGACCAGGATAAGCTGTGTACATAAAGTTCTTTGAGACTAATTTTATTCGAAATTCAGTTCAGTTCAGTTCAATTCTCTTATCGACGTTACCCAAGTGGCTCAACGGTACGTAACCATAGTTGCACACACTTGGCGCCGTGTGTCCGTCCAATTTATTCGAAATTGACATTTATGAGATTTTTAACTATTTGTTATCATATAGCAAGCCTAACATGTTCATGATTACACATAACATTAGTCACCATCAGGCTCAAATAGCAAGTCGGTCATGTATCATATCTAATACGTGGCTTATCGCATATTCTATTTGGAATTTTTACTCAACCGTATTTTAGCCTTGAAAACTTGCAAAAAATTATAGTTTCCTGGCAAAAATATTATCTGTTGCATATATATATTCATATCTGATATTGTTGTTCAAACGTACGATGTATCATACAAGATACATGGCCATTCCGGTGAACTAGACCTTGGAAAATTATAAAATCTCCAGAATTCTTATCAGTGTCTCAGTATATTTTGTGTTAGCCTGTCGTGAGTATGTTGTCATCGAAAATGAACTTATCCAGAGGTTATAAAACTTGAGTACATTCTCAAACTGAGATTATTCTCAAGTTTTATAACCTCGAACCCAGTTCTGTTTTGTCATTTGCGTTTCTCCTTTCTTCTTGCTTTCTTGCCTTCGGGTGGTTTTACTTTACGATTGGTGATCGTCGTGGGTAAATTCTGACAGATTCTCTGAATTTCTGAGGTCATAGCTGAGTAACGTGCCAAAATGATGTGTCACTTTCCCACCCAACCCTCCTGAGCATACTGTCACAGAACAGAAAACTGCAGCAAAGTCAAACGTTAGGGATACACATGTTTAAAAAAAAGTGGATGTAACTGAATGGATAAATGAATGAATGAATGAATGAATGGATGAATGAAAGACAAACTTAAAAATAAGCAATTCATAATGGCCGATCTAATACACTTTTTATGTTCGAAGTTTCAATAGAAATTCGCCTAAATTGCAACAAATTATTTTATCATATGACGTTGCATCTGAGAGTGTAATAAAGCCATGCATTAAATTTGATAGTCAACTAGTGGATTAAATATGCAAATTACGTCGTAACGTTATGCGTTGACGTCCATAAAAAGTCGCGCTTTCTATTGGCGAAATCAGGACGTTTTAATGAAAACTTTGCTAATGAAATGCAATTTTAGTGTCATCTGATAAATAGAATCTTGCATTCGTTCTCCTGTATTATTGAATTTATCAAACTCGTTGTGAAAAACCGATAAGATGCTCGACAAAGCCACGCATCTTATCGTTTTCCCCAACTCGTTTAATAAATTCAATAATACATGAGCACTCATGTAAGATCCTCTATGTAGTTTCTTACCTGTCTTAATAGTAATTTACTATCCAGGATGAAAAGAAGTTAATCGCACTGACAGGTCCCTGCCCACTAACTGTCATGTTAGCAACGCTGCGAACCATTTCAAACTCCGGATCTTCATAGTCGTACCTGAAACAAATCCACACTGAAACAAAATTTCGTGTTTGCTCCTGCACTAATTTTCGCGGCTGCAATATGCTCTAAACGGCGTTAGCAATCAAACTGTTGTTGAAACAATCACGGGACTTCTTTGGTTTTTGCCGGCAGCCCTGCACCCCTTCAGTATATCCGATCCCTTCCCTTAATCAATTTTATCAAACATATTCATTGGCACATTCTGGTATATGCAGTTGGAAAATCTATTTATTTTTCCGAGCTGCACTGAAAAAAAGTGGAAGGTTTCATTCACACATGCTTTTTCCTACTGCCGTATCGATGTTGTTCTTCGGCTGCAGCTCATATTAAATTTTGTTTAAATAAGTGAATCTACATCGAATATGTTTAATTCTGTTTTTAGTTGTGTTTCTGTCTTCCTCTGCTTTCTGAAGCTTTGATGGTTAGTGCTGAGTTATTATGGCGTTTCCTACATGAGCCGCGACACACACAAAAAACAAAGTGGCATGTGCGCCCAGCGATGACTCAGATCAGTCTGCGCAGCCGCCCAGTCTGACCAGCGTCTTTGCTGTGCGCATTGAGCAAGCATACAGCCTAATCTACCTTTTGGGCGGACAGCAAAGACTCTGATCAGACTGGGCGGGTGCCCAGGCTGATCTGAGTCTCTTGCTTGGAACACATGCTACATTGTTGGTTTTGTCGTGTCGTGGCTCATATGGGGTTACGTTTAATAATATCCCATGCCCTCATGACATATGCAAACAACAAAGACTCATTTGAACTTGCGTATCCATGCATATTAATCAGTCTTTTCTGCTCTCTCTTCGCAGTCTAGGCGTCCTTGGGAATCCTTAAAATGACAACTGAAAATCCTTATCAAGCTGCAATGCTGCCGATAATGTTTTTGTATACATGTGTGAATATGGCATGTGGTCCTTTCACGCAACGCCACTCAATGCATGGTATATAGGAAATTTCGTGATAGTTATAAATACCTTTGTCCAAATACTATTCCATATATGACATTTCCAATAGCTTTCTGGAGTAGCGGAACAATTACTAACGGCTGGTTCTTTGTGGCTTGAAGTGCTTTAGCAGCTGCATTGATTTCAACCATTATCTTTTCTTCGATAGAAGATTTTCCAACACCAAAATCACGTAATGTCTGAAGGGTAAAGCGCCTCATCGTCTTCCAATGGTGATTATATCGTTCAAATACAATACCTGAAACAGTTCAGTGATGATTATAGGTTATTGAATTTATATTGTGAAATATTCGGCACGAGTTCATATGGCGAAGGGCGCACGAGCTTGCGAGTACGTCACCGCCATATGAATTTGTGCCGAATATTTCACAATAAAAATTCCCTAAACTTTTTATCATATGCTAATAGGTTCATCACTGCTCTGTACGTATGAAATCATACTATTATGTCGGTATATAAACCCACAAATTGCTTAAATTTGAAATTACAGTATGCCATTGTGGGTCTTCATGCATGTTACACATGTAAAAGCCAGTCCGGATGGCGCGAAGTGAAAATGACCTTTCGTTTTCGGACGTGGCGTCAGTAAACAAACGTCGACGTTAACAAGATCTGGGCACCATTTTTCAGACTGAATGTCTGCAGCTCTTACGAAAAATTTCCAAAATACATGTGATCGCAGAATATATATCAAAAGAGTGACAGATCAAAGGTAAATCGTATTTAATTGTCTTTATTTACATTATACAGCGCAACCGACACCAGTGCCATCATTTAACTCGTTTTTCAATCGCAGGCGACGACAAAATGGCTGCCAAAATTCCCCCTCCCCGCCCCCCCCCCCCCCCCCCCCCCCCCCCCCACCCGCTAAAACAGAAAATTAGTTCTGGCGAACGAGACTCCTTAACTCCGTGCAATATGCACTTGACTCCGTGCAATATGCAGAATTATTATAAACCTAAAAGGACCCTCATTCACTTTGTATTGGAGTATAACCGTGCAATATTTTCTGCATATTGCACGGAGTCAAGTACATATTGCACGGAGTTAAGGAGCCACGTTCGCCAGAACTACTTTTCTTTTGAGGGGACAAAACTTTTGCAGCTATTTTGTCGTCGCCCGCAATTTAAACAGGAGTAAAGTGATGAGACTGGTGTCGGTTGCGCTGTATAAATTATATAAAAGACAATTAAATATGATTTACCTTTGATCTGTCACTCTTTTAATATATATTCCGCGATATTGATGGAGATTTTAGTAAGAGGTGCAGACAGCTAGGCTGGAAAATGGCACCCAGTTCTTGCCAACGTCAACATTTATTTACTGAAGTCACTCCCGATGACGAAACGTCTTTTTCACTTTCGCGCCATCGGGCGTGGCTTTTGACGCGTATGAAGACACACAATGACAATTTAATTTTTAAATTTAAAGCAGTTTGTGGGTTAATATACCGATATAATTGTTTGGTTTCTCACCTAGAGAGCACTGATGAAACTAGTAGATTTATATCAAAGGTATATAATAAAAAAGGTTATTGAATTTATATTGCGTAATATTCGGCACTCGTTCATATGGCGGAGACGCACGAGCTTGCGAGTGCGTCCTTCGCCATATGAACTCGTGCCAAATATCTCCCAATATAAATTCAACAACCTATAAATATTGCAAGATTGCACCGATGTAAAGTTAATTGGGATTTTGTTTATGTAATAGTTATAGATGATTTAATTTATATTATGAGACGCACGAGCTTGTCTCCGACATATGAATATTGCACGGCTGTTCCATAGTAAAGTGAATGGGGACTTTGTTTATGTATATAATAATTATAGATGATTGAATTTATATTGTGAGACGCACGAGCTTGTCTCCGACATATGAACGAGTGCCGAATATTTCACAATATAAATTCAATAATAGAGGCATATTGCTTCTGGGTTGTCCATGCATCCGTAAGTCCGTCCGTCCGTTTTCTGGGTTGTCCATGCGTCCGTAAGTCCGTCCGTTCGTTCGTCATGCATACCATACCTTAGGAGCCATTCGTCATCAAAAAATATCTGAAACGTATTTTTTTTCTTGTCCAAGTTGTCTCCCTCTTTGGAGTTATGCCCTGAGAAAAATTCATAATGAAACCTTGTCAGCAAGTGAAAAAGTATTTAGCTACGGACTTGAAACTTTACCAGCGTATTGGAGATGATGAGTTGATGTCTGATTAACTTTGGATCCAAATCCGTCAATTTTTGTAGGAGTTACGGTCCATTGAAAATTTCGGTATTTCAACATTGTCTGCAGGATATCTCAAAAAGTATTTTCGCTACGGACTTGAAACTTTACCAGCTTATTGGAGATGAAAGGTAGATGAATTGATTAACTTTTTAATGAAGACCATCATTTTTGTAAGAGTTATAGCCCTTTTAAATTTTCGGCATTTCAACTTTGTCAGCAGGGTATCCCAAAAGGTATTCAAGATAGGGTTTTAAGCTTTACCAGCTTATTGGAGATGATGAGTAGATGTACTGATTGACTTTTGAACAAATCCGTCAATTTTTTTGGTGTTACGGCGGCATTTCAAATTTGTCAGCTAAGAGCTTGAGGCTTTGCCAGCTTGTTGGAGATGATGAGTAAACTGTCTGCAGCTGTTACAAAAATCTCTATAATTATCGCAGAATTTGTATAAAAAGAATGACAGGTCATAGGTAAATCATATTTAAATGTCTTTTATTTACATGGGATAGAATAGAATATAATTATTTACATAATACAGCGCAACCGACACCAGTGCCCTCATTTTTCTCGTTTTTAAAAATCAGGCGACGACAAAATGGCTGCCAAATTTTTTTCCCCTCCAAATAAAAGTACCTGGATAACGTGACTCCTTAACTCCTTGCAGTATGGACTTGACTCCGTGCAATATGCAAAACCTGAAATATTGCACGGTTGCTCTAATGTAAATTGAATTGGGATCTTTCAAGATATGTAATAAAGGAGAACACTGGCTGTTTTAAGGTTGAAGCTTACATGTGTATTCTTAGTAGCATGGATTATAGTATATTTAAGAAAAAGATCAACCCTAGCAGTGAATTGTTGAGTAATAATTCACTGTTTGGATGTCAGTTGTAAAGTAGATCATATCACGAGCGACTTACAACTGACCGACGAACAGTGAATTATTACTCAACAATTCAATGCTACAGCTGAACTATTTCGATTCTAAGGCTCAAAAACGCTGAAAAAGTTTTTTTGATATTTCATTCCAACTCGCTTCTGCCAATATTCTTAACTGTACCTAAGGTAAATATACGTTTTTATGGCGATTTTAGCAAGAAAAAATAACGTAAAATCGTCTAACGTCTCAAAATGTCACAAAATCTCAGTAATGCCAGTGACGTCAGCAATTAGACTCACGAGCTCCTTAACAGTGAATTGTTGCAGGATAAAACACGAAGACTTTCCATTGCTTCTATAGGCGCACTGTGTTAGAATCTTGAACAAATACTGTTAAGTTAAGATATTATATGTTCAGTCGATGTACATGCATAGGATAATGCCGGTCAGCTTATATCCAGAAATGAAAGAAAAATAAAGAACGTTACGTCCTCAATTTTTTTCTTCCATTTTTATCTTTCTTTCTTCTTAATAAATAATGAGAGTAATATGCAACCAGAATTTACATTTTAAGGCGAAATGCTTAGAAAATTACCAGGTTTGTGGTCAGTATTGTATTTCCGTCTGATAACATCTCGAGGGCTCAGTTCAAGACTAGGCTAACTCACTATTTTTCACAAATTCACTTTTTTGCACCTGTGAAAACTTGATGGTCAAATAAACATTCTTTGATAATATAAAAAATCATGTTTTTGAACAAAAAATGCTTCTATTCCTAAGTCAAAAATAATCTAAGTGCCAGATGAGCTAAATCTTTAGCGCAAGACTAGTCTAACTTCAATGAGAGGAGTTTTGATTTTAGAGGGCATGCTATGGGTAAAGGGCTATGTTTTCAATGGTTTTATAAATTTAAATACAAATTCTCATATTCTTTAACTGTTAATAGGTCTATATACCGTGTTTTCTGAACACTCTATTACACAGTTTCTCAGTAGTAAAATATGGAATATTTTCATTTCAAAATATTTTCCTCAGTTTTCTTAGTGCAAGACTATTCTATCTTGAGATAGACCAGTATTGCGCAAAAAAAGTTGATTTGAAGTTAGCATAGTTTTGCACTAACAGCAAAAAAGTTATATAAAGTGTTACTTTTCAATGCTTAAAGTTGTTTAAAGGCTATTTCACAGCTCATGCTTATTGAGTTTTGGCCTTCAAAATATAACTAAAAGTTGTGTTTGTGAAAAACTATGCCCCCAACCATATGCTTGCCACTTAAGGTTCCAAACTTTAGAAAGTCTAAGTCTGAAAAGGCTTTACCTAACCTTTACTAAAATATTTAACTCCACCAGAACTACTCTTAAACCAAATGTCAGCGTTTTAGATTAGGCAATTCAGAAGTTGGTAAAATGCCAAATTCAAACAAGGGCTATAACTCCATCAACATGTTACGGAATTTCCCTGAAACTTAATCAGGTATTCTATTCTTAATATCTGATCAGATATATAATATATAGGCCATAACTCAAATACTTTTTTTAGATATCTTGCTAAGAAGATATCCATCTCATGTTTATGAAGGTTATAACTCTAAAAATGGGGCATAACTCGGAAAAAAAACAATATGTGTCAATTATTTTTATGAGCAATCCATAAATGAAATATCTAAACCTTATGCATAGTGGTTCTAAAATCCAGTAGCTGCATAAATACTGAACATAAGGGGAAACAACTCTGTAATTAATAAAAGCAGCGTTACGTAACCGGTCCTAAAGTATTTAACTCATCAAAGACTACTACTATGCCAAAAATCAGCGTTCTAGCTCAAGCGGTTCAAAAGTTGGAAAAATGCCAAATTCAAACAAGGGCCTAACTCCATCAAAATTTTACAAAATTTTTCCAAAAGTTAATAAAAAAAAACTTCTCTTCTTATCCAATCAGTATACCAAATAGCAAGGCCATAGCTCAAATGCTTTTTGAGATATCTTGCTAGCAAGGTAGTCATCTCATTTTTCTTAAAGGGGCATAACTCGAACAAAGGACATAACTGGAAAAAGAAAAAAATTACATGTTAGCTAAATTTTCATGAGGAATACATAAATGAAATTTTAAAACCTTATGCCCAGTGGTTCTTGAACTCAGTAGCTGCATAAATATTGAACATCAGGGGAAATGACTCTGTTAATAATGAAAGCAGAGTTAACCCACCTGTCCTAAAGTATTTATCTTATCAAGGACTACTATTATATCAAAAATCAGCTTTCTTGCTCAAGTGGTTCAAAAATTGGAAAAATGCCAAAATCAAACTAGGGCCATAACTCCATCAAAATTTTACGAAAATCTTCCAAAAGTTAATCAGGTAATTTACTCCTCTTACTAAATCAGTTTACAAAATATCAAGGCCATAGCTTAAATACATTTAGAGGTATCTTGCTAAAAAGATAGTAATCTCATTTATCAAAAAGGGGCATTACTACAAAAAGGGGCATAACTGGGAAAAGAAAAAAAATACATATCGGTTACTTTTCCATGAAGATTCCATAATATGAAATTTCAAAACCCTAGCTAGCAGGGTTCCAAAGTTACAGCAAGCATGAAAAAGTGTGGCGCGCACACACACACACACACACACACACACACACACACACGGACTAGCCAAATGCAATATGCCCCGCCGACTTTTTCAAAGTTGGGGGCTTAAAAATTGTTAAAATTTGTTTTATAATGCTCTTATATTGTGTATTAGAAAAAGAAGCGTATCCTAAGTTAGAATAGTCTTGCACTAAACTTTTCAGCGCAAACGTAGTCTAAGTAACAAAAACCTAGTTTAACAAGAAAGGAATTAATAAAATTTAATAATGTAAGCATTTCCTCCCATGTTTTATGTAAATGTGTCAAATTTCATATTAAGATTTTGTTTATGTATTGTAATAATCAGTTTTTTTATTCTCCTGAAAAGTTTCATATATGGAGTTAGACTAGTCTTGCACTAAGCCCTCGATCTGTTCGTACACTCGACTTATGTTCGCAAACTTCAGCAAACTCAAAACGATATGGAGTGGTGAAATCCTACCAACAATTTGGGTAAGTGAGCATACATGTAACACGCAATTGGCTGGATAGGCGAAAGGTACGAAATTACCGAGAACTGTTGCAAACCAAGTGAATTTAAACTCGGTAATCGAACCTTTCCCTTCCTTATTCTGGCACTTAGGAAATCAATATTATCAATTTTCAAGGTATGAAAACAATTAGTACCTCCTCCATCCTTAATAAAAGGCCTGATGTTGGGTAGATGAGATGGTCTATTACTGAACACGTCCGATTGTTTCACTAAGGCTTCGTATATAGTATCGTAACCCGACAGCACAACGATTTGTTCACATCCTAGCTTGAAGCTCATAATATTTCCATATTTCTTGGCAGCCTCGTAAAGCACAACGTGTGGCCTCTTGGTAGCCTTTACAAACTGTCTAATTAGTGAGATAGATCCTAGCACTGGGATGGAAACGGGTCCCGGTGGTAGTCTATTCGGTTTCGACAGAAGAACGGCAGATATAAGGAAAACTACCGAAAATATGAGAATAAAAGTTATATCCATTTTGTTGTTTTCAGAGATCCCACGTTATGTGTTGTGATAGGTCCCAAAACGGCCTCCGGTAGATCACACTAAGTCTTGATCTGCTAATATATTCACGTGTGTATTTTATCTTTAATCCATGCTAGAATTACTGTTATAAACTTTAGGGTCAGTTCTTTGCACTGATAATGTTGCATGTAAAATACGCATAAAGATAATTATTCAGTTTGGGCAACTAGGTCACTGCATTTGAAACTTGTAAATGCATTTGTGAAGTACAGCTTATAATTGAGTCGCGACACGTCAAAACTAAATAAGTGACATTTGCGCACAGCGAATACTCAAATCACCTTGAGCATCCGGCCAGTCGGACTGAGCAGATGATCAGGCTGATCTGAGTCATCGCTGGGCGCACATGCCAACTTGTTAGTTTTCTCGTGTTGCAGCTCATATAGAGGGCGGAAATATACAGGAAAGTCCACATGCTCTAAGCACGAATCACCCGACACATCACAAGGACAAGAAACGCACGAGAATAAGTTATAAACCAGGACTGTATTTATTCGAGGACACGCGGGATAGAAAAAAAAAACCTGAGACATGTATCACCATCAAGCACGCTCGTCACCCACGACGTCGTATAGCCTACTTTGAGTAGTCATCAAACGAACTAATTTAAAACGCGTTAGGAAATACTTACCAGACATTAATCGCAAAAGCGTTCGCTGGATCGTGTTCCACCCATTGCAAAAAGCTTAAGGCAATTTCTCACCTCACTGTGTAAAATAAAATGTACGTTATAAATAGAGCAAGCATGCATTTTATCAATAAAAACATAAAATAGGGCAAGGCCTGGCTAAGCTCTTTGTTGAGTTCGAGTGGGAATGAGGTTACAAGTTTTGTACTTTTAAAAAAATCCATATCATGATGTTGCAGAGTATAAAAGAAAAAAAACAAATAGAATAAAAGAAAGGAAGAAAATACTTATTGGAAATAAAACATAATGATACAAATGATACAAATACTCATTAATATTTATGCCTCACAGACTTTTTCATCGTTAATATTTACTTGTCCATCGATTGTTTCAGGGATGTCTATTTTATTTATTTATTTCACCTTTTCAAATTTATTTATTACTTTTTTTGTTTATTCATTTCTAATCATTCTAATAGAAATTGTTGAAAATGATATGCAAACACTGCGACGTTTGATCTGGTACTGCACTGTTTGTCTATGTTCTTTTTAAGGGACGCTAGGCATAAATGGGTTTTTAATCATATACTTAGCAAAACTAAAACCTTGGCAGTCAGTAATTTTTTTCCTAGGGTTGTCAGGAAAGGCTGAAACTTGAAAATTATTTTTAATTCAAGAAACCATAATCAATTCGTAATATCATAGTCTCGACAAATTCAAGATTCTTTAGATTAAGCAATATTGAGGCGCGATATTGTAAACGTCACGAGGGTACTTAACAGTTTTCTATGCTCAAAACCAAACAATTACCGAATTCAAAATTGTTGTAGACAGCTTAACTGATAAAAATTCTGTAGGCAATGCATTTCCGTATTTTGTTACTTCAACTCTGTGTGGACTCATAAGCTAAACTTTTGCCAATGCACGGTCGACTAGGTGGCCATGAGGATCAAACAAATAACCTCTATCCATGTCATTTAAGATTCAGAAACTCAGTTTCAATGGAATTCCCATTACACATTAAAGTCTATATGGCAGCTTCAGAAATGGCTTTCAAAAAAGTTGTAATAAAGACATTGCATTTGCCAGGCACTCAAACAAATCTCGAAGAAAATAATAATAAAAAAGACTCACTGGTATAGAAACTATGGCATCTCAGTAGTCTCTATATGTTTAATTCAAAGGTAGATAATTTGAAAGTCTTGAACCTTAAACCGTTATTTTCCGGTTGTGATTATAATTAACATAAGCATTTAAAGCGTTTCCTGTGCGTACTGGAAGTACTCTTTACTTTGTACAAGAACACTTTCTTCTGCACAAGCGCAAATTAAAGTTCTGGTCTGAATTATTAAAAGGGGAATTAAGTTAGACAACTTTGGACAGGACAAAAATTAACCAATAGGTTTTCATAATTTAAGTAATCAGACGTCTGTCCAGCCCGAAAAAAATCCATATGTACACTATATATTTGTTAGGTTGGCCGCTATTAAGAAATAAAAAGTTGTCATAGCTGTTTACAGTTGACGTAAAGCAACAACACAACAACAACAACCCCGCCCAGAAATTGATTACTGGCCGTTAAGTGGATTTTCTGTTGTGGTTTACTATTGTCATCGTTTGTCGGCTTGTTTTTGTACGTTATTTGAATAGCCTAGTGGCCGTATACTGAGAAAGAACTGGCTTTTCGCTTATCATGTTTTGCTCTCTATGCCGTCTTTACATTTAAGGCAGGATATGGTAAGCGGTTGTCCTGGCTCCTGGGGCCGTATTAATAAAACGACTTAAGTGGTTGCTATGCTGTTGCTAAGGCTACATTTCTTTGAAGGACACTCCCTACAACTATGAAATTAGCTCTGGAGAAACAGTCTTTTTCAGACTGTTCCTCCAGAGCAAATTAAATAGTTGTATGGAATCTCCTTCATAGAAATTTAGCCTGAGCAACAGCATAGCAACGACTTAAGTCGTTTTATAAATACGTCCCCTGATCCTTGGCTTCACATCTACTTTTCAAGTATTCACGTTTCCTGACACTACATGGTATATTGAAGACATATCACAGGTTAAAAAGATTAATTTGGATTTTAACACTGTGCAGTATGAAAATACAAGTTCATTGCGACGTCAATATCCGAGGTCATCAAGGCGAAAATTGCAAGCCGCGTCGTCAACAATTTGATTTAGCACAACTTTTCAAAATACACCTTTTCCTATACGTTCAGTTGGGAAACGTTAGCATCATTTTAGAATCTAAGATAATAGTGTATGCATAAAAAATCCTTATACAATGTGTCACATGCTAATCTTGATCTAAAACTCGTGGTCAACTAATAGTAAATTTATAAATTCGCCAAAAACACGTTTCATAAATCAGAGCTCCAGATATAAAGTGGCGTTGAACGAAGATGGTAACTGTGGAATACGATTTTTATCGATGTTTTATTGATGTTTTAAATTGATAAAAAAGATAAACAACACTTTTTCCGAAGACTAATGAGCCCACGTCTCACTTGAATCTGCAAAGAGCCAAGATTTTGATACAAGCATTTATGCGTGTAAGGTTTTGGTATTAAGGTAGATATATGCATTATAATTTTCCTCTCACTGGCTTTATCGAAATTTCGGATCAAAATATTTAAATGAAAATTTCGAATGTACCGAATGTTTATTCTGACCGCTTTAAAAAGCAATTGACATATTTGATTCACAGTAACGTAAATATAAATGAAGTGTACGGTTTACTAGGACAGCCCTCATACAGCCTTATATATGAAAATCAAAATCAAAGGTTCATATGATTTTAGTTCAGCTCATCATCTCTGTTTCCCATGCACAACTGGTTCAGTGACAGCGCATTTAGTTGATTATTTTGATAATAACAACAACAGAGGAAAATGAGACAGTAAAGAGAAACAAGTAGCATCATTCAAAGACCAGATGGTCCGTAATCCACAGTCAAAATGTTGTAGTGTTTTTTATAACAGCCGTGGTTCTTTTACAACCGTAGAGACAACCAGCAAGTCTTTAGACCAACATCCTTTCCGTTTATATGATAAGATTTGTTGGTCAGACAGTTTGCCAAACAGCGACCCTATACCGTTCTGTCCGAAACTGCGAAGAGATTTAGAAACCTCATAAGTTTTAAGTTAAGGTCATTGTTTTGTCGGATACGATGCCTTACATGAAGCCTTACTCAAACACTCAGACGTTCTCAGTGTTTAAATGTTTCGTTTACCGGTCGTGGAATGTTTGTTCAAAGACGGGGAAAGAAATTATTGCTTATATACGCTTTGTGAAGATACAATCCACATTCAGTTCTACATATTTAAATTTTAATTTCCTAATTTTTCCTTCTCGCAACGAACAAATCGAATATCATTGCTGTATTTTAGCTATATATGTGCAAAAGCCTTATTGTTTATTCCTCTTAATTTCCAAACGAAAATGGAATTGCGCGTTAACCGGGCACAATTTATATTCGATTTCGATTTACAATGCAGCAGCAACATAAGAGTCACTTTATGGCGTTAGCGGCGTCATCGTCGTTAACATCATCAATTTGTTGCATACCGTATGACCTATAATTCATGGTTTATTGAATACATGTATTGAATAGAGTAACTAATGCGATTGTTCATGGAAAGAGTCACGCAATCATTGGAAAACATGACGAATCCAATGACCATGGTCAAAAAATGGGAACTATGGAGTTTTAACTGCATTTTATCGTCGACTGTTGTCAAAGACTATGTTTTAGGGCACAGGGAGAGATAACAGATGAAGTGGCATACAGAATAAAATGTTATGAGTGTGTTTGCCGACATAATTAGGAAAGCTGAAGACAGGACCAGTGGAATGAGATTGTTCAAAGACAGATGTGTCCCTCATCGATCTTGCAAGGTGTTATTGAATAGACAAGCCTTTTGTGATGAAACGCCATATTTATGTCAAATGCAACACCAGCATCGTCGCGTTGGCTGATCTTGACCTACTTTCCACGCTACTTAGCCGTTGGCAGCGGTAATACGCAACAGAGTTCTTGCAAAATTGTTCTCTATTTATAAGAGAAATTGTTCTAAGGAGTGACCATCTAAACCCATTCGTAAGACATCCACTCGGATGTCTTACGAATGGGTAAAGATAGTGACCCCTCAGAACAAGAATGGATGTCTTACGAATGGGTTAAGCTGGTCACTCCTCAGTACAAGAGTGGACATCTTACGAATGGGTTAAGATGGTCACTCCTCAGAACAATTTCTCTTATAAATAGAGCTGCATTAGAATTATCGTTGCGATTGCTGGTATAGAACGAATTTAAGTTGGTAATCTCAAGTCGCACCATTATTGACTGTGGATTGTTATAAGGCTAAATCGCTCTTTTGTTGATATTTAGGTATAAAGGTTCTTCCTCAAAATAAGAGTAATCTTGCAAAACTTGAACTCTGTAAAAAGTGACGATGCATTTGAGTAATTTTATAAGCTTGACATGCAGAGATTTGTTTCCTCCTGTTTTTTTTGTACTATGGAAACAAAGGAAAACATAATACCAATGTACCTTTGTATATTGTCAAAGGTTATAGAATACCTCGTCTTTACACACTACTTTTACAATACTTATCTTTAACCAGTGAAAGGACTACTCTTATTTTGAACACTTATCTATAAGCAATGAAACAATTGTGAAAAAAGAAACGGTGCAATAATGTCCTATCACTAAGACACGTGGTGTAAACAGATAGATTCTGATGCTAAGTTTGCTGAACTTAAAAAAACTCATTTCTTTGTTCTACATGGCTTTGTACATTAAGGCATAGTTTGAGTTTAATTGCTGTGGTTTCCGTTCAACAAACTTAACCACGAGATAGATATGTCGTTCCCACGAGTTTGCTGTGTTGTTTCCGAGGGTTAGTATTCTTTTCAAACGACATAGCTACGAGTTGATTTTGTGTGATTTCGGGTAGTTTGGGGGAGGGAGCAACAAACAAACTTTACATTAACAACATCAGTCAATAAACACAATATCATTTATTTTAATTAGTGACAATGACGTTTGAGGCGCGGGGATTTAGATCTTGCTCGCGATACACTGTCTTGATACTGCTAACATTTGTTTCTAGTTATTTTAAAATCTACCAGTTACATGTCAGATACTACATTCTGCTTACTAGAATCGTATAGCAGGACGCCATTGTATTGAATGATCTATTTGAGTTTGACCTTTAAGTTGGTTATGTAGGTACTCCGTGCAACGCATCCTCTTGATATTTATGTCAAGTTGTTTAAATCCGTCAAAAAATGAAAGAGTTATGTATGTAACAGATGGGATACAAAATTTTGTATGCCAAAAAGATATACATTAAGACACCATTGTTTTTTTTTTGTGAAGTCATAACTTACTGACCTGGGGTCAAGGAATTATGACCGACGGTCTCTTGTCTTTAAAGTAAAAGGACCATGGGTCAATATATCAAATAATGAATGAGGGGGTGGGGGAGGGCGGCGGATATCGTTATTCTGTGGGGATCGCTTTACTTCGTTACACCGTACCATTACAGGGTCGCTGATGAGACGTTATTAGTAGAAACTACGTTGTCTGATCCACCGTCTGTCATATGAATATTTTCATTGCTCTTTAATGAATTCATTTATATGTTAATTTTTATTAAGAACTGTCCTTTTCATGGCGGTTGATCTACGAAAATTGTCATTTGTTTGACAATGTACGCTGCACTGTTTAAGCTTTATATAGTTTTCTCTCCTCCAATGTCTTATGTGGGCAGTGATTTTGATTGTGTCGTGTTTTCTTCGTGCTACTTAAAGGATAGACAATAGAAATTTGAATATTCCATTTAATTTTCTTTTGAATTCTTAGGTTTTCAAGAAATATGTATGAAATTACGAAATAATCGCTTAAGAAAAAGTACTCCCACAACGATTGGTTGCAGGTTAAGATCAAAGGTAAAGGTTTCCCATAGCCTAATAATCGTAGGGGCAGTGGGGCTTGGAGGCCCACTGAATCTTGCGCACAGCAGATGAAAGGCGGAACCCATCCCTCTGCTTTTGCTACCTTATCCTTCTCTGATCGAAACAGGTACTCATTTACTATTAGGTCGGACGGCGGCACCTGGGCGCGATCTCACGACCTTCCGGCAACTTTCAGCACCATAACCGAGTGTCTCTAACCACTCGACCACGGCGCCTAAAGGTTAAGATACAATTACAAACAACAAGTATACAAATATTTTATTGAGAAAGTTTCATTCTCAAAAGAACATTTTATACAGTAAATTAACTTCTTTGAGCTAGAGAAATAGAAATATATACATAAATATATATACAGGTGTAAAACAAATAACTCTTGATTCATGAAAGTAAGAAAATACATGTTTTTCCATCTATTGCAACCAAAATAAAAAAAACTCAATATGTGCATCTGTGGATTTTTACTATAATTCTTGATCCGAGAATCCTGAGTCTTCATCAAGTTCTGCAGCCTGAGGGCAAGTGTCGGAAACTGTATCAAGACCATAAGCCGTCCGAGACAAAGAAAGAGCGAACGCTAACTGTTAGGCAAAATGTAGAAACTACGATCAATATTTAACAATATATGTTTATAATCATCTATTATAATTATTCATTTCTTTCTATGATGAACACTACAAAATAAAAAAAAACACACTAAAAAACAAACTAAAAAAACGACAAACAAACTGTTGGTGGATGGATTGATGACCTGCGGTCTTACGGCTCTTTGAACAGTATTTCCGTCACACCGAGCCGATGGAACGGGGTTATTCTAACAGGCTATATGCACTTTAGCCCCGCTAACGCGTGAATAGATTTCCGCCCTCAACAGAATTCGAACCCAGGCCGTTAGCTTAGTATGCTAGCGCTTAACCAATCGGGACCCAGTACAGGAACATGTTCGAAATTTCAGCAACACTCGAAATTATTATGACGTCGCTCTGAGGTTGTTGTTGTTGTTGTGTTATTGTTTGATGTCCACGGTAAACAGCTATGGTCATGTCGGGACGGTCACGCGCTCTGAGGTCGATGTGACGATATCACGTTTAATCGACTTCAGTACGACGGCCTTTTCCCGCTTAGTAAGTATCAGCCGAAAGCCACGAAATTTCAAGAGCTATGCTACTATTGATATGTTACATGTAGTACATGTAAGAATGATATTGCTTATTATAGTGCCAGAGAAGTTGAATAAAAAAGGAACTGAAAACGAAAATTATGCGTATTGGCTCCTTAACGATGCGACTGCTCTAAAATGGACAGTTTAATCAGAATTTTCACTGATTTTTACTCCATCAACAATTCCGTGACTCTTTATCGGGAATTTAAGGATAATTGCAGAGACCGAGTACGTTGATCCAAGATTAAGGGCGATTAATGTATCAGCAGACGTTCGTTTTCTCTGGCAGAGCACCGCTGCTGTATCTTATCGTAGTTATTCGGTTATAAAACTGTTTTCTCTTCATAAATTACCCCAAATATATAAATCAGCCGTGTATAATTTGGCTATTAGATCAATTTTTTCTTCCAAAACAATCTCAAAAATCTAGATCCGTCTTGTAAGATGGATCTTGATTTTTAAGATTGTTCTGAAAGAGACAAACTTCATCTTATAACCAAAGAAATACGATAGTGTGCCTACAAACTATTTCCTTAGTCTTAGGATAGTATCGTGTGATAAAACAGTTAATAAGGGCTGTGCAGCCTTTATCACAAGATTTCTCACACGTTACTATCTTAAGACAATGGAAATGGTAACATGTGATAAGACGTATGATACATGTAACAGCTGCACGGCCTTTAACACACGATTTATCACACGTTTTTATTTACATGTATGACTTTAGATATAGTTACGTGTGTTAAATCCTGTGATAAAGGCTGAACTGGTATTTCAAGTCTGTGGAGATAGTTACATATTGACCGTATGGCTTTTCTCACTTGACTTATCACACGTTACTATTTTAAGGGCAGGATTTCTGAACACCCCGGTAAAGGATTAGCTACCTGTATGAGGCAGTAAGTGGGCGTGGCTTAGCCAGTGTGCAGATTAGATCATTGTCCTGTTTTAGCTGATACGAGATCACCCTCAGGCAATGTGTTTCCTTGTTATAAAGTTGGTTAATTTTTATGATATTGATTTGTATGCACATGAAAAAATACTATGAACTTCGAAGACTTTGTAACTTTATTAAGAATAATGTCATCCATGCAAAAGTAGAATATTTTTGGTTTTACTTATGAGACAGTTTATGTCAAAATGCTAATTAATGATATTCTAAAATTAGTAAAATTAAAATTATTTTGTCTAGAGTTCAAACTTTTTCTTTCTTTTATGAAATTCAAGTAATAATAATCACTACTAATTTCACTGTAACAATAACTTTTTTATATGAAAGGTAGTTTTCAGTGATTTAGATTTATATCGTTACACAAGATTAAAAATGAAATCAAATATATATATTGTGTATACTTATGTTTTCATTTTTTTTTCAATGTATAAAAATTATCCAAATAAATTCTTAAAAAAGCTAATCATATTTTGTGTGTTGTTGTCTCAAATCCTAAATTATTTATCATATTTGCATGAATTCCTATGTGCAAAAACAGCATAGTCACTGGTTGTTGGTTGGTTGATTTAATGCTTAACGTCCACGGGAAACAACTAAGGTCATGTCGGGACGGTCAGTTTACCTAACCACACTATTCCTGGGCAGGCTTAGACCTCCTAAGCGGTTAACCAGTACTAAGTGCACATACTTTCGCCAGTAACTGACAACTGCCCTTCTTGAATCAGCGGAAGGAGAAACGAAAGTATGTGGCCAGGCCGGGATTCGAACCCAGGACCTCTGACTTACGAGTCAGGTGCCCTACCGATTGCGCTACCCGGCCCGACGCATAGTCACTGAGCTGATAAGAACTGTCAATGATTTCACAGGTAAATACCACAGCAAATTAACAGCCAATCAAATAAGAGATAAATCTACAGGAGCTACTGTAGATGTTTACCCTTTGGTGACTATTGGAAAACTGAGAATAGTTCAGTTCAGTTCAGTTCAATTCTCTTATCGACGTTAACAAAGTGGCTCAGAATAGGAACTGAGAATAGGTAGCTAATTTTGCCTTTTATAGTCCACTCCTGCCTTTAAGACTATAGAAATAGTAACGTTTGATGAAAAGTTTGAGCCGTGCAGCTCGACAAAGATGAAAGCTAAAAAGCTGAACGTATCATAGGCGCAAGAAAAGCCGTATACAGTTAAAAGCACATGTAAATAATAAAATGTTTTCTCTTTCGAGCTATAAACACACGTGGAGGCTCATCTTGTGAACGCTCTGAGCTCGTATCCCAAAGGTGAATTTGTTATTTGTTTCATTTTTGAATCCAACGAATTTTTCACATGCTCGTTTTCCCTGTGGAATGTAAACCGCTGTAGCAGATTTGCGAACACAAGGAAGAGCTCCATCCTGGCCAATGGTTCCCCTAAGCAGACTCGGGGACCTGGAAAATAAATATAATAAAATTATGAAACACTAAGAGCGACAAAAATGAAATACAGTTGTTTCAGCAAACATCATAAATCCATATAAGACGGTGCATTATGAGTATGCCATCATTTCCGGCACTTTATGGCTGTCTGTGCTTACTGCTTGCTAATTCTATTTTAGCTGCGTCATAGTATACTGCTCACAAAAATAGGGGATATAATGACATAGAAGCGAGTACAATAATTAATAATAATGGCTGGGTGAGTTTATTGTTGTATATTGACAGAACACTATTCAAGTAACAATATTCAACTAAAACAGAAACAGTCAATGCAGGTCATGTAAGCTAGAGTAGCACATAAAGGACTATGAGGTCTACACCTCAATTTCACATCGGCAGAAAAAATTCTGCAGGGCTACTACAAATGTCACCATATGTGAGACAATTGACAACACGATGGTATCGTTTACGCCTATCATTTTCTCCTTTGATAAAACCGCGTGAAAAAAGTATCTGTATCTTGTTAACCGAGGCATTAGGCGTCTGTCTTAATTAAGTTTGCGTAAAAATTATCAGTCATTGCTGCACTGGATTCGTGTGAAATTTAGGTGTCGACCCCTTGTCTACTTCCAATTTACTCTAGGTCACGTGACAAGCTTAATCATTTCAATATTCATATTGAGGGTCCCTATGAATATTTGTTTTATGACTTATAACAGTTTAATATTCATTTACTTATCTTCCTTAATTCTGCTGCCTTAAATGTCTTAATATCCCTTACTTATTTTGAGCAGTATATAATTTGAGGGCTAATTGCTGGAAAAACATTGAATGTTAAGGGTGTAAATGTACACGCTTTATTTAAATGAATGCCGTCGGCAAAAGAGCGTTAAAAGGCGATATCGGTCAATTGTATGGGCTGCCGTATCTTACGCCATGGACTTTTGACGATATCTTAATCTTACGGTCTCCACATTGATCGAATGGATCGTCCATATTGACCTACAGTTAAATAATTTAATTATAAAGGTGCACTTATGGCAATATAAAACCGGTTGTAATAGAGGGGTGGCTTCAGTTTATGAACGTTTCAATAAACAGGGACTTACCTTCAGAGAAAGGAAGAAGAGCAGCATTTTTCACTATCTTTCCTGCCTTATCAATAAACCTTTTTGGGTTAAATCTTTCTGGCTCAGTCCAGTAGTTCGGGTCATAGCTGACAGAGTAAAGATTGGTTAGCACCAGTGCTCCCTGTGGAATTTTGTACCCTTGTATCACGGTAGCTTTCGTTGTCATGTGAGGCACAGATAATGGTGCTGAAAACACACCATTGCATTAGGTTGCCTGGATACACAACCTTATACGAGCTGCGACACGAGAAAACCAACAATGTGGCTGTGCGCCCAGCGTAGACTCAAATTAGCCTAGGTATCCGCCCTGTTTGACCAGACTCTTCGTTAAGTGCTAGCTATCTCCATGCGGACAGCGAAGGCTCTGATCAGACTGGGCGGATGCCCAGGCTGATCTGAGTCTGCACTGGGCGCACAACCACTTTGTTGGTTTTCTCGTGTCGCGGCTCATATTTCCTCCGTTTAAACTTTATAAATTTAGCCCTCTATTTCTGTCCCAGAGCCATGAAGTCACTTCAAAATAACATGTTTATGTTAATTGCACGAATTTGCTTCCAGTAGGACCTAGTAGGGTCGAGTCTGGTAACTTCGGACAGCGGGTAAATTTGGAAATTCCATTGCAAATAGAGGATTTTCACTGCCCAGTCATTTTTAGTTTAATTCCCAACATCTGACATATAAAGGAAACAATGCCACTTTCCGAATTTACCTGTTGTCCGAATTTACCTGTCTTGACCCTATATTCCTTTAAGAAAGTCCCAAAGGAGGACGAGTTTTATAAAATTTCATCCTCTGAAAGTGTTTTTGCTTATCATTGTGGTCAAGTCATGTAAATTCGGACAGCCGGTAAATTCGGTCAATAAAACTGCATATTCACGAAAGAAAAGTACAAAAAAGATTTAATATGAAAATAGGCACTGCCTATAGGTGAGCACATCGCTCTAAAGTCTGTGCGTGATATGGTGAAACCTCTCTATGGCTGCTATCATGTAAACTCTAAAGCTTCGGACAAAGACAAACGTGCGTGGTCGAAATTCAGACCCTGATCTTACTAATTGTGGTTACACAATGTTTTTTTTTTGTATTTGTCGTATGAAACTTGTAATAAAATCATTGCAACTCAACAGCTGCGAACACCGTCTGACAAACTAATGAGAATTGTCAGAGATCTTTCCTCCCGGAAAACGGGCTATAACTGTTTTTGATTTGTTAGTTGTTTTTTTCTGTTTGTTTGGTGTTCTTTTCAGTTTCTTCTCTGTGGCGCTTTATATTTCCTTTAAATTTCACCAACCGCTCAGCCTCTTTACATTTTTTGAACTGATCATGTAGTGATCTACTGAAAGAAGCGGTTAACGTCGATGCCATCTTGTTTTCTTAAACCAAACGTTTGACGTCATTGCGTAACGTAACGGCAGAAAAACTGTAGGGCCTATATTTCTTATCGTTTTGTTGATTTCTACGTTCGTATTCAAACCAGTCTAATTTGGATAACTTATGTTATACGAAAAAAATCTCATTGAAAGTAATGTATTTTCAATGTAAAAATATTCCTTACCAATCCTTTACCATAGACCTCCCGCTCTTTCCAAGCTCCAACGGAGCCTTGAATTTGCAGGCGAGCGCTTATCACAACTCTAAATTCAGTTTCTATTGATGGGTATACAAGTACTAGGCCTATATGGTATTTTCTCGCGACGTAAGTCTACAAACATTAATGCAAATGCAGCGTTACATCACGAAACTACAAATGACGTCAGCGTAAAAGTAATATTCACTTGCAGGCCGGTGAATATCGCAAAATATTGGCCGGCACGTGACGTAGAATCAGATAATGGCATTGTGTGTTTACATCGTGGTCATAAAATAAATGTCTATGATGCAATATGGCCGAATAATAAATAAATGAATAAACGAATAAATCAGCGCTTACCGATGTTAGCAAGCCTCTGAATCTCCATTACTGTGGCATCAACGTACGGAAGTTTTGCTCTGTCGGCGTATTCTATTGGCTTGTCCCCAATGATCTAAAGATCAGTTAAAATACGCTTGGTACATAAAATTACATACATTTTTGCATATATGCAAAATAGATATCTTGTATACATGTACCATTTCTGATATCTTATATAGAACATTCATGTAAGACATACAGTGTCTGATATACTAATTCAGACATTTTCTTTAAGATATGTTTTATCGTACTTAAGGTATTACCCACTGTGAAAGGAGATGAAAAAATGAATCAATAAATAAATATGGTGGGGTGGTTTCCCCTGAAATTTTATCCATTCCATTTCATGTATTTGATTCAACCGCCATGTTTTGGTTCCATTTATGCATTTCGAAAGAGCATAATGTATGTTAAGCAGAAAACATTGTCCAAGATTTCTTTCGTCTTGTTCTAACTTCAGATTTTCTAACCCATTTATGACTAGGGGAGAGTCGGGTAACTTCGGACAGGCGGGGTAAATTCGGACATACCATTGCAACACCATTGCAAACAGTGAAAATGCAGATGAGACGGCTCATGATGAGCCGTCTCATCAGGATTTTCACTGTTTGGCCAGTTATTGTTTTGTTTTAGTTCAAGACAACTGACATATAAAGGAAAAAATGTCACTGTCCGAATTTCCCCACTGTCCGAAGTTACCCGACTCTCCCCTAGTGTACAGTAAAAAGGACATTGGCAAACAGTTAAGACCCATATCAGATGCCACAAAACGCAGCATCTGATGAGGGTCGACACTATTTTGTATTAAACCTGGGTACTTATCCTTAAAAGAAAAATAAAATGATTAACTAATTAGAAATAAAGCAAATCTTTATTTGCTGAAAGAAATCATCAAAAATATAAGGATAAAATAGTTCAGTTGGCATAACTGTGTTAAACCGAAATGCGTTGCTCTTAAGAGACAACACGATTTTTTATTCTTCTTCAAAATACCAATTAGAAGAGAGACACATATTTCTACGAGAGAGTAATGAACCTTGACACTATTACACTACTCAAATCATTTACAGAAACATGGTCGGTAGAAATAACTCCTCATCATACGTTCGGCATCAATGCCTACAAATAGACATTGATGTCTTACCTATTTGAGTCGCGACGCAAGAAAACTAACAAAGTGGCTGTGCGCCAACCGCAGACTCAGATCATCTTAGGTATCTGCCCAGTCTGATCAGACTCTTCGCTGTCCGCATGGAGGTAGCTTAGAGCCTTGCCTATCCTTTCAATGCTT
This sequence comes from Ctena decussata, assembly GCA_963989385.1. Taxonomy (NCBI): domain Eukaryota; kingdom Metazoa; phylum Mollusca; class Bivalvia; order Lucinida; family Lucinidae; genus Ctena; species Ctena decussata. Next base: position 63,231,693 of record OZ022506.1, on the reverse strand, counting down.
AGCGAAGACTCTGATCTGACGAGGCAAATGCCCAGGCTGTTCCGAGTCTGCGCTGGTCGCACAACCACTTTCTTGCTTTTTCGTGTCGTGGCCCATGTATTAGTCTTAGACATTGATTCTTAACCTATTCATACGGTTTGATGATGACAAGTTATTTGCATAGACTATTGAAAATTATATACAGTGCTCCTTGAAATATTTTGAGCAATAAGAGGATAAAACATTCTTTTCCGTGTTTTAACGTTTGCAAAGACCGAGTGTATTTACGTGTTGCAGTCCGAACCGCGCAGCGGTGAGGGCTGCAACATGTTAAACACGAGGGCTTGGGCAAACGTTAAAACACAGGAAGAGAATGCTTTTATCGTCATTGTTATATACCTTCTTACGGATGCCATCTTGATGCCAGAGCTCTACAGACGACACGAAAGCGGGATTTAATGGTGTTTAAGCCCTGGCGCACCCGTGTTTTAACAGTGTTGAAGCCCTGTGTCAGCGATTCTGTCGCATTGCGAATATTAAAAATAGAAAGAAACCAACGTAAAATGCTGTCGATTACAACACGGTTGTTTTATATGATCAAATCTCATTAGGTATATAACAACATATATTCACACACCTTACGGGAGAAAGAGATTTTTTTTGTAAAATGCGGTTATAATCCACAAGTATATAATACTGAAGCATTGTTGGTTGACCTGTTCTATTTCCTGTTGACATTGCCGCTGTAAATCCGGGTATTCTATCATAAACAGCAGAGCCCAGTCTAGGGTTGTAGATGTTGTTTCAGAGCCAGCTAGAAACAAATCTTGAATTACCTGTAACATGTTACTTTCTGAAAAAAAAAGAAGAAAAAAAAATCAGACAAACGAAATAGACAAAAATTGTACAGTTCAAAGGCGGTTCTTTCAAAGTTATTGTAGTTTATCTACGTTATTGTTTGATGTGTGCCCTTATCTGTAGTATTCAAACTCTCAGTTTGTATTGTATGTTTATTACTTTTAGTTCTAATTAATGTTTAAGAGAAAATAGAAAAAAATATATGTTTTGTATGGTGAATATATTAATGTATATATATGTTTTTTACATAGTCAAAAGTCCAGAGTCCAAAGTCCAGAGTCCAAGTCCAGTCCAGGTTTTACATAGTGCCTTGTATAACGCCAGCTTTAAGACCGCAAACCTGGGAAAGAGTTTTTTATCAACCGTGTTTTCTTACTGCTTCTGCTTCTTCTAACTATTTCTTGTTTGTGACAAATTAGACTGTAGCATTTCCTCATTACTGAAAGGACTACGTGCATTAAGGTCAGGTTTTGGCCTCCATCTTAGGTCAAAATATGAATGTTGAGATAAAAGTATTTCATTGCATGATTTCAATAGACCAATACTTCTAGTGTTACATTTCATTTAAAATTTGAATCTTGCTGTGCTTTAAGTATGGTAAAATGGCTGCTGAAACAGGCTAAAATCGTGGAATTTGTCATTTTGGGTCATTTTTTAGACATTCAGTTTACAAATTAGAATAAAGCACAAGCGTTAAAGTGACTAAGTCTGCAATTATGACCACTTTCTGGAAACTTTTACTTTCTTTTTCAATCAGTTGTAAAAGTAGAATAAAGTTATGCTTCCACCATAAGGCTGTTCACTACAGCTGAAAACTGAATGGAAAAGTGAATAATCTTTATGTAAACAGGCAATTTTATACTTGCTGGTAATTATTTACATCCCGCCAGAAATTCAATACAGTTGATTTTTTACCTAAATGCTGATGCTTCGATGGTGATAATTTGTTAAGGTTTATGAATCTGGTTTAATTTATATCCCAGTCTCAGCTATATCATATTATTCTTGAAAATTAGAAACATTCATTCTTAAATTAAAATATCAAAAGTTACAGACTTAGCAGCTTTAATTCTTAAAAAAACTGAATTCTAGAGACGGTTTTTTACCTATAATTGCCTGTAATAATCATTAGTGAAATGAACAACTCGCTGTAAGTGACTATTTGAAGGCACAGGAACTAAGATTTAAATGTAATTTTAAGTAAACTTTCCGGAATTGAATTAACCTAAAAATGTTATCACATTTTAACAAGTTACAATAACTACTCTAAAATATGTTGCATCAGTTGAATTTAATACCTTAAAAATGGGAACTTTTAACCAGTTACAGTAACTGTCCTATAAATAATGACAGCGTGTTTGTAAAACAACAATAGTGCACCCTCTGAGCGAGCTGTTCCTAGTAAAATGCAGACTTATCAGGATTTGTACTTGCTGCTCAGGAATCTCAATATTAAGAAAAGCTTACGATAACTTGCCTTAAATTTACTGATCATGGCACCACTATTCCAGAGCTTGTTTTTGGAAGTTTTAACATTTTGTTGGGTATATCTACATACATGTAATTATAAAATAGGAATCTAGCTAGTTGGTTTTACATTAATAAACATCAGATCATGCGTATAAAAACAATAAAATAATTTGTTTTTGTTACATACTGACAGGTGTCAGGCAGAAATTGACTGATTTTGAAGTCAGCCAGCTAGTAGTTTGAAATGTTGCCATTTAGGCTATCAAAAATGAGTGACACATTTCAGCACAGCTATAAGCTGAAATGGCCAGCAACTCATTTATATTTTCATATGACATTGTTTACAATCAATTATATTTATGATAGTAAATCTAACCTTTGATGAAAATATAGATAAGTTCTTTCAAGAGCAACGGAAACATTCAAAAGACTGAAGGTGGATCAGGGAACATGTGAGAAGGGGATTACATATATCCCGGCCAGCATCTCTGTTTAATTAATTCAACTTTAATACAAAACTTAAATGCAAATCCGATACAATTTTAATGTCTGTTACCTTGACCTTAGGGCAGCAGTTACGATGATGTCAACTAATTATTTTCAATTTTCGGAAGAAAATTTTGCCCTGCATGTACATGTATTTTAAAAGGCTTCTTTCTAGTATACCGACACAATAAGCAAACATTTACAACGGATGCCTAAGTCCTAATTATTGATCAATGGCTTTATCCAGGGGCCAACCCTGGAGCTTATATATCCCTTGTCAAAGAAACTCCTACAGTGATACCATGAACCAGATATGAAAAGAAGATGACATGCAGTTACAGAAATATGAGCAACCACAAAAGTTAACGCAAAACTTTCACATAATGAAAATATATATGTCCTAATTATTGACCCGGGCTCCGCCCCAGGGGCCTTGCTGTGGATGGTAGATATTCCATATCAAAGGTAATGCTATAGAGACATCATGATTAAAGTATGGAAAAGATCTGATATGTGGTTATAGAGATATAAACAATCAAAAATATTTAACACAAAACTTTGACGTAAAAGTTGATGAACCGACAAACTGATGGACGGACAAATGGACCAACAAATGACCAAACGGATAAAAGACAAAACTTATATAATCCTGAAATACTTCTTGCTGGGTGTATAATTAAGACTCGTTCAAAAAGAAAAGTATAATTACATGATTGAAACATATACACAACAATGCCAATTTCCTCATATGAAGAATGGCTTATGGGTCCTAACCTTTGACCCCACTTTGTCCACGTATATAATGTCTGTCACAAATTTCCTTATCAGTTTCATTTAGGGGAATGGCACAGCTATTATTCCTACCAATATGAGTCACTTCGGTTGGGGGCCATTTTTGGGCCTAATGCACGTAGTCCTTTCACACTAATTTTAACATTTTATATACATTCGCGAAACTGACGGTATATTGTTATCGCTCAAATAGGCAAAAATGGGGGTTTTGATCATTTTCAAAGGTTTATAAAAACAAATAAATAAAAGGAAAAGAAAATAAAATTTACGCCCAAGCTATATCATCTTGCAAATCTAAAGACTAGATGGCAACCAGTGTAAATCCATCTTAATCCAGGTTTTTTGCAAATTTATCTATTTTCAGGTCTGGCGCGTTTTAAAAGTGTTAAATCCATTTTCGAAATAATGATATGCTACCAAAAACATGCTTTTTCCTGAAAGTAAGAACAAACGCCAAAGAGGACATGTAGGGACAATCTCATTATGTCGAACAAGATAAAAAGAGTTTACACTCTTGGTCATTACATACGAAATTTATGAAACGACTCTTCGGCGAATTTTATAAATTTCATATGAAATGACCACGATTGTAAGATTCTGTTTATCATATGACCCTTTAAAATGGGATTTTAACGCCTTCAAAGAGAACAAGCATTGTTGACATGGACGTTATCAATGACTTTCATGTATGTGCCAAAGTGCTATTACAAGTGTGGCCATACATTTTTATGACACGACGTTATCCACTGAATAACAGCGACGTCAGATGTTAAAGTACTCGACGTCATATGTTAAAGTACTTTCTGAACTCTAAAATGAGAATTATGCAAGTGGTTCATCAAATTACTTGTAAATGTTTCCTTTGTTTCATCCTTGTTCTCTCTAGAACTGTGTATGTAAAGATCCACAAAGTCACGAATGTTGTTCTCGTCATACGTGTCCTCATGTTCTTTGATTTTCTCCAGCATAAACTCTCTAGTACTCTTGGTACTTTCTGCCAACTGTAGATCTTCTTTGTACCTCTGAAACGAAGTGGTAACATGCACATTCAAAAATCCATTCTTTCTGTCTGTAAATGGTTATGACTGTAATGGTTATGAAATTTATAAAGTATTCGAATATCTAACAAAGTTTTGTAAATGTCTTCGTATTTTAAGTTGACCCTCGTTTGCAATACAGTCAGATATCGATATCTCAAGGTGGAAGGACATCTCAAACTACTGATAGTATATCAACAATATTTACGAGGAGTTTAGCGGGCACGTTTCTCAACAGACATTTGGCATTCCCATGGGCACTAATTGCGCTCCCTTACTTGTCAACTTATTCCTTTACAGGTATCAGACGGAATTCATAACGGGCCACTTAAAGCTGGTATGAAACGCTTTGCATGGCACTTAAACCTTCTCCTGCAGGCACTTTCAAAGTTCGGAGTTTCTTGGTAACATCTATCATTAAAGATACAACAGAGTCCATTTCATTTGCATCATACTTTGATTCCTATCTCTATATTAACAATTAAACGCATGTTACTAGCTACGGCTTTTTGATAATTTATTCAATGCAGGTTCGATTTGCTGTATCACAAGGGTACTGCTTAACTCTCTGCGGCTGTCTACTTTGCTTTCGGCTTTGTAATCAAATCATGATTGCAGATCTTTAATGCAATAATCAGCCTATAAGCTATTTAATATATTATGTCGAATTATTCTTTTATAGAAAAAATGAATAAACAAATCCAGAAAGAAATAAATGCACATTATGTTGAGGCGGCAGTGATGGACATTCTTCAATATGTCTAGCAATGATTGGTGTCTCCTCGCCCCCTTTTTAGATGATAACAAAACTATTCAGATGCTTGTATGATAAAATGCTGTATTTCAAAGTATTCGAACCAAAGTTCAACACGCACAGAATCATGAATGCGTTTGGCTATTTATATTTGACTGTGCCGTTTACCTGTCTTGTAAGTATTTTCACTATCCAGTCTGGAAAAAAATTAAGAGGACTGACAGCTCCCTGTCCACTCGTAGCCATATTGACAAAACTGCGAACCATTCCAAACTCTGGATCATCGTAGTCGTACCTGAAACGGATCAGACAATAAAAGGCCGTTAAATCAAGTAGAGTAATTTCATTATCTCTCATGTAGGTTATTGCAAACAAATGCGTTTTCCAAGTTTTCAACAGCTAACAATTGTTTGGATACAAGTTGATCCTGAGGACGCCTAGTCGCCTTTGCAGCGCGGTCTAGTTCACCTCAGTGAAAAGGGACAAAACTAGCTCCGCCCACTCTTCGATCCAAAAACTTCCGGAGCGAAGAATCTCGAACCACGTTGTTGTTTACAGCTGATTTTTGTATTTTTAGTTACAACTTACGGTTACAACCTTAATTTTAATCATAAAATTCATGACCTTCACGAGTTTGAGGTCTAGTTTGCGAAATTGTGCTTATTTTCCGAATTTAAGTCGCGCTCACGCGCTCCCAGTATATAGACTTTAGCAACCGTGATGAAATAAGCAAGAGCGATTTTTGGATTTAAAATTTAGCTCTTTCAATTTTCAAAAATTGTACTGTCATGTCCGGTCAGTGGGGCTATCCGTTGATAAAGGATATCATGAATGAGAAAGACCTAATATTTTGGGATTCGTCGGCCAACACGACCGGACCACATTTGAGTTATTGCATGGCTGCGAGATTTTTACATTTTGATAGTAAACGCTGGAATATAATTTGTAAAAAACACGCAGCCCCGCCCCTAACGCCCCCCCCCCTCTACCACATGTTTTAAGTATGCCGAGAGACGGATTTTAAAGAACTGTAGAGAGAGCCCCCAAGCTCAGTGGGTTAGGCTACGGCCTGCTTAGCTGGCGGGTTTGGATCTTGCCAAAGTTGAACTCGTTTTAACCGTAAACGGAAATTTATTGCGTGCACAACCTTTTATTCTCATCATCGTCCCGATATGTTGAAATACTGTTGAAAGAGACGAAAACACAGTATCATACATTCATCCATCATAAAGAGCTACATGTATACTCATGCACAGCCTGTACAATCGATCGTATCTGTTCGGTTTCTAATGAGAATTAATCATAGCCCTTTCAAGAATATTTCACATATAAAACCGATTGTTTAGCAAAGGTGGTCGAAACTCGAGCACCTCAGCGACCGTCCGCCAGCAGAATTAGGTTATTCCACATGTCTGCCGGCCGAGGTTCGAACCCTCGGCTTAGAGAGACCTAATGAGTCGGAAGCGCTTTGAAGCTCCAGGCCGTGAAGGCCCGTATTCTTTCTTAGCTGGAGGTTGCTTGGATTATTAAACTCTCGTCTATCCTAGTTTCTCATTCTTTCTCCCTCTCTCTCTCCCTTTCTCTCTCGCTCTCTCTCTCTGGCAGGCTGTAAGATATAGACTAAAACATTGTTTCAAAGGGTCATCAAATCCAAAATCGTTAAAATGAATTAGTCAGTCGGTCTGTTTTGCTCTACTTGGTATTGTTTTCTGCTAAATTGTGAATGACCAGACCAGACTTTGCAATTGTTGTCTGCGCATCCTTATCAGTTCAGTCTAATTCAATTCTCTTAACGACGTTGCCCAAGTGGCTCAGCGGTACATAACAATAGTTGCAAGCACTTGGCGTCGTGTGTCCGTCCAGTCATATCCTCATCAATACCTGTACACGTATGGGCGGTACGCTAAGAGCATTGATATTGACAGTTATAATCAGTCCTCGGTAACCGTTATCTTGCGTAAAGGACACATGCACTTTAGTAGCGCAGAAAACCGTTAGACTGTCTAATTTAGATTGAAAAGACACACATTCCAGTCAGTCAGATTTCGCGTAATTATGAAATTTGCCATAAGTGTATGAGTCCTGAAGAACCCTAGCCTGAAATGAAAAATGAATCAGGCTGCCGAGCATTTCTAAAGTATGCGCGCATACGGCAAAACACCCTATCTGCAAAAACACTCAATGGGTCATAAGAAATTTCGAGTTTGTTACGCCCCCAACTTCGAAGTTGTCGGGGCATATTGGTTTGAGCCTGTCCGTCTTTCCGTCCTTCTGTCTGTCCATCCATCCGTCCGTCCATCTGTCCGTCCTTAACGATTTTGTTTCACAGTTGGGAAACTCAAGAACCGCTAATGCTAGGATCTTAAAATTTTATATAGTGGCATTTACATGAAAAATGTCTTTTTATCCCTTCTCCGCCTGTATTATTGTTCAAGAGTTATACCCCTTTTTGAACTCTGTCTTCTCGAACAACCCTGTAAACACTGCATCTGAAGAAGTGCTCAAGCTTAGATCCTGATATGTGGCAAACAGTAACGAACCAATGTATAGATAACCTGATTAACTATTGAGCCTCTTTCGTAAAATTTCAGTTGAGTAATTCCCCTTTTTGAACATGAGCATTTTGTATAAGAAAAAGCTTAGGAACAAAATATCTGAAGAACCGCTTAAGCCATGATCCTTTAATTTTGACTTGCTGGTTTGAACTAAGATGTAGATCAACTGATTAACTTTTGAGCATATATCTTACATTTTTATTTGAGTTATCAGGCTTTTTTGAGCATGGGCTGTTTGTAAAAAAAACTTGTGAATAAAATATCTGGAGAACTGCTTAAGCTACACGTAGGATCCTGATATTTTACATACAGTTACAGATTAAGATGTAAATAAACAGTTTACTTTTTGAGCATATTTCGTAAATTTTGGGCTCCATTATTCCCCCTTTTTCCGACATATGCATTTTGTATAGGAACAAGCTTGTGAACAACATATCTGAAGAACCCCTTAAGCTATGAACTTTAAATTTGGCATACAGTTACTGGCTAAAATGAGCCGCGACACGAGAAAACCAACAATGTGGTTGTGCGCCCAGCGCAGACTCAGATCAGCCTGGGAATCCGCCCAGTCTGATCAGAGTCTTCGCTGTCCGCATGGAGGTAGCTTAGACCCTTGGCTACCCTTTAAACGCTTAGCGAAGAGTCTGATCAGACTGGATGGATGCCCTGACTGATCTGAGACTGCGCTGGGCGCACAACCACTTTGTTGGTTTTCTCGTGTCGCGGCTCAAATTTAAATGACTTCATTAGTTTTCAGCCTATTTCATAAATCTTCGGTCGAGTTATTCCACTTGTTCGGACATATCGGCATTTGGTATAGGAACACGCTTGCGAGCAAAATATTTGAAGAACCTCTTAAGCTAGGTTCTTTATATTTGGCATACAGTTATAGACTAAAATATGGATGAATCGATTAACTTTTAAGCATATTTCATAAATATTTGATTGAGTTATTGCCTATTTGCAGACATAGGCATTTTGTATAGGAACAAACTTATGACACAATATCTCAAGAAACGCTTATACTAGGATCTTTATACTCGGCATACAGTTACAGACTAAGATGAAGAGGAACTGATCAACTTTGGAGCACATTTCCTGAATTTTCTGTTGAGTTATTCTCTTTATAGGACATAGGCGTTTTATAAAAGAGCAAATTTGTAACCAAATATCTGGAGATCCTCTAACTGTAGGACTTGTATACTTGGCAAACAGTTATAAATCAAGGCTGAGACGAACTGAGCATGTTTCGTAAATTTTCGGTTCCGTTATTGCCCTTCGCACATAGGCCTTTTGAATAGGAACAAATATCTAAAAAGCCGCTTCGCTCGGATCTTCATATTTGGCAGACAATAACAGACATAGATGATCTAATTAGCTTTTAAACCAGTTCAATATCTACTGGGTTGAGTAATACCCCTTTCTGACGTATACGTTATCGGATGAATCTGCTTCAGAAGCATACGTTGGGGCGGGGAGGGGGGGGGCAAAGAGTTTCATAACCCTTTTTATAGCAAAGATAAAAACTCGACAGTCGCTATTTCTCGGGAAAAAGTGATACATAAAAATTCTTTTAATTTAAGAAAAAGTAATCATTTGGTAATATCATAGCCACACAAAATTCAAGGTTCTTTAGATACAGCAATTTTGAGGCTATTGTAAAACGTCACAAGGGTACTTTTTCTGTTTTCTATGCTCAAAACCAAACAATTACCGAATTTAATATTGTTAACGTCTCCTTGAATGATAACAATTCTGTCGACAATGCCTTTCCATTATTAAATTCAGTCTATATGGACTTATAAGCTGAATTTATGCCGATGCACGGTCGACTAGGAGGCCGTGAGGACCAGACGAAAAATCTCAGTCCACGCCATTACATGTACGGAGTCGGAAATTCAGTTTAAACGGAATTCCGATTACACTTTAAAGTCTTTATGGCAGTTTAAGAAATGGCTTCCAAATAAATAAGAAATAAAGACATTGAGGTTGCAAGACAATCAAACAAATCTCTAAGAAAAGAATAAGAAAAGACACACTGCTTTAGAAAATATGGCATCTCAAAAATCTCTTTATGTTTAATTCAAAGGGGGATAAACTGAAAGTTTTGAATCTGAAAACATTATTTTCAGGTTGTGATTACAATCAACTTAAGCGTTTAAAGTGTTTTCTGTACGTACTGTTTAATGCGTACAAAAGAAACTTTCTTCTGCGCATGCGCAATTTAAAGTTCTGGTCTGAAGTATTAAAATAGGAATAAGTTAGATAACTCCGGACAGGACAAAAAATTAACAATAATTTTTCACGATTTAACTAAGCAGACGTCAGTTCAACTTGGAAAATCCATACATACTTGACATATTTGCTAGGTTTGCCGGAATTAAGAAATAAAAACCATCAAGTTTTTATTTTTGTTCCGTATATTTTCTAATTATCAATACCTTTGTCCAAACACTATTCCATAGATGACATTTCCGATAATGTTCTGGAGTAACGGTGCAATAACTAACGGCTGATTCTTTGAGGCGTGAAGTACTTTAGTAGCAGCATTGATTTCAACCATAATTTTTTCTTCAATAGAGGATTTTCCTACACCAAAATCACGTAACGTCTGGAGGGTAAACCGTCGCATTGTCTTCCAATGGTGGTTGTATCGTTGAAAAATTATGCCTGAAACAGTTCAATCAGTGAAATATACTGGCTGACGAAAGAAACGCTATAGTTTAAAGAAAGTTTGTACATTTCATGAAAATTCATATACACATTTAATTATCTTCGAAATTATTATATGCTGTACTAAACATATTTGAAACCTGATGTTTCAGTATTGATTCTGGTTCTCTTGCATTGGCGTCACTTCTTTATTACTGATTTGAAGTATCCTTATTCTATTCGATGTCTGTCTGGTAAAGTTTCTGAATTACAATGTATTCTAAAACTAAGACTGACTGGTCATAGTGACATGAGTCTTAGCAGAGCTTGGCTTCCATTCTTTTGAGTTGTTCTGGCTTTAAACGGGATCTTGCTGCATTCGACATATGTTTCCTGATGCCCTTGTCTGTCGCCTTTCTCGAGACGCAGGGGTTGAGGTGTCTCGATTGGGGACGCCTGTGCTAGCGAGTTAATGCGTAGGCGTCTCTAATTTGATGTCTGCAGCTAATGTGGCCCGCGGAATGAGACAGTAAGTGAGGGATGCTCGTTGCCTGCCAAGACCTGCCCATCATCTCTTTTCTTTCAATTTTTTGGGGTGTAGCGACACTGAAGAAGTTAAAACAGAATCGCACCTCTGCCGCACTAAATTTGGTATGGATACGTTTATATTAGAACCACTGGGCCGGTATCAGTGCTGGTGAATAATTTGCTCCCTTTGATCTCTTTCAACCCAGTTAGTCAGTGTTTCAGTGTTTATTCTGGTTCTTTTGCATTGGGGTCACTACTAAAATACTGATTTAAAGGAACCTTATTCCATTCGATGTATATCTTGTAAAATTTCTAAATTAATTAATTAAGACTGGCTTGTCATAGTGAAATGAATGTGAGCGAAGTTTGACTTCCATTCTGTTAAGTTGTTCTGGCTTTATGCGGGTTTTTGCTGCATCGGATATTTCTTTCCTCTTACCATTGTCTGTCGCCTTTCTCGAGATGCGGCTCGATGGGGGACGCCTGCGCTCGCGAGTTAATACGTAAGCGTCTCTTACTTGATGTCTGCAGCTAATGTGTCCCGTGGAATGAGACAGTAAATGTGGCTCGGAGAGGGATACTCGTTGCCTGCCAAGACCTGCCCATCATCTCTTTTCTTTCAGACAGGATAGAGAGTAACTGCATTTTACGGCATTGAAGTCGGTCGAGTAAGAATTGAGATATAGCTGATTTTCTACTTGTTCTCAGATTATTTTATTAGCATGTGATCCTGACGTAAGTTGTAGGAAAGGCGAAACAAAATATTATACGAATTTCAAATCGGTAAGTCAAATATTCACGTTTCTTTAAATGATACTTAAGAAAACATGAATTTGCAAGTAAACAAAAACAATAAGTACCTCCTTCGTCCTTCGCAAACCGCCTGACGATGGGTAGATGAGATGGTCTATCACTAAAGACGTCCGATTGTTTCACTAAGGCTTCGTGTATAGTATCATAGCCAGACAAAACAACGATTCTTTCACATCCGAGCTTGAAACTCATAATATTTCCATACTTCTTAGCAGCCTCGTAAAGCACAATGTGCGGTCTCTGGCTGCCCATAGCAAACTCTCTAATAAGTGAAACAGATCCTAATACTGGAATGGAAACGGGTCCAGGTGGTAGTCTCTTCGGTCTCCACATAACAACGGCAGATATCAGGAAAATCACAGAAAATATGAGAATAAGAGTTATATCCATTTTGTATGTGCTGTCAGCGATCAGGCGTATTGTATTGTAATATGTAGGTCCCACGATGGCCTCCGTAAAATAACGCTTAGTCTTGTTCTTTCAGTATACTCTCACGCGTATTTTGTCTAGTTATATTAACAAAGAATCACGTTTCAAAACTTGAGCGTCAGATCTATGCACGAATTATATGGAAAATAAGCATTAGAATAAAGATTCAAATTTGCGCGACTTGTCTGATGTATTGGTTTCTTGTAAATGTTCTTGTGAAGCACAGCTGAAATATAGTCATGAGGAGCCCGGGAGATGTTACAACATAAGGTGCCCTGGAAAGTACACTGGCACTAAATACAACTCACCATATGAATTTTAAGATCAGGGAAATCGCGTTATTTGTGCTAAAAGTTATAAACCAGGACTGTTAAAATTTCTATGACCCGCGTCATAGAAAAATGACTGATGCATGAAGGAACTGTGATCGATCCATTATGTCACCTACCTGACTTCAGTATTCACAGAGCGATATGATTTAAAACAGTCTTGGTCGAATGTGTCAGATGTAATCGTTAAAGCATTTGATGCATTGTATTCCATCATTTGAACATAGCATAAGGTAATTTTACACCGAGCTGTACAATTTAAAATGCATGTTATTAATAGCGCAAGATAAGTCGGTTTTATATACAAATCAAAGCCCAGATATGCTCTTTTTGGAGTTCTCTTGGCAATGTGGTCAATTTGTTCAAGTACTTTTAAATTTGCACTTTTATGAAAAGGAAATTACGTTTTTTCAGCAGATTGGAAGTAAAGCAACATGCAAAAGCGACCACTTTCAAATATTATAATTTGATAATTAAGCTGCGACATGAGAAAACCAACAAAGAGGTTGCGCGCCCAGTGCAGACTCAGATCAGCCTGGGCATCCGCCCAGTCTGATCGGAGTCTTCGCTGTCCGCATGGAGGTAGCTTAGATCCTTAGCTACCCTTCAAGCTTTTAGCGAGGAGCCTGATCAGAATGGGCGGATGCCCAGGCTGATCTGAGTCTGCTCTGGGCGCACAAGCACTTTGTTGGTTTAGTCGTGTCGCAGCTCATATAAGCATGGTACGATATTAACCCATTTATGCCTGGTAGACTATTTTTATCCTTATGAATTTGCCGGATGCGTCATTTTTTTTCTGTTCAGGAATGTTTTATTTAATTTATTTCATCGTTAAGATGTAGATCAGCTCTATCGGCGAGTTATTGAATACATGTAATAATTCACTCTCTGGTGGACACTTGTAAAATGGATCATATCACAAGCGCGGTGCACGGGTGGGGGAGAGCACGAGAGCGAGTGTTCCCCCTCTCGTAAGGGGGCTTCGAGGAACCTCCCTTCAGGACGTCTCTGGAAGCCTTTTAAATGCATTTGTGAGACCAGTTAAGCTTGTGAAACTCAAATAATTTTATCGGGTTTTACCTCCAATGAGAAACTTTTGAGTTCAGGACGTCTATAAAAGCAATTTTTATGCATTTTGAGACCGTTTTTCTTTGACAATGTAAAATTCAATCAATTTTAAGGGTTTCTACCTCCTATGAGAAAACTTTAAAATTCAGGGCGTCTCTAGAAGCCATTTTAATGCATTTTTGAGACAAATTTTGCATGTGAAACTCAGTTTATTTCATGGGTTTTACCTCACGAGAAAACTTTGTATGTAGAAGCGATTTTAATGCATTTGATACCATTTTGCTTGTGGAGCTAAATTTAATGCATACCCCAGCTTTTAAAGACTGCCTCCCCACGCCCCCCCCCCCTTCCCCTCCACCCCGCCCCCACTATCACCGACGAAATATGTAAAGCACCACTATCTATTTTCGACCCCTCGGTGAAGTCGATACCCCTAGAAGTCGGTCTCATTGTGACATTATTAATTAAAGAACACGTAGATGCATCCATACTTCATATGTTAATCCTTTAATGATAATTATTGTCGTTAAATCAGGTGTTAGTTTCCTAATCATGTTTTCATAACGAGCGTCAGACGCTTTTTATCATGTATTAATCACGTATTTGTATTAATCATTTATTTGATCACCACATGAAAGAGTAGAAAAGGCAAAGAAGGAATAACTGAAAAAAAACGGTCAATACCATATTCGGTCGAATGAAAAAAGAAAGTGGAACGGCCAATACCATATTCGGCCGAAAAAGTGGTCCGGCCATGGCCGGACTGGGTGAACCGCCCACGGCGGCATTGCAGCGAGACTTCAGCCAAAGACTACTACATGTACATCAGCTGGCGTTACGGTATTAGAAATGAAACGGAAAAATATATGATTTTATGTTCATAGACTCATGCACATGTCCTAATACGTGAAACATATGTTATAAATGTAAAAACTTGTGCTTATTATGAACATGTCCCTTGCTACGCCGCTAATTATCTAATTCGTTTAATACAGTCGAACCTGTATCAATGGGTCAGTGTATTAAGGGGTCACCTGTCTTTAGCAGCCACTTTTTGGGGGTCCCTTAGACCAAAATACAGCGCACATGAACCTGTATTAAGGGGTCACCTGTCTTAAGCAGCCAATTTCTGTGGGTGCCATGGGGTGACCCCTTAAGACAGGTTTGACTGTACCAGCATTTTATAACGGTGAAATACGTTTTTGACGATTTTTGGCGGTAATAAGCTGTATATAAGATGAAGACTTCTCTTCAAAACTTTGCAAGTATGTAAATCAGTCTGTTTAATTGAGCTATGAGGTGAGATTTTTTTCTAATACAATTATACTAAAATCAAGAACCATTTTATAAGTCGGAGCTAGACTGATTGGGTTGTTTTGGATGAGTTAGACTCATGGGGTTGTTTTTGAAGGAAAAACTCCCGTCTTATAACCGACCAAACACGGTACAAATCAACCTAAAAACTGCTCGAGTCATTACAATTGAGCCGCGACACGAGAAAACAACGTGTTTGTGCGCCCAGCGCAGACTCAGATCAGCCTCGGCATCCGCCTAGTCTGATCAGACTCTTCGCTAAGTGCTTAAAGGGTAGCTAAGGGTCAAGGCTACCTCCATGCGGACAGCGAAGGCTCTTATCAGACTAAGCGGATGCCCAGGCTGATCTGAGTCTGCGCTGGGCGCACAACCACTTTGTTGTTTTTCTCGTGTCGCGGCTCAATTAGTCAAATACCCTATATTTTATCAATTAAGGAGGTCACAGACACAGTCCCTGATTATAACATCGGCCCATACATTTTTTTCTTTCCTTCTTTTATCAGTCAACCTGGTGATCAACAAAGTCCTGCTTTATAACTCTACCAAATTATCAATAGTCGAGGTTATCGACACAGTCAATACCATATAACATTTCATTTGCACCACTTTAAATAACGTAAAGCATTAATGCAAAAATGCGTGTTCTAATGGAATAAGCACGCGCCTTTGTTATAACATTATAGTCCACTACCAATACATGTTATTGCCGTAACCAGACTGCACAATTCATTTTCTTGAGCTGACTTAAAGCAGTATATTCAACAATTCAAAAGTTCAAAAATTTGTTTGAGCCCTTATCTGCCCGACTGTTTATTTTTCCCATACATGTAACACAGCCTGTCCAGTGACCACGCATATCATTGAATAGCTTGGTCAGTCAACATTCTATAGTTACCGTGTAACACCAACAGAGGATAATGAAGTAACGAGGATAAGCAAGTGGTACTATTCAGTA
The DNA here is from genome assembly GCA_963989385.1 of Ctena decussata. Lineage (NCBI taxonomy): Eukaryota > Metazoa > Mollusca > Bivalvia > Lucinida > Lucinidae > Ctena > Ctena decussata. Next base: position 63,215,674 of record OZ022506.1, on the reverse strand, counting down.
ACCAGAGAGTCCGTGATATTCTATAAAACATAGTCAAAATGGATCTGACTTTTATTCTAATCTTCGTCGTAGTGTTTCTTATATCAGCAGTAGTTCTGTCGAAACCAAAGGGGCTACCACCCGGACCCATATCCTTTCCGTTTTTGGGATCTATTTCAATCATGAGACAGTTTGGAAAACAGAGGCCTCATACTGTTCTGTCCGAGGCTGCGAAAAAGTATGGAAACATCATGAGTTTCAAGCTGGGACGTGAAAGGGTTATTGTATTGTCCGGCTACGATGCAATACATGAAGCTTTAGTCAAACACTCCGACGTTTTCAGTGACAGACCGTACCATTTGCCGGGCGTGAAATATTTGCTCAAAGACGGGGGAGGTAACTATTTTTTGTGTATGCTTTGTGGGGTTGTCATATGGATTCGGTTCTTTACCTTCAAATTTTAGAATTGTGGCAGATTCTATTCAAAACCTGTAAATTGGCATGGGCAAATACGCTGAGGTTATCAGGCCCGGAGGTTGTACAACTTGAGTATATTCTCAAACTCAAAATAAAGCACACTGGTTGGCTGCATCCGAGCATATCAAAATAAAGCACACTAGTTGGCTGCATATGCTCGGAAGCAGCCAACTAGTGTGCTTTATTTTGATATGCTCGGATGCAGCCAACCAGTGTGCTTTATTTTGAGTTTGAGATTATACTCAAGTTTCATAACCTCGAACTCTGATCACAGCAAGGCCGCGTAGCGCAATCGGTAGGGCACCTGACTCATAAGTCAGAGGTCCTGGGTTCAAAGCCCGGTCTGTCCATATACTTTCGTTTCTCCTTTCGCTGATTCAAGATGGGCAGTTGTCAGTTACTGGCGAAAGTATGTGCACCTAATACTGTTTAACCGCTTAGGAGGTCTAAGCCTGCCCAGGAATAGTGTGGTTAGGTTAACTGACCGTTCCGACATGACCGTAGCTGTTTACTGTGGACGTTAAGCATCAAATCAACCAACCAACCAAACTCTGATCACAACTTCTAAAAGCAGACTGCATAGCATGGTCGAGCTTCGTCAATTGCAATGCGTGAACTGTTTTAATTTGAAACTGCAAGCACTTAGCTCCTTGATAAGATTCACACAGATATGTCAGACTCACCAATCTTCGAAAATGAAAACAGACATTCTCCTGTTCTCACCATATATTTTTAGATTGAAATGTTTCGGGTGTATCCTGTTGAGCTGCGGCTCGCGTAAAGGGTGCTTTACTCATATGCGAACGTCCACTATTTTAAGACCGGCTTATGTATCCGCGCAGTCTGATAAGATCCTTTGCTATTCGCCACATCAAGTATGGTTGTTTTTGTTGTTGTTTTGATGCTTTACGTCCACGGTACAGCTATATATGGTCATGTCGGGACGGTCAGTTAACCTAACCACACTATTCGTGGGCAAGCTTAGACCTCCTAAGCGGTTAGCCAGTACCACGTGCACATACTGTCGCCAGTACTTGTCAGTTGCCCTTTTTGAATAAGAAGGAGAAACGAAAGTGAGGGCCCGGACCAGGTATCGAACTCGTGACCTTTGGCTCTTGAGGCAGATGCGCTACCGACCGCACTACGCGGCCCAGCAATCAAGTATGAACCTTAAATAAGCTAAAAATACAAAATAGGCTGCACGTGTTCACAGACTGGTTTAAGTCGTAACTTTTCGCATATGCGTTAAAGCCTTCTTATTGTTTGGCACCACTCATAGTGCAAAAACTATTAAACAGGAATGAAGAACCTTAATTCTAGGAGTATGAAAATCACATCAAGCCTGAGTTTTGTCTATAAAGAGAATTAAAATAATATAGGTTAGAGAAAATTACACTTTTCCATTGTATGAATTTCAGGTAGCATTTCAGGTAGCATTTGACGTATTATTCGAGAGGAGCATGGCATACACTGGATACCATGCTCCTCTCAACATGCTCAAATTATAAGAGAGATTACGCCATAGATCCGTTACCGTAGCAACTATGAAATTATCAATTGTTGTGCATAGCACCTTGTCAGAATGACGTTTAGAAGACGTCCCTTTGACATCAATATGAACTCAAAGTCGCTAAGGAAACAGATATATGATATCATTCGTCCCGGAGCATGGCAAACAGTGTATGCCATAGTCCGCCAATTTTTCAATGACATTTAACATGTTTAACATGTTTAATATATACTGAAATTCTTTCAACAGAAACTTCAGATTTTCAGATATCACAAGCAATTATTCTCAAGTCATTTAGTTCCATGTTCATCATGTTTCCATACTGGTTCCTTCAAGAGTTTTGTGATAACTCAATCAGTTCTTCTAGACTACTTCAACACAAAAAGGGGGTGGTCGGGTAGTGCGATGGTGCTGTGCGTAGCTTCCAGAGCCGGGGCGTTCTACTAAATTGGAACGTTGTAGGGCAAGGGCCTACCGTGCTTGCAGTAGGTGCGGATGGGAGGAGTTGTTTGGACATTTTTCTCTCGTCTATCATTTCTCCTCTTTCTCCCTCTCTCTCTGGGAGGCGTCCCGATATAGACTGAAATACTGTCTCAAAGAGCCGTTAAATCCGAACAATCAGTCAACCAAAATATATATTTTGTGCAACAATATGCTTTTAATACACACAATTTAAATAGCTTTATTACAGGCTGGCTGGCCTATTTACAAAAGCTTGAAGTTTTAACCCGTTAATGCCTAGCGCCTCAAAATTGGGATAAAGGCAAACAGTGCAGACCCAAATCAGGCGCCGCAAACGCGGCGTCTGATCAGGGTCTACACTTTTTGCACACAACAAATGGATATTTTTCCTCAAAATAAAACAAAAAATCGAAAAATAAACTAAAACTGACGCCCCTTAAATGGAAAATGGACTAGTCCAATATATACAGATACATGCAGAAGAGTCCAAAAGGCATAAATGGGTTAATTTCCAGGTTTGAATTGAGTTTTGGATTTTTAATATGTTTAAGGTGTACTTTTCCAAAGATACAATCACCATTGGAAGACGATGCGACGCTTTACCCTCCAAACCTTGCGTGATTTCGGGGTAGGGAAATCCTCAATCGAAGACAAAATAATGGTTGAAATCAACGCAGCTGCTAATGTACTACAAAGGAAGAAGAATCAACCTCTGATTATTGCTCCATTACTCCAGAATATCGTCGGAAATGTCATTTATGGAATTATATTTGGAGAGAGGTAAGTATAGCCATTGCATATTTGTTAAACGCTATTTCAAACATAAAAGGCATAGCTTTCACAAAAGCTTGGTCTACGCTTTGCAACCATTAATAGTTGATGCTTATCAAATAAACTATTGCACCCACAAAAAATCTGAAATAAATCTTTTGTTTATGTATCTAAAGCCGACACTAAATTCTCCATTGGAGATTCCACACAATTCCATGATTGAAATACAGTTTAAAGGCCGTAAAATCACAAGTCATTTATTCACCTATACCTTGCGATACATTCTGCTACCTATGCGATTATGACTGCTCACGACATCTATGCGAACAGCTAATGACTGCTCACGACAGCTATGCGAGCAGCGCTCACTTGCATATAGGTCAAGCTGCACTGTGGGTAACTAATTGCTGTACTTCCGTGTCAAAAGCTACTACTAGATAGTCTAAGCCTATGGCCGTAGACAATAAAATTGACAAAAACGCCAACAAGGCGTTTAAATCAATTAACTAATAAAATATGAATTTCCTAGCTTGAAGATGTGTTGTGCAAAAAATATACAAATACAACGAAGAATTATGAGAAAAAAGGCTGGTTCTCAACCGACCATACATTTGTCGTTTATAATACCTGTACAAAATATGAATATTCTACCGGGAAGTGTATCAGTGAAATACGTTACGAAAAACGAATCACAATTAAAAGAATGTTGAGACAGATAAATTATATGAGCAGATAAATAGGAACACAATCAGGAGAAAGCTGATTATGAGTTTCTCGAAAACATAATTGGTCGTTCTTAATATTATTATACTAACCGTAAATAGCCTATCGGGAGTGTCTGGGGCCGTATTCATAAAACGACTTAAATGGTTGCTATGCTGTTGCTACGACTAAAACTGTATGAATGAGATTCCCTACAACTATGAAATTTGCTCTGGAGGAACAGTCTAAAAAAGATTGTTCCTCCAGAGCAAATTTCATAGTTGTAGGGAATCTCCTTCAAAGAAATTTAGCCTTAGCAACAGCATAGCAATGACTTAAGTCGTTTTATGAATACGGCCCCTGGTGTAAATCTACTACGAAAGAAACTCGTCGCTGTTCACAGCATGGGGTGACAGAAAATAAACAAATACGGAGAATGATAAACGGAAGAGCTGATTTTTAATCAAACATGCAATGTGTCGTTGTCAATCTTTATACGAACTATAAGTATTCTATCTTGTGAAATCTGTTAAGCTTTTTCGTTGCATTAAGTAGGTAAGTAAGTAAGTCATGTCTTTATTTTGAAAGGGTAAGACACAGTTGGCAAAACCAATCTTCCCTGAGGCCCTCTATGAATATCTAAACAAATATACTTCTACTTCTTAACACTATTTACAATATTTTGATGTTGTCTAATCATATAGCTTAACCCCTGTTGTGCTGATCCAGAGTGTTCTGTCTTTGTTAACTGTGTAGGTCCTGAAAAAGCCAAGTAATCAGGTTCTACACACTTAAATGACAGAAGATATCAGAATAGCTGAGAATCAGATTATTATAAGTTGACTGGATCAACAGACTAAGGGTTAAATACAAACATATTAAACTACATCAATGTTGTCTGAAACCAAACATTTAAAGGCTAAATACAAACATATTAAAATACATCAATGTTGTCTGAAACCAAACATTTAACAGTCACAAAATGAAAACAACTAATAGTCAATTGTTTGACTTTGTCAAACACTGAAAATTGCAATAAGATTTATATTAATATCAATTTGAGTTTGGGGCAGCAAACAAAGTGTGGATTAATCATTATAAAAAGCATGTGTTTCATACTACTACTAATTAATTAAGAGAATGGAAAGAAAGAAATATAGGTAATAAAAGTAGAAAGCTGATTTCATTCCCACGATATATTAAACCGTTCTTGATTTGTTTACTAAATATGAGCATGCTATCTTGAACAGTTGCTATGAAATATATTGTGCAATATTTCACTAGTCAAAGCAAGGACAGAAACATAATTGAACAAATGTAGGAAATAAAGTAATCAGGAGAAGGCTAGCTCTCTATCCCATTATGCACTATAGAACTTGAATACCATATGAGCCGCGACACGAGAAAACCAACAATGTGGTTGTGCGCCCAGCGCAGACTTAGATGAGACTGGGCATCCGCCCAGTCTGATCAGAATCTTCACTGTCCGCATGGAGGTAGCTTGGACCCTTAGCTACCCTTCAAACGCTTAGCAAAGAGTCCGAGCAGACGTGGTTGGAGCCCAGGCTGATCTGAGTATGCACAGGTCGCAGAACCACTGTGTTGCTTTTTCCGTGTTGGGGCTCATATATGTACACCCTCCCTGAACAGCTTATATGAAATCTAATACAAAAACTTTCACAATTCAAAGCATGGAGAGGAAGGAAATCTGGGCAAACACGTTGCAGAATAAGAGGGAATAGCTAATTATCAATACCACTATACAACTTGCCGTTGTCTATCTGTATATCAAATCTGAACGTCCTACCTTGAGGAATTACGGTGAAATATGTTACGAAATATCTCATTACAATAAACATAGAGATAAAGACAAATGATCAAATACAGAAAATAATAACGCCAACAAGGGCAATCTTCTAAAATACAAGAGGACATGCAATGCTAGCAGAGTGTACCACATTTGAAGAATATGGCTATGTTTCTGCTGTGAAATTCTAACACTAAAGCGAAAATGAAACGTGACGAAATGAAAATGGAAGAAGAGATGACAAAAGAAACGGAAAAGAATATAGCAGTATACCCCCCCCCCCTCCCCCCCCCCCCCCCCACACACACACACTCTTTTTGAAGCCGGGGCATAATGATCTGAAAAAGGAGGCTCTTCGGCAAGAAATTCATGAGTTTCGGTCAGATCAATCAGCATTTGAGATACTGAAAAATGCAACATCCGTCACGCTACCTTAAGGATCTTTAGCGTCACTGGAACATACATTCAAAATCAGAAAGAAAATATCATGTAAATGAAACAACACCATATCAAATAACAGGGTGTCATTTGATGGTTTCCAGACAAATATTTTTGCAAATCTTTAACGCCTTGTCGTGTCTTTTCAATTCTCATAACGATGAAAAATCGAAAGATAAGGTCGTAAAGCTGATGTGATGACTAAATTATTAGAAAAAAAAGATCTTTTGAAGTAAATTGAGCAGTTGAAGCACGAATAATCGGTTTGCCTGCGTCGGTTCATAAGGAATACCAAAAACATTATTCACTGACCAAGCCAGCTTATTGTGGTTATAGCGTAAATTATTTTAAGCATCAAAATACTTGCAAAAATAAATCAAACAGCCATGTATGAGATGATTTACTTAATTTTGCTTTAAAATTGTTTGACCATTCAAAACGGCTTTCAGATTTTCAGGACAAGCTGGTAACTGTATTATGTATATGCAAGCGTTGACGAGAATTGCTTTTATAGTTTACAGAGATAGACACACTGGGAATCAGCGCAGAAATAGAGGATCTTACATAAGTGCTCATGTATTATTGAATTTATTAAACGAGTTGGGGAAAAAGATAAGATGCGAGGCTCTGCCGAGCATCTTATCGTTTTCGCCAACGAGTTTAATAAATTCAATAATACAGGAGCACGAATGCAAGATTCTATTTATCGCATTTATTAGCAATTTTTGCACAAAACGTCATGATTTCGCGATTAGAAAACGCGACGTTTTATGGATGTCAACGCATAACGTTACGACGTAATTTGCATATTTAATCCACTAGTGGATTATCGTTTTTAATGCATGGCTTTATTACACTCTCAGATGCGACGTCATATGATAAATGATTTTAATCGTCCTGTACACTGTATTATTTCTTTGCAGGTATGACTACGATGATCCTGATTTTGAAATGGTTCGCAACTTTACCAATGTATTTATTAGTGGTCAGGGGCCTGCCAGTCCTGTTAACTATTTCCCAGCTTGGATAGTGAAACTGCTATCAAGACAGGTATACAAATACATCTTCAAAAAGCATGAACCAGTGCATACAGCTTGAATTCTGTACCGTGCTTGCATATTCTGAAAACTTCGATTAAATTACTTCCAAACAAGATATGAAAGAAAGTTAGACTATATTTCTTCATTTGTCTAATGTTTACTTTAGACAGTCGATTATTGTATGGCAACTGTGTGTTTCCACTTTACTTTCATAGATATACCTTCAGGAAAATCTCAAGAGTTTACTACATTTTGATGACCTTTACCCCATTTTCAAAGTCAAAGGTAGGTCTATACGTTAGTCTACTCACATTTATTGAAATTGTCCATCAATGTGCGCCGTGTTTGTGTATGCAGACTCATGAACAAGGTCGAGCGCATCTTTGTGTTCGACTCGCTTAGGAAAAAAGATAAAGCATTGCTACGTATAAAACATTGCTTCTCAAGTACGAGAATTCCATGGAATTTAAAACTTCGAACCTTGTATATTGATCAATGCTTATGGGCCAAAACATGATTGGTTTGGGATTCTTTCTTATTTTCTAGTTACTCCCCAAGGGCTCTATGATTAGAGGGAACATTCAGAAGTCTTTCTCCAGATTGAGCTAGTATGGTAGTCAGCTATCCCGAAATGTAAAATTTATTTTTTTGGTGGTGTTTTAAAACTGTTGCTCATTTGAAATGTGCAACTGGCAGACTGAGAATGGCAGATAGACGTACGAACAACGAAAACAAAAATGCCATAAAGCTTCAAGTCAGACTTCTCCAGTTACTGTAATATCTAGATAGCGATTCGTATACAAATGAGCACCTCTTTCTTCTGTTTCAGATGGACAAAGCCGATCTACAACGAGAAAAGGCTTCTGCCAAAATTCGGGCATTTATGCTGGAGAAAATCAAAGAACATGAGGACACATATGATGGGAACAACATCAGAGATTTTGTGGATCTTTACATACAAAGCTCAAAAGAAAACAAAGACGAAACAAAGGAAACATTTACAAGTATTGAAAACAAAATGAATACATTCTATAGACTCGTAATGGCGGGTAAAGACAAATTGTTAGAGATCGCTAACCGTTGACGAATATCGTATTATGTCACTGTGTATGCTACATGTAATTTGTTAGATTGTTATGCTACATGTAATTTGTTAGATTGTGTGCACAAACAATTTACTGCACCGTAAGGCCGCGTTTACACGAGGAGCAAAGGTTCTATATCACAGAAACTTTAACAAAGAAAGTATGCCAAACAGTTTGCATTCACACGCAGCAAATTATTTGTTAAAGAAAATGTGACATAGAATCTTTGTCAAACAAACTTTGGTAATGAAATATGTGCTGCAGCGTTCACACGACCAAATATTACTCGTCAAAGTAATACTGTAAAACACTTATATTTAGCGGTCATTTTATTCTGGCGATATTGGCGGAAAAGAAGAAAATCGCCAAATTAAAATGCCGCCAATTAAACTGCTCATCAAGGGGAAACTTAACTATTGAGAGATGTATTTCTCCCATTATAATAGCAAGACAAATACACATCATATGCATTAGTAGAGGCAAAGTCCAAGTGGAACACCAAGGTGAAATGGAGTGTAGCGACGTTTATGTCAAGCTAGTTGGTACCTAAACCAATTTAATTAAATCAGAAGCAACACAATAACCAGTGTAATGTTAACAGATGGAATAGAATTGTAATCACTGCAATTATAATTAAAGAATGCCAATTTAGAACTAGGACTCAAATGGGCTATTCGACTATGGCATCTATCTCCGTTTGTTTTTCTTTTGCTTTCGGCATTTTTTTTGTAAATCACAAAACCGCCAAAATAAAAATCCGCCGAAAGGTCTGTTTATAAAAACCGCCAAATTTTGCTGCCGCCAAATATAAGTGTTTTACAGTACCTGCAATAATGAAACAAAATCGTTGTCACATTTTCCACGCTTATAGCAAAGTTCTTTGTTACATAATCTTTAGCAAAGTTGTCCGTTTACACGGACAAACTTAATGTATCGAAGTAGCTTTACCATATATATTTGTCAAAGAAGCATCGTCATATTTTGGCATTTACACGAGCACATTTTTCTGTGTCAAACCCTCTTTGTCACAGAAACTTTGCCCGTGTAAACGCAGTAAGGATATAGTGCGCTGTAGAGTTCATGATTGTGATAATGCAATAATGGAGCAGGCACGAAAAAATGTAATGCATTGCATGCGCATGCAACAAGAAATCAAATCAGCATGTGCATACGTGTAGCTTTATCATAACTTGTCCTGGCCACGTTGACAATTTTTGCGTATGACAATCAAACGCTACAGCATAGATTACGAACACCCTGTTTTTTATCTTAAAATGAGATTCATCAGTTAGTTTACTTTCAAATAAGATCAGCTATTCCTTCCAGTTTATGATTCCGTAACAAGCAGAAAGTTTTGCAGGAAGGCGTTAATGCATGTAATGGGAAAACATGCAGCATTTGTATATTAAGTAAATTACATTGTTGTAAATTATTAATGTCCCTAAAAAATCAAGCAAACGCGTTTTATCGGCAATGGATGGATTGATGATAGATGAATTGCGATGTTATGACCTTTTTAACAGTATTTCAGTCATATCAGGACGATGGGTGGGTGACAATGAAAGACTGCATGCAATGGAACAACGTTTACGATTGAAAAGATTTACGTTTTAAGCGGATCTCGAAACCGGGGCAGCTAGATCAGCAGGTCAGCGATTAAACTACTGACCTTCTTATCGGCAAACTGAAAGTTATAACTTTGTGAGAATTACCCAAGTTTAAGTTATAAGAACCATAATAACAAGTATCTGCCGTATTATAATATCATTTTTACCGACAAATGTCGTTTTCTGTAATAAACTTTACCAAGTCGGGAACCGGTGTTAAACGAAGGTAGCAACGACAGACAACCCTGTCTGTCGGTCAGTGACGATATTTTCCGATTTGGTTGGTCTGATTCAGTCTGGCACGTGATGCACGTATCCATGTCAGGAAACCATCTCAGGAAACCATCTCGACTTATTTTTGTAAATACTTTCGCACCATTGATCCTTGAGAGACACGTGCAAACCATTCGGCATCTATGCTGCTCATGCATTAATTAAATGACTGGTGGTCTCAACTTAGGAAAGGCAAATTTTGCCGCGTACGCAAGACATTTCTAGACCCTCATTACCCATAAGCCCCTTTTGCGTAGGAAATTGCTTGACATGTCAGCAATGGAATCATGCAGTGGAGTCATAAGCAGAAGAAAACATGGAGATGGGGTTTCCTGCCCACGTATGCATGCAATGCATTAAGGAGGCCAGGTTGAAACAGGCTACGGTTTTCTTAGATCGTAATCATGAAATCAGACTATATTTGATTTTTTTGCAGGCTATATTTTGTACTTATTTTAATCTATATTATCAACTTCAGAGGGTAACATGTTACGAGTGATTCAGGACCTGTTTCTAGCTGGTTCTGAAACAACGTCTACAACACTAGACTGGGCTATGCTCTTCATGATCGAACACCCGGATATACAAGAGAAATGTCAAAAGGAAATAGAACAGGTCAGTCGCTCTATATGTGTTTTATATACATGTGCATATGCCCATGCGTATGTATTTTTTAAGTATAAACTGTCCTCATTTTGACATTTCTTTAGACACAACATTTTACTCGTAATCGAAATAGAGTCAGATGTTTTTTTTTTTTTTTTTTTTTTGTTTGTTTTTTGCGGGGTGGGGGGGGGTGGAGGGTTCGTCTGTGTTTCAGTAGTACATTATATCTTACGAGTACATTAATTTAATACGTCAGATATCATACATTCAAACTTTCAGTAGTTTACAGCCAGTGATACATGTGGCTGGCTGGTGCTAATAAAAATGTATCGTCGAAAATTTGAAGCAAATTTTTCTGCTTCCGGTTACGTCAAAGGACTTATAGTGACATAACATCTATTACAACCCCCCCCCCCCCCCCCCCCCCCCCCCCCCCCACACACACACACACACACACACACTTTTTTCTACCTTGTATATGACACAATTACTTAAATTCATGTTAACCAATTTCTGTAATATCCTATTTTTCGAAAATGCATATTTATATATCTTGCATTTTATCAAATTTACAGTTGTACAGGCTCATATTTTACTAACCCTATGGGAACAGTCTGAAACATGTTTTTATATATTACCTCTAGGTTGTAGGAGACAAACCAATAGAGTACGCAGACAGAACAAAGCTACCGTACGTTGATGCCACAGTGATGGAGATTCAGAGACTTGGTAACATTTGTAAGTGGTTTTTAATTGACTTTGTGGGGCGATACAGCGACTAGTAGATATGAGCCGCGACACGAGAAAACCAACAATGTGGTTGTGCGCACTCCGCAGACTCAGATCAGCCTGGACACCCGCCCAGTCTGGTCAGACTCTTCGCTAAGTGCTTAAAGGGTAGGTAAGGGACTGAGCTACCTTCATGTGGACAGCGAAGACTCTGATCAGACTGGGCGGATGCCCAGGCTGATCTGAGTCTGCGCTGGGCGCACAACCACATTGTTGGTTTTGTCGTGTCGCGGCTCATATAGAAATAAGTAACAATGCCGGCTCAATACTATAGCAATATGCCTGTTAAATGCACACTGCCAATCCCAGCTGAAAATAAAAAACTCTAGCTTCTGCATCTGTAAGATAAACAGAATCTTATACTCGTGGTCATTTCATGTGAAATTTATTAAACTTTCCGAAGGCTCGTTTCATAAATCCCAGACAAAATGACCACACTTGCGTGTAAGATCCTCTTTTTGTCGCGAAAATGTAACTGTTTGGATTAGCAATGCAGTAATATGCTAAAAAGATGCAGATGGAATGGCAAACAGTGTATAGACTAGTAGACTTTGATCAGACTGCGCGACCACTTTGTTTGTTTTCTCGTGTCGCGGCTCAAAAAGAATTAGGCCCGCTTTCCATCGTGCAATCAAAGATGAAAATAAAGTTATCGACCGTGACAGAATGGGATAATAGCAGTCAGTTGATTGTGTCGAAAACCACGCCTACTTTGAACAGGTATACACCCCTCCATTAACTGTAATGCAAAATCACAGACTTATGTAAGACTTGAACAACGTGCGATTTCGTTTGTGAGAATATGCCATGTGCGAAGTCGTCGTTACAATGGTCAGATATACACTATCAGGTGAGTTTGAGTGGCATTCTGGGTGTGGCTCGGAACTGTGTACTATTGCCCTTTTGTATTCTCTAGTAATGACTAGGTCCTGCTAATTGGTTTCCTCGGTCATCATCGCTGTTTTTTTGTACTGCAATTAACATGTTCAATGTCTATTTCAGTGCCTTTCGCGGTACTACACAGAACAATGAAAGATACATTTCTAAGAGGGTACAAAATACCGGAGGGGGCAATGGTGATACCTCTTCTATATTCTGTTAGCTACGATCCAAAATATTGGAGTAATCCAGAAACATTCAACCCTGAGAGGTTTATAAACAAGTCTGGAAAGATATTGAAAAATGATGCACTTATTCCTTTCTCTGTGGGTAAGTATAATACAGAAGTTTGAGCCGATTCTGAGCCAAACATAGTTTGATAAGCCCATCATTGCCCTCAGGTGAATTAGAAGCAGCGGTAGTGTTGTGAATAACAGACTGGACTACCAATCCAGGGTTCGCAAGTTGGATCTCCAGCTTCTCCGTTGTTGTTTTTTTTTTCGGATGAGATGTTAAACCGAGGTCCCGTCTCCATATGACCTAGTTAATGGTGGGAAGTTAAAATCGAGTACACTCACTCAGTCCTTAAGGTGAATTGGCAATCCCAAAGTGGTTGTGCGCCTAGCGCAGACTCAGATCAGCCTGGGCATCCGCCCAGTCTGATCAGAGTCTTCGCTGTCCGCATGAAGGTAGCTTAGACTCTTAGCTACCCTCTAAGCGCTTAGGGAAGACTCTGCTCAGACTAGGCGGATGTCCAGGCTGAACTAAGTCTGCGCTGGGCGCACAACCACTTTGTTGGTTTTCTCGTGACGCAGCTTATTTGGGTTTTCCTATTTGCTTCCCTGGATGACATATTTTCGAAATGGGATCAGTTCCTAAAGGAAAAAATGCTGCCAAGGAGTTTATGAAAAGGTGACCCTCATCAAGAAGGAGGCAAAATTACTGAAACCCTTCCAATTCGCCTTTAATTATGACATTAAATGCACACTTCTGAGGATGACGCACATACAGTAATACACAGGTATACACTGGCGCTCACGTATTTGTACACCAAAAACGCGTTCGTACCGCGTTGCATGCGCGTGCTGCGTGCGTATCACCTAGAACCGCGCATCAGACGCGTCTAGACGCGCCCTGACGCGTCTCGACGCGGGAGACGCGAACAATAATAAAATGAATATTCATGACTTGTTCAATACGCGTACAACCGCAGATTGTACGTTGGCCTATTTAAAATAGTTTTATAATAGCTTAAAACAATAAAACTCTTCACTGCTAAATTACTAAGTTAATATTGTGAATGTCTCGATCCTGCCCGAATCGATGCGCAGAAGACGGGAACCATAAAGAAGTCCCACATTATCTGGGTCAATTTTTTACATAACATATCGTAACGTCTCGATTTCTGAATTCAATGGGATTCATTAACTACTATTTAGACTAACTCTATAATAGAACTTCTACGCTTAGAAACTATACATGACTTCTATTTTTCTTAACTTCCAAGCCTAGAAAACAAACAAACAAAAAAACAAACAAAAAAGTCACAACTTATCTGGGCCAGAACGGACAAATCCGGGCACACGGTAACCCTCGCTAAGAATTAAACTGACCAGTGACATTTCCCCGTGAAATTTGGACCCAGACTGAATGTTCAAACAGAACAATACCACAGGGTATAATCGATTCCGCTGATTTTCGCTTCCTGCAGAGACTATACATCATATTTGGCTTCCGCCGAGACTGTCCGCGAGTTCTTGCTTCCTGCTGAGACTTCTGCACATGATAAATGGTTCCTGCTGAGACTGTCCGCATGATTCTGCTTCCTGCTGAGACTCTTGGCAGGAAGCAGAGTCATGCAGACAGTCTCGGCAGGAAGCCAATTTTCGAGGACAGAAGTCTCTGCAGGAAGCAAGAGATATCGCGGACAGTCTCTGCGGACTGTACATCATATTTGGCTTCTGCCGAGACTGTCCGTGATCTCTTGCTTCCTGCAGAGACTCTCGGCAGGAAAAAAGAACTCGCGGATAGTCTCGGCAGAAGCCAAACATGATGTAAAATCTCTGCAGGAAGCGAAAATTAGCGGAATCGATTATACCCTGTGAATACTGGCATATTTTTATAAGAAATTATAAGAGTTTCAAAGCCAATTCAAGACTATTTCAAGGGGTCTCCACAGCTCAGTGGTCAGCGCACTCCCATCTCACATTTATTTTACATCGAAGTAACTTGCATTGAATAGGAAATGGTATAGCCTGAACAGACAAGTGGGTTCTCTTCGGATTACCTTATTGCAGAGCAATCTGTGCTGAATCGAAACAGGTATCCTCTGCACAGAGTAAAAGTAAACAAAATAAAATTAAAGAATATTTCATTTGTAGCATGTAGTTTTGGCTGAAGGATAGAACCCAAATGGACTTGTACACAGATCCGCATAAATCACTTCCCATGCACACAGCCCTCGCGACCCACTGTGGGTTGGCTTTAGCAATACAATTCAGGGCTTCTGGAAACGCATCAAAAGAGAGGCACACTTCCGGCCATAATGCATCTTCCCCGAAATGCAGGCCTCCATCAGACTTCACTTTGCTAGTTCTGCCGGAACAAGCCCCCTGTCCTGGCTGGGCCCAGGGCAGGTCTAGGGGGGGATGGGGAGCAAATTCTTAGGTGGGGAGCAAATTCCCTTATTAACTAATGCAATGGGCAGTGGGGGATAAGAGATTGAGGGTCATCTGGAATGCAGTTGTCTCATGTTTTTGTGGCCCTCATGAGTAATTGAGACTGCCTGGGTTACATCATGAATTGCGACCGTTGGTCTCAGAGAAGATCGTAGCTTAAATCTGTTGGGAGGGAGGTAGGTGGGGTAAAAATTCCTTTTGGGACCTAGGGCTGTAGCATTTGTTCTAAACCTTATCTTGGTTTAGTTGGTTCCAAAGTATATTGCATATTTAAAGTTTTAGGGTCCTGTATTTTCATGGGAGTTTTTTTAGTGTTCTAATATTTTGGGAAATGGAGAATATTATTAGTCAACAAGAGGACTGTAGCTAATTTCTTATTGTGGATTGTTGGGAGGAGAGAGCAGTTTCTTTTTGCTGTTTCTAGGGACCAAATGTGATGAACCTTATAATGGTTCAGTTGGTTTCCAGGTAACTAAGCCTGGGTATGAGATTAAGGAGGTTGGATACACATTATTTTTTGGAGGGGAAATGGAGAATATTATTAATAGACACGGGGACAGTAGCTTATTTCTTATTGTGGATAGTTCAAAAAGGACGGCGGTTTCTTTTGGCTGTTTCTAGGGACCAAATGAGTTGAACCTTATAATGGTTTATTTAGTTTCCTGGTAACTAAGCCTGGGTATGAGATTAAGGAGGTTGGATACACATTATTTTTTGGAGGGGAAAAGGAGAATATTATTAATAGACACGGGGACAGTAGCTTATTTCTTATTGCGGGTTGTTCAAAAAGGACGACGGTTTCTTTTGGCTGTTTCTAGGGAGCAAATGAGTTGAACCTTATAATGGTATATTTAGTTTCCTGGTAACTAAGCCTGGGTATGAGATTAAGGAGGTTGGATACACATCTTTTTTGGAGGGGAAATGGAGAATATTATTAATAGACACGGGGACAGTAGCTTATTTCTTATTGCGGGTTGTTCAAAAAGGACGGCGGTTTCTTTTGGCTGTTTCTAGGGAGCAAATGAGTTGAACCTTATAATGGTTTATTTAGTTTCCAGGTAACTAAGCCTGGGTATGAGATTAAGGAGGTTGGATACACATTATTTTTTGGAGGGGAAATGGAGAATATTATTAATAGACACGGGGACAGTAGCTTATTTCTTATTGCGGGTTGTTCAAAAAGGACGGCGGTTTCTTTTGGCTGTTTCTAGGGAGCAAACGAGATGAACCTTATAATGGTTTATTTAGTTTCCAGGTAACTAAGCCTGGGTGTGAGATTAAGGAGGTTGGATACACATTAATTTGGGGGTGGGGAAGAAATGGAGAGTATTATTAATGGACCAGAGGACTATAGCTTATTTCTTATTGCGGATTGACGGGAAAAAAGGGCAGTTTCTTTTGGCTGTTTCTAGGGAGCAAATGTGCTGAACCTTATTATGGCTCATTTAGTTTCCAGGTAACTTAGCCTGGGTGTGAGGTTAAGGATGTTGGATACACATTAATTTTAGCCTTTATTGTCAATAGACAAAAGTTATTTATACGACCGTAGGGAAAGTCAGATTGTAGTCGTACAGATGGATTCTGGGGCTTTTACTGGGTAATGGGAGTTTTTGTCATGAGCATAACACTTAGTAGGGTATTAATGTGGATCCAGGGATTTTGGGAAATGGGTTTGGTAGGTGGTTAGCAACAGGGACTCGAAGTAGAGAAAATTAGGGGGATTTTTTCCCTATTGTATTGGAATCTATCTATATCCTGGCAATGATATTGGTTTTGTCCAGGTATTCAAAGACTACCGTCTGTATTGTATTTGCATGTTTCTTTGGGGGAGACAGGAGCAGTCTCAGGTCTATTGTGTGATAGCCTAACTTGAATTTGGTGGATTCTATGGTCTCGCCTTTGATTGTTTTGGGGCCACACAGTCAAAGAAGATATGGTTGAGATCTTCTGCATCATTGCAGTGGGGGCATAGGGCGGACTGGTTACTGTAGTGAAGGCAGCCCTGCCTGCAGTGTCCTAGCCTTAGTCCGGAATAGGCTATGTTGAAACGTCTATTGAGACTATATACGTCACATTGAAGTTTAACCTTTGGTTTGACGAAATGGAAGGTGTGGCCCTTGTTGCTATTGGTCCATTGGGATTGCCATTTTTCGGTTTAATACTGCTTCATTTATTAGGGGATAAACGTCCAGTTTTGAGGGTTCGGTATGGTTGTAAGTGCCGGTGGTCAATAATTGACAACTGCCTTTCTTGAATCAGCGGAAGGAGAAACAAAGTATGTGGCCCAACCGGGTTCTTGAACCCAAGACCTCTGGCATGAGTCAGGTGCCCTATCGATTGCGCTACGCAGCCAGGCACCTTCAGATGTAGGAGTTTAATTCCACATTCAACTTCTAAAGCATTAATAGGGGCGGAGTGGTATGCCCTCGTAGCAATACGGAGTGCTAAGTTGTTTTAGATGAGGTCTTGCGCTTTGAGAGTAGATGTTTGGGTGCCGAGTTATAAGCTTGGGCACCATAATCGACTTTTACTGAGGATTAGGGCCTTATATAATGTCAATAGGATTTTTTTGTCTGCTTCATAGGAGGTGCCTGAAACCATCCTCATGAGGGTTAGGTCTTTATTACATTTTTCAATCAGATTTTTAATATGCTGACCCCATATGTTAGTTTGCTATCTAGGATCATGCTCAGGAAGGTGATATTGTCACTAAATTCTATTTCTGTCCCAAAAAGGGAGAGTTTTTAAAATGATTCAATATTAAGTCTTTATTAAGGGAAAATTATAGCCTTTGTCTTAATAGTGGGTATTTTAAGCCCCAGAGCGTGGACCATATCTCGATTGTCTGGAGGGCTGACTGGAGTTTTACGAGAGCATATTTGGGAGAGGAGTGGTAGGTCCAGATAGCACTGTCATCTGCAAACTGAGAAACAGAGAGGTTTGCCCCCCCCCCCCCCCCCCCAGCATCATCCAGGGTATTTATTATTACAATGAATAGGATAGGGCTGATGACACTGCCCTGGAGACAGCCGTTTCCAAGTCATGTTGATCAGAGCAGTGACCTACCACTCCTCTCCCAAACATGCTCTCGTAAAACTCCAATCAGCCCTCCAGGTCACTGCTATTTATAGGTCACTGATCAGAGGTTTTTATCCCCCCCCCCCCCCCCCCCCCCCCCCACCCTGACTTGAATTCTTTAAGATTCAAAGTGACTGCCGCCTGGCACTTATTTTCCATAAAGGCCATATTAATTTCAGATTCCACGATTTTAATTTCTGATACGAAAGGAATTTATGGCTGAAGAGTGCGATTTATTTCCACTTCAACGGCGAAGTGTCATGGGACTGTCCCAGTCGCATTTAGTTTTGAGTTGCCGGTCGAGTTTCTAGGCTTCTTTTTTTTTTCTTTCTGTCCCGTTATGGTTCAAGTAAGACCAAATGAGCATTCGACATCAAGCTTGATGTAGACTAATGGCTCTTTCTTTCACATGATTTACTTAAAGTTGACCTCACTAAAATGCGCATTCAATACGCGATTTTGATTGGTTCCCGTACGCGCGCGTTGAGACGCAAAGGACTACGTCACTACCCGTATCATGTGCGCATTTTGATTGGGTCCATGAAATTTGCGTAAAATGCGCGTTGCACGCGTCGCTTCGCGGTATACGCAAAACTGAGGGGTCACTGTAATCCTTGGACCAAATCACTTGGACCATTGGACCTTGGACTGGTCCAAGTCGGACTGCACTGGTGTAATCCTTGGACCAGTTACCTGTTGGACCAAATTTTCATACAGGTAACAGGTAGTTTGAATGGTTAAATAAACACTGATAATTAGTTGTAAGTGTCATTGCAAAACAATAATTACCAGTCAAACCATTCAAAGAATTTGAATTCTAAAAAAATCCAGCTGTCTTTCCCATAAAGAAAAAAACAAATCTTTTCAAAAAAGAAAAAAATATATATTTTATCCAAACTATCGTTTTATTGATGCGTATAACATTTCATTTTCCTTTTTATTATTTAATTTTTCTTTTGATTTATTTTTATTTTTGCCTTCAGCTGCGCACGTAACATTACTGGCAGTGGAAATGAATACTTTGACTTGAACCTGTCAAATTTTATACAGATCAGTTTTCAATTTTTTACATGTGATAATTTTAGAAAAGTTTTCATTGCACAATATGTAAGTGGAACAGTTACATTTCTATGTAGAAGTTATGCTGAAAGAAGAAAGCAAGCTGGCAGATGAAAAGAAAAATTATGCTATTTATAAAACAAGTTTAAAGGCAAATAAACTTTTTGCGTAATGTTTCAATAAATCTAGCACACTTCATGAGACATATAATTTTTAATGCAATCTGTACTTATATACTTGTACACATGATAAAATGAAAAGATGAAATTATTACAAATTCTGTGATACAGTTACCTGCTGTATTAAATCACTTGGACTGCTGGAACTTGGACTGATATGGAGTAATACTTGGACCGGCTACCTGTTGGATCATACTGGAAAATTTTTGGGCCAAATTTATCTGAACAAGCGACAATCTTTTTTACTTTCTTTTAGCATTACTAATATTTTGATAGATCGGTAGTTACTAGATCATACATTAAAACAAATAATACGACATATATTTCACTCATGGGAACGAATAAAAAAAATAAAAAAATACTTTGACTATTTTCCTGTTGGACCAAATTTTAATACTTGGACCGATGTCAGTGTTGACACAAAAATATGCATTTTTATTTTACATCTTTCAATGCATTTTTATTTTACATCTTTCAACATTTAAGATTTTCAGTTATGAATAATGATCACAAGCGGATGAGTGGATTTAGGTGGATGGTTTATAAGGGGAAGTAATTATGCAAGACTTAAAGATTTACACCCTGAATATTTCAATTAACTTTCTCACAAAACATTATATCCCAGGCATGATAATGATTGCTAGTAAAAGTATATTTATCTGCCCAATTTATGATTTGGGATGGTCACTGAAAACAGGAGAATTTAAGAAAATACACAAAAAGAGCGTTATAAGCGGACCGCAATTCCCGCCAAAAAATGAAGACTGGACATGCCCAGCAGTCATAATCAATCAGGTTAAAGTTATATCACGAATAATTTTACGGCCTTTCTTTAATCGACTTTAGACAGCTATTGGCTGAAAAGAACACAGGTGCACAGATTAGAGGTTAATGCTATTGTGAAGTTATTTACTCCACCAATCATAAAATTCAACTATCAGTAAATCTTGGAGATTTTCAAACTGTTCAATGTTTGCAAATGTGTGGTTTCTTAAGTGGGCGTTTGCTGATCATACTGGTAATTGTATGGTCAAGCTTTATCTTGGCTTTATCTGGGCTGACTGCCTGTGGTAGCGCATGTAATACTCAGACCATGCCATGCATATCTGCAGGCTTGTCAGTGCTCTCACAGCCTGTGCATGCCTTCAGAAGTTCAGACAGATTTAGTCAGGGTGTCGATCAATTAAATGATGCAATAGGTTGTCCTAGTTTATTTTCTTCAAAAATAAAGCCACAAGTTTTACGTAGCTAATATTGATCATAACTAAAATATTTTTCTCAGAAATGTTGGAAAACTGAAACAAAACAAGACCTGTCACAGGGACATGATAGCTCGCCTGACAGCGCCTTGCCCATCACATAAAAAACTCTAACATTTTACTAACGCCGACGCCAACGCCGACGCCAACGCCGACGCCAACGCCGACGCCGTGGGTAGTGCAATAGCTCTACCTGAACTTCGTTCAGGCGAGCTACTAAAATTGAAAGATTTCCACCTCTAGCGGGATTTGGATCTGGACCGCTGGCTTAGCAGGCCAATGCTTAACTTATTGAGCTATTGTGGGGCCTATCTTTTTAAGAAAGGAGATATACATGTAATGGGCTTTTACCTTAATTGGGAAATTACAGACATGTACTGCAATGCATATAATGGTTAGTCCGAATATTTACATTTGAACAATAATGGCAAATGCAAAAGTGTGAAGGAAAAAAATGGCATCATTGTTAATTTTTTGTATTTGTATTTCTTTTTAACATTTCATTGATTTTATCCCTATTTATGGGGGAGAGTCAACTAGTATGTCCTTTTGCTCTTTTTTCCTTGGTCAGTGAAAAAAAAACTCTCATATATACCATATTCATCCTAATAAAAAACACTGCTCTAGCTACCTCTTTTCCTAAAATAATGCTATCTTAACTTTTTGAATTCCTGTTTGCTTCTCTGGATAATTAAAGTAGCTTTTTGAAATGTGATCTTCTCTTAAAGAGTTGACCCTATACTGAGAAAGGGGGCAAAAACAGTAGAGTTAATTGCTTCTTCTGAAAGTATACCCATCACCTTATATTGCTACTTATAGTTTTTTGGCAGTGACTGATTTACTACAATCTAGGCTCTGAATACCGCCCCCCCCACCCCTTTTCGCAAAATGAAACACCCCCCTGGGTATTTAATAGGATTAATATGGTATATCTGTTGTTCTACAGTACAGGATTCAGGCAGTTATCAAAAGCTACCTGTTAGGACTGTATTTTGTAATTTTCTAACAGTAGCAGCTACTAGAGTGTGTCAGAACTCCAATAAACAGTAGGGGGCTGTCAATTTATGAAATCACAGCACATTACCATATATACAGTAAACATTTCTAGTGTGCATATATCAGTTTTCTTACTGTTTTTTTTTCTCTCCTTTTTTCCTCAAAAATTCAATGATAAAATATATTTGTTCATAAATATTATCTCAAAATAAGTTTTACATCACATTTTATGTTGTGCAACAGATATCGTACTTTTAGTGTTTGTTAAATATTCCAAACAAAAGCAAAATGTTCTGAGATCGTAACTAAATAAAAAAAATGTCATAAATTGTGATGCAATTTGTAAATAGTCCATTTTTTTTTATTAAAATATTTTTAAGATATTTTCCATGCATAATGGCCATTATTTCTGCATCATACTTGAACTGTTCATATTTTATAAGAATTTCATTGTCATTTGTGTTCCTGATATAACTATTTACTGAGGCGCAGAGGCGATGGGATACGATCCAAACCATAATTATAAGCTACTGTTATTAGAGCAGCCTTGATGAGGCAGTTCTAATGAAGGACAGTTATGGAGCGTATTAACAGAATTTATCTTATAATTATCATCACCAACCACCCTTTATTGGTCTGTGAGTATGCTTAATTATGATACTTTGAGAATATATAAAAAAATAAATCAATGTATAACTTGGGAACAAATTTTAAAGCACTAAGGACAGGTCTGCACAGATCAACCTGATTACGGTATATTTCTGTTTATTCCGCTCTAGAGAAGCATTTTATTCAGTATTTTATTATGTATTTTTGGGAAAAAGCGACAATATATGTTAAAACATGCACGTGTTAAAATGCAGCAAAACGCAGATGTGAACCTAATTGTATAACATTTTTCATAACACTTATTTATGGATTTTTTTCTGTTTCTTTTCTTTTTCTTCTATTTTTATACCATAAGTTACCTAAATATTTGGACACTAACAAACTACTGTAATTCCAGCATATCTTATTGTCCTTCTTTTTGTCAGTCTAATGGTCTGGAACCTAAAACTTTTTCAAGTGGAAAATATAAAATTTTATGTATTCTGAGATATTAATTCTCTGTGTTTATATTGAAAAAAAGGGGAAAACTATGAGTAATAAAGCTATTTCTACCCTACAATTAATTTTCACAGATTCGTTATCCTATCCTAAATAGTTCTGAGTTAACACACTTTTATATTTTGGCTAGTAATAGAAAATTAATGAGAATATGAAGCCAATTACTGTACAGGAGATGTATCTCCTATTTCTGACTGAATCTGTATTGAAAGCCACTTTGTCAAAATTAGAAGGTGGTCGGGTGGTGGGATGGTGCTGTGTATAACTTCTAATGCCGGGGCGTCCTACTGATTTGGAACATAGGGCAAGGGCTTACTGTGCTTGCAGTAGGTGTCCAGGCCCGGATCCAGACCACCGCATTCTGGTGGGGTTCTGGATAACTTGTGGGGATGGAAGGTGCCGAGATATGTGTTTTGGGGGCGGGGGGAGGGGCTGGGTGTTAGTGGGGCTTGAAAATATATAACACTAGAAAAGAGCCCGCGCAAGCGCGGAAATATTTCATGATGGTCAAGTTTATATAAAAAAGCGAGTTTAATTTTTCAATGTAAATGGCCTTAGGCCTTGGTGAAGATATGACCTTTACCATGAATACTCACTAAAGCTTCATTTACCTAATTAGTTGTCTGCATCTACAAACTTTCAGGTAGCAGACTGCATTGTTTCTAAAAAAATCAACTTTTTTCACTTTTTCCTATAGAAAAACCGAAGTGACTCAAAAGTTGACCTTGCCGTAAAACAGATCAAGGTCATCCCAGGGTCATCATTTATATAAATTTTGTTGAGCTTTTGAGTCCTTGATGCGACATGCTAAGTTTCAAGATCATAGGATTTGTGGTTCTGGGGGAGAATTGGTTGATTTGATGCTTAACGTCCACGGTAAACAGCTAAGGTCATGTCGGGACGGTCAGTTAACCTAACCACACTATTCCTGGGCAGGCTTAGACCTCCTAAGCGGTTAACCAGTACTAAGTGCACATACTTCCGCCAGTAACTGACAACTACCCTTCTTGAATCAGCGGAAGGAGAAACGAAAGTATGTGGCCAGACCGGGTTTCGAACCCAGGACCTCTGACTTATGAGTCAGGTGTCCTACCGATTGCGCTACACGGCCCGGCGTGGTTCTGGGGGAGAAGATTTTTGAAATGTTTTACCATAATAAATGTTTGCCATCTTGGTTATGTGACCTGTCCTGGGTATTTTTTTTTTCTGAAAAAATTGGGTCCTGGAACGTTTTTGGGGAAAATATTCAAGCCCTCTGAAGACTAAAGGCTTATATTTAGCTTCGTTGAATCATTGATATTGATTTGTCTGCTTCCGAAAAAATGCCCTTTCTTACCTGGCGCATGTGTGTTAACCTTAGGCATTTTTAATTTTTGTCTTTTCGAAAGTTCAGTTCAGTTTGAATTCTCCTAACGACGTTCCCCAAGTGGCTCAGCGGTACGTAACCATAGCCGCACACACTTGGCGCCGTGTGTCCGTCCAACTTTTCGAAAGACCATGTGCGTTGAGCTTTATTCTTCAATGGGCGAGTTCGATTGGCTACTCGTATTGACTATCGTTCTGGAAGAAAATGGGTCGTTTCGAGCCAGGGCCGTCGGGACTATTACCATTTAGTTCTTCATCCGTTTAGACATATGAGCAAAAATACAAAAATAAATCGTTATTTATGGGGAATGACGTACGTTCATGGGTCGGATTTTTGCATTAGAACCTGCTAAATTTGGACTTGCTAAGCAGCGCGCCGATATAACGACGCAGAACCGAAACGACCGGATTAATTTAAAACGTGTATTCGAGTACACGATAATTTCACTCGAACGCACCCATTGTTGACATCGAAGTTTCTAGAAAAATACTTGGGAGAATTTAAAATGAAAGACGAATTTAATTGCCAAATTCTTTAAATCTACGTGAAACTAAAACACACGCTAACCGAAATTATCAATGATAGCAATATGCGAAAGAACCAGTATAGAAATTACGCTTGAAAATGCCACCAATTTTGCAGTTTATGCGTTACTTCGTTTATTTAGTATTATAGATAAATAGGGATCGTTTTGTTGAGAATTTTTGATAATGTCCTTTTTGCCATGAAATATATGTTGTGATAACTCATTAGAATCGCCTCGCCGAGGCGATTCTGATGAGATGTCACAACATATGTTTTAATTCAACCAGGCCCAGGTGGCGGGGCTGAAGCCCCAAAGCCCACCCATGGATCCGGGACTGGGTGGGGGTGGGATTGTTTGGACATTTTTTCTCTCGTCTATCATTTCTCTTCTTTCTCCCTCTCTCTGGGAGATGGCCCGATATAGACTTAAATACTGCCTAAAAGGGCTGTTAAACCCAAAACAATCAATCAGTCGTGAAAATTAAATGCAGAATGGAAGTGCATTACCAGTGACTTCTACCATTTGACACTTCTGAAATAGTTAATTTTCTATTTGGGACAAAATTAAAATTATTTTGAGCTGTCCCAGTACTTAAATCATTATCGTATTCACAATGGCTTTTTGATTTTTTTAAGTTGAGTCAGTTTGATATTTAAAGTGAACTTTCTATATGGCCTTACATAAATATGTCACTATAATTTACTTATAATATTGTTATAAAACTTACCGTTAAACAAAAATTACCAAACTGAAATTTTTAAGAACCAAAGCAAATTTATCACGAAGCTCAAATCACCAAGTACCTATCTTTACCCATGGTTAAATGATCATTTTCTTTCCTAACTAGAAAATAGATATACAAATAAATTTAAAAAATAAATAAATACAAAAAAAAAACAACAAACAACAAAAACATGAAGCTAGAATCATGGACTTAAATAATTTCACGCACATACAAGTTGGTTGGAAAAATGCAAAATCTCTCTTTTCACTGATTATAATAATATACAGTATTTGCTATTTTACACAGCATAAACTTTTCTATGATTTTCCTGTAAACTTCATTATTTTTCAGTGATATTTGTCAATAAATTTAGTAAACAATAAGGTAGGGCTTCTCAGGTAGTCATTTGTTATGCAGTGACAGATATTATTATATATATTAGTGTTTATTCATTTGTCAAAAGTACCTGTATGAAAATTTGGTCCAACAGGTAACTGGTCCAAGGATTACACCAGTGCAGTCCGAGTTGGACCAGTCCAAGGTCCAATGGTCCAAGTGATTTGGTCCAAGGATTACAGTGACCCAAAACTGAGAACGAATTTTCATTGGCTACTAAAATATTCGCGTCCATAATTACCGCGTATCCCGCGCGCATCAACTGCGTCTCCGACGCGTTTTGAATGTGTACAAATACGTGAGCGCCAGTGTATCGGTAAATGCCACCAAACCGCGACACACATTGTTTCTGCCTTTGCCAGCAAGTTTTTACAACGGCTCCGCTTACCTCTGCGCCTTAGATGTATAGAATTGTTGCATCCATACACTAAACTTGTCCATGTGGGACATAAGCCAGGCTGGTGCTCTTTCTTGTAATCTGTTATAGCTGAACACCTTATTCATGTTATTATATCTTGTCGGTCACTAGGTTTGTCTAAGTTAGCATTTAATCAAGATGGAGCTTCTCCTTTCGTTATAGCTGAATAGTTTTTATACTCCCGTTTGAAAAACGGGACGTATATTGTTATGGCGCTGGCGTCCGTCCGTCCGTCCGTCCGTCCGTCCGTCCGCTCTCATGAGAGGGTATTTGTGGGCTGAGCTGTGAGTACAAACCCCATTTGTGGGGCGAATTCGACTTTTGTGGTGCACCTCATTAGTCGAAGTTTTCTGACACCTTCTGTGTGATGATGAGGGGTAGATGGGTCATTTAAAATCATTTGTTTTCACAAGTTTTGTCCAATCTGTCCGTGATTGGACAAAATTTGTGGGTTCATGTGAACAGAGGGCACGTGTGAGCTGTGATCAACCCGCAAGTGCACTTTGTACGATTCTGTCCATAAAAGATAACCCCCAAGTCTGGGGTGCAACCTACAACAACACCCTCATGCGTCTGTCCGTCCGGCGTAAACTTTTCGTTTCCGGATAACTCCTCCTACAGTTTACATCCGATCAAGCTGAAACTTGGTATATAGTAAGACTATGAGATGGACCAGCGCATATCGTTTCGAGGTTACGCTCCAATGATTTTTAGCGGAGTTACAGCCCTTTACTTAGAATTTTTGGGGTGTTCGTTTCCGGATAACTCCTCCTATAGTTTTCATCCAATGAAGCTGAAACTTTGTAAACAGTAAGACTACGATGTGGAGTAGCGCATATTATACGGAAATTTGCTCCGATGATTTTTAGCGGAGTTACAGCCCTTTGAAAAAAACGCGTCTATGGCAGTTTGTATGGCAATTCTTAAGCATTCCATAACTTGGTTACTCTTTGGAATATCATGATGAAACTTTATAACAATGTATATGAGGTTAAGACAACGTGTCTCATACAAGAATGGTTACTCCCCTTGACTTAGATTTTGATTTACCTCCCTTTGATTATTTTGTCAGACTATATTTGTACACCTCATATCTAACTAACCCTTTGGACTATTGTGATGAAACTTGATAGTGATGTATATTAGGTTGACATAATATGTCAAATATAAGAACGATTGCCTCCCCTTACTTATTTTTGGAGTAACCTCCCTTTGAATATTTTCTAAGGCTATTCTTATGCAAGCGATAAGTAGGCAACCGTATGGAATATCTTGATGAAGATTTATAGCAATGTGTATTAGGTTGAGGCTGTGTGTAGTATATAAGAATAATTGCTCCCTCTCCTTATTTATGGAGTTACATCCCTTTGATTAATTTCTACGGCTATTCTTGGGCAAGTCATTACTAGGTAACCGTATGGAATATCTTGACGAAACTTTATAGCAATGTGTATTAGGTTGAGACAGTATGTCTAATTAAAGAATAATTGCTTCCCCTTCCTTATTTTTTTTTAGTTACATCCCTTTGATTACTTTTTAAGGCTTTTCTTTTGAGAACCTTAATGTTTGGAATGTCTTGATAAACTTGGTAGCAATGTAGACAAGGATGAAACGGTGCAAAAAAAAACATTCAGAAACGGGCGTATATTGCCCCGCTTGCGGAGCTCTTGTTGTCATATATAGTCGGTCATGGGGTAGACCTGGGAAGGGCCTTACCAAGAATGGAGTTCGTCATTTTATTCTGTACAAGCTGGACTGTTATTTTCTATCTTATAGGTCCCCGAACATGCCTAGGTGAGCCATTAGCCAGGATGGAGCTCTTCCTTGTGTTTGCAAATCTCCTACAGCGGTTTACATTTCAGAGAGAAAATGATCACGTGAAACATATGATGGAACCAAAAACTACACAAGTAACCAACGCACCGTTGGAGTACAAGCTTAAGGCAATCAAACGATAAAAGTTAACTTTGTGTTCGGACTATACAAAAATGTTTATAGCAATAAAGGCACATCCGTCTGGGATATTCTAATATAGCTCTGGTCAAAATTACAAGTATGGCTTCAGAACTGATAGTCACTTGTCTATAATTCGGATGTAGGTCTTTCAGAGTATTGTAAAAAGAGCTAAAACTGGGACATCTAAAAATGCCATAACGGCCATAAAATGTAACAGTTTGATATCACAATATTTACACTTGCCACAGGTGAACCCTTTAGAGCAACTAGCTTCATACAATGATGAAGGACAATTGATCAAGCGACGTCTTATGTAAACAAACGTCTTGGTTGGTTCTTGTAACGTTCGATTGACGCCACGTCAGGGCGACGGCTGTTTAACGTTATGGCCGAATACGTCGTTACTAAGTTTTCTTCGACCCATATTTTGCATATTCTACACCAAATTACCACAGGAATGGCACAGAGAGATTCACAAATAAAGTGTAAATATAAGAATAGAAATTTGATTTTTCAGCGTTCATCTAGTGAAGCCAGTGGTCGTCGCTAAAATTCTACAAGAAGCGCTTAGCTCCGCCCACTGGCTTCATAACACGATGAACGCTGAAAAATCAAATTTTAATTCTTAATTAATGTGATGAGTCTAAAAGATATAGATGGAGTGGCAAACAGCGTAGGTCCTAAGTCTACACTGTTTGCTCAGACCTATCTTACTCAGTACAGTCAAACCTTTCTTAAGGGGTCACCCCAGAGGACCCACAAGAATTGCTGCTTGAGACAGGTGACCCCTTAATACAGGTTAATTTTGCAATGTATTTTGGTTTAAGGGACCCAAAAAAGTGGCTGCTAAAGACAGGTGGCCCCTTAATACAGTGACCTCTTAAGACAGGTTTGACTGTAGTTAGAATTTTTACCATACTCCTGTTTTCCAGGGCCGTATTTTTAAAACATTTGAAGTGGTTGCTATGCCGTTGCTAAGGTTAAATTTCTTTGAAGGAGATTCCCTACAGCTATGAAATTTGCTCTGGAGGAACAGTCAGACTGTCAGACTGTTCCTCCAGAGCAAATTTCATAGCTGTAGGGAATCTCCTTTATAGAAATTAAGCCTTAGCAACAGCATAGCAATGACTTAAGTGTTTTTATAAAGTCGACCCCAGGACTTATAGGAGAGTGTTGTGACATTTACGCAGAATACCTGCCTTGTTTACATCCTGAAAATGTTTAGCCTAGTTCTAAAATATATGTATACTGATCATGAATAAAGTAAATTTGTAAAATTCGACAAAAATAGTATGCTTTTACGGAGATGTGGTCTTTACAAGCCTTGAGCTTCCAACCGAAGTGTATATTTGTACGTGATGCAACCTGTGTTTAGAGCAGTTATTTTCATTAAATGTTTATACTTTTGACACATTTGAACAATTCATCCTTATCTATGTGTGTTTGCGTCTATATCCTTTCATTATATTCTTATTAACATAATGTCGAAAAAAAAATCGACAAAATATAACATAAAGTGTAGTAACTTACTTCTGTAAATTCTTTTTCTGCCATTTGTACAGAGTAAAACATCTTGACTTTCTATTTGTTTCCCTAAAAGAAAGGTATCTTTCCAAATAGGAAACAGTGTGCTCCAATAGGAGCGAATTCTTTATACTTTAAAGACAATACATGTAGTTATTATACTGTACAATATACGTAAAACACGCCCCCCCCCCCCCCCCCAATTATGAGTTGGTTTATGACCCAACCATGCAATTCCTATTTGAGATGTGGTGTTCCCTTTGATCTTTTTCAGTGGTATAACAGGGTTGTGCACACAATAAACAAGATAATTTATCTGTAAGCGTTGACCTGCATTTGTAAAGGTGAAAACTAAACTGGAAATTAGATAGTTATTCACACTGAAAACCTAAAACGCCAAAGCGAAAGAAGAAATTACCACCCCCCCCCCCCCCCCCCCCCCCCGCCCCAAAACAGCCCCTCCAGTCAAACAAGACACCATAGGAAGAAGAAATGTGATCGATTAACAACACATTACGCAAAAACAAACACCTTTAGTATAACTAAGAGAATCTGCAAGGGAAGCACCATCTTGTGATACGTAAACTCCCGATAACCTTATTACTGGCCGTTTAATGGTTCAAACTGGACATCAGAAAGCTTTTCAGTAAGTTCACTCAGAAAGCTACCTCCATACCGCCATATTTTTTTATGGACGTGAATGATTCATTTTGTGATGTCTGGCTCCTTCAAGAAAAATAACGGAAAACGCAAAGTTAATATGTTATACAAGCTACGCAACCTAATAACGGCAGACAAAAGTTTTGCTAAAATGTATTACCTGCATGTTTGAATGATTACATGTGGTTAGTTCCCCTTGTCAATTGATTAAGGCCCTACCTGTATGGTTGTCCCAAGAATGTCGTCATATACATCAACGATGCAATGGGTGGAAAATGTAGCCAAGTTCATGAACATATAAGGGCTTGATTATGTCTTCCTTGCCAGAGCTAATATCCGAGTCTGACAAGCATATAATAATACACTGCTCAAAATATTTAAAGGAACAGCAGCTATTTTCCCATCGACATTACTACAACATATACCCAGCTCAACAGCCCATAAATTTGATCGCCAGTGAGCAAGAATTCCTATCCTTTTGCAGCATTTTGAAGAATGATCGAAGTTTAAGACAACAAGAATTGCAATACAAATGATGGCCTGCTTATTTCCATGGATCAAATTTTGGAATTTTCGAAATTTCTGAAATTGGGGCATTTTGCTGGAAGTCTATTAACTCTTATGAGCTTCATTTCAAAGTGATCTTTTCAAACGGGCCACCTCATAAGACATCTAGTTTCATAGACAAAATGAACGTTTTGACTTTGGTTGAAATTTTCAGACTTTTCACGTGTTCTGATAATTTACAAATTTTTACCAAAATTCCAATTTTACAAAAGTCTCTCCATGGACATTGGCAGGACAAATATAGAATCAAAACTTGTGCTATCAGTTACATCGACCCTCTTTGAAAATTTGCAAATTAAATGGAAATTCCGTGTCTTTGTTGATCAAAAGTACATGACCTCAAAGTAAAGATGAGTTCCACTATCATCTTTGGAAAAATATTAGGTGCTCCTTTAAATATACTGAAAGGATTTAAAAACTTCCACTTTTTATTGCTGGCTGCTGATCTGTTTACTCATGACAGTGTTGACTATTTAACGACAAAATGCTTGAAACTTATCAAATTTAAAGATTACGCAGTTTATTTGTATCATTTACCTAAATGACGTCAGTAAAAGAACGTTACGTCACTGAAATGCATAAGGCGATGCCGGCGTTATCTTATGCAACACTCTTTCGACCACTTCTTACTGTCTTAATATTGTGACGACATCAACGTTGATTTGCAAGTATCACCGTGGATGATGCTGTCGCGCAAAGCCTATTACGGAGACGGCGTCGACGTAAGTTAACGTCATGACCTCTGGTTTTCAATCTTGGTTAGGTGCTTTTCTGACGGTCTTTTTAGCTTCCTGTAAACAGTGTACATCGTCTGAGAATGTAAATTGCCGACATCAACGCATAAAATTGTACCGCGACGTCACTTTTTGAAATTTCAGCATTTATCTGGCCCAAAACTCTGCGCCTGTTTGCGATATTTAGGCGCGGTAGGCTAAATAAAGCCACTGACCGAGTTCAAATTTTTAAAAATCAATTTGATATTGTAAGAGAAATGTTTCATCAGAAAATTGTATACATGAAGCTATTCATCCTTATGTAATCGGTACTAAGAACACGAGGAGTACGTGCTTGTTCCTGACCGATTCGGTTGAACGATTTCAAATTCCGTACATTGATAGAATCAGGTATAATAGAATATATATGCTGTAAAATTTTGGTGGGCGTAGCTGCATTCATTTTTGAGATATTCAAAATTAATGGGTGGAAGTTTTTAAATCCTTTCAGTATAGTTTGAGCAGTGCTTGTCTGACCGGATATTTTCTCTGACAAGGAAGACTAATCTGACCATTCAAAGGCGATTCCTCTTTCTTACATATGTGTTATGCTACAACAAATGTGCCGAATGTGCCTGTATGTCGTTTATGAGTTCCGTTAAATGTCGTTTACGTTTTAACCCTTAATGCACCAAAAAGCAGACGACAGAATTTACTTCTGCAGAATTTCAAAAAAATGTTTCGTCCAAGCGATATCATATTGAGAATTCGAACATTAGAGGACAAACAGTGTAGATTCAAATGAGGTGGCTCATAATGAGCCACCTCATCTGGATCTACACTATTTGCCAATTCAACAATTTTAATTTTTGGCGCTTTAAGGGTTAAATCACATCCTTGTTTCTAAAGGTGTCCACATTCGACTTAGGTGGGCTATACTTTATAATTTTGTTCTTTCCTGTCCATCCTCATTTAAAAAAAAAAACACTGCACCTATTATCACCCAGGAAAGGCCACGATCACAAAATACAGCCCATCTAATACACCGAAAAAGGAAGGAGCCCCGGTAGCTCAGTGGGTTAAGCGCTGGCCTACTGATCTAGCGGTCGCGGGTTCGAGCCCCGCTGGAGGTGGAGTTCTTTCCATCGTAAACGGGGTTCCATTGCACACAGCCTTTCATTATCACAAGCCCATCGCCCTGATATGACTGAAATACTGTTGAAAAGGACGTAAAATCGCAAGTCATCCATCCATCCATCCGAAAAAGGATAAAAGAAGAAACGCAAACAACGAAAATTAACAACGGAATTAACCCGTTTATGCCCAGTAGACTATTCTATCCTTATCAAATGGGCGAGTCCATTTGTCAATTGAACGGTGTCTGGGGCCGTATTCATAAAGCCACTTAAGTGGTTGCTATGCGGTTGCTAAGGCTAAATATCTATAAAGGAGATTCCCTACAACTATGAAATTTGGTCTGGAGGAACAGTCTTTGTAAGACTGTTCCTCCAGAGCAAATTTCATAGTTGTAGGGAATCTCCTTCAAAGAAATTTAGCCTTAGCAACAGCATAGCAACGACTTAAGTGGCTTTATGAATACGGCCCCTGCTCTAGTAATTTCTATCCTTTTTAGCTCACCTGAGCGGGAGGCTCTGGGGGGAGCTTATAGTATTTGCAGGCTCCGTCGTCCGTTGTACGACGTCCGTCATCCGTCCACAATTTCAAACGCTTTCTCCTCTAAAACCGCTGGGCCAATTGTTACCAAATTTCATATGTAGCCTCCTGGGGTCTTAGGAACAAAAAATTGTTCAAACGGTCCTGGTCACATGACCAACATGGCCGCCATGCCCATATATGGTTTAAACATAGAAAAATTTTCTTTTCCAGAACCAATACACAGTTCCGAGAATAGCCGCTAAGATCCGCCTTCTTAGTTACTGTTACTACGTCTCACAAGCTTACAAAAAGATGGCGGAAAAACAAATGACAAAAGCAAGTGTCTGCTAAATGTTGGCGATCTACGGCGAAGAATCAGCCTCCTCATGACCTACACATGGCAGTTGGCGCATCATGCATTTCCGATGCGTTCTGTTCTTGCAAAGCGGAGAAAGTCTATTAAAAGTGGCGTTAGTTTGTTTTCTTTAAACAGGTAACCATCCCTCCATTAGCTGTAAGGTAAAATCACGGAGTTATGTTGGATATTGGCCACGTGCGATTTGTTTGTGAGACTATGTCACGTGCTAAGTTGTCGTTGCATTGGCCAGGTATACGCTATCAGGTGATTTTAAGTGACATTCTGGGTGTGGCTCGGAACTGTGTATAGGCCGATGACTTTGAAACTTGGTATGTAGCATTGAGTAGGCAAGTACTACCAATATTGTTCAAATTATGACCTTGGGTTGACCTTGACCTTTTTACGGTAAGGTCAAATTTGCTTCCTTGAGCTTTTATATGGCAAAATGCTAGAACATAAGCTATCTTGGAAACTGTTGAAGATTTTTGGGCTAAAAATTGGTATATACAGTCATCTTAATGAGTACATGAAGATTTATGAGTGTAAGAGGTAAATGTCATTCTTTGACCTTTGACCCTTAACCCTCATATTTCGACAATTTCAATCATCTCCTCAAAAGCCACTGGGCAAATTGTAACCAAATTTTATGTAGAGTCTCAAGGGGTTGCTGGAATAAAAATGTGTTCAAACGGTCTAGGTCATATGGCCAACATGACCGCAATTCCCATATATGGTTAAAAAATTAAAAAAACTTCTTCTCCAGAACCAATGAGCGGATGGCCTTGAAACTTGGTATGTAGCATAAGAAACTCAAGTACTGTCAAGGTTAATCTAATAATGACCTTGGGTTGACCTTGGCCTTTTTTCGGTAAGGTCAAATATGGGAAAATGCTAGAACATAAGATTTTATGGAAAGTTTGGAGATTTTGGCCTATAACTTGGTATATACAGTCGTCTTAATGAGATGATGAAGAACTGTGAGTATAAAAGGTCATGGTTATTCTTTGACCCATGTCTCTCATATTTTAGAATTTTCAAACATTTTCTCAAAAGTCAAAGTGCCAATTGTAAACAAATTTCATATAGAGCCTCCAGAGGTTGATGGAACAAAAAATTGTTCCAACGGCCCAGGTCACATGACCAACATGGTCTCTACGCCCATATATGCTAAAAAGCATAAAAAACATTCTTCTCCAGAACCAATAGACCAATGGCCTTGAAACTTGGTATGTAACATAAAGTACTTAAGAGAAGCTGACTGTAAGCATCGAGCATTGGATGGAAACTCAAAATTTTGTATTTTGCTAAAAATTTCATGGTTAAAAGCTCTCGACAAAAGATGGAGAGCGGTGAAAAATTAGATATGTCAAACGGTTCTCGAGATATCTTAGCAATTACTGTTGCCATGGCAACCATTTTTAGGCCGGTCAAATGTTACATATTATTAAGAATATCAAAGGGAATTGTATCTCTGATGGAGCAAGTATGAACTACTTGACTAGTATGGTGCTTAGGACTAAATGTAATTGTTATTCTTTGCACTTTCAAAGCATCGGTCACTGCACGTTGTTGAAACCATGGCAACTAAAAGTACATATAGTCGGAGAAAAAATCAAATTTGTGAAAATAGCACGTCTTTAATTCAAGATTATTGAAAATGGCAGCCTGGCCTGAATAAACCGTTTACATGTCTTGAAACGTCAACATAAGTACAGTTCATAACAAAAACAATTAGCTGTAAACTTTCACTAACTAAAGAATAAATGCACGTGCAAATGACTTCCCTCTTGCGATTCTAATTTTATAGAAAACAACAGTTTTCTAGTTTTTTGCCTTAATTACCACTCTGCCAAATTGAATTGGCTACAAAAAAAACAAATAATGAGACTTGTTATATTCCATCTTTGCAAATAACGATGTAGAAACGTATTTGTAGATGTTGTTTTTATGGTTACAATGCATAAAATGTGTTAAATCAGTTCAAAACAACCCTAAAACCAAGTAACTGATATACACCTCCTAATTTGAATTAGAATCGATATGTTTTAAAAGTAGTTCAGTACTTGGTTTCTGTATCACTTATGGTTTTCATTTTTTTCTAATAAACAAATTTAAAGTGCTGCTAAGATACCCCACCCACTAATTTATAGCCTAGCCACTAGGCGAAGAAGTTATATCAGTCATCTATCCTATTTTCCCAGTTCTTACCACTGTATTCTTACAGCCAGTCTATACTTATTGCTCGACTTTTTCATGATCAGAAAAGGTGCAGATTCAAGTTTTATAGACTGGCCAGAAAAAAAGAAGAAAAAAAAAGTTATTTCTTTTCCTATATTAACGGTAGCCTTTTCACTATCAGACTAGCGCTAGTCTACTAATGGTACTGCATTCGCTTTTACCAAGATCGGGTGAAGCACATTTTTCCTTGCGCATACCTCGTGTCGTGATAAAACCAGTCTTATGTCATACGCAAATCACGCGAGTCTAGACTAGACACATGCGCAATCAGAACAGGGTAGACTACACATGAGCGTAGACATATCTTGGTACCTCCTGGTAGCGTATAATAGCATATTTCACTGCAAACATTATGGGCTGAACACACATATTTCCTTGCGCAGGCCATTTGAGTCGTGTCGTGATAAAATGAGCCTCATGGTATATACAAAACACCTATCTCCAGACTAGTCTATGCACTAGCACAATCAGAACAGGGTAAGCGCAATAAGTTCGCCTTCTGTGAATCAAACGGTGTACTGCACTTACTCCGACAGACTACGCAGTTGCGTAGACTTATCTTGGTACCCACTGTTTGCTTATAGCGTCAAACATATTTTGACCGGACAAGGCTCATAACGTTCAACAAAAGAGATGAGGATAAAATGCACGTGCAAATATGACCGACCTTTGATTATCTTGATTATCGATGATGTAACCCAAGAGCCGCACCCTCAGAAAATTGCCACATGGGACGAGAAGAATCAGACCAGCCTGTGGTACCATTTATGCGTTCATAACATGTATTAACAATCTTGAGCACCATACACTTGAGCGCCGTAAAGAGTGCGAAAAGAAATGACACTAATGGGACTGCATTCACTTTTACCAAAATGGGGTGAAACACATTTTTCCTTGCGCATACCTCGTGTCTTGGTAAAACCAATCTTATGCCATACGCAAATCACGCGTGTCTAGACTAGACGCATGCGCAATCAGAACAGGGTAGACTACACATGAGCGTAGA
The DNA here is from genome assembly GCA_963989385.1 of Ctena decussata. Classification (NCBI taxonomy): domain Eukaryota; kingdom Metazoa; phylum Mollusca; class Bivalvia; order Lucinida; family Lucinidae; genus Ctena; species Ctena decussata. Next base: position 63,178,785 of record OZ022506.1, on the reverse strand, counting down.
CAAATCTTGGTACCTCCTGGTTGCGTATACATACATATTTCACTGCAAACAGTATGGGCTGAAAACACTTTTTTCCTTGTGCAGGCCATTTGAGTCGTGTCGTGATAAAATCAGCCTTATGGTATAAGCAAAACACCCATGTCCAGACTAGTCTGTACACTAGCACAACCAGAACAAGGTAGGCGCAATTAGTATGCTTTCTGGGAATCAAAAGGTGCACTGCTCTTACTCTGACAGACTACGCAGTTGCATAGACTTATCTTGATAACCACTGTTTGCGTATAGCGTCAAACATATCTTGCCCGGACAAGGCTCATAACGTTCTTGAAACACAATAGATGAGCATAAAATGCACGTGCAAATATGACTGACCCTTGATTATCAATGATGTAACCCAAGACAAACAATTGCCGCAGTAATCCTATATTTTGGGATAGATGTATCTGAGAAAGATCAAGATGTGAAATGCGCCATATACTGTCAGTATTTTTGACAAAATGTCGGCTAGTATAAGCACCTGTTCAAATTTAGAATAATTACAGTAATTTTAAGGTGTCCCAATAGAGAGGGTAAATTAAAACGGTGCAAATTGTTTGAACAGCATTACAAGATACCCAGCAGGCACATGACGTCGTAATGATGTCGAAATTGGATCGATGCGACGCCACCATGCCGCATCGACTGTAATACTACGTCACTTCGACGTCTTGTGCCTGCTGGGCAGTAAAGTATTTCCCAGCGAGCACATGGCGTCAGAATGACGTCGATGCGATGTCATCTGGTTGCGTCGACGTCAATGCGACGTCATTATAACGTTGTGTGCCAGCTGGGTAGTATATATCAATGTGATGATCTGATCCGTGTCTTCTGCTTTCTATTAGGTATCAGAAAAAAAATAATGTTATTGGAAGTCTGTCCACAGTCACGACTAAATAGTCTAGGTCCATGTTTCATTAACATCGATATTCAGACGAACAAAGTTATTCGGTAGGGAAAAGAAATAATGCCAAAATTTGTGCATATGGCCAAACATGATAAATTCTGCATTTCGATCATACAAAACTAAAATTGACAAGAAAAATGTCATAACTGCCTTTTTAATTTATTTAGTATTTTTTTTATTTGTTTTAACTATTGTAGAACTTAAATGTACAGATTATTCGATGCGTCTGCGTGTGTGCTTTACTGCTTAAATATAAGTAACCCCCATAAAGTATATGGTGCTTATGTGGGTTCCATCCGTTTGTGCGACTCCACTTTGGTTGAAGGTACATCATTGTAGAGTCCTGATGCGCTTAAACAGGTGCAAATGCTGCGACCTTGTACCCATGCCTCTGTGCTTGCACCACGTCTTTGTTGTAGCCGACAGGCCGCACTAAAAGTGTCCAGGATGCAGTAGACAAACAGAAGACACTTCATTGGACAAAGTATACAGAAAACCGCGAAGAGCAGCATGCACTTCTTTCAGCATTCTCCAAAAAGAAGAGCGAGTAGACGGTAAACGGTAGAATATATCAAAAGGTCTTTCACGTTGACAGATACGTATTTTCCTTCGCACAGCTTAGAAATACATGTATTGGGGGGAAAAACTACATCAAAGAAAAAAAATAAAACTAGAAAATAAATAAAGAAAAGCAGAATAAATCAAGAAAAGCAGACAAAACTCTGCAGCACCCGGTATTCCCAGACGATCACCCACCCATCCAAATACTATCCGGGCTCGACGTTGCTTAACTTCGGTGATCGGACGAGAATTTGTGTTCAACGTGATATGGCCGTAGACTGTTATGCTGTAAAATTTTGAACCAGTAGTAGTAACAACAACAGCAACAGCAGTAGTAACAACAACAATGATAATGGTAATGATAATGATAACGAAATAATGATAATAGTAACAAAAGTAAATTTATGATCATAATCAATAGGGAAAAGCAAGATTTAGTCAGCACGCAACAACAGCAACAGTAGTAGTAACAACAACAATGATAATGGTAATGATAATGATAACGAAATAATGATAATAGTAACAAAAGTAAATTTATGATCATAATCAATAGGGAAAAGCAAGATTTAGTCAGCACGCGAAAACAATAATAATAATAATAATAATAATAATAGTAAAAGTACGATGACAAACGAATTGTAATCAAATGAAAAATGGAAGAATAAGGGAAAAGAAACAAGATTTATTTCAACGCGCGAAGAATTCCGCATACAGTTAATTCTGTGGCTTGAGGCGAGGCGTGTCAAAGATAAATAATCACTCTTAAGAAGCTAGTATTTGGTTTGTCAAGCTGGCTTAAGCTTAGCGTTAACAGTTTAAGATGCTTTTCTTTGTGCATGTACAAACACGGCTGTCGGCGTGGTCTTTAGCTAGGCATTACTGACGCAATTGGTAAATAACTGAGCTGTTATCACCAAGCCAAAAGAGCCATGGGAATTTGACACAAGATTAACAAGAAAAAAACTAAATTAATTTCGGAAAAATAAAATATATTGTCAAAAAACTGGTCGTACTGAAATTATAAATATAAATTCAGCATCTAGCGAGTGAGGGCTCCATTTTGATACTAAATATGTATAGTACATTTGATAAATAGAAAAAGGTGTTTTAAAAGGAATCTTTAAAATCGAAAAGGTTATTTTAAAAATTAACCAAACTAATCATAACAATATTGTCAACGTTGCAAACTTGCAAAATTCATATAGATGTCGCTTTTGTGTTTTTGGTGACAGCGTCGAATTCGGCTCATTTAAGAGATGCAAAATATTTCCTTTTATAAAGATTACAGCAAGTACATCGGAGATACCACATCTCATTTATACAATATTGTATTTCATTATCGCATATCCAATTTGTTTCTTAGCAGAAAATAAAAAAAACGTTTCCGTTTACATACATTGGCATAGAAACAATATTACGTGTCCCACTTTTCCCTATCCCGTGTCCCATTTCTACAAAGTATCCCGTTTGCCTCTGTACCACATGGGCTGATCTTAAACGAAAGTGTGCAGCACCCCATTTCGCATTTGTATCAATTTCGCGCCCACTTGGCTCGTACACCAGTTATACAAGGTACCACGTGTGTCCCAGTCCCGCATCCCATTTGTATAAAGGCATTAAGGAAAACTGTTGGCCGAAGAATGAAAAGGGCACAGAAATATCATAGGGCTGATATGATTTGAAAGTAAGACCTTTTGATTTAGTACTAGAAAGTCGCCATCTTGAATTGAGAGACATATTTATTTTCATTCTTCGTTCATGCCAGAAAGAACAAACAAACACGGTCATGCGCACTGAACCAATTCAGATCTCACAATTACTCCGCCCACTTAATCCAAAGGAATTTCCGGGGCCGCGAACAATTGACGGGCCGTCGTTTGTAACGAAGCATTTCATTGGCTGGGATACTTCACGCATGCGCGCGCCTCAACGACTGATCCTTTCCAGGGTTTCGGGTCATATTGTAAGTGACCGTTACACTGTTCATTTCGAAAAGAAAAAAAATAATTAAATAAAACCTGGATAAAGGATCAAGTCTTTTTTCATCTTTTATAGGTAAGTTAAAAATTATTTTATATCTTTGTTTAAGTTTTTCGAAAAGGGACGTATGAAGATATTTTGATTCCTTTTATGCAAACAGTCAATAGATTGATATACTTTAAATAAGCAAACTGTATAAATAGCAAATCTTATTTCATTCCACATGTTTTTTTACTTACTTTTCGGAAAAAGTAAATGTTGCAAATATTTAACGAGTTAAAGAAAACAAAAACGGAAGAAATGAAACACTACACTGGTATTCTAATAAAAGTTAGACATAGGGCAGTAAGCTTGATTTTGTTAAGTTGTTCTTATTGAAATTAAATACCAGGCAGTATTAAATGAGAATTCAGAAAATAATTAGTATTTAAAGAAACAAGGGAATTCCGCCTCCTTCCACGTGTGAGAGCTTTGTAAATATGTTAATGTTTGTTTTAATTTTTTATTTTTTCGAATTTATATACCGTAAACCACTCATAGTTTGCACGAACTTCGGATTAGTTCTATTTGTAATTACTATCGAAAATTTTAAAATATGCGAGTTTTGTAAATTGGTATGATTTGGTAAAAGCGTAGGCTTGAACGTGGCGCCGGTCAAGGTCTACGCTATTTACGCATTTTCTCTGTAAACTGCTTAATTTTGCGGTGCGGAAATGAAGTCTTTTACGGTAAAATTACATAGTTTTTAGTGATTATAGTATATATGTAAATTGAATATGTTTACGGTAGCATTAGCACTATCATCTTTAATGGAAATCTGTTTCGGAACATTGGAAATAAATGTGGGTCGTGCAGAGTTACTTCTGACCGTCATATGCATTTATTTGTATCGGGGCAGCAATTACTACTTGTTTGTCTATCGAAATTAGCAGTAAGCAAATAAAATAATAAAATAATATTTTGGGGAAGCTATTGACGTAGATTATTGAAAATATAGTGCTAGTGCTACAGAGGTCAACACTTATCTTAGGTCCCGAGTCTGGGAAATATAGTACCGACAGATTTGCAAAGAGATGTACGAAAAATTTAGATGGTATTTATTGAGGACTTGTCAGGAAGTTTTTAGTTTTTCTAGTATCACTTTTAAAATGGTAGCTCATAAATGGTTATTTTAATTTACCATCTTTCCGACGAATCAAAGATACACCAACACGAGCATACATACATACAAATCTCGGTAACGTATACTAATTAAGAAAATTCGTGACCAGTAAGATAGTGCATAGTATTCGTCAGTACCATGATGCTTAATATGTATATTTGCAAGTCTTTCTCATAGAATATGTTCGATTTATTGTGGTAATTTGTGTTATGTGCAGCGTCCCGTTGTTATTTCTGTAACTGCAACCACATGTGATATTGTCCCCACAGATATATCTGCAACTGCATGTGTTCTTGTATCATAGTTAATGGTTAATATCTGCAACTGCACGGGATCTCGTCTCATGGTTAATATCTGCAACTGCAACCAAAGAGGGATCATTGCATTAAAATAACTGTTTGACTGCTGATGTGCGAAGTGTCTTGGGGTCAACATCTACAACTGCAACCCAAAAATAATCTCCTCCAATATCATTTTGAGGTAAACATGGACGCTGCACATGACGATAAACCCATGCGCCTATACACTGCAGTCTGAAATGACATAACTGAACAGTTTGAATCTATAGAAGGCACATATCTTAACGCCGAACAGTAAAGACAAAGATATATCTGTAACTGCAGATAAAGGCGATCCTCTGCCTGCAACTACAGATATATGGTTATGTCAGTTAGATATAATTTCAATCATTGTGAGGCGTATTAGGTGGACGCCGATCTTTGAATCATTGAATATCTGCGGCTGCAAATATAGGCGACTCTTCAGATGGTACTGAAAGAACATGGTAGTATCTGTTAGATGCGACTGATTAACGTTTTATGAACGACGATTGTATATCTGCAGCTGCAGATATAGAGGGATCGATATCTGCAACTGCAAATATATGATAGTATTTAACAGATGTTGTTTCTATATCTGCAACTGCAAGTATAGGATAATATTCTATACATGCAACTGCAGATATGGTATCTAGGATATTGTAAGTGACCGTTACACTGTTCATTTCGAAAAGAAAAAAAATAATTAAATAAAACCTGGATAAAGGATCAAGTCTTTTTTCATCTTTTATAGATAAAAACCCCATTAAGTCTCCGCACGACACGTGGTGGGTAGAATCGACAAGATCCAGCCTCTCATATAGCCAAGCGAGTTCTGTACTGGCATGCCACTGACGACACGACCATCAAACTATAATTTGCGGTCTAACAACGAGGAACCAGTGGAGCAAGACCAGATCATCATAGAAGAAGTCCAGGAGCCACAAATACAGGGACAACTTCCTCCCAACAACGTGGCCGAAGAACAACAAAATCAAGTCCAACCACAGGTGAACTTATTCAATAATTCAAATATGGCTAGTGTGTTTAGGTTAGAAAACTTTAAGGGAGACGGCTCCCAGGACATTAAGTCATTCTTAAAAAGGTTTGAACAATATAAGGGATGCACTGGCATCAATGAGACACAGGGCCTAGCCACTCTGGCGTGGCATCTTGAAGGCACAGCGCGGCTGTGGTTTGAAAGCCTTGAGCCTCAGCCGACAACAGAAAAGGACTTAATGGATGCGCTGAAAACCAAATTTACCATTGACAAACCAATAAACATGAGCATTTACAATATGAAGCAAGACAAGTGTGAATCAGCTCAAGACTTTTTGTGTAAACTTGAGTCTGAAATACTCAAATCTAGTACCAAGATAAGTGACGAAATTCAAGTCCAAATTGCCTTGAACGGGATGGACCGGTCTATAGGATCGGCCATCAGTACACATGCCCCAAAAGACTTGGACGAAATAAAAAGACTGTGTAATCGAATGGGTTCTTTGCGACAGGACGTTTCGGTGGCTCAGGCCACTTTACCTACCAAACTAGAGGCCGCTGTTGATGTGCTGACAGCAACCATGGCACAACTGTCATCAAAACTAGACAAATTAGAGGACAGGGCGACCCCACAGAATGGACGGCCATCAACAGAAAAGAACAATCAAGAGTGTTCGAGATGTGGAGGTAGGTGTTTTTCTTCGTCCTCATGTAGGGCAATGGGCAAAACCTGTTATAAATGTAAAAAACTTAACCACTTTGGTAACAAATGTAGAGGTGTAAGAATTTCAAATAATGGCCAGCAAGGTCATCCACGTTATAATGGTCCTCGTCCATCTAATGGCCCTCGCCAAAATTATGGGTACCAGCAATAGGGACTCGCGCCTGTCTGCCGGACTGATGCTTTCAGTCAAGTAGATGGGCACAACAGGAGTTCTCAGTGGAATAGGAACATTGAAAGCAAACAGGCATACAATAGAGGAAGTAATACGGCTACTAACAACAAATTTTATAATAGTAGAAGTAAGCCCTTATGTGAAAACCAAAAATACCCAGTAAGTCAGAGGACAAGTAAAACAAATAAGAGTGCTAATGCTGGCGATTTTGTCAAGGTGTGCGCAAACTTTACCACGAATATGGTAAAGAACACTGTCACAGTATCCGTTAACCAGAAAAGGACGAATGCTTTGTGCGATTCTGGGGCGTCTGTGTCATGTATGTCAAAGCCATTTTTTGAAAAGGCATTCCTTGACAACAAACCCAGTATTAACCCATGTCACATAAGATCAATAGTAGGAGTTGGCGGTACACACCATGCAGTGATAGGGGTTGTAAATATTGAGGTTAAGTTTGGCACATTAGGCCTTTGCTACCCTTTTTATATCATTGA